>JAYDZK010000056.1:39941282-39986341 GCA_034509185.1 Euphonia xanthogaster | reverse complement strand
TTTTTTTTTTTTTTTTTGTTTTTTTTTTTTTTTTGTTTTTTTTTTGGAGTGGAGTATGTGGGGCATCTCTATTTTAATCCCCGAAAATAAAGACTGTGTTTCAGATTTCTGCAGCCAGGCTGCAAAAGGTCCCAATCCAAGCTCCCTTTAACGAACTTTCTTCCTAACAGGCAGGTTTTGTTCACCTGAGCAAACACAAATCGGTTCTGGTGTACGTGGATAGCTTTAAGATTTTCCGTTCGGAGAGGAAATGTTTAATTGACACTGTTTGGAGTGACTTTACCAGAAACCTGGGATCTTTAGGTTCAGAGATCAGTGGAAGTGTAGGAGCAAATCGACTGCACTTCTACTCGGCAACTTAATTCTGCATGGGCAGCGGAAAGGTCTATTGAGCCCCGCTCACCTCGCACAGGGAACGTGGTGTCACCTCTCATTAGGCTGGGCCCGAGCCTGGAGCTTTTCCCACTTTCCCAGCCAGGCTCGAGGTTCAGACGTTTCCAGGTCTAGTCCACAAAACAGCTCGAACGTAACGACAGCAACCATTTCACGGTGCCTGCAGCTTGGCGCTTTGACAGTACCTCAGCTGTTAGGGAGATATCCCGTACGACACCTGCCCAGATAAAATGAAGATTCCATGTGCCTCAAAGGCATATTCAGGGGACAGGCAAGAAATTTGGTGAATGGGAAACTTAGGGAAGCAGGATTGCTGATTGCTGTCAGGGCTGGACAAAGTACGACAATTTTCTTCTTGCAACAGGTAGTGACGCTCTTTAACATTTCTTTTTTTTTAAAGGCAAAATGGAATGAGATAATATTTTGTGTGTTTATTTAATCTTAGCCCCATAGGAAATCTCAGCAGAGATGCTCTATAAAAGCATTAATCTCTTATCTTGATCTAGTTCAAATTATAATTAATCCTACTTAGACATGTATTATAAAAACAAATCCTACACGAATTTAATCTGTGCTTCATCGGACTGCTATTGTAGCCCTTTATCAAGTTTAGAAAGGATTTGAAAGTTGGGTCGTGGAACTCAAAGCCCCGTGCAGTTTGGCACCACCATAAAGAAGAGATTTGCTCCTAAAGATGCTTCTCAGCGTATACGTATTTATTCCCCTCCACTCCCTCCCGCCGCTCACTTCGAGTAGGATCCGGCTTCTGCTCGGGATGTTAGGTAAGGCAAGCACAGAGCTGCTCTGTCTGCAGCCCGGAGGAGGCGGCTGTCCCCCCGCCCTTACCGGGGGACAAAGCTTCTGGCGGCTTCGGCCGAGCCGGGCTCCAGCAGCCGGAGCGGCTCTTCAGAAGCCAAATCCTCGCCCCTTCCCCCTCTGCCAAGCTTTCCAACAAATTATAGACATATTCCCAAGGCAAAAGACAAATACCGTTCTTCATATCACAGAAACAGACGCCTTAGAAGAAAATCTAGACGCGGAAAAGGACGTTATTAGGTTTTCTACGAGTGAATATTTGCCTCTCCTCCCACTCTTACCCCTGGAGCTCATTCCCAAGGAGCGGGCCGACCCCCAAAAGGAGCTGAGAGCGAGTTTGTCACGAACAATTCTAAATTACCCCTTTCACTCTCCTATCGCGAACCCACGCTGGGCTGTAGGGCACTGAGCATCAGCGTACCGAAGCAAGGGAGCAAACAAAAAGGAAAGCCGTCCTCTGCAAGTTAGCCAGCCTTCCCTGACGGCAGTTTGGTACCGCGACAATTCCGAAAATATAAGGGCTACATTACCGGAGCGACCCGAGGCTCTGAATGTATCCAGAGGCCTGGAGAATGTGTGGGGGGCTGCCTTGTCATCTCAGATGAATTGATTTCTTCTAAGGCATGAAATATGGGCCGACATTGTGGTTTTTAAGCACGAAGGTAAAGGAAGGTGTGAGACAGAAGGGGCAGGGTCTAAGAAATAGATCCCTGTTCAAGTTGGAGGTACTAACAAATGGATGCATTGAGCTGCTTTGACAAGGACTGCCGGTTTTCAAGGCTATCCCGTTTGAAAGAACCTTTGCTTTTCTTGCAGTTTTTTCTCCAATGTGATGTGTGCTAGATGCGATTAAAAATGTGTAATTCAGCGATGCTGAAAGCCACAGAGCAATTTTATTCCGGTCTTTCAGCACCGCCTCTGTACAGTCTCAGCCTTATTTTGTCGTTTGCTGAGAGCTGCCTGTATCTTTTGAAAGGCTAGCCTGCATTAAGGAGCATCTATCCCCGAGCCTTTAGACTCTCTGCCCTTCTTACCAGAAACGGCTAGATGGATACAAAAAAGAACTTAGTGCTTAACCGATATGCTGCTAATACTTCATCCACGGGCCTCCTTCTCCTCCTTACCCACCTCCCGCCGCCCTCCCCCTCCCCCCCCCCCGCCCCCTCCTTAAAAACTTCAACTCTTAGAAAAACATCATATTTTAAGCTTTCCACACAAATATTGATATTGGCAAATAAAGCCAGCCCCCAGCCTTTGGTTAGAGACAGTTTTCTTTTTGTTTCTACCTTGGGCAATCCAAATTAATCCACTGTATTACAAATTGCCTCGAAATATTTCACTTTTCCTGACAAAACCCGTACCCGGCATGTGTCAGTCACCATGAGAGACATTTTTCCTAGTCCGTTTGTGCACTGGCTCTTTCTAGACTGCATCAGACAGCGATGGGCAGCGAGATGACATGACCCAGCAGGAAATTCTCTTATTTCTGTTTGCATATCTACTGCGGCAAGGCACAAAATGTTTAATGTTATCAAGTAATCAGGTAAAGCAAAACTGTGTGAACTTGAATCTTTGCCTCGCCTCCTTTTCGCAGGGCAAGAGGCGCCCACCAGGTGAAAGCAGGTCCCCCACTTCGACCGTTTGCCACCATAGCCAGCGCATCTCTCCTGAACAGGGACAAGTCCTTCCCACATCGCCCTGGCCCAGGCACACGGCCAGACTGCACATTACATGAAAGGCAGCAACTTCCCGAGTCATTACCTGAAATTAAATGCGAATGCAAACGCTGCAAACGTGAAGGGGCTGTGTAAAATTCAGGTCTTTGCTATTGTCTTTGCTTTGTTTTGTTTGTTTGTTTGATGCTTTAAAAAAAATAATTTTCGGCCAAACGTCGCATAGAAATCCATGGGTGTGGACCCGTAGTGGGAAATGAAGCTATGGCTCGTGGAATGGAAGCCAGGATCTGTGCCGGCTTCCCGGACAGAGCCCCTCGGTGTCGCTCCGGAGCGGGGCGCACGCAGCCGCTCCGAGCTGGCACCGGCCGCAGCCGCACCTCTCACGGAACCTGCAAATGAGAAAGTAAACTGGGAAGCAAGAGAGAAAGCCACCACAAGCTGCCGCTTGTAGAGACTGCGAGGCGGATATTTTTGTTCTCTGATCTCCTAGCCGTGCTTTCATAATCCCGCAACAATCCTTTTTTCATGTACAAGATACCATCGTTTAAAGAAAAACTGTTGGAGAACTGTATTCAATCGCACGAATAGCAAGGTATCAGACAAACGAGCCAAGCCTACGGCTGACCTGTGCTCTTGCAATGAATAACCTCTGGAACTTTCCCTACCCGTTAACGGTGACAAAACCCTCACTATTTGGACAGGACAGCTCTCATCTCATGATCGGAATGTAGCAGGAACATGCAGCCCATTTTATTTCTGTACGTTCCTCTTTTTGTCAGATCACGGCTCAGAAGCACAGAAAATTGTGCCGATTTGAAACAGAGGCATTTATCCTATATTAGATTTTATCTAGTTGTAGCACTCTCTCCTAAAAAACTGTCTTCCATCTCAGGATATATGTGGAACACCTTGGCTATGGCTCAACTATTTGGTGGTGCTTATTTGCATTCAGGATTGAAGTAGTGCCTCGTAGGAAAAAAAATAAAAATTGCTAACCTCCGGTTTCTTTGTATAAGCGTAATTTAACAAATGAGTAAGTTAGGAATAAAGAAAACCCGACCCTTAGCTATTAACAAACGTGGTTTTTAGCTCATCTTAACTTCGTGAATCGGCATTTGTTGTTACCCACATAAAATGCTCTTACCTGCTTTAATGTTAAAGAGCTATCAATTGCATCTCAGTCAAAAGTAGTTTTATATCTTCTTAGACATTTGGCTAATTTAATGTTTAACAAAAAAAAAAAAAAACCAAACCAAAAAACCCCCCAACTGAACGCTATAAAAGTATGAATCAATCAACTGTGAAATTAAGAAAAGGTTACTAACTCCAAACAAGTTCTATTTAAAATTGGAATGAAGACCAGGGGAGGAACAAATGCTAGTCTTTAGCAGCTAGTAAGGTACTAACCTGTTGTGGCAGCATCTCTCACCAAAAATAACTGAGAAAGTGACCATAAGGGACAATCTACTTGTCTAAGTGACCTGTAAATAACAGTGTAGCTCATAGTGTCATTAATTTCAATTTCCAGTCCTGGTAAGGAGGTCAGCCTGGCGAAGTCAGTCAATATTTCCAGAAAAAAATCTCTTCAGAGATCCAGTCTGTGTTCATTTGGCATCATGGAACTTCATGAACATCTCTCCAACAAGTATTTTATTGCTAACAAACCTTCAGCATAACTTGGTACCAGAAAGTGCCTTCAGGATGTAGCCAAGGCCATGTGGTCAGCATTAACCTGTCCATCACCTACCTTGAAAACCAGGAGAACAGTTGTCCACAAGACCCAACCCTGCTTTACTTTATGTATACTGCTACTTGCAGGCAGGCCATACCTGCCTCCTTTCCTACACTCAGCATATTTTTCTGACTTTGTGTGAGAAGAGAGCTGTCCCATTCCTACTTAACCACACCTGCATCCATGACCAATCTTCATATCTTTCTATATATGAAAATATATGCAAAAGTATGTATGAAATTAGATATGAATCTATAGACATATATTTCTCACACAGGCTCTAAAAACTGCAGGGACTGACACAGATTACCATTCAAACACAACAATTTCACAATTGCTATAAAAAAATTAGTTAATTTTTTCACTTATGACTGTAGAAAAAAATAAACAAAACATTAAAACCCCAAGTTGCTGGGAGTTGGTTTGTTTGGTTGTTTTTTTCTCCAGCTAAGTACAAACTGCTTGGAACTCAGATGTAACAACAGGCAGCTCAATATTTTATAATATAATTAAGAGTTCTATTCCTGCTTTTTTGGGGCCATGCGGTAATAGCTACTTTTCATATGTTTTTCTGACAAAAGAAAAGCATATTAAGATTGCACAGTATCCCACAATATTAGTCTGGCTTCCATGAATGCTAATAGAAGGAATTTCAGTGTGTATCAAGGAAAGACTGTACCTTCATAAACATACACTGCTGTTATCATGAGAATCTGAAATTAAAATCAAAGAGATATTAATCCTATATATTCCTCATAGTGATTTTAACAATTGTAATGGAAGACCAAGAGACAGTTTTGCAGCCATGTGTCTGAGGCCAGATTTGGATGCCACCGGTGGCAAGGTTTTAAAAAATAAAATGCAAACACTACGTACAGTGGACAAGTGGACACACCTTTAATGAATGCATGTGAGAATAATAGGATTATTAATAATTAGAGATAACGATTTACTTAGCCAGAATGTAACACTAACTCACCCTGCACCAAAACAATGTCAATGTTATACATTGGCTATTTATCCATCTGTTAAAACACTAAATGCCTTTCAGCAATTATCTTTTGAGTCAGCATGGGTACTGCATTTGAAGTACGTAAACCTGCCCTTTATTCAGCGTGAAACATTTCCTCACAGACTATTGTCATTCAGGTGTGGTGATCTAACATTAGCACCTCGTTAGGATGCAGATGCAGGCTATGCCTTTTGGGGAGCTTTTTTTTTTTTTTTTTTTTTTTCAGTTGCTGCAGGTGTTTTTCCTGATGCCCCGGTTGAAACAACTGAGGGTTTAAAGAACTCCTGAGCACACCTTCAGGTAAGTTGCACAGGAAAAGACAGTTCAGGGATCTGTTCAGGAGATCTCGTAGAAAGCTCTTCACTTTACTTTGGCGAGTAACACCCATCAACAGTTCAACACATAAATGCACCTTGTCGTTTTCTTCCTTGTTTCAAATAAATGCTTTCCTACATTCCCGAGTCTCAAGCTTCATACATACAAGGAAGATTTTTTAAAAGACCTCATTCATATGAAGTCCCTCCTCCTTAAAGGAGGATCTTAAGGATCTAAGAGGATCTTCAGGGAACAGAAAAAAGGGTTGAGGAGATGATGCTAGGGAGCCTGGAAGACGTCTGAAGCACGGCAAAGGCAGCAGCGCATCCAGGAACGCAGTTTCAGGGTTCTGTGATGTAAGTTTTGCTGGACTGTCACTGACTCACAGCCACTCCAACACCAGAACAGACTGACAGAGAAGCTTACTTTTAAGAATATGGTCCTGTCCTAAATGGCAATTACTGTGTCAGGGGGTAGGTGTGCGGGAGACAAAGAAAAGTGGGGGGGGAAAAAGGAAACAAAGAAACCCAAAATGAAAAAGAGGAAACTAAAAGAAAATTCCCAAAAGACACAAAAAACCCCATAAAACTGCTTGCAGAGTAGGGCTTGAAAAATTCATGTCATAAATATCCACCACGTGTATCATCTGTGTTACCTCCCTTATTCCTGAATGCAAAAAATGTCTTTCTGCTAGCTTGAACAGAAGTCGCACCTTACACGTTTTCCTGTATTTGGTCAGACATACTGTACTTTGAACAGTGCAATTCTAAGAAAAATGTATTGGATACAGTAAGACCTCACCTTATTACACATTGAAATGCTATGCAATGAAAACAGCAACGTTTTGGCATACTTTATACCTTAATTAATGTTGGGTATATTACTTAACTTATGCAGACTAAGTGTATTTTGAACCTAAAAGGCTTGTCAGTGAATATTGGCACTCCAATTTATAATTTAGTAAACTGTATATTAAAAAGCTACCATTTGTCTTTGCAAAATAAAAGGCCTCGAAAAATGTTGCCAAAACATTTTATTTAGGCTGGGAGGTATTTCTCATTCAGAAACACCATGAAAACAAACAGATTAGGTATGATAATTTTTATACAGCAGATTTTTTTTTTTATATAGATGTAGATACAAATTTAGATGATACAGATATAGAAAGAAGCATAAAATCTGAAATATCCCTTATTTACAGTTTTGGTGATGTGCAGTATATTATGGATACTCTAGACAAATAGAGGGGACAATCTGCAAGAAGTGTTAAGCTATGAACCTCTTGATTTTGTATTTTGATTTCCAATTAATACCTGTAACAAGGGCTACACACACTGCCAGGTGTAGCAGCAGACATTTTGAAATAACAAAGTTTTTTCTACAGAAATTATAACCTTGATGTTAAAAGCAAAATCACAAAAGCTCCAGTATTTGTTGGTGACATTTAAAAGTCATTATATTGCAGATACTGAAATCAAGCTGAACACTACATACATTTGGAAACTAACCAGGTAAGAGAAATATCTACTGACATTTTACACCCTGTTGACAACCATAGGATTTCTATAGTCAGGTTAAGCAACCTGACCATAATGGTCCAGAAAGGCAAAGAAATCTTTTCTGAAATAGGGTGCACTGACTTTTCAAAAGCAAAGTGATAATAAAAACAAGACAGTGGTTCAAATAAGCAAAATCATTTACTGGAGGTTTTCCATGAGATTAGCCATCTTTTTATCTGAAAATGAATTCAAGTATTCACAAAAATGGAAATAAATGCTTTTAACCCATAGTTAGCTAAGTATGTTAGCATAGAAAACACTTTAAAAAATAACATCATGTGTTAATTTAAGTACATTTTGAAACAGCCACAATGCCAGAATTTATGTTCTTTACTGACTGAAGTTTCAAGCCCCATTACCCTCTCCACCTCTTTCTCCATCTACAGGGGATTGCGGCTTACAAAAACAGACAAGGAAATACCAAAGACAGCCTTTTTAAAGACCCAATTAGCAACTTATACCCTTAAAGTGGAAAACACTAAAATAATGTTAGGCTTTGAAATCAAGGAACATTTTCTGTCCTGTATGCTGATGGACAAAGCATTGGCTAGAAGAAATGAGTTAGACACCCATGAACAGTAGAATCAGTATTTATTTTTCTCTAGATTTCCTTGCACCACAAAACATTTACACATGGGTCTGAAGGAGCCTGTCTATGTGAAAAAAATTAAGTTGGGTTAACAGTAACATATAGATCTAATTTTACATTATCCAACTACAAAACGAGAACCTTTTATTTTTTTAATAAGTCCTCTAGGAAACAGAAGTATTTGAAAGTATAAAACCACAACAGGTTGCTTTAACGTATTATAACAATAATTTATGATGAAAGATCTGGAGGACTACTCATCTTCCTAATAAAAGAAAAGTGCATGCCCATTATTTGTATACTGATTCAGTAAAATATTCTGAACAGACTTCTCTATGAATGAAATTGCCACCTGTTATACCTCACAATACACTTTGCAAGCATGCATTTTATTTTGTGAGAGAATGAGAATTCAGTGTTTCAATATGTGACATACATCACATGAACATGAACCCTTATTACATTTGGACTTCTCATCCAGTCCTTATAAGCAAGCCTAAACTTACTCACTGTACAACAACCCTTGTAGAGTTAATCAGTTCTGCATTCTATACCACATGAACATATAAGCAATTGAAAACACAAACTATGATAACTTACTGACAGGTATAAAATACTTTGACAAAAAATCCCACAAAACCCCAACCACGGTAACCATGTATAATAAAAGACGTCAAAAGTAGTTAACTGAAACTGGTTTATTGGTAATAAATGAAAATCCAACAATTGATATTCAGAGGCTTAAAAAGAAACAGATCTCCATATGCTGGCTGTGTTTGATTAAATCAACTAGTAATTTCCAATATTCAGCTGCTATTTTTAAGCTTTTGCCTTTTTTTGCCTGCTCCCCATCCTCCACTTAGCTGCACTGGATGGTCTCGAAATGATATCCGCTCTGTATGAGATGGACCCAAACATGATTTTTCTGGAGTAGAAATGTTCATTTCTAAACAACAAAACAGACACGAAATTAAAAACCAACTAATCAAAACTCCCTAAGCTTCACTGTACCATATTCTTTTCAAGACAATAATATTTCTAGGTCTAATTAGAAAGCACACAATTTTTATAGTTATCACTCACCATTTAAAAGTAATACAAGCAGTTTCACAAGGTCGTACTTTAAAAAAATTAACTCCTTTTCCAAAAAGACAGTAAAATTACTAAACAAAATTATCATATTTTTAGAAGTGTCATTATCTATACATTTTGAACTTAAACACAGGGATACTCAACGCTTTTGACACAGAAACTCATCCTTCTGATGAGTTTCTGTGTCAAAAGAACTAGTTCACAAGATATATCTAATTAACAAGTTTTTGTGGTTATGATAGACCAAATAAAAGAGAGGTTTCTTTTGTTCAAAGCTCAGGAATACTTAAATGCTGGATGGTGCCAAAGTTAAAAATTTAAGAACACATAGGAACATGTGAAACAATCACTTTCATTGTCATACACATGGATGCTTGAGTAATTTAGACAATAGTTTCTAATAAACTCTTCAGACAATTATTTAAATAAAATAACCAGTAGGCATGACCAAAGGTATAATATTTATTTAAAATAAATGAACATTTTACACCTGATAATATCTTTCTTTGGCATGTGTAAGAAAGAAAACATCTGTGGAAGACAACCCAAACTTCGAAAGAGAGTGATATAATGTTCACAATACAGCAGTTCATGTCTGTGAGTATGTGTGTATATATATATATATATATATATTCAGTATTTTTGATATTTTAATTTTTCAGCACTGCTCAATAGAAACATTAAATTTCTTACAATACATAGTGACAAAAAAGTAGAACATCATTCTATGTACCAATATATAAAACATAGCTAAAAAATTTCAAAGAGTAAGTGTTCCTTCATTTTTTCATGGATGCTTTCCTATAGCCTTCTAGATCTAAATGTCAGGAGATTTTCCCAGCCTACTGTTCCCTTCCCTATGAATTCTTAAATTGTTGTAAATGTATCTTAATAAACAGTTCTCTCTTTTGCAACCAAGAGGTTTCAAGTATTTTTAACATTATCTCCATTCATCTTCTTATGGCTCTACAGATGTAGTCAATTGCTTTTTTTCTTAAAATAGATAATTTACTCTAGATGTATCTCCTAAATATTTAAAATTCTGATATTTTGCCTTTGCAGCATTCCCAGTTTCCTTCCCTTTGGATTATTTTATTTAACACCTCAAATGGTAGCAGATTTCTATAGCACAGAAAGGCTTTTGTTAAAGAGCAAAGAAAATATGTAATCAAGCAGTAAACTTTCCGTTAATTATTTTGCCTGTGAACCATAGCATATTCACTGAAGACTGAAACCCTCAAATTAGTAAATTAAGTGGTTAGTTAATGAAACTTCAAAATAAATCTAACATGGTAATAATATTTTTTAAATTGCAAGACTTTAATTTCAAGAAATATTTTATGAAATTGAAAACATTGTTAAACAACAAAAAATAATTATGACTGGATTTTTTTGTTAAAATAAAAACAAAAAGGAAATAGCTATTGCACATTTACAGCGGAAACCAAAACTGGGGCTAACTTATGCTTTTTCTGTGCACTCATCTTCAACATGGTATCCACAATACAGGTAAACAAGACATACCAATTTTTTGGTATATTTTGACAAAAAATATATTTTATTACATTATTTTAAAACAGAGTAAAAACAGATGCTAGAAAGAGCCTATCAATAATGAATTTGAAAAGTAGTCTAGTATTGATAGAGTCCATATAGGAAGACAGGCAGTCTCCCTAATCCTAATTGCCTGATCTGGATTATTTCTGGACTAACAATCTCACTTGTTTATGAACATATGTGCACTGCTAAATAGCACTTTCATTATGGATTTCAGTAATCTGTACATATAGGGTTTTTGCCTCTCCACTTGTAATTATATACAATGCATTGGAAGTAATATATTGTCCTTACATGAGTATGAGATATGTATTATTGTTCCATTCAAAAATCCCAAAGACCTGCTGTATGCAGGTTTAACACATCAGAGGCTGTCCCAAAGTCTGACAGTCATGGGTCTCTTTTTTTAAAATCTGCTCTCACTAGAATTCCTAGCATCTGCTTTAAACTTTGTTATACAATTGTGACCTAGACAAACTGACATGAAGCACAGACTAACTCTGTATCCTTTCTTTCCACCCTTTACACAGTTCTTGGCACTAATCAGCCAAAGAAAATAAAGCCACTGTAGAGAAAGACCAACTATATTGGAATGAAATATCTACAGAGGGGTTTGCTGTAAATCACTGCAAATCATTCCCTTTGTATGTTCCATCTTTCCATCTTTGAAATGACCAAAATCATGTTTGCACTTCTGATAAATCACTTTTGATATCTACTAAATATCTACTAAGAGATGGGTATTATTATCAATGCTGCTGTTCCAGTTATCAGTGGTGGAGTGATGAAAGACAGAGCTGGCATGGAGTAGCAAATGACTATTCCCTGAAGAAGTGCTCCAAGGACTCTCAAGATAAATCACACCAGCATAATGCAGTTTGCTTACTCCTATTCAAATCACAGATATTACTCAGATGTTACACTAGTGGTTATTGTAACTGCTAGTGGCTAAATATTATTTATGATTGAAAAATTGTGTCCTAAAGCAAAGGTATAATGAAGGTATAAGTCAAATATGAGAAAGGGTTTTGCTGCTCTTTCTCTTGGGGTTTAATGCAAGACCAAACAGAAAGATTAATGAAAAATAAGAATAGAATCATAGATTCATGAAGGCTGGAAAGGATCTCTAAGATCATGGAGTCCAACCATAAACACAGCACTGCCAAGTCCACCACTAAACCATGTCTCTAAGCATCACATCCACATGTTTTTTGAAAATTTTCAGGGATGGTGATTCCACCACTTCTCTGGTCAGCCTGCTCTAATGCTTGACCACCTTTTTGGTGAAAAAATTTTTCCTAATATGTAATCCAATAAAGATAATCCAATAATGAATGGAATGCATTGCAAATATGGGACTTACCTGACTGATCATACATATGCCCATAAATTACTGTGCTTACTTTTACTTCATGGCTTTTGCTATTCCAGTGAAAATCTAGGTATGAGTATTTCACATGTGCTCAAGTAAGAGCAGCTTTGCACTTAAGTGTAAAGCAAGCATCTAGGTAGAATTTTGCAAGAACTAAAAAAAATTTCACATAAACTAAAAAAACTCAGTAACTTTGTTGTCAGTATCTGTGTTTACAAAAGATTTTCTGATTCTGATTTACTAACGGGCAACTTTTTTTTTCTTCAGAATTATTCAATAAAGACACCTCCATTAGGAAATGGTTAGAATTTTGTCAAGATAAGAGAATGAGAGAAGACAAGAGAGTCTGGCAAGGGATGACAGTGGCACTTTGAATTGATAGCCTGAATCTGGAAATAGTCCTTAAAAACAGTCTTGCTAAAAAAAGAAAGTCACAAACCAGAAAACAAACCTAACTTCCTGAAAACCCTCAAAACATATCAAAATGAATCCTTATTATATTTTTTTCCTATATTTATTGATTGGGGGTTTTATTGAGGGACCTTAGATACTTCTATTACAGCATTACTAATGATGTGAACAGTTTTAGAGCATGCTTGGATTTGCACTATCTCCATTCTCCCCTAAATTGCAATGTTTCCTGCAAATGAATGGTTTTGTTTGTGAGTTAATTAAGAGAATATTAGCATGTGAGTGAATCACATTACTGCTATCATGATTGCTTAATTGGTAAAATAAAGGTGACATATATGACATAGTCATATTTTGCTATAAAGAGGCATATATTTCATTATTATGCATAAATACACACCTTGGTATGTGCATTTGTGATTTATGAATAATTATAAGCATAATCACCATACTTTTAGTTCATGTTATGTTCCTTAAGTGTATGTGTAGTGGGCCTTGCCCAAAGGCAACAACAGAAAGATTCACAGCATCTCAAGATACTAAATTCAGTATCTTCACTAAACAGAATTAGGTGTATATATTAAATGTAAACTAACATGTTTACTGAATGTAAATTGGAACAATTACATTGGGTCTACTATATACAGTACTGATATTTTTGACAAAATCTATTATTATTACCATTACTTGTACTGGAATTAAATAGAAACTGGCAAGTATATTATGCAAAATTTAACAGGGTACATGGTTATTCTAATACGATTGATGTGGGAACAAATCTTAGCCAAGAAAAGCAATTTAATTTCTGCTACGCTAAAAAAAAAGCAGGCTTTGGAAGACAGGCTCCAACACTTATTTACTGTACATTCATTTACTTGTAACAGCTTAATATATGAAGCTCCAGTACAGTCTGAGAGACATTCAGATGCCTGCATATAGCAAAAACCTATTTTGAGTATGTGCTGAAAGCTTGTCTTGGGATAATGTCACATGCTTCTATTTCCAAGCAGTCACTCTTTGGTTGTTTAATCTGTTTTCTGCTATCAATTTGTTCTGGTCTTTTTTTTGTTAAAGCCTGGGTCTTTTAACAAATGTCAAGGTTTACATATCCACTGTTTTGATAAGTAATGCAATATGTAAAATGCTTTGAATGAAATTCTTGGTGTCCAAGAAGAAAAGCTTCGTTAAAAGGGTTATGATAGAAATTTTATGATGCATAGTAGACGTCATAGGACATTTATCAATCCACCTAACATTGTATGTCTGGAGATATAATTTATTCCAAAGTTCTTACCATATTGTATTACTTAAAAGCAAATACAGCATAAGAAGGCATGGAGAAAAAAAACCTCAACATTTTAATGAAAGTGACCAGAACGAATCCTTAGCAGCAAAGCATTTACATCAATTTAAGCTCTGGAAAGAAGGTAGGTTCAGCAGGTCTGTGAAAAAGCTAAATGCTACAATATCAGAAAGGTTAACTTTTTAATAATGTTGCCTATAGCTATCTTAAAGTTGGATTTTTTTTTTTTGTTGCATTGCTTGCATAAAAATAGTTATTGTGCTGTAATTTTACATCATGTTTCTTAATTTTAAGATAATATTTAAAGAGCATTGACAAGTCTGGGGATCCATTTATATGAAATACTGCATGATATGTAAAGATATATCCTCTTTTTGTATGGAGATTTGAAGAAAGACTATACTCATGATTTTTTTTTAAAGTAAATGGTGAATTTTGTTTGTGAATCTTCATGACTTCATGCTAGTAGGACTAGAGACTGGTTTAAAAATTTTATAGAAACAATGAACTTAAATGTCTTTGTTTATCAAAGATTGATGCTCTTCTAACTACATCATGCTGACAATTACATACTTGAATAATCTGAACTCTCAAATGTCACATGGAGTTGAAAGAGATAACAATGTACAAGAATATATTATAAACACTTCTTAATTACCGTTCCACACAATTAAAATAAACATAATAAACATAGTGCTCCAAATACATTCCTGTAAAATACAACTCTTTTCAAACTACAAAAAAGACTTTCAGCACCACTGCTTATTAAAGCTCAATATTTATTTTGTGTTTCAGCTCCTTATCTATTCCCACAATTCTGACCATTTAGGATGAAATTGAGTGTCTGCCTGAAACTTTCCAAAAGGTTGGTCACTTCTAAGAGAAAATTTGTAAAATATTTATTCTGCACTTTGCAGAAAATCTACTAAATAACAGAGCCTTCCTTTTAGGATATGTCAACGCTTGGATCAAGTACATATGAAGTGTTTCCAGGATCAGAGAAGGAATTATTGATCTTTTGGGCTATAGTTACTAAAATACCAGTCAGTATGGAAACATGCTTTACCATCATATTACATGGACCTAAGCAAGGCTGTTCCTAAAGATAATGGTGCTAAGTCAGGGAACTTAAAAGCCTGCTCATTTCATGCTGTCTGTGGCAGATGGAGAATAGCTACAGGAACCATGCAGAGGGTAACAATCAAAACTCTTACAGGAGGAAGACTGAGAGAAAAGGCAAAGGGCTGCAACTAGAATCCAAGAGAAAAATGAGACTGACTCAGAATCAAGGTGAGAGAGCTAAAGCTAACTTGGTAAATAATGCCCTGGCACAGCTGGCACAAGAGACTAGAATGACTTGACAAAGAGACTGACACAGAGCAGGGAGAAAAACATGGAGAAGAAGAAAACTGTGAATTGGCAAAGGGAAACTGTGTGAGAATAAAGAAGATGGATTTTAGGGCTCTAGTTCTGGGTTAGGAACTAGATGGTTCCTAACTTTCAGAATTAACATAATTAAAAGAAGTAAAAATACAGGTAATAATAAGAAAGAACACAAAGAATAAGTACATTAAGAGATTGGACTTAAGATCTTCCTAAATCGTACACTAAACCAGTCCATATTTGGAGGAAGTCTAAACTAGAAGATGATTGAATCTGAGGAATACTGTCAGGCACAATCTGGATTCAAAAAGAAGCAGAGAGTGAGAGGGAAAAAAAGTAATCAGACCGGGATCTGTAGAAACAAACAGAAGACTTGATGGCATATGTGAGGAAGAAGAGTGAATGGGAGAGGAAGCTTAGGCTGCAATAAGTTGGAGGAGAGAAACAAGAACCATTCACAGTAAAAGAAAGAATTACAGAGCACAGCTGTGGAAAAAACATTAATGAAAAAGAGACAAATTAGAAGGAAAAAGCAAGGAAAGTAGGAGTGCCTTGGAAAAGATCTTCTAGACACATCTTTACCATGCAGTGCAACGATATTGTGAAATAGCCAAACATAAATTACTGGGCCTTTCAGTGAACTGACTTGAGAAATATTTTTGAATCTACTTAACAAACATCCCACAGCAAAGGAAACATAAAACTGTTATTATTTACTCAAATCATAGGACAGAAATCCCTATTGTTGATCTAATGGTTCCATAGTTCTAAGTGGATATCTAAGTGAACTATAAGCCAATGTCTCAAAACTGATTTTTTTTTTAAGCTAGTTTCTCTTCAAAAAAATCCACACTGAAGAACTCCCAAACCCTAGTAGAAGAGTATGAGGCTGGTAAAATTAAGCACTTAAAATTTAAATAGGCCTCTATGTATCTGTTCTTGAATTATTTTCATAATTGGAAGCGCAGATGATGAAAAATTACATGAGATCTTGTATTATTTTTTCTCCCTAGCCTGTTAAATTCAATGAAAGCAAGTTCTACATGCCTTTAAAATCTGCATTTAGGTAATTTTAATATGCAACTTCAAAGTCAATTGAGCAGCATCTTTTAAGATGTGATTCCGTAGTCTGTTCAAAAAGATTGGGTAAATGTTGTTTGATAGTCAACCAATACGGAGAGAAAAAAATATTTGTATGAAAGAAATATGCACAAGAAACCCCTTGGTAAAATATGAGTAAATTCACAGAGAGCTTAAAAACGAGATGCTTGTTACACAGAGAGAATTTACAAATCCTAAATGAAAGACAGCAGTCCTTGAACTAGAATATATAGACAATAGTGATGCTAAGAAGAAAGGAATAGGAAAGCAGGAAGTTTTTAATGTGAAGCTGTACCATACACTGCTTATAACAAAGTTGAAGGGTTTCTAAGATCTCTCATGAAAGAAAGGGAGGCAAAAAACAATCAAGGTGGGGGTTCTGTCAAGAGCAAAAAGAATTTAGTAAGATTTAAAAAGGAAGTGAAATAAAAGCTACTGTGATTTTTTCTGAGTTGGAAGACTTTTCACTGTAAGAAAGACATAATTAAACCACATTAATTTATTTTCACTGACTATCAGAATATAAAGTGTGAATTTACTGGAGAACTAGAACTGATAAATGTTTTTTAGTGGAGATATACATGGGTCCATTTTTTGAATTAAGCGTAATAAAGGAATGACAAGGTTCAGGTTTTAATTAATTTAATTTGTTTTCCTGGAAAACAGTTTTACTGATATCAGGGGCTTCCTGAAAAGCTCAAATTCAGGGAAGAGAAGTATTAAGAATTCTGGGCAGTATTTAAAATAAAAGTTAGAGCACAGCTCCCATTGCATTTCACTTTCAAATTTTGGTCAGGAGATTGCAGTTCCCAAGGCAAATATAATGAAAATAAAGTTTAGACTTGCAGAGAAAAAAACCCCACAAAATTGTGATGACTGTTGGACAACATAAAATATGTAGGAGACTCATCTATATGTCCAACATTGCTTGGTCAGAAACAGACTAGGATGATAGAAAGTAGTTGATCGTCACAGCCTACTCACAAATTGGATATTAGGATATGCAAAAACCCATACTTTCTAGCTAGGTACAGAAAATGCTTATCCTCTAATTCTTGCAAAATATTTCTATGTCCATGTTGCAACTTAATGCTGATACAGTGCTAGTGTTCAGGAAAGAATTAAGACAAAAAATACAACCAATTTACACCAATGTTTATGGAGTTAATTAAAATTATAAAGAGTTGTCAGACCCCCTGCCCCCCAACCAGCCCCACCCCAAAAGATAACCTCAAGAAATAGAAAAGAAAAAAATATTTACTAGGGAGCATAAAGCAATAACTATGAAGGAATATTATATTCCTTCTGGAACATAATATAAGCATGTTCTTAGATCGTAACGTACCGGTCATTAACAGAAGCAAAGTCCTAAATTGGACAGATAACTATTTACTCCAGCTGAACAATGGCTACTCTTTCTTTAGGTTATACACTTTTTAAAATGCTTGGTCAATTTAATGAACAGTTAGTTTTCCCTTTGAACATGTAACGAGGAAACAAATCAAATACTTTTACATAAACAAATGCTTTCCTTAAACTGAGATATACTATGTTAAAAGCATTCCTTTTATTACTTAATTAATTTAGCTTTTTCAAGGAAGAGAATTAAATTAGTTTAGAATTAATCTATCCCATCCAAATTTTTCAGAAAAAATAGGAAATTTGGCTTTTAAAAAACTAAAAAATAGTTTAATTCAGAATTCAAAGAACCTGCCTTCGGAAAAAAAGATCTATAGAAAGAATATAAAAGTTGGGAAGTTCACAAAATATTTCTTAAAATCTTGACTTAGCCTTTCTAAAATCCCCTGTGAATTAAAAGATACTAACTTTGAAGTGTAGTATATTTTGTCTTAACAAAGACATGATTATTCATACATTTCCCTATATATATAAAAGGTATTATATTTCAGTATCATATGAATTTGATTTTTTAGTAAATATATTTAAGAATCCATTATTTTGTATTTCTAGACTTTACTTTTCAGCCTGAAAGAGCTCAACAATTTATTGATACAATTTCTTAATTACAAGTTATATACAAGGAACATGTATGATACTCCCAAATAACAGCTCTTGATTCCTAACAATAATTGAATTATGAGGAACAGGCACAACTATGGATGTTGGAAAGTGAACTCAGCAATATTCTATTAATAAAGCTTTTCAAATCCTGGAGGTTGAGATCTTCTGAAAAAATGATACAAGAACTTGATTGAAGAATTTATTGAAATGACAGCACCTCTAAGGTCACAGCATCTTTATAATAATCTAATACAACTGCAGGTTAATTCAAAGGGAACACACCTACTAAATCACTGAAACAGTTCCTAGGCATCCTCATTTAATATTTCAGAAGGCAAAACCAAGAGAGACTATAGAACAAGAAAGCATTCTATAACAAATACATTCTCAGCAAAGGCAGATTTATAATGTTTTTAGATTAAAGATATCATGGGGCTAGTGATTTATTCTGATCATTGAAAAGCAACAGTCTTTGGCAAAGAGAAATAATGTAATAAATGTGTTTCTATACTGCATATGAAATGTAAAAAGTAATGTTTGGTTTTATATATCATAAGTGACACAATTGAATGTATCATGACTGTTTAATTTCTTAAATCTATGGTGATAATATTTATAAAGACAGATATGCAGAAACATATTTAAAAAGACATAAGACCTGGAGTTTTTTTCCTTAGTTCCTGGACTACTGAAATAAGAATGAATATGTAGGTATGGCGTAGTAGATGTATTTTTTGAAAGTATACCTATATTAGCAGACATTATAAACTCTCCGTCTCTCCACCCCTACTCCCTCACATTCATGACTCTTCCAGTTGGTTGTTTTTTCCTGCTCCTTTCCTAATCTCTCCTTCTTGAAGGAATAATGCTATGGCACTTTCTTATTTTCCAAAGAAAAACCTGTTCCCAAGATCCACACAGGCAATTCTACATGTTGAAAGAGTTCATATTAATTTATTTTTTGATGGAGTTACAATATAGGTTACAGTCTAAACAAGTTACACACTAATATGAATGCAGTGTATATTATTTAACTCAATTATTCAAGATATGGACACATTCTATTCTGGATACATGAATACAATGACAATTTTGTCACTGACATCAGTAGTTTAGAGTTATCTCATCTAAATTCAGGATCTTAGCAGTTAGGAATCTCATCTAATTTAAATGGTGTGGCTTCATCACTAGCTAATGGAGAGAAACAAGAAAACTAAGGACACAATTTGTTCTTTTCTAAGATGACAGGCACAAAGACAGAATTATGTTTTTTTTCCATTGGTACAATTAAGTCAGACTATGATGATAAATTTTATGTAATCTAATTTTAGGAATGTAAAACAAATGAATAAGCACAAAAATATTGAGTCACTATATTTTTTGCTTGTGGTGAAGTAATGCAAATAAGTCTTCATTCTAAAGCCTTTACAAAGTATGTCAGAAAAATAGAGATTTCAAGTATTTTTACATGTTTTCCTTGAATTATAATATTTTTAATTAAAAGTGGGAATTCAGCATATATGAAAACATAATCAAAAAGTAAAACCAGCAATTTATAGATATAAATTATATTAAATACCTGCTTACTATTTTGACAACATTTCAAGAAACATCACTACTTAAAAAGTTTTAGGAATTTTGATAAGTTATTTAATACAGCTTAAATTTCCACAATGTGCTTTTGGGGGGTGTATGTTTTTATTTATTTGAAAAAAACATTGTACACAAATAGAGAAATAGAGTATGTTATATTATCAGAAATATATTAACATTTCTTCAGTTATAATACACAAAATATGACATGAAACTTAAAATTCTATAATTTTATGACATTCAAGAATTATTTTTTTCTATACATAGATTCTTTTGTTACCTTCTGTGGTATTAGAGTGGTCAAAACATTAAGGCTTTAAAAGGCTCCTCTAATACTGAGCTATAATAAGTTCAGTGGGATCATAAACTACTGCAAAACCGGTAACCAACATGACAGAAATCTGTGCCTTGATTTGTGATATGTGTTCTGGTTCTCAGGTAACAAAACACGCATTTTTCAAAGCTCTTTTGGAAATAAAATAAGAGGAAGATTAAAAACAAATACTTGAGGGATCAGAAAATCTTCTCGGGACTCAGCCATGAGAAGACCTACAACACATCACAGGGAACTTCCCACTAAAATCACAAGAGGAAAGTTAACTGACATTACAGATTTTAAACTGAACTGTAGTAAATGTATGAAAAGGCTTTAGACAAAAAAGAAACAGAAAGATAAGCAGCATGTGTTATTAAGGATTCCAAGCATGCTCAGTTCTACCTAGCATTTTAAAGTGATCTTTAATACTGATATTGAAAAGAACCATAACTTACTTGAGGATCTTGCTGAGTGTCTGTGTGGCGGCTTATTTTTTTCTCTGTTCTCAGTCAAAGCACTTCCACTGGCTATGGAAACAAGGTCTAAATCCATGTCTTCTCTGCTTACAGAGCTTGCCTGGAAGCAGTGGGAGAGAATGTACACAATCATGAAACAAAATATAACATTTTCTGAATGTAGCTCACATTACTCCAAATAAACAAACAGGGTCTGTCAAACAACCTTCTTCAAAATGATACCACAATCCTTTTTTGTTGCCTAGGCTGAACAAATGCACTATGTCAAAGCATTTTTGTAAATAAGAGCCGATCTTAAAATTGTGGTTTGTGATCTGAGTCAATGCAACAACAAAAGAAAACATTTTAGTACAGTAATTTTGAAGAAAATCAATCTCACAGAGGGCTGATGAAACCTTAAACAGCTTAAGATCATTTACTGACCAGTCTATAATTTAAGTTATAGTTGAATGTCAGAGATGTCATATTGGATTATTTCCTGCAATATTTATGCTTTATCCAGGACACGTATCACTTCAATCAGTCATGGGCCCAGTAAGTAATTTAATCTTTAAGGGTTTTGCTAATTAACCATAACCATCAGACAGCATTTTAATTATACTTTAGGCAAGAGTATTATATTAATTATAAACCTCTGACATCCAGTGGTGGTATGTTTTGACATGTGGCATGTTACCTGCACGCAAATATGACAAAAGAAAAATGAAAATCGTGTTTCCTTTTAGCAATGCTGTTTTGGGAACACGTAGGGCAAAGTTTAAAAAGTGACCTGGAAGATACCTTCCACTGCAAATTGCAGACTGTTATTTTTGCAGAAACAACTTCACATTTACTGAAGAATGAAATGAAAAGCTATTCAGCAACAAAAGCAGCCTCTAAAAATAATAAGATACTGAGAGTCAGTAACAATGATGGGGAAAAATCAGACACTGCTGATGAGCAGTCCACAAAACTCCCAGCATTCCTGAGTCAGTCGGCTGGAAGTACCGAACATAAGGATTTACTTCTCTAGACTTTGGACCTTCAGAAGTGAAGTCCAGAAAAGCAGATTCAGTCGTTCCTCTCTCAGGGCTGAAGAACTAGGTGTCTTTCAGAACTGGGTGTCTAACTGGGTATTTCTTTTTTAAAAACAAATTGCAAAACAAACTACAGGAAAGGAAAAGACTCTGCTAGTGGCAATGTCACGAAACTTTTAGTAGCAAGACTGCTCAACCAGGTATCGAGAGACTGGGTCTCAGCTCCTTCCTCAGGGGCATAAAGCCCACAGCTCCCCTTTTCTCAGGAAAGTGCTGTTACTGTGAAGCTGCAGGCCATTCTGGAGGAGACGATTTCCAGACTTCCTGTTCAAACTACTTCACTGTACCAAAAGCAGCACTGCACCAATGCAGACAGGCTTTGTAGTCCAGTCTAACTTAGAGAACTCAGATGAAATGGAGACCTGTTTCATTTCCTTGTCTTTAGTCAGTCACTGTTTAATGTAAAATTCATTAAAAAGTCCATGCATTTTCAAACCAAAACCTCCAAAGATACAGAGATTTTACACTCTTCCTTAGTGATTGCATTCCCTTTGTGTCCGTACATAAAGTTTATCCCTTGTTTTCTGATGCTTACCTTTTATATGTTTAATGAAGAGGAATTTAAGTTTTGCTTTGCGCAGCTAGTCTTTATTATTGCTGTTAACATCAGTATTTTATTTTCTCTTCTGTAGCAGTGCCAAGAAACTTTGAAAAATTAACGTTTTATCCTGCCAATTCTTTCTATTTGGTTGACCTTAATATTTACAGTTGCTTTAAGCTTGTGAGAGCTTCCTACATTCAAAATCTTCAAACTGAAAGCTTTTAGTCTTTCATTAGTAGAAATAATGCAATTATTGTGATGCTCAAAGAGATTCAAACCAATGGAAGAGATCATTCTTATTTCCATCTAACCTGTTCCAACACACAACAGAAATATTTTTAATATCCCAATTCCCAAAGATTTGTGGCCATGAGGCCACAAATTTTATACAGCTAGCCTTTCCATTGTATTATTATCCAATCCCTACCCATCACAGAAACTAAGGCTTCATCATCTTGTAGACAACAATATTCAGGATTACATGCTAGATTTTACTAGGGCTATCTTGATCTCGGATGCAAAATATTTGTTATTTTATTTCAAAAAAATGTGTTTTCACCCACTTGCAGTCAGACTAATAGTTAAGGTTGTATTAATCACTGGAGCAAACTTAATTCGCCTTTATAAAGAAGCTGACTGAAAGTCCTCTGAAGCTAATTAAAATCTTCCCTTTTTTGTTTATGATTTAGAACCAGAATTAGGAAGAAATTTAAGATACTGGCAGAGTTTTTTGCAGACTGTAGTATTAGACTTCCATCTGTAGTGATCACCATAGTTAACTCTTCAGACTTTCTGCCATTTTTTTTACTACCACAAACCTTTCTTATTAATTAATTGACAATTAATATCAATCAGGAGGAATCTTTGCCTCAAACACAGCTTTGCATCTGTATATTTGTCTATTTCTAGGTAAAATTATCAAGATGTTCTGTCACCTTCAGAGATAAAAGGTGCTTTTGAATTCCAGTTACATATAAATGAATGGAGATACTGATCAATAGTGAAGGGGTTAACCCTGTGGGTAACTTTAACTTCATACCAGAAGAATCAGGAAGTCTATCCAACTGGCTATTCCACAAAATCATGTTAATTTAAAATAATTTAAACTGTAAGTCAGCATGCCTTCCTAAGCACTTCAATAGTATAACTAATGAGAAAAATCATCAAAATTACCAAGATTAACATAATAAGTTCTTAGATTTACTCAAGGTTACTACAAAGCAATAACCCCCAGCAAGAAGACTTTATTGTTTATATGCAACCACTGAAATGCAATTTTGTATCCATGAAAAAGAAAGTCTTAAATTACTGGAATGTCCACAAATATAATTTAGAAAACTTTATATGAAACTTTCAGAATGCAGGCTTATGGAACACAAAAAAAGCAGGGATTGTCTAGCACATCTGAAAACTTCATGATCGATCATATGGCATAGGAATAAACTACTGGAAATGCCCAGGAATGCTTTCCTCTTCTAATGCTTCCTCTCTCTCTCTCTGTCTTTTTGCTTTTAATATATTTTTTCCACTTTCTTTCAGTTTACAAGAATTTTTTTTGATAATGATTGCAGCTGTTAACTTGATTTTTATCATGATTTCATAGCTTTTTAGTAAACTACTGTGCCAAAGCAGTAGGAGCATGCTCACATTTCAACCTTTAAGAGAGAACTCATAGAAATTTTAAAGCCAAAATTCTCCAGCCATCTGTGTGTCCTAACCACATCATTATTTCACTGCCTGTATAGTACTGCTTTCTGCATTAGAGATATATTTTATTCTATTTTCTATTTTTTGAAACCTCTATTGCATTTTTCTCTGCATTTCATTCATGTGGAACAGCCATGTTATTATGTGGCACAGGCTGTGACAATTCCATAACTTTGCCAGTTATGTGGGCACACCACAAATACTATTGTGGGATTGCAGCAGTGTTTTGTGGACAGAACCACTTAGTGTAAATAACATACAATCTACCTATGTGCACATATGCTTACCAATAATTACATAATATGTAATTTAGATAACATTATTAAATTATGATTTGCTTAAATTACTGTTTTAGACTCCACCTATCAAACCCTGCAACAGCTGGTTGGTTCATGATTTCAGCCCTTTAAATTTAGAAGAACCGAAGAATTGGACACATTTGCCAGAGAAAAATATTTCACAAAATCTGTCTGAAAGAAAACAGTAATAGTAACACGTAAGGCTTAAAATCATTCTTTTCAAAGGTGAATTTTATGAGAGTTCATGGAACCATTTCCAAAACATGCCAATTGCATAGGTTGTGAAGCTAAAGAAGGAAGAGGCTAGATAGGGGCAAGATTGATCAGAGAACAAAATGAGGCATATGACACACATAATCTCACCGGAAATACTTTTTATGCAATATTTTACATCATGTATATGAGTACGAAATACTAATTCTGCCTAGCTTCTAAAATTTTGCCCCATTTTTTACTCTGCACAAACTTTTATCAATAAGAATATTGCTAATATGGCATTAAAATGTAAAATCTATATATACATAGAAATAGAGTGAGTATGCATTGGCCTGGAGGCATCACAACTGCTTGATATTAAAGGAACTTTTGGGTATTTCTGACACAGTCTCTCAATTTTGTAAATCTTCAAATAGTTAAATTGCTCATATTTCCCCTCCTGCCAACTTACATGACTACCTGTTTCAGAAAATCCAATTTTTTAAAATGCTGCAAAAAGAGTGAATCATGAAAAGAGCAAAGGACATTTTAAGATCTAAAGAAATAAAAAAAAAAAAATTGTAGGAATAAGTCTGACTTCATTGAATGTTTTCAATAATGTCAGCGTATTAATATACAATTCCAACCCTGTAGTTCAATAAATGAAATTGAAAGCATATTAGAATGACTTAGGTATGTTATATACAGAATTTGAGAATATTTAAAGTTGTTTAATTTACAAGCATACACATTTTCAGTAAATAATGTAGTTGCTACTGAACCATATTTAATTTTTTCCAACTTTCTTTGAAAATGCAGATTTAGAAGCTTTAAAAAACATACAGCAACATTTGATGTCTTAAAAACAAACTCAGTGTCAGATCATGAAGCTGGAACCCAAAGCACCCACATGGGGTTTTGTGCTAAAATATCTTCTTCTGATCTCCATCAGAAGATCCATCAGATCTTGACTGCCAGAGATAACACTACTGAATTATATTAATAAAAAAATTCTTCTGTTTTTACACCAGGTGAGGATTGGAAATACCTGAATTCTGCAAAATCCCCCAAAGAAACAAATTCTTACCACAAGCCGTACTTGTCTGTTGTCACATATCGCAGGATCTAACTCAGGCAAAAAACGACAGCTGGGAAAAATGTAGAAAAGAAATTTCAGTAACTCCCACTGTACTGGGCTCACTAAAATAACTGCACAGATCCTTTTCAGGAAACAATCCTGCTTAATTATTTTAAATAATTCCATGATTAAGATGTATCAGGGAAATTAATTTTAACTGATAAAGTATCAGAGCAATTACTATTAATTTTTTGTACTTGATTAAAAAAATAATTAACAATTGTTTATTCAAAGGATAGAATATGAAGTTAAACTATTCTAACCAGCATGACTTTTTGTATGTGTTGACATAAATTATAGAAAAGCCAGTTTTCGTATTACTTTTTGTAAGAATAAAATTGTTTTCAGCTGAATATATATATATAAGCTGTTCTAAATTGTCTACCAATGAAGTTTGAATGGACATCAGTTGGACTTTTGGCACATTAAAAAATTATATCATGATCCTTAATAAAGTCAGTACAAATACTAGGGCATAGCATACACCTGCAGAGGTAGCACAAGAATATTTAAGAAAATTGTTTTGTAAATTTCTGTGTCTTCTTACTTTCAATTATTATTTCCTGTCGTATTCCAGTGTTTTCATTCAATTTAAAAGTAATGGGAATGATCTAAAACAAACACTATGAATATTTCCCTATTATGGATCATGACTAAAAGATAAATATTTCCTAAGGAACATGTTTTCCATATAGTTTCTACAATCACTGATACAAGTAGGATATATGGCATATTTTTCTGCACAAGACAGAACAATTTGCAGCCCATTTAATTATAAATACATTTTTAATGAAAATAATGATAACATTAATATACTAAACCCATTGCTTTCCTACTGACACTTTGTTTGGTTTTCTTAGAGATGCTTGGCATTGTGTCTACTAATGACTTCATTAAGATAACTAATGCCTTATATTGAATTTATGACCAAAATACACTTACTATGTCTTCATGTTAGTTTAGGCAATATGAACCTTTCCCCTAATTGTATTGACATTTTACCTGTTTAATAACCAAAACTGAACACAGAAGGAACATGTTTACAACATTTTAGTAGAGTGTAGTATAAAGATGTAAACGCTGGGCTTATGCTTTGAAGACAAAATATAAATACACACTCTTCAGCTAAAAAAAAAGTATTTTTTTACTTTCTTAATCAAATCTAACAATGTAGATAATGTTACAGTTGATTTAATTACATAAAACCATAATATATATCAATAGCATTATAAAATAAATGTTGAATAAGCACTTTTTTCTACACTCTTTTCAGTCTAAATCCCACTGCATTGCTAAAGTAAATCTAAGTAGTTATTTATGATAAGATTCTAAACATTTTATAATTTCAATTTCAATGTGGAAGAAGTACCTATACAATGACTACTAAGCCAGTTCTAAAGGGTGCCTGCCATATTTGGGACCTGGAAATATGGTGTACTGTCTGCTAGCTGCAAAGTCACGTTTGCTTTAGAACCATTAACTTAGGTTTCACTTTACAAGAAAAATTTAAAATAAAAAAAATCTAATTAAAAGGCGATGACCTCACCACTTCCTATTTCTGGAACTGGCTCCTTCATAATCCAAAAGCTGTTCATGAAGCCATTGGTATGTGAAGTCTTTTCTCTGTAATTTCTCATCTAAAGTAGCATCCAGCTGAGAAATTTTCTTACCTGGGGAGGAAGAGAGATACTCCTGTCTTTCACCATTATTTTAAAATGCATTTTCTTTAAGATTTCCTAGATAAACTTAGAACCTATGGCTTCTTGGAAAAAAAAAAAGGCAATTACTTCATTTTCATGCAGAGTTCAAGTACTTAAAATCTCTTTAGGTATATTTAAGAAATACTTTTATATTAGTTTTAATTTTATGGTTTGTTTTCTCTTTTGGGATGTAATATCAGCCTTCTGAATGAATTTATTTTATTGGGAAATAAATCTATCCTTTGTTATGAAACGCATATAAACGTATATATTATACATAAATTGCTTGTCACAGCTGCCATGAATGTTGCTTATTGTGCTATCTCCATAATTAAAATATGCAATCATTTATACTTACAATTCTACTTAGCAATCTATAAGGTTAAAAAAACAAATCACCATCATATGTAAGAGTCGACACATGGCAATCTTATTACTCTTATCTGTCTTTTACTGATGTGATCTTTTAAGACGCTTAAGACATTTTAATGGCAATTTCTGATTTGGATTCCGAAGCAATTGCATCTATGATATTATTTTTCAGAAATTACTACCAAATTTTGGATCACAAAAGACATCTAAAGACAGAAAATAAAACAGTGACATTATGGGGAAAAAACCCAAGATGTACAGTTCTGGAGATCCTTCAGTTTTTGGACCATTCTGCTGAATAACAGACATGGTAAGGAGCATCAGGAAGAGGTTGCCAGAATTAGAAAAGCACACAGAGGAGCCACCATTGTTGCATGGCAACATTCATGGATTAGAGTAATTTTTAATTTTCTATCCTCGTACATAAACTTTATAGGTTAAATCATCTTTAGCACCTTCAACTCAGGGCTTTTATGAGACATTTGAAAACTTTTTTCTTTTTTTACTTAGTTCAAATATTTGTGTTTTTTCTCTTTTATGTCATTTCAGATAACACTGAATTATCATCCCTGTTGCTAATTATTCCTTTTGTTTTTCTTTCAAAGATTCTTCTTTGCTCACTGCTAGGTGAATATGGAAGCTACTAGAAGGTTTTTAGCAAACTATGGCAGCAACTGGAAGGTTCTTAGCAGGAACACTTGAACCAGCAAAGACCACTTAACACCAAGTCCATTTGCTCACTATGGATGATTTTACTTCCAGTAACTCCAAAGGGATGGCGGGGGTGGGGACGGAGACATCAGAAGCGTCATATTTTTCATTCATGTTTTGACATGACAAACTGAAGTTATAGGATATTCACCAATTCACCTTTCAAGGGATTGGGTACATTACATGTGGTATTTTTAAAATTTAAATTAAAATTTAAAATTTATAATTTACTTTGCATACACTGCAAAATATTCAGGTTTTGAGTCATTGGCATTTTACCTAGCTTTGCCGTGAGCTCATTGCTTTCAAATTTTAGCTCTAAGTTAAAGTATCAAAGCTGCTTATTTCATAGTCTGAAATACAAATGTTTTCCGTTTATTTGTCTTCGTATGGGGACTCACTATTCAAACCAAATCCATTCCTTAGGCTGAATGTATTCAAGGCAAAGTCCTGGTCCAGAATATAAAGTTACACATGTCTTGCTAGTCACTCACAGACTAGAACTTAGGCAGAAGAATTTATCCTTAGTTGATGTAAAGAACTCCCATTTACCACCTGAGAAAGACAGAAAATTAAAATCTTGGATTTAATTTTCTGTCATAGTATCTATGTCAGTCACTGTATCTATGGAAATGAGCGTGTGAGGGCTGACTAAAAAAGTCAAGCAGTGAATTGCTTAATCAGTGCCAAATATTAAAAGACTGATAATTACACTGTTCATCAGCTTCCTTTATTAAAGTGGGAACTATTTATTTTTTTCTAAATTTACGATATTGCCTTCCTGGTTCAGGAGTACAGTTATCTAACCTTTCCATTTGAAAATGTATACGTTCCAAGTCCACTGGTATCCTTATAGCTCTTCACTTGAAGACAGATGCATTTTGAGTGACCTCTTAGGAGCACTTCATCTGGAGATTAAACCTTCCACATTTGCTCTCCAATGAGGAATAATCTCCCAAGAAAACAGATTTAATTTTTTTCTTATCTGTATTTACAGAAAAGTTGGCCCAGTGTTCCTGTCTTTCTAAGGATAAATATGTGTTGCAATTAAAATTATTTGTATTATTTGTGCATTCACTAAATAGTTTTTATCTTTTTGTCTATTAAAAGGGAAATCAATATAGGGGATAAACCAGTATTAGAAGTTCATGTCTGAGTCTGTGTGTCAGGAATGGTTGAAAGAAGATGAACATACAAGAAGCTATAATAAAGCTTACAAAAAATATAAATACTTCTAACTTGGTAATTTATTTTCCAAAATTAGTTTTAATAATTTTCCTTAGTTGCAGTTTCAGTTTTTGATTTAATTATGTTTGAAACACAACAGTTTTTATTTAATAAACTTTTATTTTAATTTATTTTTATTTTTTCATGTTGATTATTGAAACATACCTGAAACAAAAATGTCATCAAGGCAAAAGTACAAACAAGAATTTTCTTCCTTAAAATTATATATGCTATTAGGCAGAATATTCTTGCTTGTATAAGTGTTAATAGTAGCTTTTTTTCTCAAATGGGCAGATGATCTTGAATAATTTGTTTATAATGTGCTGCAGAAATGTATTCTATTTTCTTTCACATCCTTGCTTTTTAGAAGTAGTATCTAGCTTTTTAATTCTTACCAAAAAAACAAATCTATGTTATGAATTAAAACACTGCATTATCACTTTTCTATTTCCCTTATGAACATCATGTGCTCAAGAATCTGGTTTACCAGCATCATTAACATGCATTTGCTTGGTAGCTTTCTTAAATTAGGGCTATGTGTTTTTTAAAACCTGGACCTGATTTTGTAGAAGTATTAACACTCACAGAAGTTCCAAAGAGCTGTAAGCTTTCTGCATCTTTGAAATGGATCAGGCCCATAAACTTTAATTGTTATATGCAGACAACTCTAAGACTATCAAAGAAAATAGAAATACATCAAAGAAGGCATCAAAACCCAAATTAATTTCAGAAGTATTTAAAGTATCATACCCTCATTAGATTATCGCTCTAAGACTTCAATCTTTTTGACCTTTTTTTTTTTTTTTTTTACATGACACACATGTTAATAATTTAAGATTGGAATTGTCTTACACTTGGCATTAATACAGTAATGATTTTTAGGTGTTGCCAAATAATCATCCACAGAGATACTGTGCACTTAGGCCAGATACAATGCAGCAGTCTGGGCCACCTACTGGCAAATTCCTACAAAATCTGAGCACCTAAATAGGGAGAACTTAGAAAAGCCCTGGCATCTGAAATATCTTTGGAACTGCGTATTACAGGAAAGTAACAAATTCTTTGCTGGGTCACCAAATCCACATGCAAACCTGTAAGAACCTGAACTTTGATATTCAGAAAAATGTCATCCTTCCTCAGTCAAATTTGTTTGCTGAGTGCGCTGTGAGACAGGACAACTCACATTCTGTTAAAAAAATGGATGCTATTATGTGCTTTAAATTAGACTATCTCTGGGTAATCCATTAGGTGAACTGAAGGAGAAAGGCAAAGAATCTATGAACCACTTCAGCTGAAGTGCCCTAAATTTTACATGGAGTCACTTTTCTTTCCTCCAAGATATATGGATCTTGTGTCCTCAGCCAAGGAAATAGCTTGGCATGTGGAAGCTGGAGATTCAAATCTTGTCAGGACAAGGGGTACTTAAAACCCAAGTTCCCCTGTGGCAGGACAAGTGTTGTTAACAAGGCAGCACACAAAAGGAAGGAGGATGGTTACACAACGTCTGTGTTCAGGGTGAACTCAAGTTCTGTGCCTGGAAAACACCAGTCCTGGTTGTTGTAAATGACAGTTATCCCACTCTTCATCGATTCATATGCAAAAGGATGCTAAAGAACCTGATTGAACACAGGAATTTTCTTCCATATTTATTTGTTGATGATGGGAAGATAAAAGGTTGAACTTTAATATGTCATGCTTCTTGATAAATATATGGAGAAGCTTGCACTGTATGGAATCTTTCAAATATTGTGTTTAGAAGGTGATTTAAATCACTTCAAACCTTCTCCACAGGGAGTACAATACAAATAAAAGACTAAGAAACCTAAGACCTACAATGTGGAAGAAGGGCTTGGAAATTCTTCAGCATACTAAGTTTTCTTCCCTTAATAAAAAAATCTGTGACCAGAGTTAATTTTCTCAATATGCATTCTGGAATTGGTGTTCTTAGTAAAGGAATTAAGTAGTTGAACTTGGGTATAAAATTATTGCCTATGCTATTAATATATTACATTTTTCTTCTCTGTCAGTATTGTGGCATAAATTACTGCTCAGAAATATATCATAAGAGGGCAAATGTGTGTAAGTATGTGTATGAATGCACAAAATCTAAAAAAAAAAAAAAAGCTATTGAGAATTAAAATTATCTACCCTGTGAGGATTTATAATTTCAACTGTCTTCTATACAGTTACATAATGTGTGTATTACATATTTATAAATTACCTTGAAGTCCCAAATGTAAAATCCCACTTTTTAATCTCCTTTTTTCCATGTTAAAACAACAACAACAACAACAAAAACAAAAGAAGCCTTATTTCTGACACAGTCTATATAATACACACAGAACACAAAGTAAGAATAACATGAGTTGTTCCTGCTGTTAAGACAAAAAAGCAAAGTATTTGGGAACAGACGGGAAAACAACAATAATTTAAAAGTTACAACCCCTACTGCCCTTCACCCCCAAAACCCACTCATACCCTAAAATGTAAGAGAAATTATAGGATTTTTTTTTTCTACAGAGAACTTTAAACATTTGTCAGAAGTGCACTTTGTCAGGAGTCCCTAAATACTGCCATCCATGACACAGCAATCACAACAGGTCCCAAATTGTTCTGGAAAAAGAATGGTATTTAGAGTGGTCTTCAGCATGCTTACAGGTATTCTGTGACTATATTTATGGTGGAAATACATATGTGATTTTCAGACAGTTGGCAACATCGTGTGGCAGAAATTGGTACAGAGTTCTTACTGAAACTTATAGCATCCCCAGATGTTTATCTACAGCTCAGGGCTGGAATTTTCAGATAATGGGGTACATACATTTCTACCTTAAAAACATTTCCTTTTGATATACTAGGTACTTTTAGAAGATATTTTTTCATCTGAGTGACTTCTGACTATATTGACTTCCATCTCTAGGACCAGAATGAATGAAATGAAAATATTTATAGTAGTGTCTGAGTGAGTTCACAGCTGAATAAAATATGAAATAGAACTGTATTACAAGAATACTACCTCAGGTTATGACCTTTTAATGCCTTTTTAAGCATTATCAAACACTTTACCAATTATCAATCAATAAGGAGTTTTGAACATGGGAGTGCTGACCAGTGTACAAAAGAATGTCTTTCAAAAATTATAAAAGCAGCTACTGAAAGAAAAAAAAAATTAAAAAAGGATCTTTTTCCAAAAACTTTAGCCCTTTTTTGTCTTTATACCAGGTATTTTGCATTTTTTTTCAAACTAAAAATAAAGCTTACTATATTACTATTTGATCTACAAACCTCCTTTTCTTCTCTCATGTCTTTCCCAACAAGTTAATGCTATTTCAGCAGTTATCATATTTCAGACTGTGTTCTCTCTTTGATGTCCTATTATTAGATTATACAAAAGCTGAATCTTTTAGTTGAGATTCCTACGTCACTGAAAAAGTACAAACTTCAGCTTCTGAATTCAAGGAAAATAGAATTTCATACTTGTACCTGCCCATTATTTTCTGTTTTGCTACTTGTTCCTGCCCCTGCAGAATACACCACTAATATTTATCCGTCCCTAGCTTACTGTTTAAATTCAACATTTTCTTTTTCCCACATTGAGGCAAATCTAAGTCTCATTTCATCCTCAATGGCCTACTTTTAAAACACACCATTGAAGTTATTTCTCTCTCTATTCCAGTAATATAAAAGAATTTCTTCCAAGATCTCCTGATTAACTTCTGTTGCAACCCTCTGATCATAAAAATATATTGCAAACTACCCCTCTATATTATAATGCTCAAGTCTTCTACTCTTCTTGTAACATGGTACATTTCCACTTGAATTGCTTCATAAGGCACATTTTCCTAGCACTGCCATCAAGACATTAAATGCTGTTCCTTCCAATTTGACCAACTCTTGCAACTTTTATGGGCTGTTATCACTTCCTGTACTCCTCCGTATACATTAAATACAATTTCTTATTTATATTTTGTAAGTTTCTTCATAACAAATAGCAGTTTCACACTGTGATATTTCCTAAGACCTATGACACTTTTCTGCGTTGGTGTATAAAACTAAAAAACTATTTCACCTGGTATGTACAGGAAGCTGCCTTACAAGCAACTGTTCATTTCAAATTTTTTTGCTAATTTTTGACTGTTTGAATATGGGATTGCTTTATGTTTGAAAAACTAAGTTGGTTCTTAAAAAAACCTTCAAAAACATCCCTGCCAAAACCAAAAATGAAGAAACTACAGAGGTGATATGCCATCCACATGCAGAGAAAGAGAAGAGCTGCTGATGTAAAGTACCTGCAATCAGCATGCTTCAGGATCCACTCAGGCACTTACAAATTCAAAAAGAACATGAAAGACTTTACAAAGCTATACCATAATTGCACATTATTCTTTTGTGTAGTCTCCTATGAACACAGTGTTGTGTAGCCTGTACAGTGCCCGCTCCAGCCACTCTGCACAGGCAGATTTCATCAACAGCATTGCTGAGAAGTGAATCTGGAGCACAGCCAGGAGTTACCAAGAGTTCTTTGGATCGTCAAGGCTCTTGAAGAACCAAAGAAATCAAGAGGAATAAAAAAATTTGGAAATAGCATGTTCAGCATTTCCATGCTTAGTTATTCATCAGTAAATGTAGGGTATAAATAAGATGGAAGTGGATTGATTCCATTTTGTTTATCCTTAGTGCCCACACTCTAACATAGTTTCTTGTCTGAAATTTCAAATCTGCCTAGCAAACACCCTATGTCAAGCTTTTCTCATAAACTTTGGGAATTAATAAACCCCTGAATGATGAATGTTCTCTACTGAATAGACGATTTTTTACTGTTGAGGAGAAAAATAAGAGATGCATAACATAAAATGCCCTTTTAAAAAAAATATTTTGATAGATTTTATTTCTATCCATTCCCACTTCTTAAAATTAAATGACAGAAGCAATCAAGAACTTCAACACAACTGTTTGGTTGCTCAGTGATGAAGTGGTATTTCCAAGAAAGAAGAGATATCACTTTATATGTAGTCCAAACCAGAGGAATATCTTTCTCTAAATTCAACAAACCAAGTAAAATTATTTAAGACATAAGATCTTCCAAAGGAATTCTCAAACTAACAAGTACAAAGGAACATTTTGTAAGACTGCAGGAGGCCTAACTACTATGTTGTTCACTACAAAGAGGGCAAAACCTACACAATACACTCAATATCATTGAGTGTGACAACAATTAGGGTGGGTTTGTTTGTAGTGAAGATATCAAAAGTACAAGAAAGGAACTGAAAAATTCAAACCAAACAAAATTTTTGTTCAAAATAAAAACTGGAGGCTTCTATGTGACAAGAAGATACATATGCCAAGTATTAAAAAGAACAAAAAAACTGTCATTACTGTGGAGCAGCATAAATTTAGTCAATAAAGCTGATTTACACCACATTAATAATTGTCTCATACATTCTATGAATAATTAAAACATGTAATTTCATGTCACACCTTCAGAATTTTCATTTTAAAAAAGTCTTTACTGTATTTACTCTTGAGAATACACATTTTTCCTAGAAAGTTATCTGAATAATAGAAGTTAAGAACTCATGCTCATCAACATATATGATGTGCTGAAGTACCATGAATGATTGGCACTTATTGCAGAGTAACACTGAAAGTGAAATAATGAAATTATTGTGCTAACGTCAATACTGAATTGATTATCCATCAACTCTGAATTGATTATCCATCCTATCTATATCATATACTTAATATATATATGATGGATCAAGATATTATATATTTTTCAATTTAAAAGGGTTTTGTTTTGTTTGAGCAGAACTATTTCTGGCTGAATTTCTGATGCTGACTTGAAATACCTATCGGTATTTGATGAACATAGTGCGACAACGATTCACAGCTCTGTCAGCACAGTAATGTGTAACAGCAGAACTATTCTCCATTGTCAAATACACACACAAAGTCTACACTGAATGCAAGGCTGCTGTTTAGTTTACTTCATAGCAAAACCAAGAGGTAGCATTGAATATCAGGCCTATCATTATGCCAAACACTGTATAAACAAGACTTGATTTAATGTTCATTGAATTAAATGGAAAAAAGTCTCAGACAGTCTTTTTTTTTTCTTAAGACTCTACATCTAAAATTAGTTAATCCCCAATTGCATGTAATTCTTATATATTTATATCCAGCTTAAAAACAACCATAAACATTAAACTTATGAGTGTCTATAAATAAATATAGACATAAAAGTACTAATTGTTCTTACTGAGTTTTATTTAATTGGTTGATACATCATGGAAGACAATAAACAATATGAAATTTCAGTGTGTTGTAGATTTATGAAAAAAAAAAAAACAGAAAAACCCCTTCCATTTTTAAAGAAGGTCAGGCAAAAAAAGCAAAAGAAAACCACAATTTGTCTCTGAGTTGCCCCAGGTTAATTCTCAATACAAATGTCTCAAAGAGTTTAGTATTTGTATAGATCTCTTCATTAATTAAACTGCAATTTTCAGATGGCAAACACATGAAAACAAACAGGAATCAAAACATTGTATATAATTATAGAGTAATCAGCACATATCCCCAGGTATGGAACTGACCTTATATTGATTTTGGATCAGTTATAGTTACAATGACACAGGTTTTCTCTATCCAGGCAGAGAAGGTTAGAATGATTTACCTACTGAATGAACAAATCAGTTGAAAAAGGAATAAATTAGATCTGATTCCTCCTGTTCTTTTACAGAATTTTGTTTAGAACTTTATTCAAATTCTTTTTTAGGGGGAAGATGAACACAAACCCCCCAGTTCTATTTGTGAACATAATTTAACTGTCCCTAATCTTGAGTTTAAACAGTTTATGCTTATTGTAGCTGTGTTTAAATTAGTTTCTTTTTACTAAAATTTTCATCTCAACTTGCTACCAAACTGTCCTACTCACTGTCTTTACATATGTATTTCCATATACATATATATAAAATTTGTTTGAAAAGGAGGGAACAACCTAAATTCATGATGATTCCAAATAGATGAAGTTGACTCATATGAATTCTGTTTATATTTGCAATCGCTTTCAAAACAGCCATAACTAATTAATTTAAAAGTGTAATTTGTTTTACCAGTTGTCTACCAACAGGTTAAAATAGTTGTTTACTTGTAACTTTGCTTGTTTGCAGCTGATGATTAATCTCCTGCCAATAGCACAGGAATTTACAGAGCATTAAGCTCTTATCCAGAGAGGAGTGAAATCCCATAAATTTCAATCAGGTAGGCAAACTCTCACTTAAGATTAAGGAAATTTAGTAGCTATTCTTACACAATTCACTCCAGAAGAAGGAAAGAGATGATTATATTATGACTTTTAAAACCTTAGAGACTAAACTGAATTATAAAAATTATATAATCTTACATGAGAATTTGTGTACCAATAAAAAAAAAAAACAAAAACCGAAAAAAACCCACCAACCTGGCCAAACCAAGATTTTACTTGATTTTACTTCACTGTAAACAGTCATTGTCATGAAGAAGGAATAGAACTTCATTGTCAAGTTTGAGTGGAAGAAGAAAATACCCACTTTCTGCCTTAAATAGAACTTGTTTTATATGAAAGATCCTAATATAGTTTTCATACAAAATAAACAATTTTAATAAAAGTTAATCTGATTGAAAAGGTTAACAGAATTCTTTAAAGCACTTGAAGAAATAAAGAAGTATTAAATGGTAATGTTTACAGAAAATTTTTAATGTAGCTACAAAAGTAAGCTCAAAGCATTATTTTGTTCAGCAAGATTTTTCTGCTCTTCTGAAATGATAATTTTTTTAGAAGCACTAAGTTATGGTACTGATACAGAGGCTAGAAAAATGGGTACATATCAGCAATGAGAATACAGAAAATGCATGTAAGTAAATACAGAAATTTGTCTGTAACTTGTACCACAGTTCTTGAAACTTTCTTTCAATCTTTAAATGTCTCCATATTCTGGTTCAGTGAATGCATCAAGCGGCACTAAATTTGGAGAAATATCTGAACAGCATCATCACCCTCAAGGCATCCAGGTCCCAGAACAGACTCTTCCTCAGCATTCTGGCTAGAAGAGGAGGAAAACAGGAGAAAAGAATGCAATGATATAGCAAAATTGTCACTAAACCCAAGATAACTTATTTTCAAGGTATTTAAAATATCTTAATTCTACTCACCTTCTCCTGGATTCCAAACAGATTCTTCAGCTTTCACCTGCCTGCTCCTGGGTCACTACACCTTACAGTGCTCTGGGTGCTTATCAGTACTGCCTTGTTGCATGACTGTACTAATTATACAATGAGAAAAAGGGATTTGCCCCTAATATTTCTATATTGAACAAACATATTTTATGGGAAGTCACAAAAACATACAACACTCTCATATGGGAAATAAAAATTAGAAGAAAGAAATTAGTATGATGCATGGATAACACACATGCTTAGTAATTTAGTGAAAGAGTACTAACTCTCTGTACAAAGGTATAAAACCCAAAAATCCCAAGCAGCCATACAAGTGAAAGAAGCAACTTCTAAAATTTATTCCAAGAAAGACTTTATAAACATTTGCATTTGCAATAAGCAAAAGACATTTGAAAGAGAATTTTGAATACAGTGCACACAACTCACACAGTATGATGACAGCCTATGCAGTGTTTTAGCATATGTAGACCAGACTACAAGTAGAGTCTGACAAAACCTAAGAAGGCAGACCTGGCTAAGAGTCAGGAGTCACGCTTATTAAATTGAACTCTCAGGGGTATCATGCAATCAGAGGTCACAATCGAGGCAACAGAAGCAATGTCACGATATCAGAGAAAGGGCCAATTCAGACCTGCTCCCCGACAGGCAGTGAGGTCACGGCTCGCGGCAAATAACTGTATTAAAAGGGAATATTCTCTGCACACTTTTAGAACTGTCATCTGAACAAACAAAGCCAGGTCATTGGTAGGTTAAAACAGAACTTTCTGGCTTACTGGCACATAGCTTCCTTTCTTTTTACATTCACTGCTAATTTCTCAATTACAAAACATACATCAGGTACTAAAGCAAATACTCAGTAAATTCAACTTACAAATACACAGTAGAGTTTAAATTCCTCCTTTTTAAAAGTCGCATTCTATCTTTCACAAGAGATATCACTGGTCTCTTCATAAAGTGAAAACGGCCAAACTTGCTTCTTATCAGAAAATGAAAAGCATGCATGTGTTTTAGAGAAATGTCTTTCCACAGTCAGGGTCTTAGTAAGCCTGATGCTCAATGTGCAATTAGAAACCATTAAAAAATACAGTTATTCATAATGTACTTGCTTAATGATGAATATGAAAATGAAGTTCTTTTGTCTGGGTACTTGGATTTCTTTATCTCGTTGTCTGGACTGGGTTATCTACAACATTCTATAAAAGTGCTAATTTATGAAATTACAACCATGTTGGATTGGGAACCCGACAATAAACCTGAAAAGAGAGAACAATTCTAGAATTTCATGTAAACAAAATTGCATTCAAAAATACTGTCTTGAAATGCAGCCTTTCTTACCAATATGAGAAAAAATATATAACTGCAAAATTCAGTATTTCTACCTTTTTTATACTCACAAGCCAGATAAAATACCTGCAGTTAATACCTCAAACTAGCACAAACCTATGAATTTCCAGAAAGTGCTAACATGTTTTGATAAGAATTGAACTGCAAAGTTATGAAGTAGGAAAATTCACATTACAGAAATAACACACCATAAAAGTTACATAGGTATCACTGCATGAGTGTACATTTTCATTAAAATACTTGAGTTACTTGGAATTGCTTTTAAAATTAGGTAGGTCCACAGCACATTCAGTTCTGGATTATTTGAAATCTATAAAAGCTATAGAACTTTGCTCTAAGAATTAGTATTGAACAGCAAACAATTTTAAATTCCTCTATTTCAATTTTAGAATGTTGTTTTGATATTTTGCTTGAAAAATGTATCGGAGCAACAACATTATTAGTTCTAAAAACAGAAAGATAATTCAATCTGTGTTTAATATTAATCTTGTGAAAATGGCCTCTTTGGAATACAGTAGATTTCTGACCTATTAATAATACTAATTCTACACAACACCATAGTTCCCATTACAGAATAGGAAAAAAAGAAATTTCTTTCAATCAAACTTTAATAAATTATATTTTCAAATTAATTAAAAGCTCTGGTGTGAAGGCTTTCCTTTACTTCACCTCTGAAAGTGTTTAGAGTAATGCAATTATTAAAATCTATAGCTACAGGAAACATTCTTTTAATTGGGATTTAAAATGTGCCATAGATTCCAATTGAAGCAAGATTTGTACCTATAAAATATTTCTAAGGCTACAGTAAATTCCTTATTCATATCATCATACCAAATGGAAATTCTTTTGCAAGAGGAACATTCGTGCAATGTAACATTCATGATACTTTTACAGACAGCGTCAGTGGCCTATGTTTAAAACCATTTGCATAGTAATATGATTTTAGTGTTTGAAAAACTCATTTTGGAAAGCACTTTGAATATATCTGAATATTCACTTTTAATGACCTCTTCATCAGCAATTGTTTTTTGAAGTGTAAAAAAAATGTGTTGGGTACTGTCTAGTGAAAGCAAAGCAAATAAACAAACCACCCCAATATTGACTGCGGTCCCCAGGCATCCAAACACAATAGCAACAAATTCAATAATTACTTTTAAAAGGACAAGCTAAATACAATTTTTGTAACACTTTATTTTAAAGGAAATTAACCAAACCTATTGTCCCTTACCCCCTCCAACCAAATCCATTTGGATTTAACTTGTTGCTAAAATTATCTGTCTTTTGCACTCTAAGACCTGGGTCATGACCTTACTTAGGGACAGGAAATAGTTATCAGGTCACTGAATGGTCAAATGGAAAAGGATTTGAAATGCTTCGGTACTCAGGGATCTATTCATCTAAAATGATTGCCTTATGCAGTACTAAAAGCTGTGGATCTGAATGTGGAATCAACTTGTTTACATTTACACTGGCTGAGATAAAGATGTCACACTACAAAAATTTTGGACTTAAGATATCAAGAAGAGGAGAAAAAGGAAAGGCAAAATTGAAGGAGATGCAAATAAAACTATCTGAACTATTGTATCATCTTATTCAACAATGAGAAAAAGTAGTTCTCCTCCTCTGATGACATTTTGGGTGAAATCTCCCTCCTACTGAAGTCATCACTGGGTAGTTATTAGCAAAAGAAGAGTAAGAGGTTTTTTTTCTTGTGTGCAGTTCCTTTTAGGTTGATAAAAACTAGTAAATTAATATGTTATGAAAGCACAGGTAACCACCTATACATTGTACAAAATCCTAGTTTTGGAAGTTTATTGGAACAAATAAACACACTCTCTAAGTTAGAGACCACATTCATATCTGATACTCTAATAAAATCCTTATGGTACCCCAAATTACAACAGTCTGCAAAACAGCAGTCAGGAACAAAGAGAAAGTACCCAGGCAGGTGAAATATGTGGTCAGAAACCTTGAATATACGAATACAGGAACTCTGAAGACTAGAAGCACAATAAGAATTCATAATTCATATTAGATGGTATGTATCTATGGCAAGTACCTCCTGTCCAGGAACTTCAGGCAAATAGAAGTGGTTTGGTTTTGTTTTTTTTTTTTTCTTGGTAATTGAAAGTGAAAAGCAAGAATATTAATAAAAACTTCATATGTCTAGATCATCTATAAGTACTCAGACACTGAAGCATGTTGCATAAACCCACATAAATTATGTTTTACATATTTATTTTTAAACATAATTTCAGGATTGCTTCATTCCATGAATACTGAAAAAATCCTACACTATCATTGACAGACAGGAGGCTAGAAAATTAGGCACAGATTTTATTTTTCAGTTTTATTTTATAATAAGAAACTGGACCAGTAGAACTATGTAACTGAAGCTTGAGTGCGTGCACTGTAAGGCCCCTGCAGTCCTTTACAAGTTTTCAGCGTACCGCTGTTGTGAACTGGGTTTGCACTCTGCCAGCAGAGCAGCTCTGACCCATGGAGAGCACTCCTTCAGATCAACACTGCCTCAGGCTTTACTGCTTTCTCCAAGAAGTCTTACATTTCAGGCATCAAGTTGAATTTCTTCTGGAGATGATTAACCCAAACCCATGACAGATTTTTTCCAAGATATCCAACTCCTTATGTTTATTTTATCCTGGCTCTTTTTGGATGTACTGGACACAAGTAACCTACTCATTTTACATGTTGAAGGGCTGGTGGAGAGCCATTAATTCCTTAAAATGAGAAAATATTTCAATGCAAGAGTTCTGTTGTGTGAGCTCAAACTAAATAATAAGAAACAAAGCCATAGAATTATGATTTCAAAAGATACAACCTCTTCCGCACTGCAAGTTTCTGTAACACATTTTCATTACATTTCAGGACAGATCTTACATTTTCTGAAAATGCATTATTTTGTCATTTTTGTCAGTGCTGTATGGATTAGAAACTGCTTCCCTAATGTGGCATACAAATTTAGAGCCTGGGAGATATGTAACAGCTACAGTTTACTGTAAACGTGGCAATTCAACTCGTAGAATTGCAGCAAGCCCATATTTCAAATGTGGTTATTAATCCTTTTGACACAACAGATCAATAAAAGACAACTTAGTTTAGAAATGGATGTTCGCAAACACTGTTATTCCTGGGAATTTATGCCATTAATATTTCTCAGTTAAAAAGAGCTGATTTCTAAAAGATAAAAACAACTAACACAAATTTTCACTTATAGTTCAATGTCTTTTTACATGCTCTTAAATTACAAACAACAGAACATTTAAAGCCCATATAAATATGAATACCAGCATTCCAGCCTCAGTACCTTCTCTTAACTGTCATGTAGATGTGATTTGTCAAGCATCAGTGATTTGAATCAATACAAGTTCTATTAAATGTCACGCATCGTTTTTTAAAAGTGTATTCATATTTTATAATACAGAAAATCTAAGAAACTATGTTGATCAAGTGCAACAATATTTTAATGAACTCACAGAATTAGCCAACCTTAAATTCCAACTTTCCAGTCTCACATTTGCACTTCCAATTATCACTAGTAATAATAATCTATAAGAATGTTTTGCAATAATTTTCACTTGAGACTATAAGGAATTTCATAATTAGGAACTATTATAAAGCTGGAAAACAGATGACTAAGTGGATTCCTTGATATTTATCTTCAAATCATATGACATAATCACAAGCTCACTTTACTTCTTATTCTTGAAAAATAAATGTTATTTCAACTGACAATTTCTACAGAAATAAATAAATATTGGCATAATTAAAAGTCACCCGAGAAAGCATAATCTATTCATTATCAAATTTGTGTTGGTGAAATCACTCAACACTATACCCATTACATTTTCCTTGGTCACCATGAGCATAAAATGACAGGAAATAAAGTACTGCCAAATAGAACTACAGGTTCCCAAACTACAGCAAACATATCTTGTCAACACAGCCCGGTGCATTTTTTATATAGTTAAACCTCCTGGCATAAATCATTGTTCACATTTTTGGGTGAAGTCACATTACATTGTTTTCACTTTGAAGTGTATGGTATAGATGTGTCACTGATGGATATGGATATGACTAAAAATAAAAATAGTATATATTCCAATAAATCACCTAACCTACAAAATTAAATACAGCACAATCTATGAAATTAAATAGAGCACAACCTGTGAAATAAAGTAAATCATATCCAAATAATACTTGGATAGTTTGAATGGATTTTCATCTGATCTCCTGCATTCTTCCAACTTGCTCTACAGATTGGAATCCAGCTTCCCATCCCACTGAACAAAAATTATTTGGATAACCCACCAAAACCATTGAGAAAAGTGGATTAAAGAGGACCCAAAAAGGCACACACTGATTGCAAAGCTTGTAGCAAAAAATGTGCTTGGCCTTAGGGCTCATTCTTCAGTTCTCAGCTGCTGTACTGGGACTAAGTATTCACACTGTTGGCTAGAAAAGTATCCTTCCTCTATGTAAATGAAATTACAGAGTCTGTAATTACGGACCCACACATGGCAGAGATGCTCTGTTACACGCTCAGCCAAGACTAATTGGAACTTCCCAAGAGGAGTAAAGGATAGATTTTTCCTTCAGTTCCTGATGTACTTTACCCAAAACAGTCAAGACTATTTTTCATTAAATTAACAACTGAATAGCCTCCAGACAAGAAGTGGACAAGTAGTCATAAAGCCTTCTAAAAAATATGCTTTGATGCAAAATAGGAAATTATGACAATTATCTGTGTGCCTTATAAAGTTTCCAAAATGTTGAGATCTTTGAAATGTCACCATCTACAAACCACAAAAATATCTCCAAGAACATTCATTGAACCAGAATATTCATTAAAGAAGGCATATTTTGTTTGTCAGCTACCTGACTCTAAATGAAACTCAACAACCATGATGGAAGCATAACCTTATCTCACCAAAGAGAGCAGTGTAATATACACAGTCCCAGGAAACATCCAGCAAATCATCAGGAGTACATCAAGTCAGGCTTTCATCTGTCTTCAGGTTTTTGATCAGGGTATAATTTGTTATGAGAAACAGTAAATACATATTTATACTTGCATATTCTATGGCTCGCTTTACAATCTACTCAAGTTAATGCCACCAAAAAGATTCAAATATATTTTTATTTAACTAATAGTTTTAAAGTATCAACAACAGAATGACCACATGCATTAAATTAATTTTAAAGAAAGTGAAACTGCATCTGACAGAAAGTGTTAGGATTACAAAATGCATGTTGATGCTAGTAATTACACCAGACATTAATTGTCCATAATTTACTTTCCTTTGAAAATATACAAATAAAAAGTTATAAGTGCTGCATTTATTGAATTATTTTACCTACTTATACACCTGGTATATGCTTATATATTTGTGTGAGTGCAGACACATGTACTGTATGTAAGTACATTGACACATACAGACACTGACAGATATATTGACACATACAGACACAGATATATTGACACAGTAATGCATTGAATTGCATTTCCACGGTTTCTGCCTTCAAATGCTGCTTGTATTTTCAAATAGTAAGCCCTTCTCTGTGAGAATAGTATCTCCTCATACCATTGGCATGGTGTTTGTTACAAAGGGGTTTATTTCTGACTAAATTCTGTGTGCTGCTGTGATTTAAATGTGAAACAATGGTCCCTGGTGGGTATTTGTCTAACATCAGTGAGCAAAGCATGATGATTCATCCAAAATTTAATAAAAATTTATTAATAAATTTCGAATATTTATGAATTAATAAATCCAGATTTGAAAATGTATTTTCCAACAA
>JAYDZK010000056.1:39869704-39941267 GCA_034509185.1 Euphonia xanthogaster | reverse complement strand
AGAGATGTATGCATTATCCTATGGGATTAAAGTTATACACAAGTTTCAACATTTGCTAGCAGCATATTACATATCAGTTTATCGAAACTTTTGTAGCAGGAAAATAAGAAGAAAAATTATGACAGAACAATAATCTCAGGAAAATGAAATCATCATATTTTAACTTCATTTCTTTTCACGATTTTTATATCTCTTATGCTTTTATTAGTTTTGTCTTCTTTGTAGTCTTACACACAAAACCACAATGAAGACAAAAGACATTAATCATTCATTTTAACTAGATTTCTTCTTAAATATTCATTACCATGATGTGTTCCAGTTTGAAAATCTAAAACTGTTCTAATTGTTTCACTTCCTAGGGCATCCCCTTTCAAAAGTAGTGATTCTGTTATTTAACAGATAACACGTGTGTACTTGCTGTTTTGCTGTTGATGTTGACTTCATCCCTCCATTTCCCAATTTAAAGAAATAAAGAAGGAATATATAGAATGTGCTTTGTTTTTTATTTAATTGTTTATGAAGAAGATGGTTTGGAGTTCAAATTTTCTACCCAAGAACTCACTACGAGTCTGCGAAAGTAAAAGGTCTTGAATGGAGGAAGTTTATTTCCACCACACAAAGGACAGGTCTGCATTCTATCAAATTAAAATACAATGACCACAAGATTTATGGATACAGAGTGAAAATATTCCACCTTCTTGTTACAGAAAGAACTTCAATGACTGAACAGACCCAAAGAGATCTACTGCAGGCAAAAGAGCAAGAAACGCTTAAAAGGTAAGAGGGGGAATGGGAAACAAGAGAAGACATCTCTGATAACACAACTCTGTGAAGTTATTATGCAGGTGCAAATTGTTACAAGTTCTAAATTTAGAAAGTCCTAGTTCTGTCTGGTGATACCTCACATACATATAAATAAATGCTGTGTGTTGCACTCTCTAATTCACAACCTAGAATTTTCAGGACATAATGTCTGAAGCAGCAATGCCTCTGGTAGAAGGACAAATTTCTATTCTGGTCAAGCAGAAAAGTATTGCTTGTCTTCTTGAAGGCTCAGCTGCTCAGTATGTGAGCAGCCATGAGTGGTGAAAAAATGTTTCTGTTTATTAGCCTGCTAGAGGAATAAAATGGTCCTCGAAATGAAAGACAATTATGAGCATCACCACTATGCTTGCCTTTTGATATCCAATCTGCCTTGGTACCTTCTCTCCATAAATTCAAAAAGTAACTTCAGTAATATTTAGAATGCGTACATCAGCTTTTCAAAACAAAGGGAAATGTTTTCAGGCAGGAGCAAATAAACTGGTGGCAGGAAAGTTAGCCTAAACCTACGCTGACTTTAGGGTACTGAACTTGTATTCAGGCTTATCTCTGACATGGTTTTGAGCATTCCAACAATTGTTTCTATTGTAAATTCACTTTTTCGCAGGCAGCCTGCCTGTCCTGTTTCTTCAGCATATGATACATTCTGATGTATATAAGCATATGCCACAGAAACATATATGAGATACTGGGAAATGCTCAGTCAGGCGCAGTACACACAGACTTTCTATAGTCAAGGTAAATTCATGCTTGGACCCAAGGCAAATAATAGCGCAAAAATATTTCCTCTTCAGAATTCACCAAGAATTGTTTCCAAAGCAATTTGAGCATGGACTCATGAATGAGGCAAATCTAGGCTTCCATACAGCTAAGTTAATTGACTGAATTGCAATTCATGTAGACTCAGATTTATTTCACACCTGTCTCAGAAATGTCCTAATTTTTATCCTCATACAGTGAATGCTAATACAGTATAATTTGTAGTTTTACTTTGTGAAACTAGGAATAGATCCTATAGCATATGACTATGTCTTTGAAAAAGATAAAAAGATAGAGGTGAGAACTTTCTGAGTACACTATTGAGTTGCAAAAAGAATCAAAACAATATAAAAATGTCTCTGGAGATGATTGTCTTCTTACAACAAGGGCATTTTAAATAGACTTGGCCTTATTTTAATTGTACAGAAACCAAGGAGTGTTTTAACATAAATTTCAACACTAAAAGAGCTACATCAGTATTTAAATATTTATGAAAAATAAATTAAATTTACATGCTGAATGTTCTTTCCTTGCCTTCCATCAAATTGTGAATTTCTGGGGAATATTTATGAAAGTACTTTACAAAAAACATGTTAAGGATTTTTAGGAGTAAATGTCTAGCTTTGGAAAAGGTAGTAATTTAATGAAGAATTTGAAGTGATATTTCATTTATGAAGTTTTATTCTAGTACTTTGTATTTTATATCTCGCTGACATGCTTTGACATTTTCATGATGGAGATTTAATAATAAAACAGTAAATAAATAAGTTAGGCTGCATCTCCCTATGAATTAAGCTCTAGGAGCACCTCTTGCTCTCTGCAATGAATTGAAATTGAAATGTTTCACTGCTGTGACTTAAGGAACAGAAAAGTTCCTTAAACTTCTGCCTTTTTCCATTTGCACATATTGTTTTATATTTTGAGTTAGCCAGTTTAAAAGACATTGCAAAACATATATGCTTATATGCATAAAATGAAATACTTTTTCATACCTTCAAAGTATTCAGCATTTATAGGCTGTGTCTTCCCTGGTGGTTTCACAGAGAGATGTTTATTTTCATTGTTTTTGAACAACGCCAGGCGCACAGCTGGGTCTAGATGACAAGAACAAGTTAAAATCAAAGGTCAGACCTGGCTCATTCATTCCTTCAAGCAGTTTTTCACCTTTTAGCCACTTAATAAATGAAAATACCTTTAAAAGTGGGTTTTATATTCACAAAGGATTACACTTTCTAAAATAAAGCCATATAAATACACATGCAACTGAGAATGAAAGTCATTGTTTTGCAATTTTAACACTGTTGATCTTTCAGCTCACTCATCTACAAATTAAAAATAAACATGAAGCATATATTTGCAGAAAATATTTTTTAAAAATCTGGATTTTAAGTTTGAAATTAAAGCAGAAATATTAATAGGGTACATATCAAGCAGTGTTTCTAAATGCTTTTGGTTAGAATTATTCAGCATTCTAAATTAAGACATTTATACCTAAAAAATGTTAACAGGGGGTAGCTTATTTTTTGAGGCAACGCTTTTAGATAATAACCTAGTCTTCCTCCATCTTTCATCCTAATTGGAATTAAAATTTAAATTAAAAGATACCCCAGAAGTCTACATGCTGAAGTGTGAAATCTTGATTCTTAACTGTTACTTTTAAAAGTTTGCAAAGAGGTAAAGATGAGCAGATAATTGTATATAAACCTATATAAGACATGTTCCTAGACTGGCAAAAAAAAAAAAAAAGAGTTTAATTAGCAGAAGCTACACTGATGCAAAAACCACACAAGTCAAGAGAAGTTGTTTTCACATGTTTTTTACAATGTGAAGGAAGAATTTTTTGCTTGGCACAGGGGGAAAGTCAGAGTTTAAGGGAAACAGTGCATTAGAAGGAATGTGAAAATTGTGGGCACAATGCAGAATAAACTAGAGATAATACTAAAAAAAAAAATAGGGACTGAAAAGAATGTAGAAACAAAAGCAGATACATAATGAGGAGCAATGCATAAAGAGTTTTGTAGGTATGCTGTGGAGCAAGGTAACACAATTAACAGAATGCCGAAGAAGAAATATGTTTAAAAGAACACAGCAGCCCAAACAGATATATCCACTTTCAGAAATATACAAGAAACAATGAGGCAGAAGAAGCTTGCCTACAAAGATGACCAAAAACTGTCTGAAAAGAGTAGAAACTAGTAACTAGGAGAAAAAAAGCAATGGAGCTTATCAAGAAAGTAGAAATGGAAAGGGAAGGATCTAAATTTTCTCAAAGAATGTGCGTGTAGCAAAAATGAATATGTGAGACACTGCCAGAACAGACAGAGCAGGAAAACAGGTTGTGGAAAGACTCAAAGAGCATTCAGACATAATACAATAAAATTACTAGCTATGTCTGGTGCTTCATTTTGAGTCCCTTACATGATCTCATTAGTGTTTAGTGAGAGATTTTATAAGACCATGACAATACTGCAGCAAAGAAAATATCTTTCTTGTTTGTCAGTTTTCTTATTTCTGAATGACCAGAATATCCTGTTAAGATGGTGGGTAACTTATGAATTTTAACAACAATTTGTAAAATTGGTTTTGACTAGCCCTCTACAGCTGTAGTAGACACTTCAACTACAAACTAATGGTACATAAAGGGATCCTAAGAGCCCAGTTTTTTCCCAGAGAATGGGAAGATCTATTACAAGCCTTGAGAAGATCTCTAATGGGGTGTGGCACTCTAAGAGATAACGCACTAGCACCCTAAGAGATAATGCATTGGCAAAAAATTTCCAAACTAGTTTTGATTAATTAAAAATAAGGAAAGATGATATTTTATAACATTTTTGGGCAATGTCAATAGACCCACATAGGAAAAAATATGTTATTTCAGGGATGATTTTTAATTAATCAAAATTACTTTGGAAATTTTCAATTGCATTTTGTCTTAAGAGGTTTGATATGATTTTGTCACTTTGTCTTTGGTCTTTTATTGAAGAAAGATGCTGGCTTTTGTAACTAGCATAAAGCTGGAAGAAGTTAGTAATCTTTTTTGCCAACACTGTATGCTAGATGTTGGAAAACTTACAATTATGAAAAATTGTATTTGTACATTTTTATATTTTTTCCTATGTGAGTCTACTGACATTGCTCAAAAATGCCATAAATATCATCTTTCCTTATCCAACCTTCCACCCAATTCTATGAAAACACCAAGTCCAAAGTTAAACTATACTAAAGATTTTTGGTGAAGTCACTCAGAGTCATTACTCCCAAGTTAGATTTCTCAAACATTTATTTGTGCACAAAGATATCAGCAGCAAAGTCTTCTGTGAACTGGGAAGAAGGGCAAGTAATGGAAATTGTTCTTCTTAGAGATTTCCATCAGAAGATTTATCTTTGAATCTTTGCAAAATAACTTAAAGAATCTACATGGATTTAACACAGTGCCAGACTACTTGAATTTGTACCTACCTGGATCACCTCAACCATTGCCTACAGCTCTTCTGTTATTAAAAAGGAGTCCTTTTCTTCATCTAGTCCCAAATGTAAGCAATATTACATAGATTACTTCATAATGCTAGTGCTTCTCAGTCTCTGAGCGAGCTAGGGAAATGAACTGCATGTATGCTTTGATGATGAGCAATCAAATGTTTTAGATTTCACACAGAGAACTGTGAAAGAGTCCAATAGTTCAAAATCATAGAAATATCTTCCTGGATTCAGGCATACTCATTTAAATGCATCTTATCTGATGATGATCTGTGCTCTCAATCTAAAAACCAGGGAGGTAATTTAATGTACATTCCTTGGCTGCCTCCAAATAGCGAAGTTAAGCTGGACAAACACAAGATACGTTATGGAAATAATATGGAAGGAGTTGTTACGGCCTGATCTGGCACCAGATTCCTAAGCTTCTTGTTAATACGTGAAACTGAAAAATTAAAATATTTGCCATTCATTTTTGTTGTGCAATACCTGTAATTAGGAAAACATAAAGATAATGTGACAATTCTAAAGAGATGATAAGATGAAGTTGCACACAGCAACAGATGCTTATCTATACTGTAAATTCATTTGGAAGAAAGACCAGATTTTGTTCCATAATGGCATAGCAATTATAACTCCAACTCATCCATGGCTGGAGCTCCCAGAAGATACATCTATGCAGAACTCACAATCACAACAAAAGGAGCTTTATTTTCTAAGAAAATGTAGATCAATGGTCATTTATGTAATGTGTAATAAGGAACAATAATACGACACAAATTTTCATTCTGACTGTTAAGATGGATTATCTGTTTTGGGGTTGTGCATTTGAGGAAGGTGGGTTGAGTTTTTTACTGCTTTTATTTCATTTTTTAACTAGTATTGAATTATTGTCTAAAATTCTAAACTCAAATGAAAAATATTTCCTGACCTCTATGAAATATATTTATCATTGTGTTCTGGTTCTAGTGATCAAGGTCCACTTCAGCTGCTTTTTTACCTTTTAAAAATTTTTTCCTATGTGGAATCAAGTATTACCAGAGAACCCTAGAACCACTAAGGTTGGAAAAGACCTCCAAGATCATTTAAGTACAACTTTTAGCCAAACACCACCATGCCAACTAAAGCACAGCACTAAGCGCCATATCCAGTAATTTCCTGAATGCTTCCAGGGATGGTGACTCCACCATCTCCCTGGGCAGCCTTTTCCAATGCTTAACTACACTTTCAGTGAAAAAAATTCTTCCTGATGTCCAGCCTCCACCTGGCTACAGCCTCCTTTCAGCCAATTGTACAGAGCAATAAGGTCTCCCCTAAGGTTCCTCTGCTCCATGCTAAACCTCTACAGTTCCTTCAGCCATTCCTCACAGGACTTGTGCTCCAGACCCTTCCGCAGCCTTGCTGCCCTTCTCCGGGCATTCTCCAGCACCTCAATGCCTTTCTTGCAGTGATGGGCTCAGAACCGGACACAGGACTCAAGGTGTGGCCTCACCAGTGCCAAGTACAGGGACACAGTCCCTGCCCAGGTCCTGCTGGTCACACTATTGCTGATCCAGGCCAGGATGCCATTGGCCTTCTCGGCCACCTGGGCACACGCTGGCTCATGTTCAGCCGCTGTCAGCAAGCATCCCCAGGTCCTTTCCTTTGGGCTGCTCTCCAGTCACTGTTTCCTAAACCTGCAGCACTGCCTGGAGTTGTTGTGATTCAAGTGGAGGACCCAGCACTTCAGCACGCTTGTAGAACCTCATGCAACTGGCCTTGGCCCATCATTCCAGCATGTCCAGATCCTTCTGCAGAGCCTTTCTGCACTCCAGATCAGCTTAGTGTCATCTGCGAATTTACTGAGGCTGCCTTTGATTCTGCACCCCTATCCCCAGCCATGATCATCGATTTAGAGATTGAAGAGGTCCAGCCCCAACACTGAGCTCTGGGGAACCCCACCAGGGACCAGCTGCCAACTGGATGGAGCACCATTCACTAGTGCTCTGTGGGCCTGGCCATCCAGACAGTTTTTAACCCATCTAAGAGTGCACCTGTCCAAGCCAGATTCTCCAGGAGAATGCTGTGGGAGAAAGTATCAAAGGCTTCATGAAGTCCAGGCAGACAACATCCACAACCTTTTCCTCATCCAGCAGGTGAGTCACCTGGTCATAAAATGAGATCAGGCTGGCCAAAGCAGGACCTGTTTTTTCTAAACCCATGCTGGCTGGGCCTGATCCATGGATAAGAGAATTTTTCTTGGAGAGGAAAAGGTTAAGCAAGAAGTGTAGGAGAAACAAGCTTTCAGCCATCTTAGAAGAAAAAGAAGTTAACTGAGAGGTTAATATAAAATCCACAGGATGAGGGAAATTCCAAGTTAAGCAAGAAATTTGGTACTATTGTGCCAAGACATCTTTCGGAAGCTAAGACTGTTATGAGTCACAGCCACTTAAGCACTGTGAGGTGCAATAATGTCTGCTGCATTTAGATTTTGAATTAGAATTTCTATAGAATATTATGCACCCAGGTTAACAGGAATATTTCTGACATTATGCCAGTTTTACTTGGCTTCAAATTTTCTGGTTTCTTGCTCACACTTTTTGTATTATCTTAATGAACAGTAAAAATCGTTGAAGCAGACAAAGAATACATTTCGTATCAGTAAAATGCAGGCTACAACTTTCTTTAACTACATAAACGAGGGTACATAACAGTAGTGGGTTAGGGCATACAGGCCTTAAGGCCATTAGCTGGTGGGACTGGTCTGCTGCAATATAAGCCTTGTCTGAATCACTCCCTATTATAAGGCTGCACTACTTTAAAGTCCCTCTCGTAATACAATAAAAATTCAGTGCACTTGCTAGTATTTTCCATGCTTTTTTCTTTACTGAGAAGATATGTGGCCAGACATATGAGGTAAGATACTTCTCAGTTACTTCTCCGTATCTAGAGTTTAACTTTGTACTTCAGCAATTCAGTCTAGCTTCCACATCTAGGCAATGGAGAACTATAAGTGCTTTTACAGTAAGACTCTAGTGGCCTGGTTTTGAATTATGTTTTAAGAGGAAATTTCTTTCCATAAAACAATGCAGATGACTAACTCAGATGTGGACTTCTATAATTATCAAATGAATACCATCACTGTTGCACTAGTAGAAGACAAATGTTTTATTTGGAAAATAAAAAGGAATAAATTTCCACACCTGAATATATTAAGGATCAAAGATGTTCAGGGTTGTCCAGTCCAGGTTCCAACCCAGCAGATGTCTTGAAAATATCAAAAGACAACTGACTGATAACTCTCTGAATGCAAGCATTTGTGAATCTCAGGTCTAAGGTAAAGGGCTTTGACAGCATATGGAACCAGAAAACATACTCTGACAGAAAACATACTCTGACAGCTTGTTAGTTCCAAGAGGATCCATCAATATCTTATCATTACCTGCAAGTAATGAGATCTTTACACAGAATGATCAATAGCATAGAAAAGATATTTGGGATTATACTGCAATCTCAACATAAAAGCTACAGATAATGTGAAGAGTTTATAATTTATTTGTATCTAGAATCTTTAGAGTTGTTGTTGCTTTGCATTTTCTCAAGGCTTGAAGTTTTACTTCTAAGTCAGATGTGTAAGTAGGTACAACAGCAAAAATTGCTTCTTTATACCTTATAATTCCCACTTCTAAGTGGCTGCTGGTTACTTACTTTCTAGTGGGTATGAATGTTTATCACAAACAAAATTATTTTCTTGTAGTTAGCATACTTCAGCGACTTTTAATTAGAAAGCTTTAAAGGAAACAGTTGTAATTACAACACTGAAGATCTGGAAATTCAAGAGAAAGAACAGAAATAGTATTGCTAAAACTAAATCCTACAAGTTTCCAACTGCATATCACTAACTACAAGATAAATGAACCTCATTTCAGTGGAGATGAAGGCAATAGGATGGTAACCTCTATGGGAACATTAAAAGACAATGTTGACATCTACTTATTCAGATGAATTTCAATCTGCTTTTGAATATTGGAAGGAATCAAATTTCTCTTGTAATTCCTGCTTCAGTAGGGTTAATCTCGAAGCAACTGCCTCAGAGCTGAACTGTCTCTCCCCAGTTACACTGAAATTGCTAAAAGTAACCTAGCACGAGCTGTACCACACAGAGAACTAGGAAACATACTGGCAGCCTAATGGGTGTGGTTACAGTTTCCTGATCTGGAGCTGGCTAGCCTCAGGATAAGGTGTATCCACTCTAATTTAAATGCTGAAAAGTCCCTCTCTTCCACCAGACCTTCAAAAAGACCCTGATTTGCTCTTACCTCTTTCAGAGGATATACCTGATAGAAAACATAATTATTTATGTGGAGATTCTTTTCACATGGAGAATATTTGATCAGGATAACCATTTTTAGTATAAGATCAGAGCTGAAAGATCAATTAAAAATAAAAAAATACTTGTTTTATTATTTCATTATTTACCTATTGATAGTTTCCATTATTAATTTTCATTAATAATTTCCTTATAGACCAAGGAAGGACTGACTGTCAGTGTGCTGTATAAGAAAGAATAGTCAGCTTGATAAACTTTTTACTGAAGAGGGATGGAGTGAAATATTTTCAGTCACATTTTTTGGTACTGGAAACTATGCTTTTGGTTAATCTGAAAAAAACCCTGTGATTTTAATGACTGACAGAGAAACCCATACAGGCAAATTATATACACAGGTTATTTTTGTGCTTGATGTACTAGTCAGAAAGACAAAAAAATTCTATATGAGGTAGTGTCAAGAGGAGAAAATTTGAAACTATAAAAACAGTGGGCAAAAGGTTTTTCAATTTTTTTTAAACTAGCAATGTACTTTGAGAATATTCCAAGCACTACATTAAAAAGCTCAACACCCATACATCATGTTGAATAATCTGAACAGAGTGAACATAAACATACCCATGAAATCCATTAGAACTACAACAAAAATAGGACAGCAAATTTGATATGCTCAATCTGACATCTCTGACTGGATTAATTACTAACATAAGACAGACAGCATATGGAGAAAAGAAGATATAACCTAATACGTTTTATTCATTGAAAAATTATAGAGGCCCAAAATGGAATATATTTAAAAGAAAACCTCAGCTGCACACCAGACACTTATTACTTTTTTTTTTTTTTTTTTTTAATGAGGTAAGATGGAAGGGCACCATGGAAAGCTATGAAGATTTCAATATATTAACTTTAACTTCTTATCCATATACTCTCATTTCCACAAAGCATGATTTGCGGATTACATGTCTTTTTCTCACCTATCCCTTTTATTTTTTTTTAACTATAGACACTTTTTATCTTATTTAGTCTTAGTCATAGTTATGATATTTAAAGTAGAAAAAATTTACAGAAAAAAAATGTTGTCTAGATATATCTGTAGGGTGGTTTTTTTCCCTTCAAAGAGCAAAACATCTTTAAATATTTTCAACACTTAATACAGAAGAGTTTTGCAAAGTTATGCAGAAGAGTGTTACTTGTAATACAAAATATAAGTAAATACTAAGGGTGCATTTTCTAAAGACCATTTAGTGTTAGGTCCTATTGTCAACTAGGGTCTTAAGTGTTTAAATGTTTCTAGTACTATCAGTATTTGACTAATATGTTTATTAATATATTCCAACAACATTTCTATTAGCATATCATATTAACAACCTCTAAGAAAGGTTCATTGACATTAGAAGCATCTGAGAAGAGCCAGAACACAACTGGATGAGAAGCTGGATAAGCTTTATCTATTTCCACAGTAAGTATATAATTTAAAAAATTTAATGATGTACTTTCAAATATATCAAACTGTTGTTTTCATAAATAGTTCTTGCATAAGTCAAAATTTTTAACCTAAAATTTTCTCAAGAAGAAAATACAAGAAACACAAAATGCAGAAATACAAATTCCACATCTAGAAGATGAGATACATGAACAGGAAGAAATAAAATTTCTGCTTGCCATAGCTACCAAATATTCAGCTTCAAAATCCAGTAGAATAGTTTTTGAAATCGAAATATGTTGATATAAACTGAGTTGTTTTTACTGAATCACACTCCACCTTTATTAAAATTAATGTTTAATGTTGTACAACCAAAGTTTTTAAAAGATAAATACAATATTATTTTAAGAATGGAAAAATGACATCAATACAACCATTATTTTAACAGTTGACTTACCTAAACTTTTATTACTGTATTTTTTAGGTTTCATTTTATGGGCCCTCTTCAGCATTAGCTGTGCAGTAGAAATATCCTTAAAACCCCTAAGGGAAGAAAATAGCTTACTAAATATTTCACATGTATTATGTTACACCAGCTGCATATTATTGTATAATACCCTTTTCAAAAAGAATACTGGTGTGTAGTACTGATCCACAGTATGAAACTTTCTTCATTACAGAGATAGCTGCAATTCTTATCTTAACATTACATTCTTGCAACTTATTAAGATAGTTTCCTAGGCACAAAAATAATTACAATAACTTTTACTTTGGTAGAAAACAGAGATTCTCCAAAAGTGGAACTTAAAAAAAGTAAGCAACAACAGTCAACTATACTATACCTTTTCTTGGAAGTCACTGTGTAAATAAAAGAGCTTAACATACCATTCTTCTGATATTTTCTCTTCTTTTTCTGACATAAATAAAAACTCCTTTTTTTCTTTCCAGTTAGAAAGCTGTGACATTGTTTCCTTCCCTGACCTGGAAACAAAGTGTGAGAGCAGTACTGAAAGGTAAGTAAATAAGAAAGGGTCTGGGGTTACACTATTTTGCAGCCTTTTTTATTCTGCAACTTGTTTGTGCCTTTTAAAGGCACTTTCGAAGCTTGGAAATGATACCAAAAAATAATCAATTTCAATACTCCATGAAGGTTTTATCTTGGAGAGTAATAAAAGTCTGCCATCAATTTGAAATGTTTACATTTCAATTACTTGAAGCATATTTCAGTCCTTTCACAGAATGCAGCTGTTTAAGAAATCCCTTTTAATCTTTATCTAGTCTTAAAGATCTCTATTTCAACATCTATTTCATAACACATATAAAAAAATAGAAGTTTTATGATTTATAGCCAAACCTAAATAAATAAAACTACACATATATATTCTTATATTCCTAATTATAGTAGCCAATGAAAAATAGCAACTGAATTTAATACATTTGGTTTTAGAAAGTAAATACATTTTAACTCCAGTAATATCACATTGACCAAAAGTAGCAAGAGCATCAGAAAATAGCTTCTTCTTCTCCTTTTTATTTTTGTCAAATCCAAATGAACTAAATACAGTTTAAAACTATATAATTTAACTTACCTGGTATGAAAATGGATTTTTTCTGCTGAGTATGAATGTGGTCTGTTAGCACACTGCCAGACTTCTTGTGGTACTAATGGCAAATTATTTGAATGTTCACTGGAATCTGAAGGCCTAGAAAACTTGGAAGAGAAAGAAAAGGAATGCAGCTGATTGTCCCCATAAGTTTGAGTTTAAAATGTGCAAGAAAACCTGCACCAGGGTTTGCAGAGCTTATCACTATAACTAAAAGGATTCTTAATGGTGATATGCCCATTACAGACCTTACTTTCAACTAACTGAATAGGACTAAAAGGGGACTTTAGTTACACTTAATATCCCAAATATAATAAATTGTACATTTATAAGACTCTTTTAATTGTAGGAAACAAAACATTAGTAATACTATACTTGTAATAAGAATACAAAGCCCTACAAAAACAAAAAGCCAAAACTTCAAAGTTTATCTAGCAGACATTACAGTTCAATGACCTTTAGCTGTTCTGAAAACATTCAGCTGTTGTCATATAATGCAGATCTTAGTATTTTTAAAGTAGTTTGTCAACTACAATTTTTAATCCATTGCCAAATGTGCAGATGAAGCACATCATCTTTTTTTCTGCTACTGTGAAGTAAAGTGTTGAAATAAATCCAAAATAAAGAAAAATAAGCAAATGAAAGAAAATCTAAAAGAAAAATTGCATCTAGAGATGAGGACAAAGTCTGAGACTTCTGAAAGTAATTGTGTTTTTAAGTCACTAAATTGTCATATTAATCACCTCAGAATAGCATATCCTTAAAGAATGGATAAAGACTGAAGACTAAGTTGTTTCTGTGACATGTTACCTTTGGCCAGTGCAGCTGGTTTGAGAGCAGGAGTGTTTTTGAAGGGAAACGGGTGGAATCTAGAGTTAGCCATTCCTTCTGTAATGCAGCCTGCATGAATGAGCAAAGTCAAATAGTGCACTGATAAAATCAGTTTAGTTTTGATAACTCTTGCAAAGTCTCTTTTAAATTGTCTTACATATTTTGTACATCTTTTCAAGTTGTACATCAGAACTGCCACCTGCAGAGCAATCAGACTCAAAGCACCTTTGGAGATGCTGTGCTGTACTGTTTTATTTTAAACAAATCAGAGCAACAGTATTTGTGGGTTGTGGAGGTCCTTTTTGGGTGTTGGTTCTGCATGAGATGCAACCCCTCTTTCTCAAATTCCTGTAATTTTATTCCATCATTGTTAGTAAACCCAAGTTATTATAAAAGACTGCCAAACTTTGAAAAAATACAGACCTAAGATACTTAAAGGCATAAGGAATATGAAGAGCTTTGTGTGATGTTTTTGACTGAGTCCACATGGAAGTGCCTGATTCTGTCAAACTTGTTTTTGTTGAACTGAATTGGTGAGCAATTTTCATTGAAATTTGGGGTTAAAAAGTAAATGCTATATACTGTATATGCCTCAGTTATGTAGTTTTATTTCTGATGTAATGGATTAAATGGGAAACTGAAAAAAATAGTTGGAATGAAGAGTGACAGAATTAGTTGCTAACTGGTGTCCTTAGCACTTTAAGGTAGAATTCAGTTTTCTTTCATAAAAATAAACTCTAGACTTTGCTTCAAACCCAACCTGTATATGACTTGTTTTTCTTATAGGTCCTTGAGGTTTTTTATGATATCTTTTCAATATATTCTGATAAGTGAGAGAATCAAATCACTCCCACATAGTAAGTAAATACCACTGAAGAATTCTGCTTGACTTACAGGGCTCAGTCATTCAGGTTCTTCTTGCTTCAACAGCAAAGAGCCTGGGGTTCATTCTTTTGGAAATGTCTACTTATAAAACAGGACTATCTCCCATTAGTAAAATATTTCAGATTTTCTGATTTCTAATTTCTGACCCTGAAAAATGATCCTAAGTTTGGATACCTTACTGTGTAGTTTGTGGAAACAGGACTTTGTACAGCTTTAGATTGGTGAATAGGATCTTCCAAGAACTTTCAAATTCCGGGACACAAAAGAATCATATTCCAGGTATTTTGAAAGGTTAGTTCAGGTACTGGTCACATGATTTGGTGGCTCTAAGATCACTCTTTTTGCTTCTATTCTGACCAAGATTTGAAAAATAATGTTTGATTTTATTTTCATGTCTTAAAAGGGATGAATTCCTACATCTGATTGATTCCCCACTTCTGGAATTCCTTGTTATATGATTACAGTATGTTTTGGGTTTCATTCCTTTATTTAATAAATCTGGAAAAATTCTATGTCCTCATTATTAACAGATAACCATTCTTCCCCCCAACATTTCAATTCATGATAAATACATAACACTATCCATTTTAATATATCTCCTCTCTTGGGTAGTTGTGTATGTTAAGAAATCTATGTAAATAAACTGCAGAGGCATGCAACAAATAAAATGTATCACATTCTTTAACTTTAACAGTTATCTACAGCCCACTAATTTATCTCTCCTCAGTGATGTGATTACTCTTATGCTGATAACCACTGAGTGGTTGATTCACGCAATTGGCATTAAAAAAAAATCATTCCAGAAAGCAGACTGTAGTAAATCAAATCCAGGAGGTGATAATTTAAATATGTGACATTGGTACTATTTGAACATAGAAGACTGACAAGTTCATATCTCAGCAGAGACAAAGCTACAACAATTCCAGCACAATGGGCGAAAAGAAAAGCTATCTGATTCAAAACTTCCACTGAAAATAGATATTAATACTCCTTGTGCTTTTAAAATTTACTTCTCAAATGCACTATGCAAATCATATTTTTAATTCTTCAGATGAGAATTTTTCACTTATTTTTCAAGACTGGGACTACAATCCAGTCAACAGTGCTGATATATACAGGTATATGAAAACAGCAAATTTTGGAAATTTTTCTTTCTCTATTTGCAGAAGAATCAATATACATGGGAGAGAGGTAGAATTCCACTTCTTGCACACTATAAATGTCAATCAACTTAATCTATGTGTACAGTGATGTGTCCATTATTTACCTGAGTACTTAAAGGTCTTCCAGTAGCAGTGAATATTATCCAAGCTCTAATATCAAATTTCAGGCCAAGCCTCTATGCTGACTAGTTGAATTTTTACTTCTATGATGAAATAGTTTATAAAAGAAAAAAAACCCCAAAACCAAAACCAAACAACCCCAAACAAACAAACAAACAAAAAACTGAAACCAAAACAAAAATCCCAATGAGAAATAACACTCCAAAGATGTAGCCAATTTTTTGGAACAAGAATCACTTAGCAGTACATTCATTGAATCCTTTTGCTTTATAGTTGTATCATAACTCAATTAAACTATTAATATTTAAAACTTGTCTCATTAATATTTTCCTAGCCCAGTGTTTGCTCTTTATCAATTTAGTACTAGTAGCGGTTTTATTTCTTTTGTAGCCTATAAAATGTAATTCTGTGTCCTAAGTGTTGAAAAGAAATATCACTAAAAAGATAAAAGTATGAATCAAAGGTATAAATATGCACAACAATAAAAAAAAGACAACTTATTTAATATTAAGTACATCTTTTACTCCTATAAGTGTACGGCAAAATCTAAAAATATACCACACTGATGTTTGCTTTGTCCACAAAAGTAAACACAATTGATTTTCAAACACTCCCTTCCATTATAATGTCCATTTGCCTGGACATTTTCACAGCACTAAGCTCAAGAAACATTTGCCCACACCTTCCCTATAAACAGTCCTAATGAAAAGTTTATGACAGATTTACCAGCACCTAAGGCTTAAAACCAGATCTGTTTGTACAGATATTGTTCACTAAGATTAAAAAACAACAATCTGAGATGAATTACAAAGCAAATAAAATGTCAGTTTTTGACTGTATGGTGTGTACAAACATCTATAGATATGCTATACTTGTATTTATTTCTAAAGCCAAATTAAGTAATTTGCTAAATGCCAGGTATACAATGTGGCTTTACACATATGTGTAAATCACACACAGTTTATTTAACACATATTAGTTCACCTGAAGATGATAACTTTTATGCTTTTGTATCCTTTATACTTTAATTCCAGAGTTTGTTTCAAAAAGATCTGTATTAATTAAGTTTCAAGTTTTGCAAACACACAAAACATACATAGAGCTTTCTAATTTTTTTTGCACCTTTTTTTTGTTAACCCATTTGAAACAAATTTTTAAATTTTTAAACACAATCCAATTATCCATGATATCACTCTTCAGGAAGAAGAAGGCATGAATCTATTTGGCATTAGGATTTTCTTTCTGAATTTTAATAATGAAACTTTAATATTATTAGCTATTTCCACTTATCCATCAGGATCAAGAACTTTTTATCCTGATTGCATTTTTTTATCATAATGCATTTTTTATCCTTTAAGACACTACTATTACAGGGTTCCTTCTCTGATTGTGCAGCTCATTACCAAACTCTGGAGGTTTAGGGATTTTTTTTTTTTCATGGCATAATAAATATAGCCTTCTTCATTTTGTTCCTCCTTCATTTTTCCAGTATTTACTCAATTGCTTCCTTTGCAAAATGCAATGACTATTTACATCAAGCATTGAACTTCTGTAGTCTCAGAAACAGAATTCAATCCTACAATGAGCAAAATAAGTGAGAATGGTTCTGCTAACTTTAATTGGGTCTGAGTGAGCTGCCCAAAAATTGAGTTTTAGTGCAAACGTTATTTACAAAATCTAATCCAAGGCATTTTTTATATGCTCTGGATTACATTCTGGAGCTAAGTAATCTTTTATAAGATATCATGACTATACATGTAATTAGGGCTGTTCTGAGTCATATTTACACCATGAACAAAAAACAGTTCTCAGGACAGTGTCAAACTTACACTCAGGCTTTGAAGCACTTCTACAAGTAACTGCCCAAACTGTGAATAATGTCATCACATATTGCCTTTCATCTCTCTGAGATCAAGGAGGATCACAAGAGCATAATAGAAACCAAACCAATTGCTGAAACTGCACTATAGTTTGAAGCAGAGGATGCAAAAAGGCATTAACAATACAGGCTGAAAAGAGAGGCCAGTGTTTGACATCTAACAACTCTGTTCTAGTCAGAGCAAATATCCATCTACATCAGTACTCTGCTTCCAGAAGAGTTCAACAGCACTTGCTTATGGAAAGAATGAGAAAAGTTGGACGTGATGAGGACAATCCTTTCTTTAGTAGACTCCTTTAGGCCTTGGAAACTGGCGGTTTAAGGACTTTCTGCTATAATCTAGGCAAATATTCCTCACCCTAAAACAGTTACCTATTTTCTAATGACAAATGCAACTATCTGGTCAGCATGTTTGCCATGGCATCTCTACGTCTGTGGAGCGGCTTGACAGCTGGCCTGCAAGCAAAGCTGAGTTAATAGAAGACATAACAATTGATGACTTTTGAGTGTATCCATAGCAAGGAAGAAGACAAGGCCGTCAGCATGGAAACAGATTACAAAAGATATATGAAAATTTTTGTAAGCTAGACTAGGTGCATAAGTAGATGTGTATTTGTGCCTTATTAAATTTCTGTAAACTTTTGCCAATTATATTGACGCTGATTGGTTTGCACCAATAAATATAATAAGTTATTGTGATGCAGTTAATGACTTAAGATCATGCTTTGTTAAGAGTATATAAGCTGGAGAACATGCAGAATAAAAACTTTTTTCTTCTTGCACCCTGATCATGTGTGTGTACGTCACGTCCGACCCAACGGTGACATATGTCAACCTAGAAAGAATGCAAATCATGTACATGACTCATAGGATGTAACTGCTGAAGTGGTGTAGATTAACTTCAAAAGGACACCATGTTGGACACCATGGAGCTGAAGATACCCCAGGTTTCCAAGTGTGGTGGACTGTTGGAACTCAGAATCACCGCCTAAGAAAACAGTGAAACTATCTTTGAAAATCAGGGAAAACTAACTCTTTATACCTCTTTCCTTTCTTCTTTCATCTCCTCATTGACTCATTCACTGTTTTCAGGACAGTGATGGTTAGAAAAAAAAAAATTATTGATATTTATATAGTGCATTTAAGTATATGGTATTTTAAGAAGAAAACAAGTAAATTACACAACAATATAGACAAGCAGAAGCAAGCTAGCATCCAAAACATACCATGAACTAAGAGCAATGACTGGCTCCTGATCATTATCACCTAACAGGAAGAATGGCAAGGGAAAAAGAAAAAGAATCTTCTACCAGAAACAGTATTTCCACATTAGAATTTCATAGAAATAGTACTTCAAAGCAGTACTCTGCTTTGAAGAAAGATTCACTCTTCTTTCCAGTTCATCTCCCTGGTTTTATCCAATATGTTTTTCTGTACTTCTGCTCCCCTCTGTGAGGTAGGCCATTAGCATCATCCTTAGGAGGAATGACCCTTTTTCAACCAGATGTTACAAAGTAACCTCTTCACATTCAAATTTGTTTTCAAGAAGAATACAATGTAATTAGAGTAAACAAATAAATGAATCAGAATTAATCTTTCCATTGTCTTCTCTATAGAACACAAATTTGAATAAAATTCTTCAGGCTGGTGATGTCCCTAATTTCCAGTTTTTAGTGAGTATATTTGAATACTGCAGTTAAAGTCTAGTTCACTGAAAGACAATAAAAAAGGTAAAAGCAAAGACAAAGGCAAAACTTTCAACATTCTTCTATGACTACTTTAAATAAGCTTACAAAAATTATTTTGGGGCAATACATTCCACATGAAGAACTACTTTTCCTCATGTTAAACATCCTCTAGGTTAAATACTTGCATAGAGTGGGGAGAGGGAGTGGTGAGGCTGAGGGATCCTATGCTGAAGGTTAACCCTCTAGATACTCACAGCCAGCCCACTGAACTGTCTTTCATCTGGCAGAAAGCTGTAACTTTCTCTCTTGGTTCCTGGCAAGCATATTTCACTTTGTAGGATATTTCATTTAAATATCATGCTAGTCCAGGAAAACATATTTCATTTCTTTTCAAACTAAACTTATTTCTGCCAAGGCTTGAGTATTTGCTAGTAAATTCTTCTCTTAAATCCTAAATAAGTTTTAACAAATTTCTTAAGAAATCACAAATTTTTAGCTCTTATAGCTGAAACAGAAAAACCAGTTCACTTTTCTATGTTCTTTTGTATATTGTTGATAGACTGTGATTGAAAACTTCCTTTGAAATTAAAGATCTGAATATATATGTGTATTTAGCCTTTCATCCATTCCTTTGAGGAATCAGATTACTCTATGGACTAGTTTTTCTGTGAAACTCAAGTTCACGTGTAAAGCGCAGTTCAATGTTAGGAAGTTGAACATCAGCTCAGTTCCAGACTTTATAAATAACTTCCAAAGCTAAGAAAATGTCAGATATGAACTTTCTCAACTGAATCTTCTATTAGCTGCAATATTATTCTACTTGCACTACTACAAAAATTCAGGTTAAACTCTATCGTTTTAAATCTACACGTAAATGCATTTAACAACATTATAAAAAATTATAGAACCTTTTTTAATTAGGTAGCTTAGAGGATACACATTTTACAGAAAATATATATCTGAACTTCAAGCAGTAGGAAAAACATTCCTTTTCTCTGAGTTTGTCTTCCAGTATTTTTCACATATTTTATGTGCTGAAGATAAATAGGTTAGCTCACTAATAAAGGTTATTTTAACCTTTGGCAATGCTTCTTTTTCAACCCCGTTTTTATATTAGACAATATATATACATTAGAAAAGAAATCTGGGTACAGCTGCATTCTTATGACTGCTAAAACCAAACAAAGTTTCAAGCCAAAAAAAGTAGCATCACATGAATTCCAGAGAAACATTGCAACGATTAATTGACCTCAAGAGATTTTATACACTTACAAAAACTGGTTAATTATTAGAGTACATTCTTGTAGGAAACTGAGAATACAAGGGGAGTTGTCCATTTCTAAGAAGGATATATTGATGATTACTGAAAAAATCACATTCTGTTAACAAAAACATGAAATAAAATTTTATTGTAGAATGTAATTTTTCCTAATTTTTTAATAAGCTTGGAAAACCTGCTGTTCCCTAAAATTCTTATATATATACTTACATTTAATACATGCACCAATGTGTTGACACAAATGCAAATAAAATTAGAAGAATTTATTGTGGAAAAGTAAATGAACAATGAAAATTTCAAGGACCACAGAAGTTTTCATTAAAATAAAAGGTTGAAAATCTACATACTTAAGTATCCAAAAATATGAATCTTACTGTAATTCATGGCAGTCATTCACAACCTAGGTGACCTAAACTTTTCTAAAAATGCATTTTTATCTTACTCCTGACAGCATTCAAAGGAAGCTCTGTGTACTTTCTTTGGAAACAGGAATAAAAAATACAGATGTGTAAATGGAACTTCATCTTCAGAGGTTAGACATGATTCAAGTAAGCATCAGAAATGTATGCTTGAAAAATCTTTTGAGATATAAACCTCCACCCATCTCAACAAACATCAAGCTCCTGGAACCTTCAATCCACTCCTCAAAATGGGTGTAAGACCCCAGATATTCTTTATGCTGATTAAAATGACAGGAGTCTTCAGGACTTCCCCTCTCTGACTCTGGTATATGACACAAATTTTTGCTGCTATGTCTCTCTAGACATTTTCTGAAGTTTTTAGACTTCCATGAAAACAGAGAAACAAAACTTTCAAGGGGCAATGAGCTAAAAACTTAAAAAAACAAAACAGCCAAGGAACCTCTCAACCCTACCCCTTAAATACTGTGCATTAAAAGAATTTTGAAGGAACATAACCCAAAATGTTTTATCCAGCTTAGATAATGAATACTAAAACACAATAGAAAAGAAAGCTGTGCCTCAGCTTGCAATTTTGTCTAAGGGAAGTAATGCAGAAGCACAGGGTAATAAAAAATAGACTAGTCACAAGTTTATAGTCATTTAACCTTTAACATGTTTCAAAGTTCAGGTCACATGAAAGATTAGATTCAATTTCAAGACAACTATTCCTTTTTGCTCAAAAGTCCCTATTTTAGAAAGAAGAACAAAAAAAAAAGGTTTTGGAAGCTAAAGAGCAAAAAAGGGCTAAGTCATAAATAAAGAATTTTTTTCAATCTTTGTTAACCAACCTCTAATTACACTACAAAGTCCTTAATTCTAAAGAGGTACATCTAAATTATCTCTCAGCTTCACTTATAGTGTCTTCCTTATATGTCTCTAGCACTGTCTCTTTTATTTGAAATCAATTATCCACAAATGATTCTGCAAGTTGAAATTTGTTCATCCATGCCTGTATTCTCAACACCTTAAATCTTTTGGGACACGTAATGATACACTTTGGAAAGAGACTGATTCTTTGGGATGTCTTCCTGGTTTATGAAATGATCAATAGCTATTTCTACTTCTATATAAAAAAAAAGTTTTAAAGTATTTTTCATGTCAAAAAATACTACAGTGAGTAGTAGGACAGTATTTAGCATTTAGAATTCCTTAGCTCACTCTACTTTAGGACAAACTAGACAAAACCTAAATAATTTTCTATCTAAATTAGGACTGTATTATAGCATATGAGGTGTTTGGGGTTTTTTACTATTCTTTGCATACACTGTTAGCAACTAAAGCATTGCGTGGGAAGTCCATTATGACTACACATCCTTTTCTTTGAGATAGCTTCCTAGAAAGTCAGACCCTAGCCAACAGTATTGCTCATATATTGGACTTTGCACTTGCTCTTGTTGAACATTATGAGGCTCTGGTCAGCCTGTCTATCTAGCCTGTGCAGGCTGCTCTTAACACCCTGATCCTCCAGCATGCCAACCACTGCCCTCAATACAGTGTCATCTGCACACCTGAGATTGCATTCTGTTCCATCAGACAGGTAGCTGATTAAATTTTTTACTGTTTTGGTCCCCCTACCATCCATGATGGGCTCCATTAATTACTGTCCACCACTATGACTGTGTAATTTTTTGCACCATGAAATGCAACTATTTGAGCCTGGTAAGTCCAGTCAATTTGCCAATGACCTTACTGTCTACTTTTCCAGCCCATACCTCAAGAAATTTAGGGAATGAGACTCTGGGAGATAGTTAACCACCTTGCTAAAATAAAGGCGCGCAATATGCACTGCACTCCTCCTACTCATAATAATTCATAATAACCATTCACCTTGTGACAGAAAACAATGAAGGTGACGAGTCCTTGGTAAACCCACACTACAATCACCTTCTTTCATGGATTTAGAAATGGCTTCTGAATCTATTTACTCCAAGCATTCCCAGAAAATGAGATCATGTTGATGGCTTCTAGTTCCCTGGATCCTCCTCTTCAATTTTCTGAAGATGGGTGCGATGTCTGCCCTTTTCCAGTCACCAGTAACCTGCCCAGTTGCTGTGATCTTTCAAAGATGATAGAGAGTAACCTCAAAATGATACCAGACAGCTTGTTCAACCCCCTTGGATGCATCCTATCTGTTCCCTTGGACTTGCATGTGTTCAGGGGAGTTAAGCTGTGCTGCTATTGGATAACATCTGCTTTCTTCTAAACCCAAAGGATTTCAAGCTCCAGGCAATGAGACGTGCAGAGATTGAAGTGCAGAGGACCACAGAAGCTGACACCTCACGTTCCTATTTGGTCTCCCACGTAAGAACTGCAATTTAACTCAATAACAATATTCACTGAATCAATGGCTTCTTCTCAGAAAACCCAGACAAATCAAATAGGTTAGCTCCTGAACTTTGTAAACAGGGACTAATAAAAAAATCTCTTTCAATGAAAATCAATGTATGTGGACATGCTAAATATTGGATATTTAGCTAGATATTTTAAACACAACCTATATTTATACCAAAACATCAGTTTCAACATTACACAAAAATTAAAGAATTTAGGGAAGATATATTCTATTATTAGTGATCTTTAGCTCAGCTTTCAAGAGACTCTAGATGGAGATGTACTCATTGAGAATGAGTATGACTGTGTTATTGATTCTACTTATTATGATGCTTTTGGCTTAGAACAATTTTCCTTTGAGGCTACAGTAGTGAGTAAAACTTCAAAGAACTAAATCTTTTTTTTTTTTTCACTTACATTTTTCCATTGCTTGCCTTGCTTATTCAATTTTGATGCTTGACTTTGCCTTTGGAGATATAAGACTAGGAATTATAATTAATGATATTGCTATCCTTTGGTATGTCAGAGAAGCTAAATATAATTTAGAAAAATACTACACCATTTGCTACATGTAGGATCCAAATTATATATCTGTAGTGCCATGCATTACTAGGAGGCTATCTTTGGGAAGTATTTGTTTGAATCTGGCTATTTAACCAAGAACTGGATAGAGACAAGTGATGAAGATAGGTTTTGTTTAAAAATTAACAGCATTTCAGGTGGTAGGAAGAACTGAGATCTCATGGTGGAAGGTCAGAAAGCAACTAGAGTGCATACTGCATGAGTTGTGAAGCTGGTGTGTTAGCAACAGCCTTTTGTAGCTCGGGTTGTGTTTATTTTTTCAGGTACTGACTGCAACAACCTACTCCTAAGCCCAGACTATCTGAGACAACTAGAAAATGAGATAAGCAGCACTGCTGAAAAAGGTAGAAGTTTTATGCATCTGCAGATGCCACAGGCTATGAATGCCATGCAACCTACTAACACAGCAGCTGAAGCAAGAGGGACATATCAAGAAATTATTGATAAACACTCATGGAAAAAGGACTGATCCTCCAATATATTGCTTTGGAGAGAGATTTTTCCTCCTTCTTGAAAGAAGAGTATGGATCTAATGAAGTTTTCAACAGACACTTTTCTGCTTTTCTACAACACGGTAACATTACGCGCAATTTGATGAAAAAAGGATCATATTCTTTGCAGCATACAGTACAGAAAAGCTGGATGCTGATCTGACATTCATAAGCAATTACAGGAGCTAGACATATGTAAGAGTGTCAAGATACAAGAAATGTTATGGGGACCTTCTAACCCATGAGCTACACTTTTGTCCTGGCACTAGCCAGAAAACAGCTATCACTGTCACAAGCTCACAGTCCTAAGAGCCCAGTCTGAGACAAGCCACATTATGAAGGATTATCAGAAAAGCAAACAAAGCACATCATATGGGTCTAGTTTGGACATGTGATAAGAAAATTAAAGATGGGAGACATGAGGAAACTTTTTTCTAATTACTGTTTACTTATTGAGAGTTAGCACACATGAGCTAGTTCTTATTCTTCCCACCCCTCAGAGAATAAAAAATGATAAGAACAATAAAACTGCTACCTACCTGTTGTGGAAGGTAAGCAAAAAATTAGGAATGGATATGTGCCTGAGCATGGATATGCAAAAAGAAAAAAAAAAAACCCAAAAAAAAAGAAAAAAAAAAAACACAAAAAAACAAGAGAAGGAAACTCCTGAACAATAATTTCAAAAGCTGTCAAAAAGGCTGGATTTTTAAAAAAATCTACATAATCGACCTCAGAAAAAGAACAACACTGTCTCAAGGCAAGAGTGTTATCTCCTTTGATGAACAGAGCAGTAATGGATTTCTTTTTAACTTGGTCGCAACTTATAAAGCAACTTTCTCTTTGACAAATTATGACTAAAATGATTTAAATTAAACTAAAAATGAAGTTTTTAAAATAGAGTACTTACTCTATGTAAGTACTGTGTGCCATGTAATCATCAATATTGATGTTTCTCTTGATGAGAATAAGATGTGTCCATATGTTTATTCAGTGTAGAAAATGGTAATTTATTCAGTGGTCATTGCTCAGGGTAAAGAATTGTCTAAAAACTCATTATATTTAATTTATTCAGCTTTCTGACACCTTGGCAAGTTTAGACATTTTGCATTTGGCTCATATCATATTTACATCAAGAAAACAGGAATATTTAGATGGTCCAGAAGTAAGAGCTGTGTCAAGCAAATGTGCTGTCAGATTTCATCCACCAGAGGTAAAGCGAGCTCTGCCTTGTGGATTGTTTGCTACAAGGATGGGCTGCTGATGAAAGGTTGCCTTAAGATCAGCCTTCTGGAGCATGTAGGCTGGAATTCTCCAAAGTCCACATGAAAGACATGAAGATATCACTAAATACCAGGCTCATACTTTGTGAAACATCTGTTGGCCAGATCATTCATGTCATCTGGGATAGCCTGTTTGACATCACACAATCAGACAGACACAAAACACTACTGCCATCAATTGCCTCTGAATGGCTTTGGCAATGTATGGGAGCTGATATGAATACAAGAAGATATCAGCAATGGTTCAGGTGAAATGACTAGTATTCATGGTATTGTTAGAAAGATAAAGCCCATTCCTCTAGCCCAGTCACACACAATACATACTTCCTGTGATATGGTGTTTAGCTTGTAGTAAAAATTTACTATTGTTCAATGGGCATAAATTAAGATCTTTGTCAAAGACTAGAGTTTCCCCCATGCTGTTTCACAGCCTCACCTTCCATGGAACACTGGGTACACTGAGTTTATAATAAAGATATTACACATTTTTTTGTGAAGACTGATGCCTAGTGACTTATCGCACTGTGATATTTACAAACGGTTTAGAAAGGTGCTTGCACAGTAGTGATTTTGTAGAAAGTTAGATAACACTGAATAAAATCATAATGATTGAAACCTACATAACAGTATAAGAAAAACCTAAACCACCACAACACAAAATAGTGAACTATTCAAAAAGCTTTTAGACATTTGTATCAGTTTCCAATAAGGAAAGGTTTTTCTGCCCTTCTCTCTCATTTCACTCACCCTATACAACACTGAAATCTGCAGTACACAATGGTATCCAAATATTTTTCTCTTTCTTCAAACCCTAGCATATGGGATCTCTTAGCCCAGAAATATGTACTCCTCCCCACACACTTGTTTGAGACACAACAGATAGCCACTGATACCATGTGTCATTACTTGGCTCTGCTTCAGCACTTTGCTATAAAACACTGAGACCAGAAAGGAAGGAATAGGAAGTACAGACTGTTCCAAGTTTTTGCTGCCTGTTTCTCCAGGAGTAGGAAGTCCACATGATTTGGTATCACCCAACTGCAGAGAATGAAACAGCTACAGACACATGGAAACAGACAACCTAGTACTGAGTAACTAGTCTGGGCTAGACGGAGCAGATGCCTATACTATATGCCGAGTATAGATATGCCACACATTTCTCAAAATCAACTTTTCAGTACAGACAATATATACATTTTGAAAAAAAAAGAAAACATATGATAAATATTGCAGGGTATAATTCTAGTTACAGTCATCAATGTTGAACACTGAAATAATCACTCATTGAAAAAAAATATACTTCACAGACATATACACTGTAAATTTAGCATATACACTGCTCTGTAGAAAACAGCTGTCATTATATTTTTCATTACAAGAAGCTAAGGGCTTGAGTAACTTATTTGACATCAGTCCACAGTTCAGCCTTTGAGCCTGCTGTGCAAATTAAAATGCCAGCTCGTGGTTCACCTGTCATCATCTCAATGTAAACAATTCCTGAGAATTTCTCCCTAAATCCATGTTTTATTTAATTACTGATAAACTCAGTAATAATTTGGGGAAAAAAAAAAAAAGAAAAAAGAAGTGTGGCAACAACAGAGGGTGATATAGTACAAATCTCTCTGAAACCAGCTGGGCTTCTTTCTCCTGCCTTCTCCATCCCTTCCATTTCTCCCTGGCCTCAGGAACACCTGCCCAAATCCAACTGTCTTGTTGACAGAAAGATGGAATTGTCTGTGTAGTTTTCAGTTAAGCACTTAAAAAACCCCAAAACCAAACATGACAGGGTTATTTGGGCCAAAGAGAGAAAAACAAGAATGGCTCAACTGAATTACTGTGTGTAAAACTCTGGCCTACTGGCTGAGTAATTCAAAACAGGATATTTTCCTTCCGTAACATACAGATACTTCCTTCCTGTGTGAAGAAATAAAACCTTCAACGTTCTGCTTTTTATTATTTTAGAAAGAAGCCAGGGATCAGAGAACATCAACTAATGAAACTGTTTTGTATATGTATTTCAAATTAAAATTAAAAAATCCTAAAATTTAAGCCAGATCTCTATATTTACACACACACGTTTCCTGTCTACCAAATGATTCTTGGAACTTCTGCCTCAAACCCTTTGCATGCTCTTAAACAAAGCAGTAGTTCTAAAAATGTACCTTAAAATAGTTGCTGAAAGGAGAAGAAAAAAAATAAAATTACCCTAAGTCATCAACTCATTGGCAATAATTTCATAGAAAGCCCAGCTATTTTCTATGGGGAGGAACTGGTAAAAGAAGCCTGGTATCAGATGACCAAAGACCGACCAACTGAAAACTGCACTGCACCAACCAACAGCATACTTGATTTCATAACTCCATGATCCATACAAACATCTAATTATAAATGGGACCTAGTCCTGCCAGTAGCAGGGCTACTGCATCAATCTCCTCTGCAACATTACAGTGGAATATTGATAAATGGCTCTTGCAAAGACACAGCACCTGAATAAGCACATTCAGAGACAAGGGTTCATGAAAAAAATCTTAGTTATATGCTTGTAGGTCTCAAAAGGCCACATTGCTGTTAGTTTTCTTTGCTTTACCTGAAACCATTAAAAAAAAAAGGCAGCCTATGAATGTGTGCAATTATAGATAGCAGATCTCCAGACAAGTACCTGACTCATCAACAGCTGCCTTACTAAATAATATACATACTTTGTCTAGAACTTCCCATACAGATTGTCTTTTGAGGCTATAAAGAAAATATTTTTTTAAAGATTCTTCTTCTTGTTTACTGAACAGCAACATTTATCCCATAGACATTTTTTACTTTTTACCCAAGTATAGCTAAATTCAGTTTTGAATGTTATGTTATTCCTCAAATTCCTCTGGAGCCCACTTTTATTCTTTAGAATGGAAGCTTCTCATCCAATTTCAATCCTTCTGAAACTGAAAGAGCATTTCTAACTCTATATAACTTGCAAAAACATCTAATAATAATTTCTGGTTATTTGGCATAACAGAGCTGCTAAGTGTGGGGTTTGTTTTCTTTTTTTTCTCTGATTTAGCATACCATAATTTATTACTGTATTTAAACTTCTGATCTTTTTAGCACACTATACATAAGATAATAAGCCTACTTCACCTTTTGCTTTGGGGATATGTTATTTTTACTGGAATATAGCTGACATTCAGTGTTGTAGTTATTTTCTAAATTGATCTCATTCTATCATGAAAATGAACAAATACACATTAAAATATTACTGAAATTATAATTTGTTACTGAAGTACTAAAAAGATAAGCATTTTGGAACAAAAGGAACTGTTTCCTTATTCGCATTTGATTGCCCTTCAGCTGTAAAAATATTCTACGGTGGTTGTGACATTAATAGCAGAATAAGTACCAGAGCACCTCAAAGAGCAGGAAGCGGTTAATCCAAGACAAATAAATTTAAATCAGCTATAAATAAGAAATGCTTCTTTATTTCTGGAAACCCAGTGTGTTAATTCTAGCCTTGGTAGTGCTTTCCATATTTTTTATTTCCAGCACCTACATGATTGCTCAAGAAGAATAGTGAAGACTTTATGCTAATTACTGTGCTTACTTCAGAAAACGTGAAAGCATCCACATTTATTTCTTCATATTCATCTTCCAATTCATCACTTTTAACATCTGCAAGAGCACTGGCCAGTTTCTTTCTCAAAAGACAACCCTTCCAAAATGCCTAAACAAAAAATTTAGAGCATGTTATACATAACCATAGATCAAACCCAAATCCAGATTCCCTATGTTATCCCATTAGGAAGATAAAACATCTTGGGCCTTTGTTTAATAGCTCAATGATCTGTTTTTTGAACTTTATGTGACATTTAAAACTACAAGACAAATTAAATGCCAGCATATAAAATATAAAAGCTTAGAGTACTCAAGAGGCTCTCCACAAGTAAGCAGAAAGGAATCCTGCAACTCCCTCAAATACAAACCTGGGTCAACTAATTAATTATATGACAATTCCTTCAGGGACTATTAAAAACTGAAAGGAAAGCCTACACATGAAAAACCTGAATGCCAACAATCAAATTACTGAGAATAAAAATACAGATGTACTAAATGTCCTATGGTATACATGTAGCAATCTTGGAGACATCTCATGTAATTGACCTAGGTCAGTTACTCTCTCTTAACTAAGATCATTACTTAAAAAAAATATTACCGGTAAGCATAATCATCTCTAAGAAAAATGAGCACATTAGGAATTAAAGTGCTGGAAAACTAAGAAGGATGTTAGAAACACATGCCAAGCATAGAATCAGGTCCAGCAAAAACACTTCAGAGATCACAATGAGATAGATGGAATTAGGAAAACTACATACAAGATGGCAACTTCTCCCCACATCAGTATTTGACATCATTAGAATTCAAGATGCCCCAAGTGTTTAAAACACCATGCAAAAATATTCTCACTGTCATAAAAGAAGTGGTGTTGTACATCTTTAATGCCTCTGCAATGAAGGCGCTAAAATAGGAAGGGTAAATCTCATAATCTGGTTTAACATTTAGATTATTAATTTTTATAAAAAGCCTGTATAATCCCACAAATTATTGAAAATGTTACTATTTTACACACATATTTTGTGATAATAAAAAATTATAAAATTATTAAAAGTTTTAGAACTGCTTCCTTATAGTTTCATTGTTGTTATTTTTCTACAGACCTTTATAGGCATCTAGATAAAATGTCCTGATATTACTCAGTGATCATATGACAAATATAATTCATTCAACAAAGGCAATAATTATCTTTTACAGATTCAAAGGAGAAAAGCAATCCTAATGATATATGCAGAAAGCTAAATTGTGAGGTAGCTGCTAACAGAGACCTATGAAAGCACCAGGTCAGTGTTCAGTCATGATCAAAGAGAAAAATTACATGTAGTCATTTTTAAGAAATGAAAAAAACTTTTTTTACTGTACAAATTGATTCTATATCTGCCTCTGGAATCCAGTCCTTGTTGCTTCTTTAAAAAAGATTGTAACAGATCGTGGCAAAGGCTGAGAGAGGAATAAAAAGATAAAGAGAATTACAGAGAAATGTGAAAAGAGACTAAACAGACAAAAATTTTATTTACAAAAGGTGGATGTAAGTATGGATGTCTGAGAGATCTAAGAATCTGCAATATGCACAGAAGATAAATAATAGATCACTTTTATTTTCATACTCTCTTTGGGAATTACCATGTTTGAAACAAACGAAAGGAAGCACATACTAATCGCTATTTAGATTTGTTAAATGCACCCCTTTAATATATAGTAGAGGTCAAATACAAAAGTAAGTTCAAAAATTGATTAAGTAAGTTTATGGAAATCAATTGTTAATATGCTAGCTACACATTATAGTCCAGTAACAAATTTTTGTTTCTAAATCAATTTGTTACTCTTGAAATTTGTATATAAGACCTACTCTATGGAATGTTTCCAAGTTAGCTTGAAATATGAAATCAACAAAGTTGACTTGCTTCAAAATGTAGGAAATAACCCCATGGACCTTGTCAACTTGGCAAGCAAATACTGGTTACCAAACTTAACAGAGTCAAGGTATGGACTCCAAACCTTGCCCTTAGTAACCCATTCTGTTTCACTGTTATTAGCTCAATATCCACCATAGACCAGCCTAGGCCATGGTCTGTTCCCAAGGAAAATATGGATAAAGCAATCCTGGGTTTTGGAGATGGGAAGGCAAGGAAAGAAATGGATAGGTAGGATAGAAGAGACGGGAAGATTATTTAGTCACATAGATAACAGACACAACACGGGTTACACAGCACCCATCAGTTTCACAGCATACACAGGACCCAGTAAGAACAGGAGCACAGTATATCTTAAGCTTAATATTAGAACTATATCAAGTAAAAATAATTCAGGGAAATACTTGGTGAAAAAAGGGAAAATATTTTTTGGTAAAGGGAAAATATGTTTCTATAAAGCTTTTTGTAAAGAAGTATCTGTTTTAGAAACACTGAGGTTATGCTGATTAAATAAAACAAAAATGTTTAATTATTAAACTTAATAAGTTTCATAATCAAACATTTTTATGTTTTATAAGCAAACATAGATCCAAGATGATAATTAAACAAAACTAGAAAGATTTTGTTATTAAATTTACAAAATAAGAAAATACCATAAACCTACCTGGATTACTGTGGCAGCTTCATGTTTCTGTCTCAAAGCTTCTACAAACTGATGATTCTCTGTTTTATTGCAGTCTTTTTTCCTCTGAGCGTGGTACTGCTGCCAGAAGGACTGGATCGAGGATGCTTCCATATGTAGGCTCATGGAGAAATAAATACATTTATGACTCACATAGCCTCACCAATACAATTATCATATCTGCCTAACTTCAACCATAAAACACAGCACCATGCTTTGAGACAAATGAAACGTTGTGCTACTAAACAAGAAATTACAATCAAGATGTGATATATATGCTCACTGGAGGATATTCACACCACATAACTTCTGAATCCAATTATCTAAGGACTAATCTCCACTGGCTCTATTCCATGAATAATCACAGTAAAGGAAGAGTCCTCAAAGGAAGGATTAGGAGCAAAAGTGCTGTTACAATGACTGAATAAACTATTGGAGGGGTCTCTTATTTCCACTGAACATATACCAAAAAAAAGAAAAACCACCAAAGCCCCCCAAAAACACCCCAAAACCCAGCCCAAATGCTACCAAAAAAACCCCAAAATCCCCTAAACCAAACCAAAAAAAAAAAAAGCCCCCAAAACCAAACCGACCAAAGAAAAAAACCCAAAAAACAAACACCAGGCATGAGAGAGGGATAAATACTGAAAACTGAATGAGACAGGTATTTTCAATGGAGCAGACAGGAAAAACAGTGCAATTTCATCTTTGGCTGCTTTTACCCATTACGACTTCTGACCACTGGTTATATGTGTAAATTTTCTAATTTGCTCATTTTTTATCAAGAGCTAAGTACAGACTATTTAGATCTGTTCAGTGATTCCAATTTCTAAATATATGTTCAACTAATTCATACCTATGGAGAAAAAGTAAAATGTCAGCTATGCATTATGACTTTACTCTCTTTACTATCTTGGAATTTTTTTCTCCACAAAACACTCATTTCAACTGGATAGTGTATTAAAGAAAAGACATCTAAATTTCCAATCTTTACATAATTCCTTTCTTTGTGTAGTGCATCTATTTAAATAGAGGACTACTAGTCAGTAAAAAAAAAAAAAAATCACGCTTCAGAGGTCAAGACAAGTACAAAAAATGGTCTGCATTCTGTTTTGAAGAGAACTTTCCAAAAAATACTTACAGAATTCATTCAAAACATTAACAAAAAACTAAATGAACTGTTTCAAAATTTTTTTGAAGTATTCATCTCATGCAATAGACTAATGTATTCTTGCTTTCAGCTTGCTGAGAGGTGACAATGAATTGCATGGTCTTCCTTAATCATAAATTTTATGACAAATTATTAGTGCCTTAAGTACCTACTAAGCAGTTTCTTATTTACCACAAGCCTAAACAGCTCAAAGAACCACACCCGCCATGCTCGCTTCTCAGGTTCTCAAGATACCTGTTTTTGAAACTGAATTCTTATGAAATTTTAACTCAATTCTTGACGATTTTCTGCAAAAAACCCAGCCTCTGTTTCTCTTGTCTGTACAACCAGAACTACACAAATCAGCAGCAAACACATTCCAAAGAGGTAACAAACCAGTCTGTTTCATGCAGGAGAAAATCTAGGGACACATAACAAGTTGAACTGGCCTCTCACCCCTCCTCTACTTTTAATAAGCAGGTTAAGGCATGCTGGAGAAGTACCAAAAGCAGGACGGGCCATTAGCTCTTCAGTCATCACAGCAGCAGAAGACTGGCCAAAATCAAGTGATTAGGATGGCAGACTTAAGCAATATTTCTTCTTGCCTTCTAAATGGTACTGACTGTAAAGTTTACACAAACTAATCTTGAATGTCTAATGAATAATTTTGGCAAAAAACCTTACACTAATTTCTAGTTAATCTCCTCCAAAGTTTCTGCAAAACATTTGTCATTTGCATTCCCAACTCTGTATGTGTCATTGAACTGGTGTCTTAACGTTATTTGAAGTACATAAATATCTATATCCTAATATACCAACTGGGAGAATATCACAAAGGATTCTTAATTGTTAATATGGAAGCCTAGTGTGCAACACTTGATTATAACTTTATTGTCTAATAAGCTTAAAAAAATATTATCTTACAACTTCTGTACCTCTGTTTTAAACAAAAAGTCCTCATTCCTATTGCCTCTCTACATAATCAATTTGAAAGCAACCTGACATCTGTCTTACCTCTCTGTATCATTCCCAAAGAGCTGGAGATTTCTTTCCATATCACTTGCTACTATCACTGACTGTGGCAATGTGAGTTGGCCTGACATGTTATTGTTGCCTTTGCTCTCCCCACTGTAATTAATACAAGATTCAGTGCTCTTCTGCTTCACTCTCTGATCTCCTCTATTTTCCTTCTGATGCACAGGTAGGGAGGAGTTAATGAATGTGGCCTGAATATCACCAGTAGTAATCCATCTTTTGGAAGGATCCAACAAGACCTGTTTATTTTCTGTCACACCCATGATAAAGAGGTTATTCTCCTGTAGGCAGCCAGTGGATGTTTGCTTTAAATTATTTTGAAGTGCTTCTGGTCCATCTCTGTCATTAATGTTTAGTTCACCATACTCATGTACATATCGATGTTTAATACTAAGTTTCATCAGCTGATTAAAATACCAGCATTGCCGCAGTACAGAATCAATAGAAGAGGTAATTCTGAAAAAATAAAAGAAAAAAAGTATTCTTACATATTTCCATGGTCTTACAGCAAATAGCAATTAGTGTGATTGGAAATCCAGTTTCGGTAACTATGAATCCTAACAGATTTTATCTTTTTTTGGACATATTTAAACTATAATCACACATATTTCTTTTTTTACTCAAAGTTTTCATAAAAGAGAAAGTTTTCAGTCTTTTTACAATAGCCATTACAGCATGCATTTCACTGTTAATTTCCTGTGTGGTTAGTGGCATGTAAAGCCCAAATTTTTGGAAGGTTTGAGGCAATTTTGCCTTAACAATCCAACCTTACCTGGCAACTATGAAAACTCATACAAAAATAATAGTAATTTTAAAATTTAGATAAGAACTAATGCAACAAAACCCAAACTTAGATTCAAACCAACAAACTACAATGTCTAAAGAAAATTCAGGAAGACAAACTTTTAAGTACAGATCTTTTTATCAATACAAGGAAAAGTGCTAGACTGAAGCAACAGTAATCTAACAAGTCTGGATCTCATTAGTTCTTTGTGTTACACTGTCTAAATGATGAGGATAAATAAGAGTAAATATGAACTAATTGTTACAGATTCAAATGGCTGTCTGTACTTTGGATGGTGCTTGTTCATTTTATTAGGTAGCAGGTACTTCTGGGATCATGAAAACATTTTCCTTTAATAGCATAGATAGATGCAGAGATCTGTAATCTGGTGTTAATTTCAGAGGAGTACAAAGTCAATTCTAGGTCAGCAATCCAAGAGAAAAAGTAGAAATAAGATCAATTTTCTTGTTAGTCTGGAAAAATTAGGTCCTAAAATTATAGTCAGAATAACAGCAATTTCCTTCCTGTTCATCATTCTGGAAAGGTGAAATTTTTATAAAGTTCTGGGGACTCTTTACCATTATAATTATATCCTCAGTGAAGTTCAACTAAGAACATTTTAGATTTTTAGGAACATAATCAATCAGACCCTATAAGAGTAAAAAGGTTTCCAACTCTTCCACTGCTAGCACAGCTTCAGTGCTATTGGACAAAATCTGAATGGGTAAATTGATCCACACAGCTTAAGCACACAACTCACTGTGTACATCTGATTGTCCACTACAAAATATTACTCCTATTCCTGTTAATTCCACACATACAAGTCCTAAAAATATTTAAACTTATCTATAAATTTGTTTAAGGATCTAACATGCTACATAGTAAGAATAACAATTACTTTAAAAGAAAATAGTTACAGCATTAATTAAATTCTTTACTTAAATATATTTAATTAGTTAAAGTATTTTTAAAAAAAGTCAAATTTTATGTAGAATTTTTCAAATTTCTACATAAAATAATATGGCGAGAAGACCAAAAAAAAAGGAAAAAATGGTAAAAATCCATTCCCACCTGTTTTTTTTCCTTCCCTTTGCTTTATTTTGTTGGTTTATTTGCTTATGAAAATTAAAATATTGCAGAAAACCCCAAAATGTTTTATATATTGAGCAAAAAAAAATTCCTCTGAAAACCATATCCTGAGTATCCGTGTTCATTGTCAAAAAAAAAACCCCAAAAACAGAAAGAAAGAACAACAAACCACTCTAACAGTGAATCCTGTCCTTTGACAGGTGCAGGGATATCTCAAGCAGCTGTTTCATCCTTCCAGTGGCTATGAATATGTCAAGCAGAAATGGAGGGATTGAGGAAGAGAAAATTCAGGCAGGGAATGATTTTGTGGTCACCAGAGATCACGTGTCAGTTTTTTTATAGAGACTGCTTTTTGGGCAGTTTTTCCAAGCAGTGGGTGCAAAACACCATCTTGTCTCTGTGGGCATGTACCCTCTCCCACACCTTCCCTGGCAATCCACAACTACACTTTGGTTTTGCAGGATTTTTAGGCCACCCTCTGTATCAGTAGCTTTTCAGTTTAGCTTTTTCAGCCACATTGGTTTAAGTTTAAAGAAACTACAAAGGAAGCTGAAGTGACATCTCAGTGAAGTGAAGTGCCACAGTGAAGTGGCACGGTGTATTTGAGGTTCTTCTGCCAAGGTAAAGCTGCAGCACACGGACACCAAAGTCATGATGAGGCCTGAGTGCCACCTTGGTGGCAGTCAGCTTGGTGGTTCCCTTCAGTCACAGGGATATATCAACATCCTATCAACACACTGCAACTTTCTCAGGGTCTCAACTGCACTGCACTCTTGATACTAGAGAGGTGGTCCTGAAGATTGCTTATTCAAACCACGGAAAGGAAGCTGCTGTAATGAAAAATATGCAGGAATGGTTTACATCTTTAATGGTAAAAAAAAGAACATACAAAGGAAGAGAGAAGACAAAGTAAGAAATATGACAATATTAAGACTTTTGATACCACAATATTTCCTTTTCAATTAATGTAAATTCATGGTTTGCCTTTCAGACCTTTTCCACTGTTATTGGTCACACTTAACCCGGAATTGCTTCTTGGTTACGATCTGACCAAGGTTTTAAGCAGAAACTGGCATCCAGACAAAACAAGAACTGGAATTATCCTATGGAAGCACCAGTATCCATAGGGTCTGGCTGCTTATTGTGCAATGAAATACAGATAAATATGATAGCCTTGCAACAGCAAAATTTTTATGGCTTTCAGCTTTGACCAGCACATTCATTCATGTTCAGTTGCTGCCAGACTTTAATTTGATCATAACAAGCGAAAGTGATTTATGCCATATGCAAATTTTAGCATAACCACTGCTTTTGCAGAAGGAGAAAGGGGTAATAAGCCAGAAGAGCAAGGGTAGAATCTTGCAGTACTGTACAGACATGCTGGGCACATTAGTGGCCCTAAAATTAAAGTCCAAGATATTATTTTCACAAAAAAAAACATAAAGAGAAAAAAACTACTTGTACTTGTAGCTCTTTTTTTTCATTTTATTTATTTATTTATTTATTTATTTTTTTACCAGCTACCTCTCTATTTGTGCTAGCATTTTGCAGGACTTTGAGGAAAGATAAAAGCATTAGAATCAGATTTTAATCTATTTGGAAGTTTAAATCTGGCATTTATTAAGAACTGTTACAACTTCAATCCTCACACCAGTTCACAAAGACTATCCATCACTATCCTTAATTTAGACCAAAACCTGCTCAATTCCCATGCAGTGTTTGGCAACAGAGGAGTAGAGGGGAGGAATAAATCCCACTGGTTGCGAGGATGCACAAGGATCCATGCATACATGCACAGGCTGACTTAACAGGTACACAGAAAAGGACAAATTATTTATGCTAAAGGCCTTCCAGCGGAGTTTAAATCAGTCAAAATGTTGCTACCTATGAAATTTAAAGTGGCAGCAGAGGCTTGCTTGTAGAGCTAACATATTTTGTATAGAATTTTCTACTGCAACCACAACTGCAATGGCTGCCTGGTTATTCAAACAGCGTAATTTTGTCAGAATGAGACAGTAAATCTGGAAAAGTCAGTAGAACAAACCTCTCAGAGGCAAAAAGGACAGGCTTAGGAAAAAGAAGCCAGTTCTGATCAGGAATGGCAGTTTTCTCCTGGTTCTTGTAGTTAAATCACAATTAATATTCTATCCCTTTCTATGCTAGTGTGTGCTAGTTAAAACCTTGCTTAATATCATGCTTTCCCCTGCTGTGACTTTCAGAATTATGATACATGGAATATTCAAATAGTACACCTCAATTTAGGTGAGCTTTTGTTTGCAATAGTGTGGGGTAAAATCTAATGTCTTCAGGGAAACTTCTACAAGCATCATTATTGATGTTCAACTGCAGTTTACCAAAGTCCCTTACAAACATGAAACAGGTCACTGTTGACATATTCTGTCTTTCCAACACCAATTATGAAATTCTTGTTATTTTCACTGTAAAGTACATACAGTATTTATAAAGTTCAAGTTCCACTGGCCAGACAACTGTGCATCTGATGGCCGAAAACAAATTGCTGCAGCAGAGGTATCATATTTTTGTACCCGGTTACTTACTACAAATTGTCTAAAGGTTATGTGACAGAAAATATTTTGTGTAATAGAGAAATTAAATTTTAAAGTCAGTTTTATTAAGCATGGCAACAACAGAAGTTTTGGGAAGAAACAGCACAGAGAATTTAACTGGGCAGCATTGGTGTATGAAATGGATTAGGGAAGCAAGCAGTGATTACTTCTGGCAGCTTACATACTTGAGGTCGCACCTTCAGGGGCTCATAACTTAGCAAGATGTGAAACAGTCAGAAGTTTGCTCTATTGTTGGCCTGTTGTTTAGCAATGTCACATTAATTCAGTCAAAGTATTGCAATATGTACATATAATAGCTATGCTGCTAAGGCTTATATACAAACAAGTTGTTTAGAGTTCCTTTTATGAACTGCAGTTTGCAATGGTTTTCAAGTCATCCATAAATTTTACTTCAGTCAAAATAAAAGATAGATGACTTTAACACATAAGAAATTAATTTTAAGACCAAATTGGATACAAGATGCTTCAATCATGTCACATTTAGGGATTTACAAAATCACAAATGAGTTCTCAAAAGCTTAAAAAATCCACAACCCTCCCTCCTCTGCACTCCCCTCCCTCCCTCCACCCAAACTAAACATTCAGGAAAGAAGAGATGTTTATATAATCACCTCTTTCCACTACTGTTCTTCTCAAACATCTGCAGGCTCTTTCAAAAACTTCTCTTTGAAAATTTACATAGAATAATAAAAAAATTCTCAATTGAAGGAACCTCAGGTTTAGGTCTCTGGTTCAACCTTCTACTTCAAAGCTAAGTTAGCTCTCAAAGCAGACCAGGCTGCACAGGTTTCATCCAGTCAGGTCTTGGAAATCTCCAACAACAAGACTGCACAACCACTCTGGGCAGCCTATGGCAACTCATCACAGTCCCACCCTGAAAAGGCTTTTCCTTATGCCCAATTGTACTGTCTCTGGATGAATGAATTCATTCACATGACAGTTGCCCATATAATGCTGTTTAGATTTGTGACCAAAACTGTATTTATAAAACACTAATGTTTTGCTGAACAGTGCTTGTGACAGAGTCAAAGCCTTCTCTCTTCCACCCAGCAAGTAGCCTGGGAGTGGGCAGAAAGCCTCCTTTCTTTATCTCCTTCCTAGGAAAAGAACTGTGCACTTGTCCTTGTTGAATTTACAAGGTTCCTGGTGACCTGCCCTCCCATCTTGCCTGTGTCTGACTGGTAGCCTTTCCCTCAACAATTGCCTTTGAAGGCTTGGGGTCTGCAAACGTAGTAAGTGTGCACTCCATCTCCCGCTCCCAGCCTTTGATAAAAGACCTTAGAAGTACAAGTCAGCTTCCAGAAAGGAGTGGGAGCCACATACTATTCATAATTAATGGATGCTCTTAGCCTGACAACCCAACACGTTTCTTATTTTCCTTATGTTCATTCATGTAGAATTAAAAAAAAAAAATTTAGGAATATCATCTTTCTCTCTCATTTTGTACCATCCTGCAGAAATGTATATGAAGGTTAAAGTTAGGTCCATAGATTTTACTACAGTTTCCTCACAAGTCATATCCTAATTATAAACTGGCTTTTTTTTCTGCCAAAGGATAATGATGAAATGTCTAAATATCAGACATGGAAAAATTTTCTCAATCATAGAAAAGGAGACCTTTATTTTCTTTATTGAAAAAGGAAGGAGAGAACACCATTTCAGGATGGTAAATAGATTAGGAAATATCAGCTTCCCACCTGCAAACCAGAAGCCAAAAATCACAGAAGTGGAGAAGACATATCTTGATGGTTTAATGGCGAAACATAGAAGTTTTAGGAGCCACTTACACATTACATCTGTCATAGAAAAATGCACTATATAATTTCTCCCAACTAATTGCAATCTAATTCTTATACAAACATCTTTTCAAGTTAATCTGATTCTGAGCTATGAAGATTTTACTGCAGCTTAGTAAAAGCTGCAATAATACAACAATGTAATAAACAGCTAGCTAGTAATAAGATGCCATGGATGTACAGGCTTACATGCAAACACAAAATAGCCAGATTCTGAAAAAAAAGAATGTGCATACTTTTCCTGAACCATCAAAGTATGCAAGACAAAGTTTAAACTAAAACAATGTAAAACAGCACATGCTTGCCCTGTTCTGGGCTAATGTTCAGTGCCTGGAAGAATCAGAAAACTACTTTTCCAAAAATTAAAACCTAAATTAGATATTCAAAGGACTATAAGGATTTCGTGAACATTCTCGGAAATGAAAAGGAACTTTGAAAGAAAAAAACATGCAATATTACCAAGTGCAGAAATGAGAAGTTTGAGATATTTAGATAGTACAAAAAATTAAAACATAGCATGTTTAAGTGATAAATTACTACCTGCATGGTCTAAACTGAAGTTACTGGACAACTAACCATTGTAACAGTGATAAAGGTAGCAAGTATGACAAAATTAAACACTTACAAAAGTAAACAGATCCATCTAATTCACTAACTTAAGAGAAAAGAAGTCAAATATTTTGCAATTATTTAGAATGTGAATAACATACACATGGAAAACAAATGCAGAAATAAATAGAGCATATTGTACCAAAAGCCAAATTAGACTTGATTAAGTTAAAGCTGGAAATCATGTTAATATGATTATTCAGTTTTCAGAATTTAAGCTACAATTCCTGCATAGCACTATGTTGTGAGTATGAATTCATTCAACTACTACTAACTGCAGGTTTTGATCCACCTGTTTTCTCAAACTTAAAGAAACAAAACTCAAGGCCCTCATAATTCAATAACTGTCTAAACCAAACTTTGTTCTAAAGTCAATGATTCTAATCTCTTTCTTATGCTAATACATTTCCAGGCAAAAAACCCTAAGTAAAATTCATATGCCAGCAAGAACTTCAGTAACAATATATAAAGAAATATTTCTGAATGCAATTTATATTCACATAAATACGTACTCCAATTCAGCAGCTTTTTTTTTCAGTTGAATATTTTCTTCAATTTGAACTTGACAAAGTTCCAGAAAAGTTCCCAATTCTGATGCTTTGACTTTTTCACTTGTGGGTAAAGTATGATGGGTTAAGACTTCACCATCAAGCAACTGTAAACTAGGAAGGACCTCCAACATGGAAGACCTTAGGAAAAAAAAGATTAATTAGATTTTTGAAAAAATCCTTATGCTAAAGCACCCACATTGTTGATAAAAATATTATAACAAATACAGAACAAAAAGATAGTCCTCTAAATATTTGCATGCATTTGTCCTGATTTCATATGTTAACATATTAACTAAGAATTTATACTTAAATAAAGAATAATATAAAGAATAAAACACAGAACATAGCAAGACTTCTTAATACTTCATTGGTATAATGAACACTGCTGAAATACTGACACCGAGAAAGTCAAAGGTACCAGTCTCAAATCACTAGAGCTAGAATTTTACCTACACAAACCTTAATGGGAAAATTTGACATATGCATAGGCACCTGTAATTAATTTTATTAGAAGGCAACACAGCAAACTAAGTCATAGGATTAAGATAGAGCCTGATTTTCTTGACACATCACAGAACTTAAATTTTAAAACTGCACAAAATACTAAACCTTGCTAATTCTACTCCCTTTATCACTCACATATACCACATATACTGACATGCTATTTGGTACACCTGACAGGAAAAAGAAAATACTGAATTTGGGTCAGGGAAAGGAATGAGAGGAAAGATGAAATTTCCTTGCTATAAAAATGACAGCTGTGGCCACTGATGTAACAAAAAATATGTATAAGAAACATTAAAAAAAAATTAAAGATGTATCATCAGTGAGGTTTCATTTATGCTACCAAGAGATGTAAGCTGGTACTGCAATCTTGTTTCACATATTTCTTGTACCAGACCAAAGCTGTTGAAAGTTTGAAGACTGCAAAATTATATAAATTCTCAATATTCCCTTTAACTCAGTTTTAAGTAACATGTACTCTTGAAAGAATACTAATTGTAGGCTGTAAATCTCCCTATTACTGAAAAAGACAGTATTGTTTTCAAAATTTTGGAATCCCTGACTATTCCCTGTGAAGGTAAAGGATTACTACCGAGCTCAGACAACACACACTAAGTTTAACATCTGAGAAAGTCGAAGTTTAAAAACAGATGAAGTTACATTATTCCAAATAACAGAATAGAACATCAGTTTTTGCAAATAGAAAACCTCCCTTCTCTACTGCCCATTAATGAAGGCTAAGACCGTCTCAACTATGTCTGGAATAAAATTATGGGTTTAAATCAACAGTTCCTGAACATGTAGTGAGAAATTACCAAAGCTGATGTTGAATAGCAATACACCAAAACAGTGACATATCAAAGTTCATCAGTGATCAAGTTTTGTCTCTTAGAGCTGTGGGATCTCAACACTCATTTTTCCAGCTGGGTTTCTCCTGGTGAAGGGCTGAGTCAATACTTCATTTAGTGAAAACTTCCTGGTGAATATTCTGTCACTTAAGAGGCTCTATTAATCATTACAGCATTGAAACATATTCCCCTAGGAGTGCTGAGACTGATCTCAGGGTTTAATTTTTAGAAAGAGATTTCTTACTACTTCACTTTTGTTGGTGTTATCGCTGGCTGGACATGAAAGTACGAAACCGACTGGGAAATTTTACAACTAATTCCTTTGTTGGTATCAAGGGGTTATGTGAAGTTCACTGGAACATATTGTCTGAAGTTACAGTCAATGCTGTATTCAGCAAATCCATATTTCATAGTATACCATATTTTAAATCCTTTAGACAAATTAATCTCTTGTCTAATCATAAAAGCTCTATTGGTTTAAGCAACCTAAAGTGTCAGTTCTCATAGCTAAATTGAAATTCAGACAGCTTTTCCCTCTAGGTTACAAGTGAAATAACACTTAGTTTTGTAAAAGAGTAGGAATTCAAACAATAGAAATGGAAATTTAAAACATTGTCACAGTCACAGAATTTTATGAATGAAATTATCTGCAGGAACCATAGGGTGCAAATAAGTCCGTTCATTAAAAAAAATCAAGCAAACCAATCTAGAATGTACTTGTAAAACTACTCAAACACTTCTAAATAAAACTACTTTAAAACTACTCAAACACTTCTAAATAAAAGTTTGAAATGGTTGAATTTTTTATTTTGATTAGTAATCGTGAATTTGTACAAAAATCTTCAAATGGAAGATATAAATGTAAGGGTGGTTTTCGTTTTTCAGGTTTTAGTGTGGACAGCAGGACTAGGGCAGTGATCATACCCCCTGTACTTGGCACTAGTGAGGCCACTCCTCAAGCACTATGTCTAACATGCAAAAAAATTATACAAAAAACCCCTATTCGTTTGCAATTTTACTCCTGTGGTTTACAAAACTATGTAACTACTCATTCCAGGAATCATGTTAACTGCACATTATTTTGTATGTCACGTTTCTTTTTTACCCTACTCATTTTTTATATAGAGACATTTCATAATCTCTAGGAGTAGCTCTTTAACTCTTCAGATCATTATTCCAGGCAATAATGAAGGGCAAATGACAGCATTACTCTTACATCTCTTTCATAATTATAAGGGCTTTACATTTTTGATGCAGAGTTAAGGAATTTGAAGAAGCACAAAAAAGGCTAATTTTCAACTACTAAGGAAAAATCAAACATTCATCCTGACTTTTTCTTCTAACAGACACTACCCCTTCACTAGCTATGCACAATGTGAACCTGTCACAGCAGCGAGACTCTTCAGACTATATGTGGGAGTGCTTCTACTATTCAACTAAGATTCGTACAACGATCTGTGTCTAATTTTGATTTTTTGATTTAGCAAATTAAAGTATTTTTCTTACCTCCAGTTCTTTTCTTGGAGAAGAGGATTCCCACTCAATGACAACTCCTTTAGTTTATGGCAGCCACTAAACCATGTATGGACATCTTTAAGATCTGTAGTATAGCAGAAAGAAACCGAAATATGTCCAAATGCAGAACCATCTTATTTCCCATAAATTCTTACATGAAAATAAAATGTACCAGCATCATGCAGTCCTAAAAGCAAGACTGCTATCTATACAGTATAATTTTAATTATTATCTATATCTATTCATGTTTGGAAAATATTTTTATATTTTCCACATAAATGTGTCTTATAAATACATGGGAACAGTCACATTCAAATCAGTTTATAATTCAACTAAGAACTTCTTATTTAAAAGGGTTTCTTTTTTTTTAAGACAACTCACCTGACAAGCAGTTATTTTTGATATCTAGCTTTTCCAAAAATACAAATGAATTTAAAGGCACAAGGTCAGTTAATCTAAGAACAAAACAGATAAGATATTTTAAAAATTAAATTTGAACAGCAGTTCCTAAACAGAAAGGCACCAGAATCTTTTGCAGGTATGACAATTTACTTCTTTATGTAAGAAAATGCCCATTTATCTATCCAAGGTGCTAGGATTAACTACTGAAATTTTAACCTGAAAATATTTCTTAGTTTTCTCAGCACCTCAGTTTTTAATACTTTCTCATAAATGTTTTTTTATCTGATAAATATTTCATTCTGTTCCCTGCATTTAGTGCTGAATATGTGAAGTCTTATAAAATTTACACAATTCAGCTGGCTTTCCTTTAGGCACCATAACTACTACTAATGAATAGTACTAATAGAAGGTCCTGATTCTGGAGAAAAAATGAAATTTACTTGGCTTCTTTCCTCTTTCCTCATTTCTCATTGCTCAAACTTCTTATCAGCTTGTTTCCCTCCTCCAATCAGCACATTACTTCCTAGATCCTAAAACTAGCATAACCATTGTCATGGATTTCTATTTCAACAGGTCAAGGCTGCACTATCCTGTAATATATTTTTAGTGCTTCCTCTGCCTTACTACTTCTGTCAGATTGAGTCAAATAAGTGCTGATTACTGACACATTTATGGAATTGGTTATGGAATTGTTCTTCTTGCATTACCAAAGCTTTTCTTGAGCAATAATGCAGAAAAGCAGTACTGCAGGCTGAAGACTGGACAAAATTCTTGCTTATAGTATTGAAGAGTAAATGTAAAGAAACTGAGCTGACGTTCATCTATACAAAGGGTTTGGTACTGTAAAATATGTGCTACTGCTACTACTAAAGGATTAAGGCTCAGTGTTATATCTTTGATTGCAAACTTTCATTGTTGCAAGAACGAAGGTTGAATGGTTTGTTCAGCTGCCAGGCTATTGCCAAATATTACCTTTCAGATTAAAGTTTATCTTAGTTCGTGCTGAATATGAAAGAGGCAGGAAAAGGTAAAAATCAAGATGCAAAGAATCCAAATTATCGACTACAACTAGAATGTTTAAGTGCATGGTACACCAACTGTCCATTTTTTAAAGAAAGACATGTTTAGGTAACATGTTTCATCCCTGTAATGGCAAGGCCCTAGCATAACAGGAGAATGGTAACAGAAATGGCACTGTATGTGGTCAGTTTTTGAATGCTAATTTTCACTGAAAGTAGTATTTTCTGAGGGTGTAGTGCCTTTGAAAGGCATAAATCAGAATTCTTTTTGTCTGAAATATGACCCTACACAAAAATGAAATGTACTCAAAATTATTGAGGGACAAAAACGCCTCTTTGTTGCTGAAAGGTACAACTATGCTGTGTTTCCAGCACAGGCTTTGCAATTGAAAAGACAGAGCTGAATTTTACTCTGGTGCATTAATTATTAGCTAAATGTTGCTTATATATTATTTAATCTCAGTGAAAATACAACCAAATTCAAAACTGAAAAAAAAAATAGTTTCCACATTCAGTTGAGAAGTATTTCCATACGACAACATAACATTTTAAGAGCAAATTCAGAGAAACACACGCAAAGACAACTGAGTATGTGCCACTGTTCTTCCATTTCTTTCTCAAACTAAATTGTAAAGTTGTCCTGGTTCTAACCCTACTTAGTTCTATTTCCTTTGTGCTATGGAAGCTTTCCATGGACTCAAACAACTATGAAGAAGTATTGACTCTACAAAGCATTAAGCCTTACATGTAGATCTGTATATAATAGTAGTACAAATTTCAGCATTTTAGTTTCTCATCATCAGTCAATAATGCATAAGTATATTTAATATTTGGAGCAAATATCATCACAAATATTACTGGCTAATAGCATGGCTGCAAAAACCGAAAATTCATGACGATAGATTCATATATTCAGAAAACAAATGCATAAGGGGCAAAAGATAATGCAGGGTTTTTATTCATAATGAGTTCTCTGGATCTTTATCAGCATATGCTGTGGTGGATTAGAAATTGTCTACTGGACTGTCCTTGCCTGCCGTTGGCATTATGAGAGTTAAAACATTTCTCTGTCATTCTATAGCTTTCTCTTTACCGACATTCTTTGTTAATTTTTTTCCTAAGAAAATTCAAACCAGAAAGACAAAGGACATTACTGAAAACTTAATACTACTTGACCTTGTCACATTAGCCCTGGGCATAAGAGAGATATAAATTACAAAGAAGACACAAAAGTAAAAGATATTCACAAAAAAGCAAGCTACAGCTTCCTTTTTCTGTTCCCATTTAAGGCGCTAGCAGAACAGTCAGAGATAGAGTTTATGTAGCTTATGTGGCTATATCAGAAAACAAGGTTTAAGAATAGTTTCAAGTATGCATCACAGAAAATAAAGATTGTGTTTCTGAACATGAATAGCAGTTACTGCTCAAGATGGTCTAAATCCTGCTGGGCAACTGCTTTTCACCAGAAAAATTAGCATTGATGTTAATTAGTGGTAAGTAGGAAGCAGGGCAAAATAACTAAAATATATTTATCGTAATCTAGATCTTTAGGTAAAGTCCAGATTGCTTTTTCATTCCTTAAATTAAAGACAGTTCAGTTTACAATAATCACCATATTTATAAGCAGCAAATATACAGAATATAGGAAATCTGTCAGGTAGCCACTTAGCTTCTTGAATACTCTTGTAGACAGTACTTCAAGTACATTATCCATGATGCCATATACTTAGAGATAAACTTATCATCAGTAAAGAATTACTGAAAACCACTATATATCGGTATAGCTTTTTTCATGAATGACTTATTTCAACATTCAATGACATTTAGATTTGTTATGATAATTCTGGGAAAGTGGTCAAATTTTCACAACATCATGGCTTGCAAGGAGATCAACTCTCATATCTGAGAAATTCAGTTAAAAACACAAATACCATATCTATTTAAATTGAGAGAACAGTGCATGCTAAGAAAGAACTTAACCAACTTTTTAGCATTTCTAATATAAGCTTTTTAGGAATTATATGCATCTAGCTGCAAAAACATGGGAGCAACATATTCACAACAAATTTGATTTGGGCCAAACCATTTTCCCAAAATAAAAAGGAACGTTTGCAGATTACTGCATTTTTGTAAATATTAAATTTGTATCTATCTCACTTAGGTTATCTTAGTGAAAAGCAACTGATAGCAAAAAAAAAAAAAAAGGGAATTTGTCTTATTAATAACACATTAAAACAGAAATGTTAGGAGGGATTTTGTCTATTTGGAAGTTGAAAAAAAATGGTACCGGAACAGCATCTTTAGTGTCTCACTGTAAAACTTTTAAATTAAAAAGACATTACCTAGTAGGTTGCATAATTAAATGGGATTACATGTAAATATAAATGCCACATGCACTCTGAACACATATTAAAAATTTATTAATTTTACACAAGGACAAGGTTGTTTTCTCCTATACCTAAATCTTTATCCACAACAGAAGAAAAAAAATATGTCCCTTTTCTAAACTAACTCGACAGTTGTGTCCTCAGCTGCTGTAAAATAGAGCATGGATCTTCATAGTCCCAATTCTGCAGAAACCAAATCAAGAGGATATTCACCATTGTCTTTGGTCAATTGCACATTGATCAAGAATATGGTTTGTATATAAAAGCCGCAATAAACACTCAATAAAAGCAGCAGTGGTGAAATAGCTGTCTTTTTTCTATTTGAAGGGATTAGTCACTACTTGCTTTAGTTTCTTGTTAGACTATAGGTTTAAAACAATTTAATCAAATAATTTTTGGAGTTTTACCTTTGACAATTTCTTATTTATGATGCAGACAAAGCATCTCAGGAATAAAAATGTCCTGTAAATTAGTGTAAGAATTTTCTTTTCACAGTACTTCACTTTCAGAAAGAATACAGATTCATAGCATTATCATTATATTGGCTTCCTGCAATCAGTAAAGAGGAAATGGCACTCAGTGCACACTTGGAAAAAATTCACAAAATTGCACTGACTGTAGGATAAAAGTAAAGAAACAGCTTTTCTTTCAACAGCTTACTCCATTACATTCACTGTTTCTATAGAACATCGAGTCACTTATGCTATAGCACACACATATGGAGCTGCTTATAAGTGTACATAAAGTGAGTGTAACAGAGCAGGCTACTGAAATGCCAGGAATTTTGAGGCTTTTAATATGGATTTAAGGCTATCTTGTCCTGTTTGTCACAAAGATTTCCCATGAGCTATAGATACATCACGGAAAGAAGGGGAATTGTTTGGGGACAAGATGTGTACTTATTTTCAGCACATCCAGTCTGTTGATGCAAAAATGTGTCCTTTCTCACAGCCCAGCAAAAGGAACTCAGCAGACCAAACACTGCATTTCCGCTTGGCTACTGGAAAACCAGAGCAAGTACTGCAATGGACTTTAAAAACTCTAAGATGATGGGATAGGCAAGTGATCTAAGGTACATCTACATGGCCAGTCCAGCACAACCTAAATCCAGAGGCTGCATTTGAGCTATCCCTGAGACTGTGCTTGCAAGTCCCTAGCAAGCATGTGAGAACTTCAAGGAGTTTTGCAAACACTTTATTACACACAGGATAGCTACACTGGAGGAAGAAGAGGAAACTACAATATAGAGCCACATTATCCACGAAGAAGCTAATAGGACAAGGAAAAAAGATAGCTAAAAACAAGAATTAAATCAAGAAGTGTGACTCAAAACCTAATGCTTAACATATAATGCTCTTGCTTAATCACAGGCAGGAAGCACTTTCTCCAAAGTCTAAAGAATTAATAAGGGAACAAAAAATCTCAAACCCTAGAAGCCTGATCAGGAACTTGAAGATTGGATTCTGTAGATATTTTATTTGCATCCAAGAGTCTCCATGACTAGTACTTCACTAGAGATGTTATGAAAACAATCTGAAAATTTATATAAAAATATAGGTTGTATATACTTAAACAATATTCAATTTCCATGAAGGACATTGCTTATAATAACAGGACTCAGTCTTATACATCCTTTTTCCCACGGGCTCCCAGACACAATTGGCTGTGCTGAACTAAATGTCACATAGGATGGGATTCTTCTATTCAGATGTAGACACCTACACATGGGGTGGTCATTTTGATTTTTTTACTAGTCAATGAAGATGAACAGGCACTTTTAGGCTATGATTAGTCTCAAAGCAAGCAACTAAAAATGGCAGATGCATCACCCTTTAAAAACATCTATTCACGAACAGGAGAGTGTAGTAAATAGCTGAGAGTGTATTTCTATATATGGTATGTAGTATTCTGTTTGTTAAGCTGAGATCAGTCTTATTCGGAAAAAAATTATCACAGTATAGAAAAAAATGATATTAATTAAAATTAATTTTCCTATTAACATATTACAAACTGTAATAAATGTTTCATATTTTTTTAGCAGAATTTAAATAGACAAAAAGTGGGGGTGGGGAAAATAAGATTTTGAATCCAGGATATCTGGTTATTCTACTTCTAAAGATGAATAGATTATCTTAGAAAACAAACAGAAAACTAATTACAGAGTACTTAAGGGCATGATCCAGTTTTATGCTGCTTATCTTGAGTCTTCTTTATTTTATACCTTTTAAACAGAACCATAAGAGTGAAAAATTAAAGCAAATATATTTGTTTTGCAGGGTATTAACATATGTATGTAAAATAAAAAACAATCTTATTTGGCCTTTCTAACTCTAGTATTTGCCCTTAACTTAGCCTTCAAAGCCTGTTTTGAATAAGCTAGCTGTGAAATATGAAGTTTGACAGACATACTCTAGAAACAATTGCTAAAGAAAGAAAGAAACCCACCATGGTTTTAATAATGCCACAGTGCTCAAGAATTATTTTCACATAATATCCAAGAGAAAAAAATTTACATAGTTAATGCTATTTCAAATTTTCTTGGATAGAGGTAGCCAATGTAATTACATGCCAACCACATATTTTTATTTTTAAATAATATCCCAAAAAGATGGTGACATTTCAACCATACTGAGAATTATACTTTTCAGAAAAGTGTTATGTTAGTAAATTCCTCTGGATCTGTTCTGTAAGTGGAAGAATGTTTCTTACTTACCTATTTTGAGACAGCACAAGAATCTGCAATAGAGGCAACCAATACAAAGCAAGCATTCTCATAGAAGAAATGCTATTGTCATCCAAATATAGTTCTCTTAAGAGAACATGATTTTCCAGTCTTGGAAGCTAAATAGAAACGAGATGGTTATTTAAGACTAATATAAATTAGAGAAACAACAATGGAATGTCGATCAGATGCATTTCATAAATCATTACTAAATACAAGAAAAACTGACATTTTGGATATATGTATCATTTCCTTATTATGTATGTACCAGCTGTCACACACAATCTCTATATATCAGATGGTAAATACTTTTTAATGTCTTCTTTCACACCTGAATAGTCAATATAAAAAATTAAAGAAAAAAAAAAAATTTCAAGAGCCCAAGAGTCACAGCCTTACTATTTTATTCATGCAGTTATTTGCTGCTTATTGGCAATGCTTTCCATCTCTTGAACTCATAGGAGAATAACTGTTAGTAAATATGATGAAGCATACATTTAGCAATCAACTTTGCTATTTTAAATGCTGCAGCACAAATTTCAAGTTTTGGAGAATCAACATACATTAAATAAGCATGATTATTTAATCATTATAATAATATTATCATTATATACAAGTAACGGTAAGGAGCAATTACTTATATGTAACGCCAATTAAATAATTATTACCAGACTGATATAATTATCTTACTATTATAACAGGACCTTTAAGTAATAATAAACTTTTCTTGCATTATAAACAAAATCAGAATCATAACTAGAAAAAAACTAGATGCTACAAATGAAGGAGGAACCAAAATCACAGAGTTCATTTCTTCAAGGATTTGGGAGTAAGAAAACAATTAAGTGCTAGCCACCTGTATCTTTGAAAAATCACCCTGTTATAAGGCAAAAAAAAGAATCTTACCTAAGAGCATGAAACATCCCACACCAATCAAAGAGCACACACTCAGAATGCTGAAAAATATGACTGTTAGCAAAGACGTATGCACAACAGCCACTAAATTCAAAGCTTTTACCTCCTGGAGATTATTGCCTTGCAACTTCAGAACTTGAAGTAGGCCACAATTCTCAATGCCTTCAACTTGTGCAAGATGATTGAAAGAGCAGTCTAGGTGAATGAGGGTAGGTGCCTCACAAAGACCTTTTGTGCTGATTAACTGATTATGGTCCACAATTAATTGTTGAAGATTTTTCAGAGACTCCAGACCACCTGAAAATTCAAGATTTAAAACATGATGAAATAAAAATCTCTTGTCATTCAAGTACTAAGAAAACTGAATTTTCTGTACATTCTCTGATATAACAATTAATATTACTTCTGTGTAGGGTTTAAAACTAATTACTGTATTTCAACCCTATCCCATATACAATGCATATGGTTCACAAATCTCTAATCCTGTTAATTAAGCAATAATAACAGTTCATAATCTCTTTGGTACTTCTGTTGGAAGAGAACATTCTCTTAGTGATAAACTGTAATTATTATGCTTTAACCACTTTATAATTGCTCTGAACTCTGTGAAATGCTAACAGCCCTCTTAAAACCATCCATCAGAATGAAAACACTACATTTAAAAGTTAAATTTTTTATTTCATTTTTAAAGAGTTTTTTAAACAGTTTATCAGCAAGGTTAGAAAAAACTGTATTAAAACTTAGGCCAGTATCATCACTATTATTTAAATTAGTCTTGCTTAAGGAAGTATGGAAAAATAAATTTAAGGACAAAATTTATAAAGAAAATTTAGTGCCTTTAAGAACAAAGCTATACTACTGCAGCCATTCCACTCTCAACAAATTCACTCCCGCCATCTACATTAAAGAGCATGCAATCTCTACACACAAAAGAAATGCAAAGGAATTCCCATGAGCATCTGTTTCTTTCACAGAGCGCAACTGAAATCATCCTTACAACAGCAAAAATTACACTGTCTTCCCATAGTCTACACACACAACGACACTGATCTATCTAACTTGCTACAGGTCCAAGCAGCTTTTCTGTATCTCTGTAGTAAAAATTCCTTTGAAGGGATACCCTTCACATAACATATCTAAAATAAGGAATTTCTGATTTTACGTCTGTTTCATGAATTCTTAGATAATTTAGTTAATTTAGGATTATTTGAGGGAACACTGTGTCTCATCTTTATCTCACCCAAAATTTCACAAGTTCACCAAAGGCATCTGAATGAGCTGGATTCACAGTAATGACTCTCTTTGTGACTGTCCTCTGAAAAAAACCCCTATGATTACATATTTTATTTCATAAAAAATGATGAAACCAGAGATACCACAGAGTATTGAGATTACAGAAAAGGACTTAAAAATGAAAACAAATGATAAGGAGAAAATGAAGCAAAATATTAAATACCAAAACAGCAGTAAATTAAAAAAAAAATCCCAATATAGGTGTTCCAATAATTTTAATTTAAAAATGGAAAACATTTAGTGAAAAGAATGCAATTATCTGACATTAAAGTGATATCATCTTAAATATAACACACATGTAATGTAACTTCAAAACCGTGCTTTAGCAAATAAATATACAAATCTTTAATTACTCTGAAAAATTTCAAACACGTCCATGACATAATACCCGGACTGCAAGATCCCGGTCTGTATTTTTCTTTCGGGCTTGGATGAAAATAAAAAAGGAACCAGCACCATCTAGTGGTCTCAGAAATGCTTTCGCGTTTTTGTGTGTTCCCAAGACTTCCTCTTAAGAGCAGCTTAAGTTACCTTAAGCTTAAATTAGTTTAAGTTTAGCAGTACTGGAAACTTTAAAAGCACTCTATGAGCCTGGAGTGGGACCAAGAAGAAAGACTGCACACACAATAAGAAAAGTCAAGAAGGTAAAACAAAATCTGGAAGTTTCCTTCTCTGCATGCTGCACAAAGCACCTTTTTTTACTCTTCCTCACCTGAATGTCATGCAGAACATTCTGGAATTATCACATGCAGTCCAACAGAAAATACACAAGAGAGAATAATGTACTACAAACAGATGGCATTTTACTGGTTCTTCTGCCCACATGCAAAATTAAATGTAAGCATGAAAGTGTTACACACATTTCCAGAAGACATTGTATGTTTTCCATACAATGCAACAAACAAAAGTTACAGCAGCCATAGGAAAAGCATTTTGTTGACAATTGCACGGCTTCAGCAAGATTCAAGGAGAACCTTCATAGAAGTTCTCAGCAATTTGTGAAATGCAGCTGAAGACTCCCAGCTAGGGACTGACTCTCTTAGCTATTGATGCAGATCTGAAGTCACTTTTATGTGTGACAATGACAACTAACAACAGAGTGAAAGCTGACAGAAAACATAAAAATGAAAAAAAAAACAAAACAAAACCAAAATAAAACCCTCAAACATCAAAGCCAAAACTAAAAAGGTGTCTGATGAAAAAATATTTCCTCTCTTTGCTGTCTTAAAAAGAGTATATTAAAAGCAGCACTTATGACCATCCATGGTTATGCATTGCTATCCCTCAAGTTGCCAGGGTTTTACCCAGCACTCCACGGCAGTACGGACATCCTACAGAAGCCTATTTGAAAACTTGAGTCAAAATGCTACTTTTTGTGCATGAAAATTTTTAAACAAAGCATTCATCCTCAAAATATAAGCATATGCATTCAACTTCGGTGTGTTACTGTCACAATTAGCTAATTTGTGATCATGCATTCCTAAGGGAAAAAGCATAATTGAGACTATTTCTCTTACTGCTATTTTTAAGGGGTTTTTGGCAACTCTAATTTTTCCCCTACAGATGCTATATTTCAATGACAGGAGAAAAGAATAAAAAGAGAAATCATAGTATGCCAGAAATTTCCTACAATAAGTCATTAAAACTTAAACATTACGAATGTAAATAAGCTTTACTACACAGTACTGGAGCTTCCAAAATTGCTAAGGGACATCCTGAAAGATTTACAGATGGGAGTGATATGCTAACTATCTATAACCCACAAATCCACTTGTATGCATTCTGTGCAACTACTCAATATGAAATATATCCTGTATTATGCATCTGTTTGAACCTAAAATCCTCAAAGCAATTCTGGAGAGGAAAAAACCCCACATTTGAAGATGACTTTTGTGAACATTTATTTAGCCCCTTAAATTCATTAGAGACTAAGCAATTGTAGCAGTGCAGTGCACAAGAGAGAAAGTACTGGAGAATATTAGTCCAGTTGGCCTGTATGAAGTTACCACACTCCACACAGATGCCACATTCTTAAATATCATCCACATGTCATTCTTACAGTAATCTTGCAGACATTTTTATCAAATGAGATCAATCTGAATAAGAATCTTATCAAGCACTATTTGCCACAATAATACAGATGAAACATTTTAACCATTTTATCTTATTGTTCCTCCTTAGACTACTGATATGCTTTTACAGCAAACACTGATTTCCAGCACTTTCATGAGTACTAACATTTACATATATTAACAAAAAATATTTATAATATATATATTAACAAAAAATAATTATAATATCTTCATCAAAGTCCCTACATCTACAGATTTTTTTTAAGCTTTCCCATTTCCTGTTTTCTACACCCTTGCCATTTATCACGGAACTGTATTATCCATGTTCACAGTGTTATTTAGCAGTGGAACTACTTATTTACAAGTCTTATGGGAATTTGTTTAGTCTATTATTTTAATAATTGTTTTTAATTATTTTCCTATTGTCCAGCAGACTCAAGACAGACAGCACGATTTCTGTACAACTACTTACTGTGTCAGCCAGGAACACACTGGAGTTCCCTGCAGTTGCACAGCTAGGCTTTGCTTTCACTGTCTGTAGATAAGCTGAACTCAGCCTACTCTCACATTCCAGCTGACTCAGTGCAGATAATGTTAGCGGCCCTTTAAGAAAGATTTTAATTCTCTTTGGCTGACAATAGTTACATCACCTGCTAGATGGAATACATGGCAGCTAAGCCGAGCTTTAAGATGCAGGTTTTTTGCCAAGTCTGCCTCCTTGGGCTTAGCAGCTGACTGGCTCTAAATCCAAGTGGTGTATAATTCTGAATATAAACTGCATAAATATTGTTATACAAATTGGAATAATTTTCTTACCAATTCGAGTGATTCTATTGTAGGAAAGTTCAAGATTTTGGAGATTTTTGCATCCATCTAAGCCACAAATTGATGAAAGGCGGTTCTTATTCAGAATGAGAATACAGAGACTTTCCAGATTTGCACAGTCAATTACCTGAATGTTGTTCTCCTGCAATAAAAGAAAATTAGAATATTAAATAGCATCTGAAGTGAAGTAGCAGAACTAAGTAAAATACAGCAGACTGTCTTCATTACTTATTTTTTTATCCTAAACTCTTAGCTAGGAGTAAAGGCATCTTTATTTTTCCATTGGGAAAAAAAATGATGAGTCCTAGAAATGACCTTTTGTGTCCTGTTGAAATAGAACAAGAATGTATCTTGAACTTCATTCTGGCTCTGAAAATGCCCAAAGTTGAAACAAAAAGAGAATTAAAAAGAAGTTAAGAACAGAGCAGTCTCTTCCATATACATTTTTCTACCTCCCAAAACCCTGAGAGATTGAACTAAAAACTGCATAGAAACATCGTATTTACTAGATGCTAATGAAGACAGCTATAATTTTGCTGGAATCCTATTTACTAATAGCAAAAGTCTGCATTTAGAGGTACTTTGGTCACAAACATTAACACTGTTCTAAGCTAATATTCTTCCTCCAAGGGATCCTGCTTTTTACATGTCCCCTTCCCCAGGCTATTTTAATAATGCTTCCTCAGATTTCTCTTTCGCTGTTTTCTGTTCTTGGTCTTCTCATCTGGAAAATGGTGTTGTTAAAACACATTAAATTGAAAATGTGAACAAAGCTGTTTTGTGTAAATTGCCAAGTTCTGGAACAAAGATGCATTAGAGAGAAAAAGTTCTCTTTAGTCATTACACAGGGCATGTAAAACACTGCGCAGTAGTGAATACCTAACATTAGGCCTCTAGTATAACTCACTATACATACTATTCCTTGAGCATATATGTTACTAATCGTAATTAATATTCAAGGTGTATGTTGCAAAGGACTCTTCCTTCTACCTATTCTTTCTCAAGCTTAGCACTTGCTGTGGTGAACAGCATCTGCTCACTCATCAGTCAGAGACTGAGGAAACAAAGATCTATACTGATGCTAACCTCAGCCTGCTATTTTCTTAGTATAGGTTGAATCATTTGCAGCATGTAGTTTTTTGTAATTTGCACGGTAAATCTGCTTGTGTAACTTTGTTCACATTTGGGAGTATTTTGTTGCTATTCCTATGCTCTTAGGGCTAAAAGTTACATATTCAGTTGGACAACTGAACAATCAACCAAGGAGCAAAACTAGCAGTTCTCCCCATGTTATAACAAAGAATCAAATATGTTTGGTACCTCCACATTGATATACTTCAGGTCTTTGCAGCTACTTAGTCCTTCCAGTGCAACCAGTCCACAGCGCCTCAGAGTCAAAACTTGAAGGTTTGAGCACTCAGATAAGGTTGAGAGGCTACAAGCTGGCAAATCTTCGAGCGTAAGCGTTGTGACCTATAAGTATTTATTGATAAGTAAAACTAATGTTTTGTATATTGAATATTCATGGCACAACATCATGTTATGGCAATTTTCTTTAGGATGAAAAAGAGAACAAAACTACAATCTATTAGTGCTTAATAAAATGCAAGCAACTAATGGTTATCATTTCATAAAGAAAAGAATGGCAATGATAGGTTTGATCTGTCCAATGGGAGAAGCTAGCATGAAAACAATAGTCACGGTATCATAAATAATCATAAATAAATAAACAGACAAAAATTGTTCAGACTAGAAGTGTGTATAGGCTAGTAAGCCTATACAGAATGGGTATCAAGACGAGAGCACAGAGCAAGCATACAATAAGTTAATAAGTGGTAACAAAAATAAGTTCTGGCAACCAGGAGATGTCCTTTATGGCAAAACACTTTCTATAAGCTGATCAGTAATATCTTGTTCCTAGAAGAGACTATTCCTCTCAAAACTCCAAAGGGAGCAGGAGCTGAAATGTGGGCCTTTATACAAAGGCAAAACCTTGTTAATTTAGCAGAATGAAAGAGCTCTTGCCTTTTAAAAGATTAATATTATCAATCATCGGAAGACTAATACCACATCAGTCTGTTCCACAACACTCACTGGAATTCAAAAGGCATTGTCAATGCTCTTATTCTACACCTGGGCCCAGGAACTGTCACAGTATCTATTTCCTGCTCAACAATAAACAGCATTCTGCCAACATACCAAAACAGAATATAACAAAAGCAGTGAAAGTATGTCTCCCATTTCACTCTCAAACTTTCATATTACCAGTTACCTGTTGCAAGGTACTCCAAGGGCCACTATGAATTATCTTTTCTGTACTTAGTGGAGGCATCTTGCTAAATGAACTTTTCTTTAGTTGTCTTCTTATAGTTGCTTGCCTTCTTTGGTTTTCTTCATATATTTTAGACCAAGATTTGAATGTGTTCATCCAGTTTATTCTCTTCTTTTCAATATAATCAGGAAAAATTACTTTACTAGAAGAATCTGCTACATCTTGACTTCTGTCCCAGGTGTCTCTGACCTCTTCAGTAGCATTTTCCATGAGAAAAAAAGTTTTCTTCATAGTTTCATGAGAAAATCGATCTTTAATTTGTCTGTTATTAGCATTTGGCTGGACATTTGGAGGGCTGCTGCATATGCAGTTTGCCTCATTTTCTGCCATGTTATTAGCACCAAAGTTAAGAGATTCATCCTTTGAAATATGACCATTTGCAACTTTATCAAGATAACTTGTTTCTGAGTAATTTTCTTCCACTTGTGTTACTGAATTAATGTATGAGTTCTCATTATTCACTTGAGAAGGGTGCTCCTTCTCAGAGCCTAGCACGCTTGGTGTCAAATTTCTTTCTGCTGCACTCATCCAATTATTTGTTTCATCCATCATTTCAGCATGCTTTTCTTTTGGTTCCTCTACTTGTTTATTTAGTTCCTCCTTTTCTTCTCTAATTACTTTCATATTTTCTGCCTTATTATTCTTTTTTATGTTTTCTATGTTATTTTCTACATTTTCACTCATCACAGCTTCTGCTCTTTTTTGTTCTAATTTTCTTTGTTCTTCTCTTCTTATTTGCACTTCTTTTTTTCTTTCCAATCTCAGGCTCTCTTTCTCATATTCCTCATGCTTCCTCACCTGTTTCAAATATTGTTTTCTTTCAAGTTCTTCTTGCCTCTTTCTTTCCTCTTCTCTCTTTAACCTGTTTTCTTCCATTCGCCTGTTCAGTTTTTCCTCTCTTTCTTTCATTTCTTGCTCTATTTCCTCTAGTATTTTCTGCTTCTTTCTCATTTCATATTTCCACTGTTTTAAAATGGGAGTGTATTTTTTACGGACTAAAAATGCTCTAAATCCCGCTTGGATTTTCACAGCTGCTACATTCTGTTGTTCAGCCAGTAGTTGTCTTTCTTTTGCTTTCTGTTCTTCCAAGGCCTTTCTTTCCTCCTCCATTTGCAACTGTAGCTCCATGATCATTTCCTAGGCCAAAACAATTAGGATAGATTTCAACCACTTTTAAAATGGGACAGGTATTGGCACATAGTTATAATTCATAAACAGAATCTAGTATATTAAGCATTCCATGATAACATTTATTCTCAAATATTTAACAGTAACCTCACAATCTTTTGACAAAAGCTCACTGTACAACCTTACTGCATGTTGCCTCATTTTGTCTCTCCAAGCTTCCTCCTCTTTCTGTAACTCATCTTCTATTGCAGCCTGGCGTTTCTGCACAGCAAATTAACTTAAATGAATACTGTACAAAACCCAGAACAACACAAAACACCTCTCTCCAATCTCACCCATCTTCTTGACTTTCCAACAATCCAATTTTGTGAATGCCTGAATTTAAATGAGAAACTGAGCCATGTGTGGATCAAAATAAACAACAGGACACTTACATCAGTAATGTAGATTTGGTCATGCACTGAGAGATGCACACCTTCAGAAAGTCAGCATCTATGTACTGACCCAAACACCTGCCACCTTCCTCTCCAAGATCTGTACTACTATCTAAGAGGAAAACTAGTTACCAAACCATTCAATGTACAGGCAGAAAACAGAAACATGTCTGAACAACAGCATGAACAATCTCCCTTTAATTGCACTGGTATGTACTGATAATATTAAAATCCTTCAAATGGGAATTTTGTTCAGTAAAGCTAAAAAAAAATAATTTATGACTGAAATTGCTTCAAAACAGAAAATGAAAGTTCAAGACTACTTTCTCACTATTTGCAAGTAAATAGCATTTCCCCCCTTGCCCAACATAACCTCAATCAGGAAACAGTCTCAATCAGACTGTAAGTTAGCAGCCAGAAAGTTAGTTGGATAAATAACTAAAAACCAGGCTGATCCAGAACCACATAACTCCTGGTGGAACCAAGATATATCAACCACATCAAATATGGAGGATATGAAGGAAGTAGTATAAGGAACCACTTTCAACTTGGAGCATAGTCTCCCATGTGTCTAAGCACTGTTTTTCATGTGCATTCAGAAGCATGCTGTTCAGACAACAGGAGACCAGGCATCTAGATCCTCCTGCAATAGGAAAAGTTGGATTCTATGTCTCACCTCCGAAAGAAGCATTCCTGCAACAGCAGTATCAAAGTGCCTAAATGTGGCCATGTCCCTCTTTCTCTAGAGATAGCCATTCTACATCTAAAAATGTTTTGTGACAGCAAAGAGCCAAGAAGGCCTACCAGCTTTTCTGACCTTTTGAAAAGGGAGCTATAGTGGACATTGAACTGAGATCAAGGGTATTTTCATTTACTAAGCCCTTCATTACTACTGGTGACTTGAATTACCTTGCTGCTGCCAAGGCACTCACCTCTTCAGAAAGCCACAAATTAGTTAAACTGAAAATGTAGTGTTAATGCACCTTTCAAAACACATTTATTTAGGCTAAATAATAAAATTCTGTGGCCTCACAAGTATAATACCTGAGAGTTAAATTTCTTCATGTTCCTACACTCTTTATCCTTTATGATGCTCCACCCACTATAGCAAAACATGTCTAGATAGTCTGAGAGTGCAACCAGCCAACGTGTTGAGTCATCATCTGCTGTGGCATTCATCAGTAGATGAAGCATGAGTAAATTTCCCAGATGAAGACAGGGACAGCAAGTATTGTAACTTTTACCTAGTAAAGAACAGCACCAGCACTGCTGAACTGAGTAATTTTGTTTCTGATTACTTTCATTAAGATTTTAACATTGAAACGTGAAATTGGGCTGGGAGGTCCAAACTAGCTAAGTATTTTCTATTAGGGCACAGTGACCGTTTTTCATTTTTTTTTTCATTTCATTAATCATAAATTTTTTATTTGTGATTAATTTCAGCACAACTCTCATTTCCAGTAATTTGGCTGATTTAATAATATAAAAACTTCATAAAGGCAAAGCTTAAGGAATAATTTAAAATTTAGCAGAGTAAATTCATGCACTTTTGATTAAAACAGTAAACACATAAAAGCCAATGGACTACAATTAAATACGTTTTACAACTCACTGGCAACACAAGTAGATAGGGTTTAGGACAGTCATGCAGTTTGATACAGTAGTCCCTTTTTCACATTAGAGCTAGAATTCAGATAGTCTAGACTGGAACAGATTGGCTTAATATCATTCATTACCTCATGGAGAAGATCTAACTTTATTCTTTCAGCCTCAAATTGCTCCAGATGCTGCACCCTTCTTGCATGTTCCTCTTCATTCTGTTTTTCCTGTGATTGTCTCTCAGCTTTCCACTTTTTCATCTTCTCATCTTCAAGCTCAAGTGCTTGTCTACACTGTTCTTCTACTTCACGACAGGCAAGACTTATGCTCATTTTGAGATCAGCTATTAATCAACCAAGAAAACATTTTATTTAATTTCCTAATAAGCACTGGGGAACATTAAACAGTCTTAAGAGATTTGGCAAGAAAAAGATCCGATCATTATACAGCCAGAAATATATATCTGATTTCCTACATGTATTCCCTAATATATGTAGGAAATCAGAACTACAGCACAAGTCCTTTCCATCATAGATGTCTTATTATTATTCAGCACACTTACTGACTCTGCAACTACTATGCTTATTCTAAAAATGCACAATTCAGGATTGCAGGATGTCTTCTCTGGCTTTTAGTGCTTCAGCACTGATATGCTCCAGCCCAACTCATCCAAAGGCCATGGCAAAGGAACACTCTCAGTCAATGTGAACACAAAAAAAACCAAACCAAAATCCAAAAACCAAAACAACAACAAAAATCTGTGGCCAAAGCAGAATCTGCCTAGTGCCTCTGAGCAGCTTTCATTTTTGAGTGGTATTTGTTGACACTAATTTCTAAGATGATTTTGTGATCTTGAAATGAGATAAAGGCAAAAGTGGTTTTTTATGTCAAATCCATCAAGTATCAAGCCCTGCTGCATACTGCAATGTGAAATTCTTTAAAAAAATGCTATATGATACTTATGACAACATGAAAAGCAGGAAATACTGATATGTTAAAGATCAACTCAACCAAATGAATAATGTACTTACTTACCTGTAAGAAAGTGGTCATCAGTGACTGCTTCATCACTGGTGGACTGACTATAATCAGATGTTGTAGCAAGCTGCAAGTCTTCATTCTCAACTTCATGCAGTATCTAATATAGTTTAAAATTGTTATTAAAAACCAATAAACAAAATTGAAAAGCAGAATATTATAAAAATCTTCCAGAACGAGGATAAGCTTTTTACCATATGACAAGTACAACAATGTAAAACTTACTGCTGACTGGAATCCTTACACATTGAACAATGCTAACATATCAGCCAAAATATTGCTTTCTAGAATAACAAAGATTGTAGTATTTATCAAAATACATAATATTCCTATGTGTTTTTAAAATATATTTAATATTTTGACTTGGAAAAATGAATGTCTTGCATTTGAGATTTATTTTACTTTCTGTGAAACCAAGCACTTATGCATAAATACTGTTATGCACACTGGGGAAGAACTAGTTACAGAGCAAATTTTTAAGAAGACTATTTCAAAATAATACTATGGGCACAAGGATTGCTATATTTATTTCATTGTTCTTTACTGGCAAGTAATCTATTCCTGCTCATTTATCATCTGTTCATCACATGCTTTGGGCCTATATTAATATTTGTAATGCAGCTGAAGTCACATGAAGTAATTGTGCTGTTTTAAACAATGGTCTTCTGAGAACAAAAAATCATGTTTGCAAGAGTTCTCACTAATAAAAGCCAGGCAGCAAATTAAAAGTGAATAAATTAAATACAGTTTTATATTTTTCTAAGAAAACTTCAGCGAGTTATTCAGTCAAATCCTATGAAAATATAGCAGCACTCATGTCCACAACTCTTGATTTGTCTTTGAAAGATACAGAGATTACTATGTTTATATTTTCTATAAAATAACAGAATATACTAGGAGCAAGATTAATAGTAGTACATCTTCCTGATCATCATAAAAAATAGGATTAGAGAAACTTAAAAGTGCTATCATAACATTAAGATAATATTCTTCAACTATTAATAAAGGACTATTCAGTTTTGTTTAATTTTGTTGATTTTTGTGCTCAATGTATCAGATAATTTATTTCAAATTTGAAAGCTTATAGACATGGTGCATTACAGTTGATGTCCTAATTGTAAAGAATTGTATATAGAAACTCATCTTAATACCTTATGGAGAGTCTTACAGAAAGAAAAACTGAACACATTTATAGATCTCCTTAGGAGGCCACTAAAGCAAGTGTAAGTTATCTAGATTATTTAATAGAATTTTATTCTCTATAAATAATGTATAAATAAAAATACCTTTTTATTAAATTGTTTTGAATCTTTGTTCAATTCAGGATGGCAAGAAACTACTTCATAAATGTCATCTAAAGAAAAAATAAATAAAAATTTAGTTCACAGAGAGAAAATCCCTTGCAAATGCTCAGTTTTAGTCTCCACTGTTTATCTACTCAATATGTTTAAACTAAAATAAAGTGGGTTTTTTTTCCTTTCCTTCTCCCCCAGTTTTACTTAAGTATGTATAGGAATCATTTATCTACATTAAAAGCAGGAAATGTGTGTAACAGAAACAGACACAATGATACTGTAAGAATATAGTGATAGCAAATATGAAAGAGAATTCCACATCATGAAACACAGCAGATCATTTTCTGTGCAGAAAAATACAGTAGCACATGTATCAGATTGGTCAAACGTTAACAAAGAACAATTAAAAAGAGTAAGATTGCATTTAAAAAAAAGAATAAATAGGGATGTTCCTCAGATATCAAAATCCTTATTGAACTTCTAGTCAGCAAGCCTATTGCATAATGGAACAGACAGTTCCATGAGCTTGGCTTCAGTCTCACAGCTGACAGCAGTATTTTTTTTGCCAATTAACAGTAATTTCATCCGATGAGAGCTTGGGCATCTCTCAAGATAGACTTTAAACATATCCTGTGGGAGTCAATTGTATCTGAACCCTGCATTTCAGCTCCTACTGACTTCATTTTAGACTTTCATGAAGAGTCTGGCCTGGGCTCTGTCTCAGAGATTAACCTTGCAACTTGCCTTCTTTAGCATTAGATGAGTTTTTAAAAAAAATTAATTTCTGCTCAGCTGTTAATTCAAGAAGATATCATTGCATGGCTTTATTCCTAGAGATTTTCATCATGCATTCAGAAGCTGATGGAATAGGTTTCACTGCATGTTCTACTTAAAAGTTTGCATTATTTCATTGATGCTTATTAGTCTAATGTCCACTGGCAATCTGAGGCATGCAAACATTTTAACAGTGATTAATGCTTACTTCTGCTTTGCTCATCTTCTAAGTCCTGCAGTATAAGCTTTTCAGCATCTTGATTGCGGCTCTTGATAAAGTTTAAATAGGCGAGAAATGATTCTGGTAAGTCACCTGAAATCTAGAAAAACACAACCTTTGACATATATTCTACATTTTTGTCTCACAGGCTTGAAAAGAGGTAAATACCTGACATAAGAGAATAAAGACTTGTTTTGGCTTCACCTATAAAGCATTGATGGAGATTTAGCAGCAATTTTCACCAATATTTTTCTAAATTCCTATACTCTTCTCATTTTCTTACCACCCACTGAACAACTAATAATTCCAATTTTAATTACATTCTAATCAAATTTTAGTAATGTATCTTGCACCCTCTCCAGAAACACATTTCATTAAATTACTGCCTTTACAACTGTGTTGGACCAAGAAATTAAAGAAGAAGGATAAGATCAAAATTAGCAAATACCTGTGAGGTGCAGGATCTTTTTCTTTCCAGGATAAATAAACTTGAAATTTACTAATGTTTAAAGCATGCAAATAGAACAAATGCTTCAGTTTTCTTTATTACATAGGAAATTTCTATTCAAAATTTTCAAAAATTTTCTATTCAAAATTTCAAGATTTAAAGTTTTTTTAGTTTTTAGATTTACATTTTTTTAGATTTAGATTTTTTGGGTTTTTTTGAACTATTCAAAATGTCAAGATTTTGGGAAAATGGTCTGCCGTCTCTCAGATGTGCAAATTGTGGTACATATTGCTGACATTGTTCAGTATGCGAGTGCTTACACACTTATCACTGATGCCTTTGTCTACATCATATGAAACATGATTTATGATCAATATTATCACTCTATTATCCTACAAACACACAATCCCTATGCTATGAATCTGAAAGATTAAAATGGCAGAAAAGGACCCAAATAAATGAATTTATTTCAGAGGAAAGCCACTTCCCATAATAAAAATCATCCAAGAAAAAGGACTTGAAGAACCGATTTATATGAAATTATTATCTGGAAATCTCATAATGATTCTCCTAAAGCAGCCTCTTGTAAGATTAAAATACAGACTGCAGTGAAGAATCATGGGTTTATTAATTCAGATTTAATCTACCTCATCAAATCTTCCAGCTTCAGAGGATTCGAAAACAAAATCTCCAGGTCTGATCTTCTCAAGCAGAATGCTGATATCCATCTCTCCTATTGTCCTGTCACCACATTTTTCATGAAGCAGTACTAGCAAGACTACTGCTCAGAGCAGAGCCTCAGGTTAGGCGTGCTGGGGAAATGTTCACTCATCAGACTTCGGGCTTTGCCATGCCAACGCTGCTTTCGTACCACACACTACAGCAGCAGCTTTAGCTCACTCAATACTCACTGAATACACGGAGTGTTCAGCTCACTGAGTACTTACTGTCTCACTGTCACTCAAGGGTTCCTCTGATACCTCTGTGTCAGGCTCAGGCTCATCTGTTCCAAACGAAGAAACACTGATTCTGCCTAATTCAATTTCTACTTCTTTTTCAATTCCTTCAATATCTTCCGACATTCTGCCTCCCACAGCGTCTTATCTGTTTTGAAAGCTACACAAAAAAATACCTTTCAACACAGCAATGAGCCAAAATAAAGTCCTCAAAATAAAGCTAAGGATATAGAAAGTTTTAATGATACCGAGAAAGCCGCGAGAAACGATGTAACCCACAGAGGTAAAAACTTGCGGATGGACGCAAGCAGCGGGAAACGACCCTCTCCCTCCTTTCGCAACCCACTGCCCGCTGCAATGAGGGGAACGGGAGGCAGCGAGTTCGGCTCCTGCAGCGGAACACCGGGTACACGGAGCGCATTCCTGCCGGGAAGGCGAGAAGCGGATGCCGGCTGAGAGGAAACTACACCTCCCGAAAGGCACCGCGCCCGGGCAGCACCGCCCACCGCCGCTTCCTGACAGGCGAACGGCTCCGCCCCTTTGCATGCTGGGAGTTGTAGTCCAGCGCTCAGAGCGCCCGCAGTCCTCCGGTCCCCCCCGTCTACTTCATGTACCCACTCACCTGTCGTTCGGTCAAGCTCCTCACGGAGCCTCCGCCTTTCTGGCCGTCTCTGGAGACCGGCCGCTCCTCCGCCCTGAAATTCCGCATCCGCCAACAGCGGACGGTGGGGAGCTCCAGGGGGAGGACGAGAGCCCCGCACCGCGCTGCTACCGCGGGAGCGTCACCATGGCAACGGGAAACAGAGGCTCGGACGGGCAGCGAGAGGAGCCAGAATTCGCCAGAAGCTGCCGTTTCGCGTTCTTGGGGCGTGAGGCAGCGCCCCCCAGCGTGGGACGGAGCGCGTCGCAGCCCCTTTCGTGGTTTTGTTCGGGCTTTTTTCTTTAATATTGGGGTTTGGGGTGCGTTTGTTTGTTTGTTTTGGGTTTTGTCGGTTTGTTTGCTTGTTTTTGGGGGTTTGTGATGTAGTTGGTTTTTTGAGGGTATTTTTAGTTTGGTTTTAGATTCATTTTTTAGTTTTGTTTTTGGTTTGTGTTTGTGGGTTTTTTGAAGACATAGACTGGAATGTAGTGTTCACAATAAATTGCAAGAGGCAATTCAGCGGAAAGAAAAATATAAATAAAAGCATGCTAAAGCCACGGTGAAGGTGTTTTATGGGAACACACCAGACATCCCTTCTGTCTTCCCATGCTGGGGCTGGGTCATGGCTCAGAAGGGCCGGCTGGCACTGGGGCCACCATGGGGCAGTGGGCTCCGGCATGGCCAGCCTGGCACGGCCTCACAGGTGCAGGGGGACCAGTGGCTCAGCATGGCCCTGCCAGTGCGGCAAGGTAGGGAGCAAACAGTAGGAGTTAAAAAAAAAAATAGTGAGAGAAAAGTAAATACAAATACAAATTCACAGAGTCATAAAATGGTTTGGGTTGGAAGGAACCTTCAACATCATCTCTTCTGAATGACTTGCCATGGGCAGGGACACCTTCCACTAGGTCAGGTTGCTCAGTGCCCTATCCCCACTGGCCTTGAACACAGGGATGGGGCACCCACAGCTTCTCTGGGCAACCTGTTTTCAAGCCTCACCACCCTTTGTGGTGTAAAGAATTTCCTTGTAGCATCCAATCTAAATCTGCTCTCTTCTAGCTTAAAACCTGTCCCCCTTGTCCTACCACTGTCTGCCTGTGTAAAAGTCCCTTGCTGGTTATTAAAAGCTGGAGAAAATGTCCAGTTGGAGAATTAGAGACTAAATAGAATTTAGTCTAGGAAAAGTTACACAGATCAGGCAGGGTTCAGATGATAACATTTTTGTGTGTTTATAAGGGAGCACATGTAACCCTGAGTCTGATGAGGAATACCAAGATGCAAAAATAGGTATAACAAAAATTAAGAGCTAAAAGATAAATTTAAGTTTTACATAGAAAATGTGCATTTGGGGGGCATTGGGAAGGATCTGCCAAAAATGGTAGGGGCTTTCCCTTCTGCTGTCCTTAGAATAGGCTGAGTACCTCTCTGAATGTTTTAGGAGTGTTAAACAAAAAATATTTGCTTCAAGAGCAGCTGATTACCATTTTCTTACCAGTGTTATGGATAAGCATGATAATTAAATTTAAAAAAATGGAAATGTATCCATTTGAAATCCACTCTTTTATATAATAATATCACTGGGGAATTTTTCAATGTGACCAACTATTTATTCACTGATTGAATGGGTACTTAATGCTTCTTTTGTAGTGGAGTTATGCTTTGCACATACTGAATAAAAACCATATCCCGTCTTAGCAAAAAAATTTGCAAATTAGAGAGATATTTCATAGAAATCATAGAAATGAAATCAAATGAAATTAAGAATTGTCAAATCACTACTCACTCAACCCTAAGGCTGAACTTAACACTAACTCTTACCCTTGGCCTAACCCTAAATATAACCCTAAACTCAACTCCAACACTAACCCTAACAATAGAACCCCCATCCATATGGGTGGTCAAGTTTGGAAAGAAGCAGGAGCAGCAAAATTGAGGCCCTACTGGGGCCACCTTGCTGTTCATGTTACAGCCATACTGTTCCTGGAGCTGTAGGCTCTCTGACTCACTCAAGACAAACCCTAACCCTGATCCTAATGACATTTGGGACTGTGCAGATGTCCTCATTGCCACAGGTTGCACGGATTGAAGGGTGTGGATTTATCAGTTGTGGCACCATGCCCTGATGCCCTTGCAATGCCTTTTGGATTGCCAGTGTTGCTGAAGCTGTAGGTTCTGCAGCTCTCTGAACCCTCACACAAACCCTAAGTGTAGCTGGTTGTTGCTGCTGAGATCCCCATCACCAATGCTGGCACTGATTCAAAAACTGTAGAGTGAACAGAACTGTGCTGTAGCTAAAATTCTTCATTTCACAAATTTGAAATGAAGGGAAAACAATTGCCTGGCATGGAATGTTGGGAAGTGCATCAAAATGAGCTTCCTGAAACTTCCTGAAACCTGTTGCCTGCATCCAGAAAGTCAGGGCTAACCAACATAAGAAAATGTCTCTGTTATAAGGATGTGGTTATGCTGGATTTCAGGAAGAAATATATCATTGTTTGACCATTCTCTGTAAGGTAGGATGGAAATATTCAGTGCTTATAAAGATTTTCTTGTGTAGAAACAATGCAATATAAAATTTGAGTTAATTTATAAGGATAATATTTTTAATTTTTAGGTAAATGTTTTAAAATGAACTGAATTATTATTAAAATTTCTCAGAATAAATCTTTAATACCACATAGATAACACAAGAGAGCTATTGCAGATTCCAGTTTTCATGTTGAATATATAACTCTTCAGGAGTTTTTCCCTAAAGAAAATGCATCATACCACTGTTTTGATACATTCTATTTTTGAAAACCAATAAAAAGTTCAATGACTCTTAAAGGTAGGGAAACTTCTCCAGGGAAATTGAAAAGCCTGTTGTCTCTTACAGTCTATAGTTTTACAAGGTGCATTGTTGACCCCATTATTGACTCCACTGCAGAGCTGGTTTGAGAAACTTACTACAGCTCTCTGTGCTTTAATCCAGCAGAAGAAGTTTTATAATCCAGGCATTGAAGATCTTGACAGGGCAGGCTAAGTTTGTTTTTGCTGAATATTTTCTTCTAAAAAATGAAATTTTATACCCATGTAATGCGTTTTCTATGTAAAATAAGTCATTAATGCAGGACAAATTTTGACTGCAGAAGCTTCGCATTTGTCATCTCTTTGTTTCAGCTGGCATCCTTACTATTTAGTAAGTGCACTGAGAATAGAAGAACAAGTGTATGCCAGGCTACATAAATCTTGCCATATAAATCTTCCAAAATACACGCTGCTTCCAAATGTCTTTAGCAACTTAAAATAAAAAAGACCAAAACCAAAAGAGAAATAGAACAAGAATGTATGTGTTCAGTGTAACAGAGGCAATGGAGATCATACACCATCTTGATGCTCTTAGTGGTGCTGTTAAATTTTTGTTCAATGTACCAGAAAATACTCTTAACATTTATAAAATATTATCTGGAGAAACGAAGTTTCATTGTCATTTGTAGGAGTACTTATACTTTTTTCATAATGAACTGAATATATGATTATACTTTCAGGTGTGATTCAAAAGTGAAAACAAAAAAATGAAAGTAAGAGATAAAAACCAAATAAAGAAGTGCTATTTGAATATCTTCGGTGGAATTTTCTTGGCAAGAAATCAATTTTCTTCCTTTTATTTAGCAGCTTTAAATTTTTTTTTAGATGTTCATAATTAAAAAAACAATCCTTCCCTTCCCCTGCCCCTCTTCCCATCAGGCTCTGCGTTTCATGCTTTTGGCATTTGGCTTGTGGCTTTTATTTGACAGAAACAATTTCTTCGGTGTTTTTTTCTCAGTATAAATAGAATTATTCTTTTGTTTTAAATGATTGCGGAATAAAAATGCAGCATCATCATAGAAGTGCTCAAATCCAGGATGAAAGCAGCTTTAAGCAACCTGGTCTGGTGGCAGGTGATCCTGCCCATGGCAGGGGTGTTAGAAGTAGAGGGTGTCTAATGACCCTTCCAACCCAAACTGTTTTATGTTTGTGTGGTTCTATGTAATCGGCAGAAGACGTAATGGATTTGTTTTTCACAAGGTGGCAGTATTGGACTGAACTGCATGGTTGTAAAGGGGTTTTTTTTTTTTTTGGTTTGGTTTGTTTCCCCCCCCCTCTGGAGTATGTTTTCTATCATTATGTGGTAAGGTTATCAAAACAGGAAAAAACATATTACTATATCTACAATTTAGATATTGTTATAATTTATGCAATTGATTTGTTTCTTTCTCTTGGTGCACAGCTTATAGATGAATCACTGAGAAATAAATCAGCTCTATTCATATTTTCTTTATATCACTCACTAGACTGCATTTGACCTGCATTTGATGAGATGATAGATCCTTTAGGTGAGGCTTTAGGTGGAATGAATAAGAGTATGGCCTCTCCCTATGGATATTCCTTTTTCCCATAGTGTCTATATTTTTTTCCCCTAAAAAAAATAAATATAAATACTATGGGAAAAAGTGAATTTTGGGTAACATAACAGCAGATGTGCTCTTAAAGAGCAGACTGCCTTGGCTGTGTTAAGAAGTGTCAGTTCCAAACTAGTGGCATTGGAACCATCCAATGCAGTAATTCTGGGAGAAAACACATGGGCTGGAAGAAATGAAACCACTGCTGCTTTCCATATCTGTGCACATATGGTTGGAATGCAGAGGAGAAAGTGGCCAGTCACAAAGAGGGAGGACAGCACTGAATCTTTGATTTATTGAGAAATACATTTCTGTCTCCCCGTAGGAACTGCACATGTTTTCATAATTCTTGGCAAACAGAAAAAATCTGTAAGCTTAAACTGTAATTGTTCACTGATTTCCTTGTGAGTGGTTCACATTGTTCAATTGAGAATGTTCTGTTTACATTTCATACATAATTACCATTGCCTAAATTTATGAAAATATTTCTTTTTCGTTCTGTGAGTATAGGGAAGAAGAAGAAGAAAAAGAAGAAGAAGAAGAAGAAGAAGAAGAAGAAGGAGAAGGAGAAGGAGAAGGAGAAGGAGAAGGAGAAGGAGAAGGA
>JAYDZK010000056.1:39844189-39857504 GCA_034509185.1 Euphonia xanthogaster | reverse complement strand
TTGGAACTGTTAAAAAAAAAACTCCCAAACCAAAACAAACCAAAAAGGGGCCCCCCCCCCCCCAAAAAAAAAAATAATTAAAAAAAAAAAAAAAAAAACCAAACAAAAAGAAAAACCCAACCCCAAAAAAGGAATACCTAGCATCAAAATACAAAGGAGAAAAGATAAGAAAATGAGAATAGCTTTTTTTTAATAAGTCAAACTTGCTACATCTTTCAAGAATCACTAGCCAAGCTCCCATTCTCCATTCTCATAAAAAAAATCTAGAATTCCAAGAGGAGTACAGTAAATAATACCCCTTTTGCTTGAAGAGATGTAGTGACATTAACATATGAACCCAGTGATCTAATGACGTTTCAAAATAAAAGGTGACCTTTGTTTCTTTAAGCCTCAATTATGCTAAATACAAAAGCAGACAGTCTTGCATTGTGCTTTGATCACACAACTCATGGCATTTATTCCTTATGACAATAAGGTGATTAGAATGATCAGTATATTTCATATTTCTAAAAAAATCTTCCCAGCTAGATTCCCATCATGTAGTGATGGGAACAGTACATGTTTACAGTTCAATTTTCCCCAGCCTGAACTATTTTTAACTAAATTAAACTTGTATTATGCTGAATTAAATAAAGAGTTTCCTAAGATTTAATGTTGATATTTCTAGATCAACCAGACAAAGCATTTAAATATAATGAAAAGACACGATTTTTTCCCCCCTGAAACTTACTGGAATTTCTGGGTCCAAAAATGACCACCTCAAATATTTTTGTATTAGTGCTCTTATGCATTGGCAGTCAAAATCTTAAAGTATTGGGATGTGCCCAGAGATTATGAAGTGTGGGGCAAACTTAAAGGGCTTCCCAGGGCAGGTAAAAGGCATGACAGCTTTGGAGGAACAGGTTGCTAATATTAGGCATTTATGATGTCCATGGGAAGTGAGGGAAGTGTAGTGAGGGAAGTCTCCTCTTTTTGTTGAGTGTAGAATAAAGAATATAATGATGTCCCAAATGGCTGGATGGTGCACCTCCTAACCTCTTTACTCTATGAAATAAATGAAATAAATGCCAGTGGTTTACACTTTTTTGAGACTTAAAATCACAGTGTAATTGAATTGTTTGTATCGGAAAAAAACTTTTAGATCACTGAGTCTCATCATTAACCAAGCACTGCCAGGTCCAACACTAAACCATATCCCCAAGTGCAACACCTACGTGTATTTTATATAACTCTAGGGTTGGTGACTCAGCCACTTCCCTAGACAGTCCACCTAGTACCACATAGATCTCTGCCTGTAATTCCACACTTTCCCAGTACTGCAGAAGTCACAAGCTTACTCTTGGGCTTTCTGTCCTATTTTAATACGGATTGCACATGTTGACATAAAGTATTGAGGTCTAGTACAACACATGATTCTTAGAGACGATGCAATTTGTAAACACCATGAACTGAGAATGAATGTATGATCCTGAACAACATCATTCTAGTCTGACTATCAATGGCAACACTCCTCTATTTGAATGGCTACATTTAAATTAGTTACAGTTCTCCAAAGTCTCCAACATACCTTGGCAATGCATTGTTTCATTTAATAGCTACAGTTTCAGGAAAAAAAAATGCAGAATGTAAATGAAGAATTTCTTAACGGTTCTCAAGTCTGAACAAAATTCAGATTTAATTATTTGATCAGCATGACTGTTAAAACCTTCAGTAGCTCACCTCCAATATCCCTGAGCTAGTGCCTCTTCTCGTGTCACATCCATCGTGCTCTTATTTATACGTAGTTCCATTCATCAGTCATTAGCAGAGTGATGTTTCATATGTTTGGATGGATTAGATACACCTTTAGTATTTCTGTGACACCATCTTACTTCCTTTGCTAGTTCAGACACAGTTATGTATCAATCATCAACAAGCTCAGAGGAATGGAATAAAAATATTTTGTAATATCCCTACATTCTCTGCAGGAAGTAAAAACAACAAGAAGTAAAGTTTAAATGTCCCTAGCCTCAATCTTGCAAGTATTTTGCTTGTCCTAAATAAGCCTAGTTGGAGCTTTTCTTATGCTTAAGTGTTGGATAAAGTCTGTATAAAGTCTTATGTTTCTGGATAAAGTGTTATGTTTCTAATGAAGGGTATGTTTACATAGCAGCCCTTCCTCTAGGGGACTTTCTGCTATCCTCAGTCATCCATGTTCATTACTCTAGCAAGAGCATTAAGATTTTCAAACCTTTTGGACCTTCCCCTGGTAAATATGTCTGAGAGTGGTGACAGATGCTAAAGGTCTGGGGAAGGAATGACAGATGGGCACTCAGGCAAGGACGTGTCTGCCTGTCCCTGCCTGCCCACTTGTGCCCACATGCCCTCACACCATCACTGCAGGGCTACGCATGAAGGTCTCCTGTTCCTAAGACATGGCACTGAAAACTTAGACTGTTAGCACGCCTCCATCTGCTGCCCTGTACCTCTGCATGATGTGATTCCCACGCTCATCATGCTGGTGATGACTGCGTGGCAGCAGCTTGAAAAAGTCACAATATTTTCCTTTACCAGAAAGGAAACAATTCTTTTTCATTACTTCTGAAAGATAGCTGTGCTCACTAATAATTTTCAAATCATCGACATAAGCCCGGTAAGTTAAATATCCTGTGAAAATACACAGTAGCTAAGGGTCTAATCCATATACTAGAAAGTAGTTATACTTTAGAAAAGCTAAAATTAATGAGTTAAAAGCAAGTAACAGAGTCACTGGTGTTCTCTTTACAAAGTGCTGTGTCATGTCACTGCTAAAGATCATAGATTTCTCAGTGATTCTTCAGTGCACTAGCTGAATACCTCCAAGTGGTGATATTTTTTTCTGCACATACCTATTATGCTTTACAGAAATAAAAATCACAAATGCAAAAATCTAAGAACAAACATATTTAGTATGTTGGCATGACTCTGCAAACATAAAAAGAAACACTGGAGTATTTCTCCATATTTATTTATAGCCTTTTCAAGTTTCTCTCCCACCAAAACATATTAAGTGCATGATGAATATATAAAAAAATATTTTTCACATAATGCTGTACTTGGCTCATTTGCATTGCATGCATTTAATTGTGTCCTTTACAGCCCTAGAAGACAAAGAGGAATTTTTCAGGAAGAGAAAGGCCAGGTTTTTCTCTTCCTCACCCAAGTTCACACACATCTTACTCCATCACATTTAGTGGCATTCCTCAAGTTGGAAAATAGTGCGAGCAAGGATAAACCTGGAATCACAAAACTTTCTTTCTCCAGCTTTTTTTTTTTTTTTGAGGCAAGAGATCTCTAATACACTGAAGATATGTATTCCCTTTGCTGCCTTCATGAGATGATTATTTGTTCATGGTCATATTGAGATGAGAAAATATCTCCTATAAAATACATAATGCAATATACTTAATGGTTTATGTATATATGGGATGAAATATTGTGAGGATTATGAGAATTGTAAACAGAAAGGAGACATTCAAAAAAGCTTAAAAAACTAAAAAACCTAAAAAGGTCATTTGAGACCACCATTGGATCTTGATTCAGAAATAAACTATTGAAATCAGCTTTGAAGTGCTGCACTTAGGACAAGACAGAAATTCTCAGAAATTCTGGGCTTGAGGTTTTTTCTGCCATTGACATACTAGGTCACTGTTGGCAAATCTTTTAATCTCTTATTGTTCCAAAGCCCCCAAATGGAAAAAGAACACTTCTTCTTTGTCTTCACATGACTTATTTCCTTGAAATGTTATGTCTTTTGGATATATGGCTTGCTTTTTAACTCTGTATATTTTTTTAGTGGTCTTTGTTGGGAGTCACTGGGCACGACTATAATAAATAGAAGTTTCACTGTCGCACGAAAGGCTACTTGGGTCAGGTTATCCAATGGCAAAAGTCAAAATTCACATACAAGAATCACAATAAAGTAATTTATAAAATTGAAATGAAGTTGCCTAAAATCCAGCCATCAGCAAGCTGTATCTGCTCCTGTCAACAATCAGTGCTTCTGCCCTCTTCCAGGGAGAAAGGTGTTCAGCTCTTTTTTTGAAGCCAGTTAAATCCAGACAAAGGCCAGACAGCTTCATACACAGGTTTGCACAAAGCTTATTCCATCAATAGTAATTCCAGTCTAAAAAGGCACAAATTTGGATAGCATTTCTGTTTATATTAACAAGGTATTACTACCAAATGTATTTTACTACTGCTCTCTTAGGGTAAACGATTGTAGGCATTTTCATCAGCATCTAGCACAGAAGAATGAGCAGTTTAATGAAGGTACAGAAAATAAAATACTTCCTCTGAAATATCTACTGCCAGATATAGTACACTAGGGAAAGTGCTGAGATAATGTTATGGTTCCTTGTTGGAATGTCTAGGTTTTTTAGCTGTCTGGCTATTTATTTTTGCTTTGTCCTGTGAAAGTGCCTTTAAAGAACTTTTTCAGTTGAGATTATTAATTTCAGTATGCCTGAGATATTGCTGAGAGAGTATTCTGGTGAAAGAGATCATCTGGATGTTTAACTAACCTAGGCACAGATCTGAAAAATTGAACTTTTGCCTTTTCATAGTCTAAGTCAGACTTGTAACCTTATGTTTCATAGAAATTATCAAATTTTTTTACAAGTTCACTACAAGTGTGAGAGAAATGTGTCAGCTAGCTGTCTAAAATGCAATTTTTTAAGATTTCCATAGCTAATTAAGATTTACAGAAATTTTATAGACAGCAGCTGTGTCATGAGAACTCCTCTGGAACTATGAACACTGACAAACTGGGAAATTCTTTCATGCATCTTTCTTTCTATCATATTCTTTCATAACCCTATTAGAATTATTCCATAAATAGTGGCCAGATTTGGTTCAAGTCAGAAAAGCTTTGACACCATTTTTTAAGTTCTCTGGACTTTTTTCTTAATTCTTAAACACAATTTTTTTTTTCCACAGCCAGAAAAACACATGCTCTCAGAAAGGCCCTCACATGAACAGTTACTTTCAAGCCCTTATCTTGTTATCCTCCATTTTCATGAAGGAAATAGAAAGGTGCAGCTCAATTCTGCCATTTTTTGAGACAGAAATTGAAAACACCTTTTTTCTTTTTTCTTTTTTCTTTTTTTTTTTTGCTTTTTACTTATATTATACAAGGTGAAGATAAAACAAGCACTCAACTAAGTGCTTAACTAAGAGACATAGGAACTGTAATCCTGTTGAAATTTTATTGTTAAAACCTGCTTATTGCCACAATCTCAGGTCTAAGACTTGCAGAGCTAATGGAGTCCTATAAGCTCACTCAGGTGCTTTTTACCTTGCTTACTTGAGTGTGCCAAGTGGTATGATAGCACAAATATTTCCCAAATCAAAGTTGTGTTAATATTAAATTTCTTAGCTCTGTACCTTCAGCTTCTTTACTGTAATTCATTACATGACTGGGTTTTAATTATTTTTTTAAATTCTTGTGCTTAGCAAATGGAGACATCTATTTTTAACTTTTTCACCTAAAATCTTTATTTTGTATTTTGACACTTAAATGCACTTAAGCTTGCTGTTCCATAGAAAAAATAAATGAAAGTGTTTAGCCTACAAACTTTTACTTTGTGCAAAATGAAAGAAAACATCTGTGAAATCTGTGTGAAGTAGAGTTTCCAAATGTGAGAAAAGTCATCAGCCAGCAACTAACTCAACAGGACAGTTTATTGAGCTGTGCTGGAAGGTCAGCCCCGCTAGGCACTCAATAGTCATCTATGAAGAGCAAACTTGCAGACAAATTGTAAATACACATAACAAAAAAAATTTCCCTGCACTCCCTGATGACTATCAACTGTATTGCTGAGAGTGTAAATTATGTCTGTAAGATCACACACAGAGACCCAGGCCATGGGTACGTTATGCAAGAAACTGCAGCTGGCAGAGTGCAGCAAGCAACGTGGCAGCAAGAGCAAGCAGGTTCGAACACGGAGTGAAAAAGCCAGAGATTCACACCATCCCTATGAAGAGTTTGTTTCTTAACCTACACCTTAATGGTAGGGAAAGGAATTATAACCCAAATCTAATGATTTTGAATTTATACTTAATCTACTTGGCCATGATTGCAGGCCAATACTGAACAGGGGAGGGTGTGTTCCTAAAAGCAGAGAAATTTGCCTATGACACAAAAATGAGGTACTGGACTGTTTCATGACATTAATGAAAAAATATTTTATGTGGTTTCTAATGAGTTTTAACCTGTTCAGATAACATCATATAATAGTTTGACATATCTTGTAATTGTCTTCAGTAATTATAAACTAGCCTTAAGGGCAGCTGACTAATAGCATCTCCCAATGGTTTTCTTCCATCAGCAGCTGCAGAAACACATTGAAACGCCAGGATGAGAAGGTCAACTCCACTGAAATAGATGAGACCACATTCAACCCAGGCTTCATGTTTAACAGAGAAGCATCTATAAGATCTTGTTCTAACCTCAAGTAATTTTCCCAAACAGGACCGTTTTCCTTCTCTGCTCTGTAAGGCAGAGGCTTAGGATTCCTGCATGATTTCTGTTTACATGGATGACTTGCCATAGTGCTGCTGATTCTTTGCTATTAAAGGCACCTTAAAGAATTTTCGTTTTGCTAGACATCACTTTGAAGTGTATTTGCACTATACCTGTCCTATGCACTAAAAAAAGATTGAGTGTCTGCTACATTTTGTTGAACCTGAGTAGATGGCTTACCTGTGCAGTGAGGCCCTTGGATTCTGACATTCATAAATGACTGATGGAGAAATCTGTTAACAGTGAACAAGATTTCTCTCCCAGAAACTGTTTAGACATTAACCTGAATGTTTCATTCATCTCTGGATATCTACTTAAAAATTTGAACTCCTCAAGGTCCCTGAAATACTGAATGATAAAGCTGAATTTCTCCCAGAAGTTCTGATAAACCCCCAATGTGTTTGTAAAACACAGTTGAATAATGTATGCATGGACATTTTTATCACAAAGAGTGTGATATACACACACAGTCCTGCCATAGTCCTGGATTCTACTCACCATCAGATCAGAGGTCAACAACAATTTTCCTCATGTTTAGGAGATGAGGATAAAAATTTATGCTTGACTAATAACATAAAAGGTAAGTACATAAATAGTTGAGTGGGGAATCACAGCCCTTATTTAGATGGGAAAAGTTCTGCTTTAGATTTCAGGAGTGTTACACACCTTCAGTAGATTCAAAACAAGTAAAAATTCAGAAATTTTGCCATTTCATGGAGACAAATCCTGAGAAGTAAAACCAAAAGCAAAATTATGAAAATACATAACATCAACTTTCATCTACATCAACATCTACAAATTTATTTCCAAATGGTTCAGGAGACCGAAACAAATATTCAATTGATTTTTGAATGCCAAATAGGAGACTCATAGATTTACTAGCTGATGCTACTGTTATTCTTCAAAGAATGAATGCTATTCTCTTATTACTGCATTTTCTGCCTCTTTTTAAAAGGTATTTTAGGAGCCTCTTCATATCTACACATGTAGTAGCTTGATAAGGCTTAATTTAAATTCAAATATTTTCCGTTTAAAAGAACTAGGATATATAATTTATTTGTAAAAATACAATAGCCATACCAGCTAAATATATCCACTGACAAACACGTTACAAGACATGTTGTTACACGATGGTTCAGCAAATAATTTAATATCATTTAATAATTTTTTACTTTACTTGCAACTATTATCATTTGACAGTGATAATAGTTGCAAGTAAAGGAAAAGTGGTGTTCTTTTGAACAGATCAAGCAATAACCAAACTTACAGGATGGGCTGAGTACCCTCAGGTTAACAAATAACATGATAATCCAAACTTTAAACAGATAGAATCTATAGCAAAACTTAATATCAGGGGGAAAAGCAAGCATAGGCAGTATGGAAAACCAAAGCTATGAGTCTGAAAAATCCTTCTTGCTTTCATTTGTTGAACTGTGACTTACAAGGTGCATCCATCCCCATGACCAAAGCTCAGATTTTTGCTTTTCTCTAACCTTGAGCAGAATTCACCAGGGATGTCTTGTACATTAGCCTGGCTTAACCCAGTCAGTTAAGAAGTTAATTGGTTAACTCTCATGGATCATATGGGACACCATACAAGGACATTTTTGCATGCATTTGCACAGCCATCCAGCACAGGAGGACTTCTGGGTGCTTGCATTTGGATATGGTGGAGACAGGACCAAGAAGTGGAGCTCTGCAAAAATGGTACAGAGAAAAGCAGTGAGGTCATGGCTTTGGGTTTTTTTGCACCAAAGAAGCAACTTTCTCCTTTCTCTTCTTTGCTTCCCCTCTTACCATGACAGAATGGCATCTGAAAAGGAAGGGAAGAAATAATGCCAGGCTGAACTCAGAGTTAGGGACATGCAAGGAAGTGCAACAGAATTCAAATAGGGTAAGAGAAGGATAAAAAGAATAAACATTCATATTTTCAGCTGAAGAAGTTTGAGCACCTTGAATGGCTAGTTTTGTATTTTCTCTTTATGACTGAAAGGAGGAGAAGAGCAGCAGCAGCTCTTTGTGCCTTTGAATAAACAGAGGTGGTGCATGCTTCTGGAATAAGACACCGCAGTAGGTGGAAACAAATAAGTAGGTGCAACAGCCTTCCCTTGTCTCCTGCTTGTGCACCCCGAATATTGTGTCGTTTTGTTTCAGAGCATTGCTATTCCAAAGGTGGAGGTGAAGTTTGCCCTCTTGCACACACTTGGAAACTTCATGTGTGGCAGGCAGGGCCCAGATGCAGCTGGAGGATTGGTAGGTTATAAGACAACCCTCAGGCAAGTGAGTCTAAATGTTCAAACCACTGAATTATCACCATCTACAGCTGGATTTTGGAAGGCAGGAACAACCTCTGTTTCATCTTTGACAGAAGGACAGAGGTAACAACCTTTAGGAAAGGATTCAGAAGAATTGTCTTCCAAGAGAAAGAAAGCACATTCTGACAGTGTTAATTAAGGTAAAATATAGCCACTCAGCCTCCCAACTTTGGCCATTTTACTTTCCCGCACAGTGTTTTCAAGACTTCACTGTGAGGGGTTACAGTTTTGAGTAACATAATTTGAGTTGCAAATGTTAACTTTGCAGTTTTTTATCAGTAGAATGAGTCTAAGGAAAAGTTATAGACTTGTTTAGTTTCTGAAGTGGGAGCTGTTCCTGTAAAGATAAGAAGGCAGAAAAGCTCAACAGTTTGAAGAATCTCTGACTAAACCGTATTCTTGCCTCTGCTCATATTTTAAAGGGAGCCTCCATTTTAGGAAATCTCTACTCACTTGACACCAGGAAAAGAAGTTGAACCTCACTTTGGTCCTGCAAGACAGATAACACTGGGTCTGGGAGATAATGGGAGCATTATACCTCTGTCTCCCTTGTTCTGCTGATGCAGCTGATCAGGAAATGGGTAGGTGGCAACGGAGGTTAATTTTGCTGTCTCCAAGCATATGAAATCATGAGTGAGGCCTGAAAATGTCATTTGTCTGACTTGATGCTCACAAGATTAATATAAAAAAAAAACAAACCAAACTTAAATTGTCACCTAATCATAAAGTTTTGGAGAAAAAACTTAAAAAGTAGAAAATACATGAAGTTGGCAATAAGGTATGGGAACTACCAACATGGAGGCGATGGACCAACAGGCTGCCAGCCAAATTAAATGTATAGAAAAGGGGACAATTTGTCCCTGCCACATTGGTGTACATTGACGTCTCAGAAAAAGGGAGAAATGGAAAGATAAGCTGGTCACTCTTAGAGGAAATTCTGCAAAATCAAAAGAAAAATCTTTTTTCATAACCAGCTATCTGTTTCCATTACAATCTAGCTCGCTGGTGCTCACCCCCGTGCTCAGCCATGAGCTCTTGCCCCACGGCTACAGCAGCAGGAAGCAGGTCAGATATCATTGTCTTCATGCTGGAGTTCCTGAGGTGTTGGCAGCTGTGCCATGGTCTGCTGCACATGCCTGTCCTCAGAGCACACCCAGCAGAGAACAGGATGTGGAATCTGGGACCAACACAATTCCTGCTCCCCTTCAGAGGCTGTCCCCTACACTCTCCCTGTCAGCTGCAGCAGGCAGCAGAGAATGAAAACACATCTGCTTCTGTAAGCCAGATCAGAGCAGATGGAGATGTATGCCTTATTCTCTGCTACCTTATGTATCAGAGTAATCACTTCCAGCAGCAGAGCAGAACAGATTGCATTTTAAATCAGTGAATTCAATTTGCGGTAGAATTTGCATATTCTTTTTGTGATGTATTCTTCCCCATATTTACAGGAAAAATATATAAGAAAGTATTATTCATTTCCCTAAATACAAAAGTCTTTTAAATCAATTACTAAAAAAAAAAAAAAAGTGGCAAAATTTCCTTTTCCTAATGAAAGCTTTCTTAAACCAGCACTTTCAGAATGCCTTATTTTAAACAAAACTATTCTTTCTGAAAGATGCAAAGATTTCTCTGAGTATGTTCAAAATAAAAACTTATTTACAATATTACTTTGTTGCATAAACAAATGCAGAAAAATTACATGTGAATGCAGATATTTTTCTGCAAGGAGTGGAAGTACATCCAACAGCACGTACTATCAATTGTCTTTTCATCCGTAGGAGATTATTGGATTTGACTTTGTGAGTTTGTGCTTTGAAACCACAGGAAGACATGATCCTTAGTCCAAAGATGAATAGTTCAATGGTAGCTTGGCTGCTGCTGTATCTTAAAACACTTCTCAGAAGTTGTAGAAATGTATCAGAATGGTGTCATAAGATAAAATAGTAGGGCTGGCATAGGGAAGGCCAGTGGTCACAAGCCAGTAGTAAAAGAGCAGGTAATGAAAACAATCATAAGAGTCACTGACTGAGAAAAAGGCAGAAATTTTCAGTTACTACACTGACTATTCTTTCAGCACAGCAGCTGCAAAATGGCAGGGAAAAGTCAAGGCACTTCTACAGCTTGGTGGCTGTGTCTGGGATAAGTGTTTGAGATTCCTCCTGCAACGTTAGAGCAGCATGAAGTACAGAACTTGAAAGCATGTCTGCTGGGGATATTTTCAGCTGAAATAAAGCTACTGCTTAAGAAAACAAGTTAGTCAACAGGAGGCTCAGAAGAGCCAATTTCAATCAAAAATACTACTTTCAAATACAATTTGCAGGTCTTTCATGGTGAGAAATGATTCTCACTAGGTGAACTCTTCAGGTCATCCATAAATAAAACAGCATCTTATGCAGCCCTGATTTCTAATCAGACATAACACCTTTCTGAAGACTTGGGTTTGACTTCTGGCAACATTTATGGATAAACTATGTTTTTAAAAAGTAACTGCTTTATAATAGATTATATATTTTACAATAAAAATAATATTTATAAAGAAGTGTTTCTGTGTTTCTTCTACTGTTATTCCAAAGGGATTTCAAGAAATCCCTTCCTCAAGAAAAAATGTTCTAGACAGTCATACTTAATGTGTGAGTTCTTGTGGAGGCATGTTCCCTTCTTTTGAAGCCATTGGTAAGTACCAAATATGAAAGTGAAACAGAAGCTTCAGAACTTTTATATTCATTGAAATGGAACTTTTCTGAAAATAAACAACTTTCACAGAGGAAAGCTTCTCCACACTCTACATACACTCCTAAGCAGACACGAAAGAATCCGATTCTCATACAAAATTTCACAAGAAAATTGGCTCCATAATTTCTGACTCAGATAAAATATTAACACCTAGTACAAAACCATAAAAAACTTTTTTTTTGGTGAAAAAATAAAACACAGCTGCTTTCTTTGTTCCTCCCTTTCTCCACCACCACTGAGCAGATTTTATGCAACATGAAAATCTGAAAAGTAGTGCAGACTAAATGTGAGTAGCAACTTTACTACTTGGGAGTGATGGAAGTAGCTAAAGAAGTAGCTGGACATAAAAACAGTACAAAAAGTACTCTATATAACACTTACAATAAGAAATTTAATTTCCTTGAGCACGTGTCATCAGCTAACTTAGTGAGGATGCTTTCAAACTTATCATCCAGATCATTTGTGGAGATGTTGGATAGGGTGGGGGCAATTATTGATCTCTGCGGGACTCTATGTGTGATAGGCAGCCAGCCTGAGCAAAAAAACATCAATCAGCACCCTCTGATTCCAGCCTGTGAGCCAGTTTGCTGTCCAACCCACTGACCACCTGCCCAGTCAGTATCTTGCCAGCTTGTATAGGAGGAGGCTGTGGCAAACAGTGTCAAATGCCTTGTTGAAGCCCAGGTGTTTGAACTGCTTTGGCTGCCTCTCCTCAGCCTATGAACTCTGCTACATCTCTGAAAAGCATTAAAGAGATTCAGAAATGTAAGATATTTAACTAAAATGTTATCAGAACAGGTTAAGGAAATTAATTGTTTTTTATTCATTTTGGCAATTTCTTACATTACACACATTTGGAATAATATGTAGAATTTAGGACAAAATCAAGGTTTTTTGATACCGAATCTTGTGTATCTAGAGAAGATGTAGAAAGTCTGAAATGGAATTAGAACTCTGGGTGTAAAGTCCTTTTCTAGTTTTAATTTTTAATTAATTTATACCTTACTGTAAATCTAGTTCTTAAGCCCCTCCAAAAATTTGGCATAAGTTGGCATAAGTATCGACAATTATGATTGTTTTCTCAAAGTCTACTAACTTGCACTTTGCCTATATAAATACAAATCACAATTATTTTATGTTGTTTGGACCAGATCCACTACAGTTTAAAATTCCTAAGCTATGAGAAATACTTTCAGAACACATGTCAAGGGATGTTCAGGTAAATTATTTTATAATATTCCTTGTAAATTATTTTACCTGTAGGTTTTCCAATAAACTAGGCTAAATGATAAAAGACTTAATGATATCATTCTGCCTAACAGTAGACTCTTCAAATATTTTTGATTTTTGCTCATTCATTATAAACATTATTTTTCGGGGACAGAAGAATCTAAAGGTACACACTGTCACTTACACAAGGCAAGCCAAATGTCAAGATTCAGTAATAAATTTGGGTGTCAACTAAAATTTTGTCTATATGAACCGAAGTGATAAGACTATATAAGGACATGAAGTTACAGAAACAGAAATGGAAGAAGAAACTACCTGTCATATAAAGCAAGTGCATTTGTTACAATCCTTTTTGTTATATTTCTTTGTATGGAATAGGTACTTATATATTCGTATCCCTCTATGCTCATTCATATGGCTATGTATATATCTATATCTATATCTATATCTATATCTATATCTATATCTATATCTATATCTATATCTATATCTATAT
>JAYDZK010000056.1:39827481-39844164 GCA_034509185.1 Euphonia xanthogaster | reverse complement strand
ATATCTATATCTATATCTATATCTATATCTATATCTATATCTATATCTATATCTATATCTATATCTATATCTATCTGCACCTGCTGTTATCCCCTGTAATTTGGTACTAGTGAAATTAATGCAGCCTCCTGGTGCTAAACTGTGCAGAACTTTTATAACCATTGGACTTACTATAATCATATTCTCTTTTCCTCCTTCAATGAATTTCCCAATCATGTGATACCATGAAGCAGGGAAAATGTTCAGAAAGTGGTGATGGTATATTAACACCAAAGCATTATAGGCTCCCTCTTTGTTGCTCTGCAAGCAATCAGAGAGTAACATTGAGATGAGATATATGAAGATTCACAGAATTAAACTGCATAATATTATGGCATTGAGTGAGTGTGGAGGGAAAAAAAGCCATAATAATTCAGTTTCAAACTGATATCTCACTTTCACTCAACCATCCTTTGAGTACAACTGGCTGGATGTGCAGCATCCAAATTTCTCTTACAAGTGATTTCCAGAAATGATGGGACCAAGAAAGCAAGCCTCATGAGAATACTATCTAATTTATAAAGTAATGCAAGTCTTTTCATATCACAAATATTTAGCTTTGATGTGAAATAATGTTCTGGGGTTTTTTTTCTAATTACTTACATGCTTTGAGCATTAAGCCAGGTTCTTTCCACTTCTTGAATCTCTGCATTTAATGAAGGACTGTGTTTAATAGCTAAAAATATGCATGTTTAATTATGTTCTAGGCATTTTTTTCCTGGTGGAAATTAAGTTTTGAGTGAGGCACTTAGGCTTTCAATAAAGATGAAGAGGAGAATAAGCTGTTTCAGAAAAGGATCTAGAAAGGAAGAGACACTGGTAAAGAGCAAGTCTGCATAGCACACTGAGGAACAGTACATTTGAAATGGTTTGCTGAAGAACAGTGGCTCTATGAGAATAATTTATTTTCAAAAGGTCCAGGTGAGTACATATAAATGGTGGCAGAAAATTCTGTCCAGTCTTTTATACGGCTGTGGGGTTTACTGTTCATTAGAAGAAAGAGAAAGGGAGAGAGAGAGAGTGGTAGGGAAAGAAAGAGAAGGAAGAAAGATGGAAAGGTGGTCTTTTACATATCTTTTAGAAAGTGTGGCCTGCTTGGGTCCAAAATTCTCCTTACTAAGAGAATTTTAAAGCCATAAAGCTTCCTTATAAGGCAGCAAGGGTATGCATTCAGAGAACTATGATTAATGTTTGTGGTTAGATCCCATTTCACTGTCCTTGTCCTGTGTTAGCACTGAAATTCATAAGTGAAAGAGGGACATAACCTTATGTCCTGGAAGGTTTTGTAGGTTTGTTCTCCAAAGGCTTTTTCTGTACTTTAAATCAAACATGACACACACTTACTTTGCTCAGATGAAGAACCCATAAACTCATCTGCCTTCTGTTTTTAACCCTTGGAAGTAAAATGTGGCCAGAATATTCCAAGAGCACCTCTTCACATACTTGCTTTGCTTCTGTTATAACCTACACCTTAGTTCTTACATGACCCTCCTGGGAGGTAGGTTATGTCAGTTTGAATCCCTCAGGCAAAGAAGAGAACTCGATCCAGAGTGTCTCTTTCCTGGTTGAATGTTTGAATGTCTGTGGCCTCTGCATTTCCCCTCAGCTGCAACGGGAAGGAAAGCAGCCGCAACATTTTTGTGAGGTTGTGTCAGCCTGGGTCAGACCCTACAGAAGCCTGGAGACAAATGCCTTTTTTCACATCTGCATCAGGGTTAGGAGGGAGATAAGGATCTCCTGGGACTGGGGAAACCCTGGGGTTTCACTGAAACAAAATTTTTAAGAGTTTAGAGAACGTTAAAATCAATCAGGGAGCAACCAACTGGTCTTAACAGCCTTCAGGTTTAGACATCATTGAGTGGGTAGTGTAAGGGAAATTTTTTCGGCTTATGTATCTCAGATCTGCCTGCTTAGGTTCTCTGCTACATGTAATGGAAAAATCCTGTTGAGGACTGAATCAAGTTGTGGAATATTTGTACAGCGCAATGGTCTGATGCCATAGGTTTCTAGGATTTGCATTTAATTCTATTCTTGCAAAAGATATTTCTGTCAAGAAGAGCATTTCCTTAGGGAATATTTCCATTTTAAAATAAAACATATAGAAGTCTAAAAAAGAAGCTGTTGCTATTAGAAATATGGCTGATGAATGCAAAAACTAAAGTTGCTCCCATAAAATGCTTCAGAGAAATTTACTTTAAGTGCCTTATCCATCAGATATCTGAGTGATTTTTCTTCTCTTGCTATTTGAATGCAGTCCATAATTAATTGCTGTAATAAATGTTTACTGGGACATCCTCATAAGAACTGCAAAGGTGTAGGGTTAAGTATATCTGTCAACTATATACATTTGCAGAAAGAATGGAGCAAAAAGGCAGCATATTATTCTGTTTTATAATCTTTGCTGCAAGCATAAGGTTTTGAGCAGAAAAGAAATTTAATTTCTGCAGTTGTTTTCAATCTTACTTTTCTGTTTTGAAAACTAATAATGTGAAATTAAATTTAAAATTATTTATAAATAATAAATAATTTCTTCAAACATCTTAAAATATTTTGAACAATGACTGAAGGTAATATGTTATCAAAACTATAACTTTTAAAAGACAATTTAAGCATTAAATTATGGAGGAAAAAAAACCCGAAACACTGAAACATGCAGCATAGGAAAAAATTCCAGCTAGTGTGACTACCCTGACTTGTTATATTGCAAATGATGCCTCATAAAAATATAATGCATAGAATTTTCCTCTATAACAATATTCTACTCTGAGATGTTGAACTTGCTGCATACATAATGCTTCTAAAAATCTACTGGATTTAAAATGATTGAAAAACTATACTGATGGTTTTGAGTGTCTGGTATATGCCTGGAGCATGTAATTGTGCCAAGCTACAGATGTATGGCATGCACAGTGGGCTAATGAACATTTATATCTGAATAATAATATATCAATATTATATCTGAATAATATTATATGAATAATTTGAAGCCTATGAGCACTGTTTCTCAGCATTTTTCTTAATCATCATTTCAGTGCCTGAGGAAAAAAGGATGCTGAAAAATGAATAAACCTTACATTTTCTTCTTAAAGCTTTATATGTTCTACTTCAGACTTTAATTTCCTTATTAAATATATTATAATTTCTCTGTTAAATGTTTTGGTCATTCTTTTTTCTTACATTATAGTAGAGTAGTCAAAGAGAAAAAAAAAAGCCAAACCCCAAGCTAATGTTTCTGATGTTAGGTAAGTGCATCTGCTGATTTTTTTTTTTTTAATAAGTAATTCTTGGAAGGACATCTAAAAAATTAATTAGAACTTCTGCTCGTAGGGTGGGTTATTTTATACTTGTCCTCTTTTCCACCAGAATTATCAATCAATATTACTGCAACACAGTGGGAAACTCTCCAGCTGTCCAAACCAATATTTCCAGTGCTGCCTTTCAAAGGCAGCTCTGGCTGCTGCTGGCTGGCTGTCACACACCGGGAATATCACATGCCTCCCTCCCTGCCTGCCTGCTGCTCTGGGCGGCAGCGCCGGGCCAGGCTCACCCTGCCTCACTGGCCAGCTCCGACACACCATAGGTTGAGATGGCCTCTCCTTGAATTGCTTAAACTGATGTCATGAACACATGATCTCCCAAGAACTGTGCCAGTGACAGTCAGAAATAAAATATTTTCCTTGTTAACGTGATACACTTGCTTAGGAACTGCATCAAATACGACTGACTTTTTCTGCTAAGAGGAAGGGGTAACCAACTGATCAAAATTTATTTTCCTGCTTTAAATGTATTTATTCATGCTGTGAAGGTGTCTCACTTTGGTTTCATCATCAAATCATATTTTTCGAGTATTCACTTCAAAGTTGCAGCCAGCTGAACACCAGTTATTAGGCACTGGTGTTGTAAGTTAGGGAGCACTAAGTTATGCCTCTCTGTAGCTTATCTGGAGAACTACTCCATGTCACAAGTGACAATTAATTTCTTAATGTTACTTTCCTGTTAATTGGCTAGAGATTCACATTGCCATGGTCTGCATGACTGTCAAAGTTCGCTCAGCAGAGGCTTAGTTCTGGAATAGCAAGGGCTTTGCAGGTCAAGCATGCTGTGTGTTGGCAGAAATACAAGACCCAGTTTTGAGATGAGCTTCTGTCACCACCATGAAAATTACAGTGACTATTGTTGGAAAACTTCTGGTTTTCAGATTTACGTTCTTGTGTTCTACATGAAGGCATAAGGACATAAGTAAAATCCAACATCTGATATATCAGTAAATATTTATGTTTACTGTTTGAGTTGGTTACAGATTTTCTTAAAATAAATAAATAAATAAATCAGATTTCATTTGTTAGTACTGGCTCTCTTGAAACACTTTATCCAAACTATCTTCAGGTTCACTAACTTTTCGCAAATCTAGTGACACTCAAAGACATCCCAGCAGGTGACTTGTGGTATGGGGGTCCCAGAAGATCTGGTTCTTCTTGTGGAGGGCAAAAGGACTTTACCTAGATTCGGGATAGGGGCTGCTGGCACCTGGGTTTATGTAGTTTCAATTAGGAGACTAAACATAGATTCCAGAATACTAGAAACCTGTAGAAAAATACAGAAACCAGAAGTATTTATTCTATTTTTTTTTCTAGGGGGAGTGAATATTAAATATATTTAAAGTTCTGATTTCATTTCAAGAAATGAGAGCATGATCTGAATGCGAAACTCTGCTTTTCAAGAAATGCTTATCAAAACAGCTGAACACCTCATCACAATTCATCACATGTAATTATCAGCATAAAATAACTCCTTATACCCTGTCTTTTCAAAATGCCTAGATTGAAATGCCAGTACGGATTTGAGCCTGCACTTCAGACCAGTGGCTACAGGTAAGATTGGGTATGTGACAGCAGGAAGAGCAGAGGACTGTTCACACAGAAATGTTACAGTCATTTCATTTCATGTGTAAAAACATCCCTTCTGTTCGTTCTGTAGCTGAACTACACAGGATATGTACACTTACCTGGGGGCAAGAAATGTATAAAAAGGACTTTTTCACTTCAAGACAAATGTGGGAAATTGTTAAATAGTTGCAGAGTCTCTGAATTATGCCATAAACCCAGATTTGGAAAACAAACAAATAAGAATCACCGATTAAAATAATTGCTCTCCAAAATGCAGAAACTGCGGGTTAAATTTGAGTACTTTTAATCATTCCTGCTGCACGCCAGGACATGTGAAACCTATTCTCTCCATTATACTTACAATTCACTCAGCAAGCTTCCAATAAAAAGAGAACACAATGTAGAAAGAAAATACACTTTCCAGAACTAACCACACATCATGAACTTTACATTCAGAAGCCCAACTTTTTTGTGATCTTTCATGTTTTATTTCATGCAAGTCATTCCATTTCTCTATCAAGATGCTCTTTTGATAAAGTGAGTGAAATACTTTCCAGAGCCCCTGGAATGCAGCTTTTATAACCCAGTTAAAGAAATTGCTGAGACTCCAGGAAAGGAAGAATGTTATTTTTGTGCTGTATCTGCACAATCCAAATTTTCCAGTATTCAAATCATTTCACAAAATCACAGAATGTGTAAGGTTGGAAGGGAGCACAGTGGGCCATCTGGTCCAACCTCCTTGCCCAAGCAAGGTCATCCTACAGCACACGGCACAGGATTGTGTTCAGGCTGTTCTCCAGTGAGGGAGACTCCAGAACTTCTCTGGACAATCTGTTCCGGTGCTCAGTCACCTGCTCACTAAAGAAGTTCTTCCTCATATTCAGGTGGAACTTTCTGTGAATCTGTTTCTGCCCATTGTCTCTTGTCCTATTGCTTGGCACCACTGAGCAGAGCCTGGAAAACATCCTCTGATATCTCCCTTTAGACACCAAAATAGATTGATCAGGTCTTCCCTCAGTCACCTCTTGTGGCTGAACAGGCCCAGCTCCCTCTGCCTTTTCTCATAGGAGAGAAGCTCCATTCATTCCCTAAATCACCTACATGGCCCTTTACTGGACCTGCTCCAGGAGCTCTGTGCCTTTCTTGTCCTGAGGAGCCCAGAACTGGACACAGTGCTCCAGATGTGGCCTCACAAAGGCTGAGCAGAGGGGCAGGATCACATCCCTTCCCCTGCTGGACCGCTCTTCCCAATGCACTCCAGGACACCATTGGCCCACCAGGACACTACTGACTCATGGAGGGTTTTCTGTCCACCAGGACTCCCAGGTCCTTCTCTGCAGAGCAGCTTTCCAGCAGGTCAGCCCAGCCTGTGCTGGTTTGTGAGATTATTGCTTTCCAGGTGCAAGATGCTGTATTTGCCTTTGTTGAAGTCTAGAAGGTTCTTTGCTATGCATCTTTCTAGCCTGTTGGGGCCCTTCTGAATGGTTGGGATATCTGAAGGGCAGTATTGGCCACTCCTCCCAGCTTTGTGTTGCCAGCAAACTTGCTGAGGAGGCACCTACCCCTTCATCAGTTATGTGAATATGCTGTGGAAGTTCCATGTCTTATGAGCAGTTATAGGGAAGAATTCGCCCAAGATGCTGTTATTTTGTGCTTTCTGTAGTTAACTGCACTTCCTGGATGGATCACAGGGGAAGATACAGTCACTGATTTACCTAGATCCTCTCTATCTATGATTGAGAAATATAGATTATATGCTCACAACCTACAAACCGTAGTCATGTAGTAAAAGCCACTAACTACACAACAGGAGTCCCAAGTTTAAATCTTGGTGTAATGATTTCAAATGAGGACATAAGCCTGTATTTCTTCCAACTCAGTATCTTATGAACAGTATCCTTCTCAAAGCCAGTTATGTATGTAGTTATGTATGTGTGAGAAACTGGGGAACTAGCTTTATAATCTGAATTGGAAAGAACAGAATTACAAGCCCTGACCCTATCAGCAAGACAAGGGTCATAATTATAAAACTATTCCTTATTAAATGGAGATGAAGGATAGTATTCGTTCATTATAACACAATCCCCATCCCCACCACCCATCACCCCCCAAAAATTCTCCCCAAATACAGGTTTAATTCCTTCTAGAATCATGAAATTTGCTGCAAATCTGGAAATACTGTTGCTGGAGGCAAAGTGTTGATACATTCCTGAAGTTGTCAGAAAGCTGAGCAATGCAAAATCGTGAATAGGGAATGGGAAGTGATTGGGACCTGATGGATGAATTAGAGGTAAACATAGTGACTCACCTAATCGAGGAAATGCCTGTCCCATCCCATCTAGCTGGAGCTCTGCCCTGATCCCAGCTACAACCAGAGATGTAATGCTTTGTACCAATGCAGCCTGGAGATGACAAGCATGTGGCAGCGGTGAAGATTTTCAAATCATTGTGTTATCTCCTTAATAAAACTCCACAGGAACAGTGAATTAAGTACTTTCTACCCTGATTACACAGAATCCTAATTTTGAGATCTGTGATGGATATTTGCTCTGTTCCAAAGTAATGAGTTCACTGTAGTTCTAAAAGTTTTTATTTTCAAAGTTAAAGCAAAAAAAAAAAAAAATATATATATACCACCTTATAGTATAAGAATAAAGTAAAAGTGTAGAATTACCTTTTTTTGCAAAACCCCATTCAGGAAAATAAATTATTAAGAGTTGCTGCGGACTGATAACAATCTGAGATGTGAACACAAACAAAACATTAGTCATAATTCAAGTAAAACTACCCTAGGAGTACTACCAATTAGAAAATTGTGTGCAAGAAAGAGGGGGGGGGAAAGAAACAAAGAAGAAAAGGCAGAGAAAAATGAGATTTTTGATAAAGATCAAAATGGGTATATATGACATCCTACTACATGAGATGGTCATTCAGTTATGGCTGAAAATAGTTATTCATTGCTCAGATTACAGTCACCTGTTAGCATTAACTGGATGTTTTGTTCAGCTGTTCATCCCAAGAAAAATTATCTCTAGCATCTGTGTTAAAAAAAACCCACATTTTGCAAATGTACAGATTTATAAATCATATTTTCACTTGTAGTATTTTAATAAAAATGAGTTCAATTGTGACAGCTAGGTATTTTGCTTTTAACTCTAACATAGCTAAGATTTGACCTTAATTTTCTTCACATTCTTTTTATTTGGTGCTTTTGTATTAATTTTGATGCAAATCAGCTATCTTCTGTTTCATTTTATGGTGAATTTAAGATTCTGTGTAAGCAACTGAAAGGGAAATCTTTGAGACCTCTAATTTCAACCCGTGATCATTGTATAAACAGACTAGAAGCCAGAAATGTTTCATCCTGCCCCACAGCCAAAGAAAATCTCTTATGACTGTTGATGGAGACAGATTTAATTACGGCACAGTTTCCCAGAGACCTGAGCGTATGAGCACACAGTGGACATGAAATGCTGTCAAGGTCCATTTGGCAGTGTTTCAACTGCCAAGGGCAAGACTAGAGGTAGAAGAAAAGAGTCAAAAATCCTAATCACTGTATGAAAGCCTCATTTAGACCAGGCTTGCTGGCAGGCCTAGATCAGACTCATTGTTACTTTTGCTATTTCTAGTTATAGAAGAAAAATTAGGCTTGCCCATGAATGTTTAAAGAAAAAAGACAGAGATACTGAAGAAAATCCTTTAGCCAGGGAATACAAGACCTTTTTTCCCTTAAATTCAAACTTCAACACGAAGAGTTTAAATTTTACAGCTAAACTCAAGTCCCTTGTAAACTGAAAATTCCACCAGATTTTGCTTTTGTCCTCTATATCCTGATGGCCCCGAGGAATAAATCCCTTGTTGACTCAAGCAGAGTCACTTGATAGCTGAGTTTTTGGATATAAAAAATAGGTGTTTCCTTTAACTGTTGCTTTCAGCATATGCCAGCAGCAACCTATAGGTATGAGACTGCTGAGACATTTTTGTGTAAGTCCGTGCACTTTGTTAGAAGGAGTGAATTTCTTTAAGGACAGGGAAGACAAAAGAACTGCTTGCTTTAAGAGAAGGGAGAGAAAAAGATCTGTCACCCCCCCTTCCCCTTACCTCTCTTCCCCACAGAAATTAAGGAGGGGTGCAACATGCACTTACTTCCTACATTCCTCTCTCTTGAGGGTTAAAAAATTTTTCTCAATAAGATGAATACATGTCTGTAATCTACTCTTTTCCTCTGAACCACAGAATTGTTATCTTTGCTTGGCCAAAACAACTTTTCAGACCTCAAGCCTGGTTTCAAAAATAATTGAATTTCCCAAACTTCAAAACATGTTTTAAAAAATAAATCACACTCATATTTTGGAATGGGATTACTCAGACACAGTTGTTGGTAGGGAAGTGTAAGGTAAAACAAGCTTCAGAATTGGGGTTTTCATTGGCTGTATAAAACCTTTGGCTTTAGAAGGCCCAGATCAGTAGCTTGGTTAAAGAGAGGCAAAGGCAGCTGTTTTGTCAGAAAATTGTTTCATAGAGAAGCCTGCATGTGGTGATTTTTCACCAGGTTCTGGGGAAAAAAAAAAAACAAAAGGTTAAAAATTAGTGGGTCTCTGTTTTCTCCATATTGCTCAAACTGCAAACGACCTTTCACTATTGCTAGAGAGCTCTCTGAAGGCATTCTTTTTTCGACATTATGTAATTTTATTACTGAGAGAAATTAGGGTAACATTTATTGTGCATCACCTATATTGTATATCTGACACTTCCTGTGTCTCTTAACAACCACAACATTGATGCATTTCTTTTCTCCGGAGCATCTGAGTAAAATTACATGGTCATTAAATTATATTTTTCAAATATTTTTTCAATAGCCCCTCATGATCAGCTTTCTGAGTGTTTATATAACCTTACAAACCTTACAATAGCAGAACTAATTTTTGACGTTACATTTGAAAATTCATCCTGATTCAAAATTCATCTTTTCAATACAACACACTTACTTGTCTCATCAAATAGACTCTGTAACTATTTCCCATTAATCTGATGGGAATTTTGCTATTTGAGTTCAGTGGGATGGGGACAGGACCAAAAGATATTCTTGATATTCTGGGAATAATTCAGAATGCAGATTTACTAACTTATTTTCTGATAAAACATTTAGGATTTGACTTTTTTTTTTAAGTGATCAATGTTTAACTGTCAGAAAACAATCTTTACTTCTACTTTACTTGCTGTGTAAGCTATGAAAGGAGGAAGTGGGATGGAAAATTCCTGAAGAAACCTGTCAGACCAGAGAAGGGGGATTTTCTGTAGTCATCCAGTCCAAAATTCCCACACTTCTAAGGGCAGTATATCAATGTCTACTCCTATTTCCATCCTTCCATGTTTCCTTTCCTTACCATGGCATATGCATCCTCATCTTAGTCCCTCATTTCTGTAGTGATAAAATTCTTATGCCGTCATTATTGAGAAGCCTTGAGACAACTCCGTTGCATAAATATTTTTTGGTTTTTGTTCTGCATCTTTTTTTCTTCATATTTTACAAAGTTTATGGCAAAATAACATTACCATAAAAATGTCTGGAGCTTTCAGGACAGAACAGAAAACATGACTCTTAGTCTGTAGTTGAAACCTAGTAATCAGGTGACAAATATCCTTTGACAGATGCATATGCCCTCTCCAGACCAGATTATAAATTAGTCTCCAAAAGGGATTTTTTGTGGTTATGTCTGAGCCGCTCAGGCTGTGTAAGGAGACTTGACAGAAATAGTTTATATTAGCTAAGTATTAAAAAAAATCTTTTGATTCAATTGGATTTCATTTTTTCTAATTGCAAATCTCTTCTTAAAAGAGGCAGTGTAAAATATCCAAGAAGGTATGAGTTTGGATTTGAAAACAAAAACTCTCTGCGTATGTTTATCATGAGTTCTATTTTAATGTTTTGGTCATGTCTTCACTTTTTTTTTATACAGTAACGGATCGCCAGTTGCAGAAGATGCCTAACTGCTATCTATAGTATAAAACCTCTCTTTTCTCTATGATACAACCACAGGCATTTTTCTAGACTGAGGAATTGTGACCTGCTCTTGGTCCCTCTTGCTGGGCGTTTCCCTGGATGATAAGTGCATCAGCAGAATTTAGACAGAAGTGCTCATCTATGAAGATTAGTGTGAACACATTTCTTTTAAATAAAAATTACAGAATCACACAATCAGCTGAATTGGAAGAGACCCACAAGCATCATCAAGTCCAGCTCCCTGCCCTGCACAGCACTATCTGTAAGAATCATGCCAGTGCCTGAGAGTACTGTCCAAACTCTTTTTGAACTCTGTTAGGGTGGTGCTGTGACCACTTCCTCAAGCAGTCTGTTCCAACCACCCTCTGGATAAAGGACCTCTTTCTACTATCCAGCCTAAATCTCCCATGACACAACTTCCCTCAGTCCTGGTATTGGTCAGCACAAAGGAGAGATCAGTGTCTGCCCCTTTTCCTTTTCTCCAGGAAAATAGCTTCATGGTCATGGATTAAACAGTAAGATACTGATAGAAAAGTTTTGGTTCTCTATCTTTCAAATGGAGTTTCAAAGAGTATAACATTTTTTGTTATTTGTTCTCAGAGATTGCTAAAGTATCATATATTCAACCTTCCTGTATGACTATTCAAGATAAACACTTTAAAATGGCACAGAGGAACAAATGAGAGAGATTAAATTGTGGTCTCTCCGAGGAATGTTGAACATCATGTGAATATCCACACTGGGGATGAAGAATTATTAAGATAACCTTAGGAGAGCACTTTAAAAAAATCTGCTAAAGAATGATATTTTTCTGTGGACACACTCTGAAAGTGTTTAACTCATTGTGTTGCAGGGGAAACAATAAAAAAAAATAAAATTAAGAGTCCAGCATGACAGAAATACTCAGCTCAAAATACTCAAAACGGGAACAAACAATTTATGCCCTACTTATGAACCCAAATGGCTGAAAGAAGTAATAAGCACCTTTGAATTACAGACATCCCCTAAAAAGAGAGATATTGTAAACACACGATAGCATAATTCACCACGTGCTGCAAACACGTTCTTAGTTCATCATATTATTGAAAGATGCAAACACTTTTGACATTAAATAACTCAACTGAAACTTAAAAATGGGAGTCTTCTAAATGGCATTAAGTGTATTTACTAAAGAATACCATGTACAGAACCACAAAATTTGAGAAAGCCTTCTGTAAAACAGAAGTTCAATAATTTCTACTGCAAAGTGGTGGACATGCCTGCTTTTACATGACTGCATCATGACCTTATATATTTCAAACTAACAGCACAGAAGACCACTCTAAGTGTGTCTGGTCTTGGGTTGAGACTCGCTGGCTGAGGCCCTACTAGCAGCACACCCGTGCAGCAGGTGAGCCCAGTGGCAGGATATTCACTTTGCCTCTTGGGAGATTTTCCCTATGTGACTATTGTACAGATGATGAATGAAAGGTCTGGGAATTAGGACACCATTTCAGTACTGAGAAACTTGTTTTTGTTGTCACTCAGTTGGGGAACATCATCCTCAACTCTCAAGCTCTGTAGTGCATCAAGTTCAGAAGGAGTGCTCCACAGCATCCATAGCAAAGATATTTCATGGGCTACCAGTCATCTGCTGGGGGGAAGATGTAGCTTGACCTGTAGCTTCTGTAATATCTACAAGCCAGGCTTCTCACTTCCCGAGAAAGTGCTGTAACTTCTCCACTGCTCAGCTCTAAGATATACATGGTATAGTTACCATGTGTTTTTCTTCTGGCAAATGAGATCCCAAGTGGCTAGAAGTTTCTACCATCAACAAAGGCTTCCTTAGGCTAAAAAGGGAGTGTCCAACTTAGCAAGATTTCTGCCTCTAGTGAACTTCACAGGGTTTATATTTTCCCACCTAATGTATGTGAGTTTTTCAGACTACTGGTTCAGTAGCAGGCCAGCCACTGAATCTGAGGGAAACAGTGCTTCACTGAAGTAACCTAAATGGAAAGGCACTGAGAGTATATTCTTGACTTTATAATTTTTTACCTGCACATTACATCAGAATACACTGATGACTGGAGTGGAAATGAGAGCTGTACTGTAACATTAAAATCTGCATATACTACAGCAAAAAAAAAAAAACCAAACAAAAAACCAAAACAAAACAAAAACAAACAAACAAACAAAAACAACAAAAAAACAACCCCAGACACAAGCTTTTTCTTCTGTTTTTATAACAGTTCCCCAAATGAAATAAATTGTGTGCTGAAAAATCTGTTTAAAACATGATGGCCTGTGGATCAATTCTAACATTTTTCTTAAAGACATCCCCTCCTCCTTCCAAAAATTAAAACAACTAACTTTTCTTTTCTGCCCCAGCTTTTGTCATAAACACAGCTTGAGGCAATAACATTTGCATCATATTTCTGAGCAGGGGAAAAAAGAAAGAGTGTGATAGAATGGGGATTGCTAATGGACTGTCAGTATAATAGAAAACATTTCTGTCCCTGAAAGCTGGGTGCTATTCTCTGCCAGCTCAACAAAATATAGATTATTTTTGAAGTTTGCAATATGATGATCAGGTTTTTTTCCTGCATTTAATTCTTTTAGCATTTGCATAGATATAATTTTTATAAGAGGAAGCAAGATGAAAGAGATTTATCTGTAAGATTTTTTAAGGTTCTCAGAGTATTTATGAATGTAAAAAGTTCAGCTTCTTACCATCTTGATATCAAGCAATAAAATAAAATTTATACCATAATGTTGAGATAGTTTTAATATAGTTTCTTTTTCTATATTATATGTACAAGTATAGCTGCAACTTTTCAAGAACTGTAGCTGTATTAAGATGCTGAAAATTATGTTCAATTAGAAATTCATAAAAGAAGAAACATTCCATTATTTTGGCAGGCAAATTTACCTGAACAAGTATCTTCATGCAGCAAGAATGTATTGGAATTAATCACAATTATCTTTTGTACATTTAATCCACATGTTAGGCCATAGATCTGTGTAAATATTTCTGAGAAGTCAGTTAGCAGACATTTGCCATGGAAAGTGAGTGAGTGACACATGACTATTGTATTTAGGACATTTCCTGAAAAAGAGTAACAAAGTCAGAGAAAATGATATAAATACTGGTCTCCAGCAATATTGAATAGGACTACAAATGGAAAATCAAAAAACAAACCAAACACCACTCAAGACCATCTTCCCCCCTCCCTAACATGACACCACTTAACCAACAGCCTTTAGGATGTCTTTTCCAAAGTTTAACTAAAAGTGAATAAAATGCCTGTAGGAATTCAATGGCATTCTTTCTGAAACAGGTTAACCAAGTAGCCTCATGTGTGTCAAGCCTCCATTACAAATTTTAGTTGATTTACACAAAAAGTTTCCTGGTGGTTCTAAAAACCTCTGCAAGAAATACCTGGATGAAGGTATTTCATCTCATGAATCTCTGTTCAAATGACTTCTTGAAAAAGTAATTAGATTTTCTGGATTCTTCAACACGAACTAAACTGAAATGCATGTGAATCAATTCCAGCTTGCTGAGTAAAGAAAAACCTAGGTGATCCTTAAACATGTAGAGGGCAAACAGAACCGCCTGGCAGTTTTTACAGTTATGTGTATCTACTTGCATACATACAGGCATGAACAGAGCCCTGGAAACACCAAAAGAACCATTAACACAGGAAACTAAGAGCGAATTCTGGCCTGGCTCTTGCCAGGTCACTGTACTTCATAGCTTGTACATTTTGGTACAAACATTAAGAAAATAAGAACTGCAGACATTTCAAAATATTTTATGCATCTTTAAATTGCTTCTTTCTGCAAGGTGCTAAAGGGTTGCTATAGGACTCATTGAGGGGTAATATACAATTCAGCATGAGTCATGGAGGAATAAACATTTTGTGGGTGAATGATGACAATGTGTGTTCTGTTCTCATTCAAAATACTCAAAGCACTTTTATGTAATATGAAATTAAAATGACATCTCCATGTGAATATTGAGCAAAATTGGCCTAAATATGAATGTAATGTAATTAAAATCTCACAGATAAAACTATTGCAGATAAGTATTTCATGCGTCCTAATCAGGCTAAGGCATTACTAAATCAAAACCAAGTGTTGTCATGGTGCATAAACACCTCTGTCTCAGAGCTGCAGTAAGTGTGTGATACAGAGATTACACCATTTGTTTGAACTTATGTATCTGTGAAGTCTGAGAGAACTGGACTAGGGTGAGGAATAAAGATGTTTTTCTATCAGGTCAAGATGACCTTTAAAGGATAGTGCTGAGACAGATCCTGGTCATTTTCCTGTTCGACTTCTGTATAGTGATCATTAAGTTCATTTCATTCCTTGAAAATTTACATTCTCATACAAGTTTAAACAAGAAATTACAGATTTTTCTCCCCTGAAGAGATAAATTTGATATCTTCATCTCGGGCTTTTTTTCATTGTTTTTTTTTCCCCTAAATATTTTCAGTGTAATTGTTTTATGGATTTTTCAATTTATGGTCATATGGGGTACAGTGAATGTGATTCCTGGCGCTTTTTTGTCAGCCATACAAAACAACTTATGCAAATCCTAACAGTACTAAATTCTTCCTAGTTCTACAGTGGAGCAACATGCTCCGGAAACCTCTATTGGGGTCAGGGTTCTTCTGAGAGGTTTACATTCCAGGACGCAACTTGTTTTGATGGAAACAAGTTACATCCTGGAATGCACTTGTCTGAAAACTAAAAGTAAATCTGAAATTAAACACAACACAGTACTTATGACAAGATAGATATATTAAAAACATATGAGAGCATAGTGTATATTGCATATATATGCATTTTTTTTGCATATCAGTGCAAACAGTTATGAATCAGGATTGCTTATATTCCCATAAACAGAAATCTTTTCATTGCAAAAATGATTTTAAAAGCCCCAAATGCTTGCAAACAAATAACCAGCCCCAAAAAATTACAATTAATTTTAAAGTGTGTCTTCTATTTCGTATTTCCGTATCAGATTTTAAGGGTTTTTTTGACTTTTCAGCACACATGGGTCAACTTTTAAAAACTTTCTGTATCAGAAAAGCTGGAAAATTTGTATGGGATTTTGGACAACACTTAGATTTTCTAAAAAATCTAGTCTTTTTTATAAAAAATAGGATTAAAATTGTAATTTGTCATATATGATTTACCTTCATCTAATACTACAAGAAGAGAATAAACGGGAGATCAAACTCCATATGCACTATTACATACCACTCCTTCCCATCATTTCCTATGGTAATAAGTAATTGAAGCACTGTGATGAATATGGGTCTCAAATCCTTTTCTATGAACAATTTCAAACTATGTCTCCTTTGTAATACAGAAAATTTAATATTCACTTCAATATTTTAATATGAGTTATCACAATTAGAAAAAATTGTGAATATTTATTTATATGAATGCAATTATTCATAATTTTACATAGAATGGACTTCCTTTTTAAAGGACTGATGGTTCATGAACTGATAGAAAAGATAAGTCTTTCTTCAGGAAATGGCAACATGCAAATACACATACAGTAAGTGAAGATTTGAATTTGTGCATAGCTAATTTTTCTACAGGTGAGAAACACTTGATTCAACAAAAGGGGGTTTTTTTTTGTTTGTTTGGCTCTATCTATCTAATCTATCTATCTATCTATCTATCTATCTATCTATCTATCTATCCATCATCTGTGTATATCTATGCATATAGGATGGCATTAAAACACCTCAG
>JAYDZK010000056.1:39800877-39827381 GCA_034509185.1 Euphonia xanthogaster | reverse complement strand
ATGTATATATAAATATATATATATATAATGCATATATAGAAAAATATAATTTGAGAAAGTTCTATGCCCAAATTGAATCATAATAGTATTTTCCTAATATTCATATAGTACTTAGGATGCAAAATAATATCTAGAATCGAAAGTCAATTTTTCTACAGCCTGTTACTTTTAAACTAGCATTTTTACATAGCCTAGCACTGTCATACAAAGCTACATAGCCTAAACTCTATTCAAACACTCATTTTCAAACATTTCTCCATCACAAATTCTAATAATATGGATTTAGTCAAAGTGTACATCTCAAACTTGTGTCAAAATATTTCTGTCATAATGAGACCAATTTAATGACTTGGGATCTCATATCTCTACCTATGTAAAATGCCTGGGCAAGAAATGGAGTTTTTTCAGTTGCTGCAAAATTAGGAGTCTGGTTTAAACTAAGGTTCTGCTTTTGAGATGCTGGACAGAACAGGTATCCACAACCAAACTTATCACATTCCTGCAGAGGAATCTAAATAACAATGATGTTGAGCTGGATAACACTGTGTTAGGTAAATCATGTCTGTGAAGTAATTGTGATGTATTGTGTATTTTTGCATTTAGTATAGCAAAACCAACCAACACACCAACCCCCCTACAACCAAACCTAACCAAAAAAACCAAAACAACAGCTGAATTTCATAAGTTAGCTAGTTTGATATTTGAAGGAATTCTGAAGTTTTCTAGTCCAAAATAAAGGCACCACTGCAAATTTGAACTTGGTCTACATAAACACAGAAGTTAAGTAATTCTGTAACTAACATTTTAGTTTCAGAGGAGCCAAGAGTAAGAAGTTAGGAAACTTATTACAGAAGTTTGTGGACTTATGCAATGAGTAAGTACAGAGTGTTCTTAAGCAAAATATGCAAAAATTTAGATAGCTTGCTAGAGTCTTCAAGCAAAATTGGTGGTGTAACTCTTGGTGGCAAAGGCAGCTTTGCTAATGAGAATAATAAAAATTGAGCACATCTCAACAATAAAACTTCTATTTCTGGAAGTGTAGCTGGAGACAGCTAAGGGAGGAAAAAGCCATATTATTTCCATCCCAGAATATCAAGAAGTACTAGTATGACAGATTCTAATACATATTTCTAAGACTTTCCTTGGTAATTTTTGACAATGAATAAATTAAGAATAGTAAATATGTCTGAAAATAAATATATTTAAGATAAACAGTGAGACTACTCATTTGACTTCAATCATATGCTGCTTTTTCAAAGTGAAAGTAAAAGTAGTCAAAGATAAATAAAAGTTGGTCAGCTCTGCATGGATTTGCTAAGGATAATTAAGGCATACTAGCTTCATATTTTTATTGAATAAACTAGTATTTTAATTATAGGAAATGCTGTCAGAAATTTATTAAATGTTTGCTATAACATCAGAAATCCTAATTGCACTGTTCCTCATGCTCTTCTGTAAACATCTAGCATATAGCACTGCTGAAGGCAGAGACTGTCCGGATAGACCTTTGTTCTGGCCCTGTATTTACAAGGGCACTGTACTGTGCTACAGGGGAGCTTCTTGTTGTTTCACACAGATGTAATAGATTAAGTCAGGACTAACACTTCTCTATCACAATATCGGGGTAAACTATCACATGCCTGCTCCTTTTAAGGCTCAAGCTAATATCTTTTCATGATGTGCATGACTAATATGCTATGAGGTTAGTTTTGTATCATCTTTCATTGCTGTAAAAACCCTCATTTTTTTATCCTACTAAAACAAAGGGAGGGAACAATGGAGTGACTCTCCAAAAATACATAATGATACATAAAATAGAAAGGCAGAAAGCATTTTAAAAACCTTTTGGCACAAGAAAAAATAACGATGAATAAGTGTGACTGTTCAAAGAAGGTTTCAAACCATCACAGAAGTTCTAGAGAAACTTCAGCAAGATGCAGTAATGAAACCTAAGTCGTTTTAAGAATGAACATGATAAATATAGGGGCAGGTTTATACAGGCAGGTTAACTAGGATATCACAGAACTAGATTTGCTAATGCCAGTTGTCCCGTCCAGTCTCTGAGTCCTGTGAATGAAACACACATCCTGATCCTCACTCCCTGGCCTTAACTGATGATCAACAATTAAATTCTAATTCTATTAATGTACTATAGGCTTACATATCCTCATTGCTTTATGACTGCAATGCATTAAAATAAAATTATTTCACATGAATTGCTTGTGCCTTTTGACACAAGGGTCAAGTTGTGGTTGATTCATAAGGGCTTCAGCTTGAGGCATATGGAAAACACCAGTCCTTTGTAAACAGATTTTAAACAAAATTCCATGCAGGAGAAAAAAGTAATTTCCACCCTTGTCCATCAATAACTAAAAATGACACAGCATGTGTAAGACATGGACAAAATCTAATATGGATTTTATATTATTATAGAATAACCCAGTTATTAGGTTGCAAGTAGAGAACGGTAGCTTCTGTGGGCAGTCATGACTCACAGGATTGCACACATCAGTGGAGCCTTACACTTGCCTTTGCCAGTCCTGGGATTAAGAAATATGGTTCTAAGCCCAGAACCTGTCATCACAGGACATATGTTAAAATATACTGGCAAACCGGATTGCTCTGAAATCTCATGAGACAAGAGACATTTTGAAACTTTTTTTAAGCCACTTTTCTTCAAACCACTTTTCTTCATGCAATGTACAGATTAACACAGCTCATGTTATCTTAGATCCATGAATTTTAGAATTCATTTTGAGGACACCAGGATTCTATTCTGGCTCACCTCCTTATGCAATGATAAAAAACCCCAAAGCATAGCAAAACTTTATATTTAAAAAAGTTTACCTAGCTCAGACATAAGGAACAATTCTGAGTATCATGTGCACTTTTAGGCAGGAATTAACATGAAGGCCATTCTGAACTGAGACATCAATATAATATTTAAAATGTGACACATTTTTCTACAAGCAAAAATAATTTTTAGATGACTACTCTCCGAGCTTTAAAAAACAGAACAAACTTCCTGACATCATTTTACCTTCATTCAGGACATAGTACATCTATGAACAGATCACTGTGCTCACCTGTATGTTGAACTGTTATGTGATGCCTGTGTATGTGTGTGTATATATAATGGTTTGTATTAATAGTTTATATTAATTTAAAAGGTGCTAAAGCTGAGTATATGGCAATTTGAAAATATTAGACTTCCATGTAAATGTTTTATTTTTTGAATGCTGTGTTGTAATACAGATCTATTTTGGATGTAAAAAAAAACAACTCAGTAAACTGCTGGCTTCTTAATTTTCAAAGTAAGTATTTTTTAGCACAGCTGTAGCAATGACACCCATGGTTGAGATCTTGTTTTTCTTCTATTTTCTGGAGAAGAGCACTTGTTATTCTCCCTGCATCCTGTCATTCTCCCTACATTTCCCTATATGTAACAGCCTTCCTTATGTTGGAGACTGCACATCTGGATGCAGCACTACAGGTGAGGTCTCATGAGAACTGAGGAGTTGGTCAGAATCCTGCTGGCCACACTGCTTATGATACAGCCTGGGATGCAGTTGGCCTTCTGGGCTGCAAACTCACATCGCCAATTTATGTTGCTTTCCTCATCCACAAACACCCCCAAGTCCTTTCCCTGGGGCTCATGCTGATCCGTTCTCCACCCAGCCTGTGTTTATGCTTTGGATTGCCCTGACCCTGGCGCAAGACCTTGCACCCGGCCCTGCTGAACTTCATGAGGTTTGCACTGTCACACCTGTCCAGGTCCCTCTGGATGGCATCCCTTCTCTCCGGCACGTCCATCACACCACACAGCTTGCTGTCATCTGCAAACTTGCTAAGGGTGCACTTGATCCCATTGTCCACGCCACCAGCAAAGATGTTAAGCAGTGCCAGTCCCAATACAAACCCCTGAGGGGAACCCCACTTGCCATTGGTCTCCACTTGGACACCAAGCTCTTGACTGGGCAGCCAATTCCTTATCCGCAGAGTATTCCATCACCAAATCTGTCTCTCCAGTTTGAAGAGTAGAACTCGTGCAGGACAGTGTCAAATGCTTTGTACAGTTCCAGAAGGAATACTAGTTACAGGTAGGTGTTGTCAGGCACAATTTGCCCTTAGTGAAGTCACGCTAGCCTTTACCAATAATGTTCCTATTTTCCATGTACCCTAGCACAGTTTCAGAGGTTCCTTTGATGGTCTCAAACGCACTATAGAAACATCCATTTACATGCCTAAATGCATTTAAGCATCTCTCATGGACGGCTTGCAACTGCTTTTTATTCCTTGCTACCAAAGAAATTATTTTATCATTGGTTAAATCTGTTAAAGTCTTTTGTGGATGTCTGAAAATAAATGCTCTTCTTTATTCTTAATATTAGTTTCTGTTATTTACATGGTATTCTAAATTGTAGTAATTGAAATAATAGTTCCTACTTGTTTCATTCTATCATAGAAGTATTAATTTATTTTAAAAAATATATCCCTGACAATTTTCTGGAAAACGGATCATCTCAGATAGAACACACATGAGAAGAAATTATTTTTTAACTCATGCAGAGTTTTGAGCTGTTATAATCTTTTTCTTCTAGTCTCAGTGAATTTTGGGGGTCAGAAAGAACTTCCCCTGGGTATGACTTTATTGCTATGACTTTATGGTGAGCACTGGACCTCAGAGGAGAATGTAGCTTCTAAGGTTCTCATAATGTGTTACATAGATGAACGCAACACATGGAAGCATTCCTTAGTAAGCAGTAGGTTCTGTATTACTTCCAAAACCAAAATTCCTAAGTTTATGGCTACACTTATACTTTACATGATACTTTGTATCTATCTAAATATTTTGAATGCTAATTCTTTCTTTGAGTAAAATAAGGTACTTATTTAATTTATTCTGCTAAAGAAATTATGGTCACTATACTATTCCATTAATTACATCTAAACTTTCAATTTAGTGAAAATTAAACTTCAAACACTTATCTCAAACCCTAACTAGCCATACCCTCAACTGACAGTGTCCCTGGAACTATTTTAATCTCTGTACTGGCCCAATGCTAGCAATGTACCTAATTTGCCCCAGTCTTGGAAGAATAAGGTGCCTTTCTCAGTGTCTCCAGAACACAAAAAACAGGCTCCATAGTCAGGAAATCCATGTTTACTATGCTTTCTATGTCCAAAGGGATAATTTGTGTCTTGAGCAATAAGGCAAAATCTCCTTCAGAATCTTGACCACATGCCATCTCCTAGAGAACTAAGAGCAGCCAGAATGATGCAGCAATAAGAAGTCGCAGTGACTTGTCAGTGGTTCTGTTCAGCTGAAGTTCCTCAACATATTCATTATCATAAAATCAGTAATAATAGGCAACTTCTATAAAGCATCTCTGTCTTTTTAATTAATCCTACTGCTACTGTTGGAAACAAAGCATATTTTTGTTTTCTTGAATAGATTACTACAGTTCTTAACCAAAGAGGCTACATTTAATAAAATGAAAAAAAAAAAGTTGAAAAGGATCATAAGTGATTTAGAATTACTAGATTACGAAACCTTTTGAAAAATATGGAAAAATTAGGAATGGCTGTTTATTACACAAGCTAGTATAGCTGTTAATTACTGGTATCACGGAGTTTATAATCTACAATATTCTGGAGTGCAATATTTTAAGGTAAAATTCAGTGCTGAGCTAACATTAAGACAATATTAACAAAAATGACAGATTTAAAAGGTGTAAAATGCAATACTAATTCTGCACTTATCCAGCATGTGGAAAAGTGTCATTTATATGCGCTGAGAATATTAATGATACTTGCATGCAAAAGTCAGATTCTGCACCTGGGATGGGGCAACCTTGGATGTATGGACAGACTGGGCCAATGCTTGCAATATACTCGATTTGCCCCAGCCTGGGAAGAATCAGGCGCCTTTCTCAGTGTCTCCAGAACACAAAACCAGGTGATGCAGTCAGGAAATCCATGAATCCATCCAGAATGAGTTACTGGAAAGCAGCACCACAGAAAACCACCTGAAAGTCCTGGTTAATGGCAAGTTGCAGATGAGTCAGCAGTGACCTGGCAGCCAGGAGGACCAACCCTGTCCTGGAGGACATTAGGCAGAGCATTGCCAGCTGGGCAAGGGAGGGGATTGTCCCACTCTGCTCTGCACTCCGAGGGGCAGCCTCACCTCATGTGTTGGGGGCAGTTTTGGGCGCCGCCATGTAGGAAAGACATGAAGCTCTGAGAGAGACTCCAGGGTAAGGACATGAGATCCGTGAAGGGCTTTGAACGGAAGCATGAGGAGTGGCTGAGGTCACTTGGTCTGCTCAGCCTGGAGGAGACTGAGGGGAGACCTCCCTGCAGTTACAGCTTCCTCGTGAGGGGAAGAGGTGGCACTGATCTCTTCTCTGTGGTGCCCAGTGACAGGACCTGAGGGAATGGCCTGAAGTTATGTCAGGGTTTAGGTTGGATATTAAGGAAAGTTCTTCACCCAGCGGGTGGCTGGGTACTGGAACAGGCCCCCCCAGGGGAAGTGGTCCTAGCATGAAGCCTGGCAGAGCTCAAGAAGTGTTCAAACAATGCTTTCAGACACACAGTGCGTGAGGGGTTGTCCTGTGCAGAGCCAGGACGTAGGACTTTGATGATTCTTGTGGGTCTCTTCCAACTCATGGCATTTAAAAGCTCTACATGAGCGACAAGATATCAAAACCTAGCAGAAAAATAAAATTGGCATAACTGCTTTTCTTCCAGCCATTTTCTCTCTGTATGCATTTTTTTTCTCGAAAGGTTTGATGGTGTAGAACTTTGATACATCAGCACTTGGGCTTTGCTTTTTGCGATAATTTTTTTTGTCTTGCTGACATTTCTTAGTTTCCACTTAGATTTTTTTCTCTCTATCCTCAAATGTCCTGAGTCACAAGCAGAGACACTTGGAGAGTCAGACCAGCAAATGAGGCTTTGTCTGTGTCTGTGTGCGTGTAGAACCCTACCTCAGATCTAAGCTTACCATTAAGGGCACACAGAATTTAAAGGGATCCAGAAATGACATCTTCCTGTTTCAATTAACTATGCAGTCATCTGATTAACATTACTAGTTAATTTGCTAAATAAAAGTATCACTCATGATCTGGCAAATGAAAGCATAAATTCCTCCTTTTATTAGTACTTAGTGTAAAAGAAACTTAATTCACAGTTAGAAACTTACTCAAGGCAAGTTCATTTTTCCTGAGTTGCAAAGAATATTCAGTGAGTACATAATCTATTGCCTACAGGGCTGTTTTTATACAAATACACTGTGGAAATTATTAGTTAAGTGAACTAGCACCAATAGCAAGAAACACACAATGCTCTGATGAATTACTTTTAATAATGAAGCACAAATGAAAATAAGTTTGCATCACAGGTTTCTCAGTAAAAGATGAAGGAAATGCAAATCATATAGGCAGACTACCTTCCATACTCTGAAGGAAAATCTCTCCTTGATTCGCGAGGTGTAATAAGGTTATGTACATTAAGACTGAAGCTGTTGCAATAACTGTTCACACAGCGAGCTTTAAAACCAGTTCATTCTCTATCCAATCGTGCCTATCCTCAGCAAAGCCAATGAGCCTCTCCCACCTGGCTGCCGCGCCTTTGAACAGCTCACTTCCTCGTCTTTTCTACCTCTTCCTTGCTAGACAGGATCGATCTGCCTCTTTTATTTTTCTTTTTCCAAAAGAGAAATGCAAGCAGAGAAAAAACTGACCGAAGGACAGTGAACACTTAATGACAGAACCTTTCGGGGAGGCGTTGGAGCCGAACATCATCTTCCTGCGACTGAAGCAACTGCAGGCGTCAGGGCTACAAGACCTGTGCACCATCACCACGGGGATGGGCAGTGCCTCCCACTCTTCTCACCGTCGCTCCATCCCTTCAGCCCCCAAGCTCGCCCCCAGCCGCCTGCCGGCCGCCAGCAATCAGGTGTTGCACTTGCTGCGGCCGCCCCCCTGCTTCCGACAGACTTCTCTTCCTTCCTGGGTCCCACACCCCTCATTCCCACTAATCCCCTTCTTTTGGAAAACCTACATGTCCCCCTGTGTGCATACCTCCCGCCTCCAGGCCGCCCCCGCCCGTGTGCCGCTACCCCACCAGCAGCAGGGCCAGGGCGGGCCGCTCGCAGCCCGCGGGAGCGGCACAAGGACCTGGGCACTGTCACGAGTCTGGGCGCGGAGAGGCGGAGGCGGCAGGGGATGAAGATGAGGATAGAAATGAGGCACCCGCGGTGCCTAAGCGTGGCCGCGGGGATTTTGGCGCGGCGGCCTCCTTCTCCTCTCGCCGCCGCGTCTGCCTCCTCCCCGCCCGCCTCCGGCAGAGAGATGCTGCTGCAGGCGGGTGGGTGGGCGCTCCTCCCTGCGTCAGGAGGTGCGGCTCCCCCGGCCCGGCGCTGCCCTCCCCTTTCCTCTCCCCCCGCCGCTTTTATGTCTGTCTTTAAACGCCGCCGCAGTGAGGGTTGGGCACATGTGGCTGCCACCGCCTGCTTGCCGCTGAGCCCCGCGCCCGCACGGCCCCGCTCGCCATCCTCGCCCGCGGGGGCACCCGGCCCCCCCTTTTCGCAGCCGGCGCCCGGCGGGCGGAGGTAAGGCACGGCACGGCACGGCAGGGCACGGCACGGCGCGGCGCTGAGCATGGGTGCGCGGGGCCGCCCGCGCTTTCCCAGCCCTGCCATGCGGCTGGGGCTGCGGGGCAGCGTGGCCGCCTCGCGTGTGTCGCCAGGCGGGAAGGGGCAGGATGTGTGGGGGGGTTCCTTTCCGCCTGGCGTCCGCCTTCGTGCGGGTCGGGGATGCCCCCGGCCCAGCCGGGGCTTTCGCTCTGGTGCCAGCGTCTCGCTGGCGCGGAGAGAGCCGGCCCCTCGGGAAACAATAGCGAGCGCCGGTTAGAAGCCGCCCATGTGTTTTAAGTCGGCGGTAGGGTAAAAGGATGTACGGGGCTGTTTTAATCACCTTTGTTGTCATTATTGATTTTGGCAAGGATGAGGAGCTTGCATCTTTTTCCGAGTGAAAGAAATTTCATTCATCTCCTGTGTGTTGCGTAAAAAAATCTCAGATGCATGTGTAGCGCGTGTTCCGGGAGGAGCGGGGGCGCGGGCTGTCCCCCCCGGGAGCGCCGCGGTGATGTGCCTCGCCGCACGGACGAGCCCGGGCTCGGGGAGAGCGGGGCGAGCCGGCCGCTGAGGGAGCCGGATACCATCGGGAGCCGCCCGCGGGCTCCATCCCCACCATGTGCCGCGGGCGGACGCGCCACGGGGCGAGGGCCGGGCCCGGGCGCTGCATTGTTGCTGCGGAGCGTGGGCGTCGCCCGGCGGGGCCGCACGCTGCCTCCCGGCGCCGCGCCGCTCGCGTCTCTCTCCCCGCGAAGGCGGGGTCACCCCCCGCGGCCGGGGGCTGGTGCGCCCCGGTGTCAGCCATGTTTGGGTGGGTATGGTAATGAGGACCTTCTCCCAACCTTTGTGCCTCTTGGATTTATTTTCTGTGCGAGATTTTGATGGTTGCAGCCCGCAGCATGTACCACGACATGTCCACAGGGTAGATTCATACCTACAGTGTTTTCCTAGTGGTTCTTTTTCTCTTCGATTTGCTTATTAATCCTTCTAATTTTCTGTGCCCGGAGTGCCTGGTTTTGTTCTCTTTTTGCTAGTCTTAGAGCGAACTGGAATTTCTTCGCTAGGCTTTGCTTTTGTTGTGGAAGTAAATGAGATGATTGTAATATGTCTGCACAGTCACACTGACCTGGTACACATGAGAGTTGTGATGGGATTTCATCTATTTAAGTAAATCTCACTGTGTTTTACTTGTCAAAAACCACATTATCATCAACTATTTTATTTTCGGTGTGCTACTGCTACATAACAAGCTCACTGCTGTAGTGTTGTTTTCTAAGATAAGCCTGGTAATTTATAAATAGTATGTTATCATCTGTGTGTCACTGTGGCATACCAGAGGATATGGACCCAATTTCCCCCCCTACAAAGAAAAGGGCAAATGAAGTAAAGATTTTGTTATCTGATGTCATATAAATATATGCTGGATGTATTGTGCAGCCAGCTTTCTCCATTTGATTAAAAAGCGATGACAACATAATCAGTTTCTTTCTTGTTAGCAGTATATTTCCGATTATCTGCCTCACATTAGAAAGGAAACTGTGAAAAATACTTAGGAAAGATTGCTTAATTTCATTTTGGCTAATATACAGCTGTTTTGTTTACCCACACCCCAAATTAAGATAACCATAGACTCACAGCCTGCATGCAGTGCATACTGGATGCTCCCTTTGGGCTCAGCTCTGCACTTCAGACTGAAGAACAAAAAATCCCATTGGTTTTGATCTGTGCATGAAAAACCAAACCATTCATAGCTGTTCAGATGTGTCACCAGTACAGAAAACTGAGTATGTGAAACTGCCAAGGCATCTTGAAACTAGTTTTACAGCATAACCTGATTCCTTTTGACCTTTCTTGTGTTGTTGTTCTTGCAGTTGTCTTTTTTCCATATTGCAAAAGCTCATATGCACAAAATTTTTCAAATGCTGAATTAGAAAAAAATCACAAATTCTTCAGAAGCACAGTCTACTCATTGCAGCTGTTCCTTTTGATTTAGATGACATTGTTAAGGAGTAGTCACTGCTCAAGTGGTATGGAATTACCGCTTGAAGTATTTGTGGTAGCATCTTTCTGGGAAGATATGTCTTTTTAAATTCTCTAGAGTAGCCGACCAGATGTGTTCGCAACATTAAGAACATTTTTACCTGTTTTCCCAACTACTTTCTATTGTTCTTTCACTCATCTCCATTAGTAATGTTCTTAATTAAAAGACAAAATACCTGTTGATATTGGAAGAAGTTTTCAATCCCAAATTTTAATAGATCAGCTTAGCAATGGTAGCAGCTTTTACACATGACTTTGAGAGATCTCAGAATTTTCAGTTGCAGAATAACTTCAACATATCAGCAGGTGGCCCAAATACTTGGGCAACTCCATTTGTCCTTGAAAATTGATTTAAAGCAACCTTGCCATTACTCAGTAAATGTATTGAAATAATTTAGGGGGGAAAAAAGCATGATTCGTGTAATGAAATCAAGTAATCAGATATGATGAGAAGTAAGATTTCCACTAACCCATAGCGTTTGGTTTGGCTTTTTGCTTGTATATAGAAAAGAGGAAGAAGTAATCACATAAATTCTTCCCAAGGACAACTTGAATGACTTATTGATGCATTCTAAAGCACAGAGGTCAGACTATTAGGGTCTTGGGGCAACTATGTATCAGGTAATATCTAATTTTCAGTAATTTATTCTGCAACTTGAGTAACTTTATTACTTTATTGAGGTTTTAAATATGCTTTTACAACCTCTCACTTCTGAGATGTGTGATAAAATTGTCCAATAAAGTCATGGTTCTCTTGTATCTTATATGATGAGTTTAGAATATGGAGATTTTGTTTCAAGTTTCCAGTAGTTACACCTTTTGACTTTGACCAACCAGGGGTAGAGTTTCCTCTTCATAATGGCTGAGATTGCTTCACTTGAAGGAGTGGTACCACTGAATTTGTTCCTTCAATGAAGTACATATAAGAAAAGGCTGCTGAATTAGTGATATACTTTCTCCATTTGAATAGGAGGTTGCAGTTAGCTGATCCTGTAAGTCTCTGAAGTATTTCAGTGAGGTTGATTTGTGAGAAGAAAATACTGAGAAACGTGTGCAGAAGTGAGAAACTACATTAGGGCAAATTAATTCTTTAGAGATTATGTGCAGTGAATAAAACCCCTGACATTTAAGAGCTCTAAGTTGTAACATTCTGTCTCTAGATGTTTCTGTTGGGCCAGGGATTTGGCAGTAGTCATACAAGCTGTTACGATTAAGTTTATTGTTAATGAAGAATCCTGAAAAAGAAACTGTGCTGATTTTGTCAATTTATTGTGTTTGTTCTATAATAGTAGGAAGAATTCTCCTGTAACTAAAATTTAAGGAGACTAATCTGGATCAGATTTTTTTTGCATTTGAGTCTGTGCAGGGTTTTGTTGTAGGATAAAGCCATGAACAAAATTTTGTAGGAATGGAGAACGAGTTTCTTAGCAGTATGAAACATGCAGTGTCACTAAAGACTGTATAACTACCTGTATGTGCAGCAGGTTTGAATTCAGTCTGGCATTTTTAAATAGCTTTGCTTTAGTATAAATGATTCTGTTGTAGACACCAGAATAAAAACTTTTTTCTAAAGTGTTTGTCTCCCATAGCCCACAGAGCTCTTATTTTTTACAGTGAATATGTAACAAATTTCTTTACATTCTTCAGCGATGTTTTCTGAGACATAACTAATACAAGTATAACTGTATAGAATATAATTATCTTTAATTGCAATTGAGTTAAGCACCTATTGAATCTATGTTTTACTGGCAGGCTGTATTAAACTAGCTAGGAAAACGTGCTAGTTCATGTAGTTTATGCTGAAGAGCAGCATAATGGTTGCTTCAGTTTATAGATAGAGATGGGCTTGACTAGGCAAAAAGGTTATGGTGTGTATTCCTATTTCCGCCAAAGAACACAATGCTGCATTGCAGCAGTAATTCAGTCTGTGCAATGAGTACTGTAACACAGTGTAGCTCTTCCTGAAATAATTATCTGTACACAGATTCCCCCAGCGATAGCCATTCTTCACGGTTGCAGTACTCTCATGAAACCTGGTTTGCTCTTGCAGTCTTCTTCCTCTCTTTTTCACTCAGATATGGTGGTCACTAGGTCTTCCCCACATCCTGTCTGCATAGATTTCTTTTTTGCAGACTTACAGCTGTCCGTTGCTCTTAAAACTTCAGTTTTCCTTTTCTGTATTGCTTGTTTCCATCATGCTTTTTCTTCCCAGCTTGTTGATTCATTTTTGAGATGTATTTTGTAAATTTCCTTTTGGTGCAAAAGGCACCTCTTCTGTACTTTCATACAGACTGAAGCATTTGGCATGAATACCAATAAAAATCTTTTATGAACATGTGTCATGGTGACAATCCTGACTTTTAGTTCCATGTCCTCTGCTTAACCATACTGGTTTCTTCGTTGGGAGTCAAAGGGAAGACTTGGTGAACAGGAACATAAGACACAAGCTTGTGGGACTGGACTGGCACACCACACTGGCATAATCCACTTTCAAAACTGAGATTATAGCGATGTGAACTGGCTGCTTTGTATTGCATTTTGCCACCCTCACAGCAGCATGTTGGTATGTAACTGCTTCCTCGGGAAAGAACACGGTGCTCTGAAGAGTAGAATGTTGTTCTCTTTAATCCCTTCAATGGCAAACATTGAACAAAAAAAGGTATTGAGAATTGTTTGTAAAACATTAAAAATGAAATGTAAATAATTTTGTCAAATCACTGTGTTTTCATCAGAAGTAAAAATAAGATTATAAAATAAAAAATGCACTGTGTTAGAAAATAATATTCTTGGTTCTCGTTTTCAGAGGGAAGTGCTGGTTTTAAGAAGAAACACGATGTGAGGATTACTGTGTTGTAATTTATGTTGGAAAAACACTGCTAGAAGTTCGTTAATACTTAGTTATATCAGTTGTTGCAATAGTATTGTGGGGTGTTTTCAACATGAAATTGCCTTACAAATGGCTTTTTATAGAGGTTTGTGGTGAATTTTCAAGAACATGGGGCAGCTGTACTCATTATACTTTCAAATCCGTAAGTGAGGGGATTCTTTTGTGGCTCTTTTTCTGTACATGTTGGGAAAATCTCCAGCCTTGTAACTTAAATTGTTTATTGGTCTTACACAGCTGAGAGAACCAGAAGTACAGGGTTCTTCTAGTAGGTATGTCTGTATTGATTGGCATGCAGATCTGTCTGATAGAGGTGCATTGGAAGACACAAGATTCAGTGCCAGTGTAATGGTGAAGAGGAGCAGCAGTGTTGAACAGAACCAGGACAACTCCCTTACTAGGCATTCCTTGCAAAAAAGATTGTGAGAAAAGGACTTGCAGCGATGTTTTTCAATGTGTCTTTTGGCGCTTTGACTAATGACGTTCCTTTGGGTCTTACTGCAAATGCTTGCAAGTTTGGTCAGTGCAAGTCTTATCTCCCTGTGCCAGCATTTCTGAATGCAGGCCTGAAGCTGAAGTAAAAGTTCTATAGTGAGCATGGATCTCTCTGGGAGCTAATTTGGGTCTGAATTCCCTGTTGTAAGGGATTATTGTTGCTTAATCTGCTAGTGGTGTGGAGGTCTAATCAGTTACTTTATTTTTGCATGCTGGTGCATTGAGTTGATTCTTTTTCCATGGAAAAAAATAACGAAATTCCTGCTGTGTTCTGAGAGAGAAAGTTGGGGTCTGCAGTTTGCTTGATATCAGAAAAGTCAGAAAAGACTTTTCTTTATCTTTCAGTATGTGAAAGAAATAGATATTAGCATATCACGGACAATGCTAGTAAGACATAATTAAAATCTAGCTCATATGTTTGTTTTAGTAAGGTTTTTGCAAAAATTGTTTATGCCAACTCAGATTATTGATTGCTCTTATTTCAGTGACAGAATAATTTTCTAAATGTTCCTTTAACTGAACCATGTACTGTTCATCAATTTCCGTTCTGTTGAATTCCATCAAACAATACAGACACTTGTCAGGTCAGTTTAAGAGTAATTTCAGATTTCTTTATAAATGGAATTTTACATAAAAAAGGAAAATCATTCTTATTTGCTCATTTTAGTCATGGAAAAGTCCAGAAAAATATTATATTCTCCGATAAATGTGGTAATAAAATTTTCCCTTCAGTGTTTTAATCTGACAGGTTACATCATGTGAGTCATGAAAAGGATGAGACGCTGAGAACTTAATCAATTGATCGAATTCCATGATCTAAATTCAAGACAGAAAAAAAAATACAACCTACAAACAAACAGCTTTAATAAGGCTAAATTATATTTTAGACATTTTACTTTTAATCCAAGGTACTGGTTAAATCATAGTAATGTTTTAAAATACTTGACAAGATTTAGGACTTGGAGTCCTAATATAATGATATATATAATATATTATATATATAATGATATTTTCTCCTAAGTATAATTTAAAAATCTACATAATAGTTTCTCCTAAGTATAATTTAAAAATCTACATAACAAATCCCCATTTTACTAAGGATTTACAAAATTACCTGTCTCATCGCATAGTTCTGTATTTCTGTACAAGGCAGCGTAGAAGGTAACAAGTACTGGAACTCACTGAAGATGTTTAACAGAATTTGGTGTGATATTTCCTAGTTTAATGCTGACGAACTTCAGTACCAGATTACATCCAAGTGATGTGGGACCATAGAATAGCATTGTGCTCAAGTTCAGAAGAAAGCCTGTTCAGTGATTCATGTTTAGCTAATCACTAGTGAGTGATTAGCTGGTGAGTAACTCTACTCTTTCTCCCTATTCAGATTTCACCCAGGAGCATTCATATCTATACCTGGCTCAAGCTGAGTAGTTTGCTATCAGTCTCCTGGGCAGGTTTGTTCTGGATCAGAGAGCAGCTTCTGTGCATCTCACTGACTCTGTGCTGAGCACGGAGCAGTAGACTCCTTGCACAAACCTACTGGGTTCACCTTTCAAACATTTGCACCTGGTGGTAGTATCTCTTGAGAGAGGACTCCTTATTTGCTTTAGTACCAGTTCCTTTAATACAGAGAAAAGTTGTTAAATCTGACAGTAGGAGAGTGCTTTTGGATTTGTGATGTGTCTGGAAGGACTGTCCTCCATCCTTGGTGCAGTCTGGCCAGTGATAATGTATTGAGTTAGGAAAGCAGTCCTGTTAGAACCATGCACCAATCTGCTGAACATGCCTCCCACATTTTCTCAAGCCCTGCAAATGCTGCAGTCTATACAGTGATATTTTTGTGGGTAACATACTGCTTAATGGAAGGTTAGTGAAAGGGAAATTATTATGATACTGTGCTAGGAGTAGAAGTCTCAAGCCCATTTTATCCTGAAGCGTAGCAGTGCAATGTTTAATGCATGACAGGACAGAGTGATGCAATTTTTGTTGGAAGTGACTCATCAGTGAGAGCTCCAGATAAATCATATTGCTGCTCTGCAAGTTACTCTATCTAAAATAATTAAAACAGGTATGACCTTTTAAAACATTTCAGTAAATACTTATCTATGGCTTGTGTCTTTTTGACTGAAAATCTCTTCTTGTTATTACAGTTAGAGAAAGATTTCAGACTTAGAGACAAATACTGATGTCGTTTCACATGTGCAGCTGTTTCATTTTAATGTAATCCCTGAACTTGTTACTAATTACTGGAACTGAGAAGCTGCTTTCTAATTTACATCAGTGGAACAAAGGGAAAAAAAGTTTGAATTGTGACAAAAAGTAATATTTGAAGTACCAGATACTGTGGTTTATAATCCCAGAGCTCCATTAGGACTGCTCAAATGCTTCAGCTTAATGTATTAAGTTTGTGTTTTGGTTCTACATAGGGTATCTCAGTCAGAACTAAGAGCTGCTGAATCATGTATGAGCTAGACGAGGGTGTAGTCCTTTGAAGACTGCAATGCAAAAGAGAGAATAGATGGAAAGAGGCCCACACAGACATTCATTTAGCCCAGATACACAGGATAGAGTATTAGGATTTCTCTCTTGTATAAACAACTTTTCCGCTATTCTACTGTTCTCTGTATAGCTCATACACTTAATTATTTTTTTTTTTTGGAAGAAGTGGTATCAGTCAAAGCAAAGCCTGGTGCTGGTCCCACTGCATGTCAGAAGGAAGGTTTATAGGACCCTGAACTGTTCAGTGACAGTAGTGAGCATGAAGCAGATCACAAGCCAAGTAGGTTCTACTATGCTTAAAAAAATTGGGCTGACTGCCAGAGCTAGAGTTGCTGAGAGGAGGCAGTAACAGAAGGGAAAGTGAGAATCCAGTGACCAGAGTCTAGGGAATCAGTGAAAAGAGGTTACAACAGAGTTCAGTAGGCAACTGGAGTGAACTTCAACTTCCAAATCCTTGGGATTTATTGGAAAAAGTGATTGCCTTGTTGGCTAGGAGGCTGGTGATAGGACTTGTGGTGGCAGAGGTTTTATTTCTGGTGCTGTGAAGTCTCATCTTGATAAGCTGTGGGCCGGGTTCCAGTGGCTTAACGTCTTTCCTTTGGCTCTGGCACAGAAGCAGCCACGAGGTGCTCGACCTCTCAGTGACTGTGTGAACAGTACCTTGCAGTTCTCCGCTGCGTGGGATTTTGTCAGGACATGATGCAGCCTTCATGCTGTGGACCAGATAGATGTTGCAGCACGTCCATAAGCAAAAGCTGAAAAGTCTCATGTTTCCTGAAGTAATTTCTGATTCTCATCAGTTAGCAGTTCTTGATTAGATTACTTGTGTATTCTTTACAGAAGCCCTCTTTAGAGCTTTCATGAAGCTTAACACATAATCTAAATCCCTTTTAAGACTCTTAATTGTGCAGATGGCTTTGCACACACTAGTTTTATCCCATGTGATCAGTGAAGAATTTATTGAAATACCTTCCTCCCCAAAATCTTATGGCTACCTTTTGTATGGCAGCTGCAAGCAAGTCTGTCTTTTTAAATGATTATTTTTAAGAAAAACACATATTCAAATGTAGGTGTTTTTGTTTCTATACATACACATTTGAAACAGGAGGCTTTTAACATGGATTTGGCATTTCAAATATTTCAGATAGTTTCTTAGGAACAGTAAATAATTAAAAATATCTAAAGCATCAAAGCTTATGAGAAATGAGCATCTCTCCTTTCAAACTATGACTGTGATTATATATTCCAGGATGAAGAGTAACAATAAAATACGTCACCATTGCTTTTGAACTACTAGGTGCATCCTCTCTATCAAAATTTTAATTGCTGCGTGACTTTCTGAAATGGTCTGAAAAACTTAATTTACTTCGGTTAAAATATACTTTTAATAAATTCATGTAAAGCTATTAAGTCAGGAAATAAGGGAATTGGGCTTCTACATTGTATGTAAAGTACATACCCTTTTATGCCTGATAAGAAAAATCTTGTTATGGTATCGAAGTATGAGCAGTTAGCCTGTCAGTCCTTAGGAACTAAACCAAAGCAAAACGTTTAACAGGATAATGAAATGTATTTTATAAAATATTTTAGACCAAGTAGTGGACTTATTCCCTATAATTAGAAAGTGGTTTAACATTCCTTTCTTCTTGTTTTCTCCTCTTGTCAAATCATTGAGATATGCAAAAATGGGTAAAACAAAGGACACAATTTCAAAATTAAGTTTCTTCTGCATAATAATATAATATCCTTTTTAATTTCTTTTTCCACAGGTACTTTCAGTAGAGCAAGTGTTCAGAAACAGAAGTCCTTACTCTTGATTCTCTCGTATCAAGGACCCATCAGGCTATCTTCAGTCTTTTTATTCAGTATTTTATTGCAAGCAGAGGGAGAGCCTGCTTCAGTGTCCATCTCTTTCAGCTGAACGTCATCTCCTTGCTGTTTGTTTCAAATTACAAATGCCTAAGAACAGCAAGGTAGTGAAAAGAGATCTAGACGATGAGGTCATTGAGTCAGTTAAGGACCTGCTCTCTAATGAGGACTCTTCAGATGATGCCTTCAAGAAGAGTGAACTTATGGTTGATGATCCAGAAGAAAAAGATGTAGATGTTGAAGAAGGCTCAGATGTAGAAGATGAAAGACCTGCTTGGAACAGCAAACTCCAATATATTCTGGCACAAGTTGGATTTTCTGTGGGATTGGGGAATGTGTGGCGATTCCCCTATCTCTGTCAGAAGAATGGTGGAGGTAAGTTTTGTGATGCAGCTGGTTGTACCTAGATGATGATACTAACCTTTCAGATTACAAAGTTAGCAGAGAGAGCCACAGTCAAACCTGCTCCAACATGTCAAGTTTTTCTTTTAGTTTTTGCCAGAGTCTATGAGGAAAATCTCACATTCTCGTTATTTAGAAAGATGCATTTGTTAAAGTAAGTAGGAGATTCTTCCAAGATGCCATTTCCTCATTTTAGGGTAGAAGGCTCTTAATACAACCTTAGCTCAATCCAGTGGCTACCCATAACCCATAGTTATGGAGGGTTGTATTGTTTAGGACCTGGTTATTGTGCTTAAGTGTTCTTTATAGTAGTTTGACAATAAATCAAGGCATTAAAACTACATCCACTTTAAAGACCAAATCAGCATTTGGTCTTTTAGTATTTAGTGGTACTAAGTTTCACACCTTTACTTTCTAATTGCTTTTAACTCCTGGCCATTTGATCATTATTTACTTCTGGCAAGAACTTCAGAATACTCTGGTAGGGAAAAAGTAGGGTTTTGGGGGGTTTTTTGTTTGGTTTTTTTTTTTTTTTTTTTTTTTTACTGATGATAAATAATTTAATAATTCCATTAAGGGACTGCATATGTTTTTGTGCTGTTCAATAGTTTACTATTTTTGTAAATAACAAGTTACCTTTCACTTAAAACAATGGCCTCAAGCTGTTTGTTAGTTGACCATCTGTGGTCTTGAATGCAGTTTGGAATATGAGGCTGGAAGCTTTCCTTCCTCTACGAATGCAGAATGCTTCCTCATCCAATGCTATACCATACCCAAATATACTACATTAATGCCCACTCTATCACAGCTAGTTACTGAGCTGAATTCAAAACAAACCTCTTTTTATGATACAGAAAGTGAATATGTGCAGAAAATGAAGAATAGCATTCTACTCCTGCTGCTTTTTTAAAGCTGAATGATACAACTGATGTAATTGAGGGGTATAGAAATGAGCTTAGAATATGATAAAAGTGTAATTCTTTATTTGTTTTCTCTCAATTCAAGCCCTAAAAATTAAGTTTATGCTTTTAAATATTCTATCTTCAGGATAAAGTTAAATTCTTCTATATCAGTAGATTTTTTTTTTGCTATCATTTAAGTTTCTTTTTTCCTCTTTTATTCTGTAGAGAAAGTCATTAAATGATTGATCAAATTATGGTGTCAAGCTGTAGTCTCAGGGACAATGGACTACAGCAGTTTATTTTGTGTAGTTGTGTTCCTTTGAAAGTCTGTGTCTAATGTAGTCAGGAATTTTGCAAGCCAGTTGGAGTCTCCTTTGAACCAAGAGAAGGGATCCATTGGTGGGCTCCTTGGGCTGTTGGTTTCATGCCCTCAGGTGCTTTTGAAGTTACTGTGTCAGTGAGGGTAAATTTAATTCTGGTCAAATATAAATAAATGAAGTTGGTTAATAATTTCACATTTCAGGAAAAAAAAACCCAAAACCAAAAAACAAAGCCCCTAAAACAGTAAACCAGCCAATCTTCAAAGATTATGACACTTTATTAATCAAATTTGAAAAAGTAACTATGATGTCACTTGAGATTGAATTTAACTGTTTTCTCCTGTGCTGTGATTGCAGGAAATTGGGTGCATAGCATAGTCTGTGGAGATAAAATGTTTTCTGCACATGCTGAGACAAGAGTGTATTTGGCTTTTAACAATAATTTTGCACCATTTTAGCAAATGGCAGCCTTCTGAGCAACAGAGAAAAGGAATTGATCATTAGAGCTGAAGCTTGCTTGGTTTTCAAGTTAATCATAATGCAAGATGGAGAAGGTGACACAAAACTTGGAAATATGTAAAGTACATTGGTGCCTATATGTGTGTGCAGATGGACAGATAATTGTCACAAGTGCATAGAAGAATAGGGGGAGGGAGTGAAAACTTCAAGCACATGGTAAGAAAACCTACACACATTTTGTATGAGGTTCTGTTTTCTGCTCCACATATTATTTCTAATAAGTTTTCTAGGTAAAATTAGAGTGGTTTTATGTAACCCATGTAAACATCAGTGTCAGAACTGTTCTGTAATCTTCTGCTGATAAAGCTGATAAATATCTGTTGAAGTCTCTTGGTATAAGGTAAACTTTCCTAGTGTATGACTAGGTCTCTGCCTTCAGTTTAGACCTTCATTTTCTTCCCTGTGCTTAAGGAACTTATATCTGGGAAATACCATGTGAGGGGAGGGAGATATATTAAAAAGTAGCAAACTGATAGATCCAGTTCCAATTTAAACCAAAAGGAAGTAATAACCATAGTTACTCATTAGTTTCCTTCACAGCCTTCTTACGACACTAGAGCCACCAGTAAAAGAAAAGGGAAATTCTAACTATGAAATAATCTCAATTTTTATCTTTTTTTTAAACTTCTGTGACAAGAACAGCAGAATAAACATAGATAAGACACAGCAAGGTTAGCCCAAATAGACATGCGTTATTCAAGAATTTTGTGGAAAAAAATTTTGTATTTCCCACTCTGTTTTCAGTAGAGATTTAGTTTGTTTATGGCTGTGGCCTGTGGTATAATGGCACTCCTAATGTCAGAGCTCTCTACTGCTACAATGAGATACCTGTGACACCATCTTTAAAAGTAACTTGAATAGCACTATGCTGCAGTGAGAAATTGGATGTCTGTAGATATGTTTGCAATCTCTGTTTCTGGGTCTGGTCTGTTTTACCAAACCAACTTCCTTCAATTTATTTATTGTGATTATTTAACACTTGCTCCCATTGCTTTAATTCATAGCAACTCATAAATATTTAGACTAATATCTGTTTTTTTTAATAGTTAACTAAGTTAACACTAGACTGGGTAGCTTTTTGCTGACTTTCACACTTGTCTTACTCCCAGAAAAATGTTTGTTGGGAGAGGTGAGAGAAAAGGCTGGTGCGCAGCTAGGATGTATTTGGATCCACACTGGGGATGTAACTGTAATGCTGAATGTATCGAGTGGAAAAAAGAGTCTGGGAGCAGCTAAGAGCACTCCAGGGTGCTGGATTTCCTGACTTGGAGAGGGAGGGTGCAAAGGAGTTTTAGGTTTTGTGAAATAAGGGCTGAAGATGTTCAGTAAGGTTTTGAGAACTGACTATAGACCTCTCTGTCCTCACCAAAGGCCCTTCTTACCCCTAGCATACAATGCCCAGACTCCATCTGGCACTTAGGGCCCCTCTTCCACTCTTTGCAGCCTACAGATAAAAAAGCTGTTTCATCCTTGATTCCTGATAAAGACAATTTGTGCTGGAGCTGAGTATGCTCAATTTCATTTTTGAACTGTAGGATTTGTTTATTCCTCCTTTACTCCATGAAGGTGAATATGTGTGTTTGTTCAGATAAGCACAGTTCCTATATAACAATTTCATAACCTCTGTTAGCATAACATAGGTTCAGAGCTGCCTCAGCTTCCTGTGCTTGATAGCCTTAAAAATGAACAACTGCCCAGGTCCACCCAGTCTTGCCAAGATGCTCATAAATAGTGACAAATGGGACTTCTAATTTCCCGCTGCTCCTAACTGTCATCTGGAGGACAGCCTTGCACACCTTTCATTATTTTCAAACAAAGAAAATATTTAAAGTTTATTCCGTTTGGTTGTCATTTCCCTTTAGGATTAGCAGAGGTATAATGATACTGTTATGTAATTAGAAGTAACAAAAGCAAAATAAATTAGCTATTCTGCTAAAATGACTAAGTGTTACTTTGAAGAAAAGTGAGGAGTCTCCAAGGTACTACATGTTCAAAAATTTTGTGTTGCATTTTTGTGAGCATTAACTTAATTTTTCTGATTTTTTTTCTTTTCTTTCTTATTTTAGGGTAAGTCTTTCTGAATCTCAGTCAAAAGAACTAAACAATTAGAGATAAAAATTGTAAGAAAAATAGGAAAAATTGTAGCAGATGATGCTGTCATTATGTTTTGAAAAGATTGACCTGGGTAGAGTCACATTGAGAGTTTTTAGAGTTAATTCGTCTGAACTTTTTACTGAAACACCAAGACATTGACATTAACCTTTTGTGGTCTAATGAAAAAGCACAGCAGTTTGTGCTTTTTCCTCTGCAGTGCTCTTAGAAGCAAACAACTAATGCAAGAGAAAGGGGAGCAAAGCAAATATTCCTTTGGACTCCAACACTCGAGTATGGATTCAGAGATGTAGCTTTGGATCAGTAATTTATATTCAGTGCCTTGAGTTCACTGATGACTACAGTATAATTTTTTTGAGTTCAGTATTATCAGATTCAAAATTTAGTTGTACTTTAGTGGACTGAAAATGTCTTGTTTCTATTTTGCAAGTGCAACTCTTCATTGAGGCTATTTGGCTAAGATGATATTCACCCTTTAAGCACAGTTTTGTTAACAGGCACACCTGAACATACTGAAACTGAAACTAGTGACAGGAAGACTATCCTATCAGGGTACAGATAACACATAAAACCATTATTTCCTGACAAAAGCAGTTTCCATTTTTATTTACCTTCAGAAAGTAAATAATTTTACTTTCTGAAGCTTAATATACTGTTAATTTATAGTGTTTTGTTGCTCATTTGTCATTACTTCGAAAATTTAAGCATTTGACATTGAAAATCAGCTTATCCTCATCTGAATGTCAGCTTCTTGCTTGCATTCTGTTAGTAAGTGTCAAGTAAGCGCTAAGAGCTGGGATCACTCTACAAGACAGTAGTAAGCTTTACCTTGATAGAATAAGAGTTAAATCAAACACCAGACACTTAATTAATATCTAGCACAGCAGCAGCTGAAACAAATGTTGAAAGTTAATACGTTTTTCAGGTTGCAGCAAGAATTGCTAGGGGAAGAAAATTCGTCTGTAGCATCAAGGTGGTAACGGTTATGTTGCCTTGGGTTACTGCTTTTGAAAGTATTTTCCAACTCTTTAATTGCTCATTAATCATGTAATTTTATGAATTTTTGGAGCATTTTTAAGAGCTTAAATCAAAACCAATGTAATTATTCCACTTCTGTCAATAATATTGCCAAAGGCAGTCCTTATGGTAATTTCAAGAAAGACAGTTTACCAGATATCCCATTCTGGTGCTTGATTAAATGAAAAAATAAGGAAATCAAAGTAGTGCACAGTTTTAACAATCATGAAATCTTTGTGAAATCTGTTATATCTCTGTCATTCATTCTAGTAAAGAAGGATGAGGGTTTGGTTTTTTTCTTATTGAGATGGCTTTTTTTTTAATATGGAACCAAATGTTTAAGATCAAAACAGGCAAAAAAAAAAAAAGTGCCTTCACAGTTGAATAATTTTGTAAGTATAGAAAGGAGGCCTGGGGATCCTGAACTACACAGAATTGTAATATTCAGAAGGCAGCTTAGTTGATAGGTGTAGCAGACAACTGACTGTTGGATGTTGTTCAAGGCCAATTTAGTATTCAAATTCAAATTAAAATAGTCCTTATCCAATATTGTAACTGCAAGGTCCCATGGTTTCACAGGTCCCATGGTTGCACAGGCAAGGGACATGCTGGGATGTTTCCATAGTGATTCTTTCTTAGGATGAAGTTAGGATGTCTTAGAGTTCTTTAAAGTATGTCTAGCTTCAAGGGAAGACTTCAGCAAAATACTTCCCCGGGGATGCTGTGGTTTCCTGTTGACTATGGGGCATAGAAGCCCTTTGCAGCTGTGATACAGCTGTATAATCCAGCTATATCCAAGCTCTATTGTACTAAAACTCACACATGCACAATTTTCCATTATGTCCGTTTTGGTGACAAGAACAAGATCAGAAGGAAGCTCAGGAGGTTTGAATAATCAGAAGAACCAGCACTTCAGGTGCTTTGCACAAACCTAGCATTGTAGAGGTGAACTCTGCTGTCCGGCTACCCACTGAATTACAGAGCTCTCATGTTTAATGTAATGTGGATTTAACACCACATTTATTGAACTCATTTAGTAGAGTCTAACTGATAAATCTTGCAATTTACATTGATACTGCACCATAAAACACCCACATCAGCCCAGTCTTTAAATGTGTGCTTAACTTTGCAGCCTTGTGATTAAGGTTGTGGACTGGGACACTGAAGAGCTGGGTTCAGTTCCTGCTCTAATACAGTCATCCAGTGGGATACAGGGTAAGTCATTAGGCCCCAGTTTTTTTGAGCTGTATAGGTTTGTCTCTGCTCAGCTATGGCACATCTGTCTAATTAAGATCTAAGGTATCATTTACAGTAGCATTATATGATATGACACCTGTGTACTGTTGGCTTTCAATGAATTGTGTGAGCAGATTTTTTAAAGACAGTGATGCCAAAGCTTCTCACTTGCAATGTAAGTTCTGTGTTGCAGAAATTTTGAGAGTCAGTCAGGGATATTTAATGGTTTCTGTGTTATATGTTTTTAAGACAGATAGTCCCCCTCATTTTTTAATGTGGTTGTTCATCTGTTCCTCAATTTTCCTCACAATTGTTTTTTTCTGTCTCTTTTCTTAATAGCAAGTAAGTCCTTTGCATTCTTTCCGTTACATGCACATAGAAGATGAACTGTGAGAGACACCAAAGTACTGACCAGGAATGTAACTGCTACCTCAGTAAAAACAATGCTTCAGTAGACACTGTAAGACAATATCATTGCATAGCATATTATCATGGAGCTACTTCATTGATAACATAGCCCATAGATTGTGAGGTACATAAGGCTAATATTCTTTGTCTGGTGTGACAGTGGTTTTTCATAGAATTGTAGAATGGTTTGGTTTGGAAGGGACCTTAAAGATCTTGTAGTTCAAACTGCCCTGCCATAGGCAAGGACCCTTCTACTAGACCAGGTTGCTCAAAACCCCATCCAGCTGGCCTTGAACAGTTCTGGGGATGGGGTGTTCAAAACGTCCCTGGGCAACCTGTTCCAGTGCCTAATCAACGTTATAGTAAAGAATATTTTCCTATTATCTAATCTAAATCTACCCTCCTTCATCTAAAGGCCACTCCCCCATATCCTGTCACTACAAGCCCTTATTAAAGGCCTCTAGCTCTCTTGTAGGTCCCTTGTAGTACTGCTATAAGTTTCTGTAAGTTCTCTCCAGAACCTTTTCTTCTCCATACTGAATAACCCCAACTTTCCCACGTCCGTTTTGCAGTCCTGTGACCAGCTTGGTGCCTGTGGACTCATTCCAGGTGGTCAACATCTTATGTTGGGGCTCCCATTTTACTCAGATTTTGTTTCTTCTTTTTTTCCCCCCTAGTCTTGAACTCAAGTCTGCAGTTAATCCATGATTAACTGCATGAATTTATAAGATCTTTGTAATGGAAGGGGATGTCCAATTAGTGTGTACTTTGTGAGGAGCAAAATAGCAAGTGGACCTAAATGGGAATGAATGCTACCAGAACGTCTGAGACCTCCTGCACAGCATAGGAAGGTTTAGCTTTTCTAACATAAACTGTATTGCATGAGATAAATTGCCCACTAAGGGTATGAAAATGCCAGTGCATTTTGATAGATTCCTAAAAAAGCCCTAGAAAGTTGACCCTTGATGAGGGAACTTGGAGTAGGACGTAGCTGGAGTTGAGGATAAATGCCAAAATGTTTTCTGAACTTTGCTCAGCTTCTCTTTCATCGCAGCATGAAGACATTGATTATACAAGTTAGCAGCTCTGAGTCTAAGCTTCTGAGGTCTTTAGATCTTTGCTTTGTAGCTTGCTTCAACACACTGCAGTCTGCATCTCTCAAA
>JAYDZK010000056.1:39787369-39800777 GCA_034509185.1 Euphonia xanthogaster | reverse complement strand
TGCATCTCTCAAAGGTTTTCCTTTAGCCTTACAAAGGTTTCAAACAGAAGTTCTAAGGCCTTTGAGTCAGTTGTCCAGCACAGTGGTCTATAGTGCAGCTTAAGAGCCACACTAAGTCAGGTGCCATGTTGCTTATGCTGATGCTTGCATGTTTTATTAGCTCTGGTATTAAATACTCCACAACACCGAGGAAGTTAGGCTTGGAACTTGTCAGTGTGCCTAGTGTATGGATATATTTGCTTGTAATCGGACTTCCTGAAATAAATGGAGATGCATCCTTAAGTTAGAATTTTGTATGATCAGTTCCTGGGAATAAGACCTTAAAAAAGAGGAATTGCTTTTTATATATATGTTTATGTAAAAGTGAAGTTACAGTTGCATTTTCAAATATGACTTGAAGAAGAGAGTTGGTGAGTACTGCAAGATACAGAGCTACAATACTCCATTTTGCTTCCACCTCATGTTTCTGTTTTCTATCTGCAGCCTTGTGGCAACAGGCTGATGCAGTTTTCTTACTTAGCTGGGAAGCATCATTATTGTGTACAGTATGAAATCCCCTTTTTGATCATCTGAGAAATGGAGAAATCAAGAGATATCTTCTGAAACTTCTTATGATTGAAGCTCACTCAGAATGTTGTGTACAGAGTGTTTTCTATATTTCCTTTCTATTCAGTCTTGCTGCTCTGTTACAGGTCAAGCTGTTGGGTTTTCTAAGAAATGTTGATTTAGCTCCCGATGATTCTGTTTTTCTAAAGAGTCTGATTGAATGTCCAGTATTTCAAACAAATAACTCATTTCAGTAATATCTCACTTGCAGAAAGGCTTGCCTCAAACATGTTACAGTGCTTTATAGATTAGGTGTCTTTGGGTTTTTGATATCTTACAAGACATATGAGCGAGGTTCAGCTAAAATTGTTCTTGTATGTGATCAAAAAAGCTTTGCAATGAAGGACACTAGTTCAAATTTGAAGCTGTTAGAAATTTTCACATTTTTTCTGTCAATTTTCACATTTGTTCTGACTCTTCTTCCATTTACTCTGATTTATTCTTTGTTCCCCTTATAGGTGCCTATCTTGTGCCATACTTAATCTTGCTACTGATAATAGGGATTCCACTCTTTTTCTTGGAGCTTGCTGTCGGGCAGAGGATCCGTCGAGGGAGTATTGGTGTGTGGAATTATATCAGCCCTAAACTTGGAGGAATTGGATTTGCAAGCTGTGTAGTAAGTTTTTTGACACTGTGTTGCTTGATTTCAGATGTCATGATTTAGACTTTCTGTTTTGCTGCAGGGAAAGGCCATTGATTTATAGCTGGGCATCAAGGTCAGTTTACAGTGGTTTTGAAGATCTTACAACTTGAATTGATCCATTTAAACTGTTAGCATATATGTGTCTGTTAAGTCAGTCAACTTGTATTTTGTTATTCTTTTGAAATTGGGCACTGTGGAACGGAGTACCCTTCTGGAGGAAAAATCCCTGTAACAGTATAGGTATAACATAAATAAATATGGAGAGAAGTGAAAATTTAGAAAATGTCAGGTACTTTAAAGGGACAAGTCCTTCCCTTCTTCTTCTGATTTAGTTGAATAAAACTAAATTTAGTTAATCAGGTTGATGGACTGATATACTGAAATATGCAGAAATTCAGCAGGAATTTTTTTATTTGCTTCCTAAATGTAACTTTTTGGTTGTTTTTTTTTTCCTTCTTACTAGGTATGCTTCTTTGTGGCCCTGTACTACAATGTCATTATTGGATGGAGCCTGTTTTACTTTTCCCAGTCTTTTCAGCATCCATTACCATGGGACCAATGTCCTTTAGTTAAAAATGCATCTCATACCTGTAAGTCTATGTTGACATAAGGTTCTTGAAAATCACATAAAATATATAAATTTTGAGGTTTTCAAGCAAAAAGGAGAAAAACTACAATTTAAGAAGATATTTGTGTGCAAAAGTGTTCTATTTGTGTGTTCTTAAGTGTCCTATAAGAGCACTGTTTTCTATGTAAATTAATAGAAATGAGATAGTCAGTCCTTTGAGTTTTGCTGTAATGAGATAATCTCTTACGGACATAGTCTATGACAGCATGAAAAGTTCCTTATCCCTTTGGTTTGGTTGTCATATAACAGTACATACTTTGTATTATTATTGCTATTGAAATATGAATTATTTCCTCTTTTCCTTTTTTTTCAGATCCTAAATTTAATTATCTTTTGTGTTTAATTATCTTTTATCTTTTATTTACCTCTTGAATAAAGAACAACCAGGGATGTTTGAAAAGTTGTACCTTTTTGTAGTGTCTTTTCCAGAGTTGCTTGCTTCAGTTATTATTCAGAAATAGTACTTGTGAGTGTTGACACACAGTCAAACTGGATGTATTCCATAAGCTACTGTCCATTAATTGGGCAGCAGTGGTTGTTTATGTACTCTTATCCTTCCTAAACTAAGACACAGTGTGTCAGCCTAACTTGAGTAGAGACCATCTGAACTAAGCTTAAAAAGAGAAAACTATTATATTTGATAACAACTTTCCATTTTTAATAAGTTATTTCAGTGAAGATCTGTCATCTGTGTTAGGTTAAAAAGTGTGCATTTTCCCCTTTTTTTCCATTAATTCTCTTGACTTGGGATATGCTTACATGTATGGTTGATTGTCAGGTATAAATAATTTATAAGAACTTAAGTAAATATTTTCTCTGAAGAAGTATTTCTGTTTATGTGTTACATGTCTATATACACACAGTTTCTTAAACTGTTTGGTAACATGACTAGAACAGAACTACAGTATGATCCAAAGAACCACTTCTGGAATATGCATAGCAACTTTCATTAAATATATCTGTGTAGGAACCACTTATTTCCTTTTCTCATCACTTTGGTATCATTATGTTATTATTTTATTTTTTATAATGGTAGTTAAGTCCCTGTTTATTTGAGTGTCATATCAAAGCAGACACAATGATTCATTTTCCATATGTCTTCACATTTGTGTTCATTGCAAGAGGTAGTGTTCATAGTATGTAATTCATAGTATCATATGCAGATAATGTAATTTTATTTGTGATAAATTGAATATATGTCTTCATCTAAGCCTGCCTACTGTTTAGCTCTGAATTGAGAAATAAATTCTGCCTTGGAGTAGGTTTAACCATAATGCAGAGGAATACATTATCCCAAAAGGGTGTTTTAAAAGATATACCCAGAAGCTTTCACTGATAGCAGTCACTTTTTCTATTAGACAATGTCTTAAGACTGTTCTGAGAGTTAAGTTTTTTAATAAATGATGATGGCACAGTTAGAGCACTGGTATGAAATATCTCTCCTGAACCCTTTCTTTACTTGCTAACATCTCTTTGACAGTTGTGGAGCCAGAGTGTGAAAAAAGTTCTGCAACCACTTATTACTGGTACAGAGAAGCACTGAATATTTCCAGTTCTCTGTCAGAGAGTGGGGGTTTAAATTGGAAGATGACTATCTGCTTGCTGGCTGCTTGGGTCATGGTATGCTTAGCCATGATCAAAGGCATTCAGTCTTCAGGCAAAGTGAGTATACTGTTTACCTGCATGACATTGTTTTATTTTGAGGCATTTCAGGACATTTCTGTTCACCAAACTGTCAGTTCACTCTCATGAAATCTGTAGGAGCAGGTTAAGTGCTTTGACTCACTCCTGCATTTGTATAATCCCAAGTAGAAGAGTATCAGTAGTTAAGCATTGAAATTCTATCAATTTTATTGGAAATGGTAGTTATTTATTAGTGGGAATTGAGATCTGAAGAAGAGTCATTTTGCTTCTCATCAGCGTAGTTGTTGCATGTAACTGTACCTCAGCTTTATCGTGCAGCATAAGTCTCTGTGTTTTGAGTGTCTGAGGAAATAAGTTTCCATGTGTACTCACCGTATGACTGCAGTGCATTCACATATGCATGCTTCTGGCATTAACACAGCAGCATTCCAGGATTCTGGATTGTTTCTTTTGACTAATGATTTACCATCCCTTTGCATCTGAGTACTGTTAACTTGTCTTCTTTCCTTTGCATGCAGCCAGCTGGTGAAAGATTTGCTAGATCTGTTGATCTTGGTGGGATTTTCAAAGGAAAAACAATTATTCCCAATAGCAAAATTCTTTGCTATTAAAAAGTTTGGCACTGACATGGCAAGTTCTGTGACCTCCTTGAGGCATTTCAGTTAAAGAAACAAGTAGCAAGTTTAACTGGAGAATCATTTAACTAAGCTTTACAGAATAAACTTTCTTTTTAGTGATGGGTAATGAAAGATCAGATTTGATTATTATTTTTTGTTGTTTTGACAGTAAGCATGTGATCGAATTCATTGGTTATGTACTTTCTATTGATTCTTGTCCCCTTGCCTTCTGAAGACAGCATTGGTTTCTATTCATGCTGCATACCTTTGCCATATCCAGTCAAAGTGCATTTGTAAAGAGAAGCATTTCTGCAACAGTTTACTTCTGTCTTTGTTTTCATCTCATTGAATTAATACTGAATTTCCCTGGAAGTCCAGAGGTTCTTTACCGGTTAGTACATCAGGCAGTTGTATTGCTTTTGTACAGTACAGAATTTCATTTCTTTTACAATCATGTGATTTTGCTTTCTTCTACAGGGACAAGGGGAAGGGGAAGTGTTCTGCATATTTCATAGAGCATATGATTATCAATTCAGTCATATATCCAAAGGATACTGTGTAGTGAATGAACATATTGAAAAGAAACTCCATGTTAAATGTCACGTTACATTTTTTTCTTGCCTTCTTGTATTTCAGATCATGTATTTTAGTTCCCTTTTTCCCTATGTGGTACTTTTATGCTTTCTGATCAGAGGATTGCTACTTAATGGGTCAGTGGATGGAATTCGTCACATGTTCACCCCTAAGGTATGTACTTAATTTCTGTTTGCAGGGTATTAAAGTTTCAGTGGCAATTTGACCATTAATGAATGCTCTCATTTAAGATTATTGTTTTCATAGAACATTTGGCTGTATTTCTGTTTGCTTAAATTGGAAAATTTTTGTTGATCTCAGTGGCACAATACCAAGCCCTAAAGTCCAAAGGCTCAAGGTGTTCCAAGGGTCTGTAGAGTTACCTCTCTTAGGTGAGGGCTCCTATAGTTATACTCCTCTACAGAGCTAAACAATTGAGAGTGTAAATTTAAAGGATTCAGGAAGTTTAGAGAGCTCTAAATACTGAAGTTTGCCATTTCCAACATTGAAATGTCTAGTTCTGGGTTGTCAGTGCCTTACTTTGCACTTTTATCATGGCATACATAATTAACTTGTCCCTTTTGGAAAAGAGCATTTTATTTTCTTCCTTTTTAGAAAAAACGTAAAGCTGTTTACATAGTAGCTCAAAGTACAGGTGACCTGTATTTAGTAGTGAAGTAGTGTAAGTACTCACCACTCAGCTTTCCTTATTACTTTTCTTATGACATGCCAAGATAGCAGCAGTTCTAAGCATATTTTTTTTACTGCCAATATTTTTGCCAGGAACGTGCCTTACACAGCTTTAGGTTTTCTGACTATGGAGGTGATAAAGGAATGTTATGAATCACTGTTTAGCTTGAAGATCTAAATTCTACCTGCACTTATCTCAAATGCTTGCAACTACATCGATACTATAGGAACAGGATGATTGAATAGTCAGAGCCCTACTCAGGAATGAATAAGTCTGGGCTTCATATTGTATTGTGAAATGGGCTTTCCAACAAGTCCACTTCGCAATAGTTGAGAAAAACAGGACTATTATTTCAAAAATGAAAGCTAAGTAAGAAGATAATCAAAATCAATGCACATAGTGGCTAATGCCAGATGACAGGGTGTTGTCAGTTGTTTTGATTCCAGGTGTTTTGAGTCTGGAGAACTGTCATCCTATAAAAATGACCTTTGTCATCTCTCTCACATTGATGCAGTCATGTTCCACTTCACTCACTGTCACCACTTTAGAGAGTCATACTTGTGCAGAGATTTGCAGACTGCTCAGGCAAATTTGAGAAACCTGAGGAAGAGAGAAATGTAATGCCTAGTAACGAGAGAAAGTCTAAAGCGAAGGTGAAATACAGACTTCTGTAAGGTATAATTTGGTTTCTCAACCACAGTGTTAATACTTCCTTTGGCTGGAGAAGTACCACTAAATACTGAGGGAAAATAAATATAAAAACTGCCCTTGGATACCAACACCTCTTCAGTATTCACTACTTCATGAGTTATACTTAAAAAAAGTTGCAGCTGGTGTTTACAGTTAGATTATACTTAATTATACAAACGTTTCAACTGTTCATTTAAATTATATCAAAAGGAAAATGGCTCTTAATTTCTTCTGACAGTTTCCAGTTTTGTATCAAAATTTAAGTGGTGGTTTAAATTTGAAGGTAGGAGGCCTGTGTGTCATATGTATTATATGTGAATACAAACCTTACAAAATATTTCCATTATATTTTTTTTGTACTTGAGCACTAATTTGGACTGTAGGTTCATAGGAGACTACCTGAAGAAATTCAGACTCCTGCACCTGTTGTTTCATTCACTCCGCTGTGCTAACACTTTATTTGGGCATCCAGGCTCTAGAAAGGAATGCTGAAGCCAATCTAGCATGAAAATTATGCTGGTAGATAGATGTGAGAGGGAGAAACAACTTTTTGGCCCAGTTAGATGAACAAATGACCACATTTTGAGCACAGACGATTGCAGGAAATTCCCATCAGTTATGCCAGCACAGGAGAGGATTGGCACACATTGGTGCAGGTGTGAGAGTGCAAGACTAATGCAGAAGGCATTAGTATTTTGGCATGACTGTTAAACAAAGTAGAAATTCTAAATAAGACTATTCATGGAAAACCTAAAGAAAGATATGTGAAAAACCCATTTAACTACTGCAATTAAATTATGGGATTATGTGAGGCTGAAGTACAGAGACTCCAAAATTTCACATACAATACCTAATAGTAAATCAGTCTAAAGTTAATTTTGAAAGTCTGGGCTGTGTGTATCCGAAAACACACTACTTCTGATGGTACCAAAGGATATATTATAGTGAGAGGTGTTTTGGTATTTCCAGCAATTAGGGATTTGTTACAGTTAAGAGTGTTCCTTGCTCTCCCTCTGGTGGGAGAGCTCTGGCATGGCAGTGCCACAGTTAGAACTACATGCAGTAGCAACTTGTGCATTGTTATTGTAATCCAAATTGTAAGTCAGGAATATGTTTATTCTCATAAACACCTTTTCCCAATTTTATTGTATTTCAGCTATATATAAGAGAATAAAGAAGCTTTCAGCTGCCTATCTGTAATAAATATTACATCTCCATGGGAAACAGACGTTTTATCCAAAATGTTGTAACAATAGCAGATTTATTTCTCAGAGTAAGACAGTCAGTCTAATAATTCTGGCATCTGTGCTGATGCTTTTTAGTTTTACTTCTATGAATAAACCTAGGGCTTAAAGAAATAAAAGTTAGTTGCATTAATAGAGGCCCTGATTCAGCTTGAGCAAATCTGATGTTTAAGTTTGACATGTATTTCTTTAATTCTTTTTTGTGAATCAGTATCTAGAAGAATTAGAGATAGACAAAGTTTGTTTGGGGTTTTTTTTGGAGCAATGCAGTTGATCTGAGTGAGCAATACTGTTAAATTTTTTGATAAAAGACTTACTTGCCCCTGAAATACATGACCCATTTAACATAGGGTTAAGTTCAAGGCATCTGACTTGACTCCTGCACTATACAGCTTGTGATGGCGAGTGTTCATTTCATGTATTTCGTTTTGCTTTACATATTTGCATGTAATAGAATTCCATTTAAGCATGTGTATCTCATGTTCACCTTCTTTTTGTTCATTTGAAAAGTAACAGGAATGTAACTTTAATCATACTCATTGCATTTATTAAAAGGGTTGATCAATCTAAAATACATCTTAAGTCTAACAGAAGTCAGTACATATACTGTAAATAAAAGAGTACTGTAAAAAAAAATCTCTTATTTCTCAGTATAACTAGCTGCTATTTCAGTTACATAGCTCCAGTAGTGTCTCATTGTTTGGGACATATGTATAGCATGTTTCTCCTCGATGTTTAGATAATATAAAATAAATAGAAATTCTGGCCCATAAGTTTGCCAACTTCAGGGGTTTCATACAGCTTTCGTTTTATCATAATGAAAATACAGTTGTAGTGGAGTATTAGCATTTTTTGATGTTGTGTTTATTCTGTTGTTTTTTCATATAATAGAAATGCATTTTATAGCTGACATATATTATATCTAATTTCAAACAGCTTGAAATAATGCTGGAGCCCAAGGTCTGGAGAGAAGCTGCTACTCAGGTGTTCTTTGCCTTAGGGCTTGGATTTGGTGGAGTCATTGCCTTTTCAAGCTACAACAAGAGAGACAACAACTGCCATTTTGATGCTGTACTGGTGTCCTTCATCAATTTTTTCACTTCTGTGCTGGCAACTTTGGTGGTGTTTGCAGTTCTGGGCTTCAAAGCCAATATCATAAATGAAAAATGTGTTACCCAGTATGAATATCCATTTCTTTTTTAAAAATTATTTTTATGGTTTATATAACTTATGAACTAACACAGACCACTGAGTTTGTTCTCTCTGTTCTGTTGTGTTTTACAGAAATTCAGAGAAGATTTTAAAACTTTTGAAAATGGGCAATCTGAGCCAAGATATGATCCCACATCATATCAATTTCTCAAGCATTACAGCAGAAGATTACAATTTAGTTTATGACATTATACAGAAAGTCAAAGAAGAACAGTTTGATTCTCTTGGTCTGAAATCTTGTCAAATTGAAGATGAACTTGACAAGGTGAGATTAAGTCTGAATACAGAGATTAGGAAGAGATGAATATTTGTAAACCTGATGTAGACTGTGACGTGTACCTACACAGAGTATCAGTACAGTGTACTTGGGAGCTGTGCACCTATAAGGACCTGGATGGAAACATGGTTGCATTCCATCTCACTTGAGGACTTTTGGGTCTGATGTCTCAATATAGTCTTCACTGATTTATAATATATTTTGATCATTATATCATTCCTCTCAGGAGGTGATAAGTTTTTTAAACTCTGTTTTTCAGAAGAACTGAGCATGAGGGTTTTTCTAAAGACTAAGCAGAGGTGTTACCTATTCAGTGTTTCAGACTGCAAGATACTCTAGTGTTAAGATACAATTATTAGATATAGAGATTACTTCACTAAAACAGAAAAATTATCTGCTTATTAGGTAGTTTAATGAGTATCATCCTGTTTTGAAATCTTACAGTAAGCCAAATCTGTAACAGAAATTACAGTTTTCTAGCTTTAGAGAGTCAATTGCAGATTGAAACACTGACTTCTATATAGTTGCATCAGTATCTGAAGATAAAATATAAAATTGCTGACTTAGACTTTTGAAGTTTCTGTACTATGGCTGCTGTTTAAATTTGAAACAAAAGCATAGAAATTAAACCCTTTATATGCTTCCTGGAGAATACAGAGTATATTTTGTAGTAGTCCTACATTGCAACTGTCATGCAAAATTATCAGTGAAGGAGAGAAAGAAGTTCTGATTGGACAAGAGAGGAAAATTCTTCATAATGAGTGCAGTCAGCCCTTGGACTAATCTCTCAGTGGACGTGGTGGTTTCCGTGTCATGGGACACTTTTAAGATTCAGCTGGACAGGGTGCTGGGCCATCTTGTTTAGGCTGCTTTTGCTAAGAAAGGTTGGACCAGATGATCCATGAGACACCTTCAAACCTCGCAGTCTATGCTTCTATGAAAGAAATGTGTTAATGCTAACCAACTTACAAATTCTCATGTTTCAGTAGATAGTATTAATTGGAAGAATTAGGTGTTAGATAGCAATTTCCCACTCTGCCTTCAAGAGGCAATCAATGACACTGTATGAACACAAAGTCAGACTTGTCAGGCTACCAGAAAACCAAAGAAAATTCATGGATAATGATATAATTTTTTTTCCTCACTGACAGGCAGTTCAAGGAACTGGTTTAGCTTTTATTGCATTTACAGAAGCAATGACCCACTTCCCTGCTTCTCCCTTCTGGTCAGTCATGTTCTTTCTCATGTTAGTAAATTTGGGACTTGGAAGTATGTTTGGAACCATTGAAGGCATTATCACGCCCATTGTTGATACCTTCAAGGTCAGGAAAGAAATTCTTACTGGTGAGTTACACAGATTTTCTTTTCTCCACAGAGCAGTAAACAAAATTTTTTTTGGCACTGTGAATTTTTTTTCTTTTTTTTACGTGAAGGTTTACAGAGCAGTAAATCACTGTGTTCCAGACTGTATTTCCATGCACAGGCACTTTAATATCTGCCAGTAAAACCTTTTCCTGACTGTTATAGTAGCATAAACACCCTAAAACTTAAATTTTAATTCAGTTTCTGTTACAAGTTTCTGTATGGTCAGTCCTTTTGGGCTCTTTCAGAATGCTTTCCATTCCAGCCTGTGTCACACATTGGAGAAACAAAGGAAAAGGAAAGAGTGAAAATACATTGTAAATTACTACAAATTATTCCTGTGTAGGCCAGATGAAATCTTAGTTTATAATGAAATTTTTATTATGCTAAAATCAGTACAGTAACTCTCTAGAGAAACATATTTTTCCCTGTTAAATGCTTATAAAGTCTTAAAAAAGGTGTCTAGTTGTTTTGTTTGGGGATTTTATTGCTTAAATGCCCTAAGTTATTTGTTTGAGGGTTTTTTTATTACTTAAATGCCCAAAGTTATTTGAGGCGTAGCGTGTTCATGTAGCTTTGACTTGTAGGGATTTCACTTTTTTATATAAAGCACCAGCAAAGGTGTGAAAGTTAGGTTTCTGAAAACCTTCAGGACAGCTGCAACAGATTTGGTGTGTTATGCACAAATTCAGCTTTCCTGTCAATGCCTGTAAAAGGTGGGATAGAAAATAAATTTTATAAAATGATGCTTTAAAATTGTCTAACTCTATGAAGAAAATAATAAACTGTATGAGGGAAATAATAATACATTTTATAAGAGTTAACTCCTGATGCAGCAGAGCAACTGCTTTTTCTTAATTGCTTTCCTTACTTTACTGAGATAACAAGTAATATTTGATATTTGATAACAAGTAATATTTGATAGGTAAAAAAATCAAATTCTTAAAAAAAGCTAAATCAATTGATTTTTCAGAAGTCCTAAGTTATTGAGCACTTTCTGGTCTGTTTTTTTTTTTTAATTAGGTCTCAACTTCTTGCTGAATAACCACTGCAACAATTAGAAATTAGCTGTTCTTCCTAAGTATGTGTGCAAGTACCATGATTTATAGTCATTACACTGGAGTAATGGAGCATTTTACAGTAATTCCTTGTTACTGTGTTAGAAAAAAAATAATTAAGATAAAGAAACATTCAAGATCTACCTTTCTCTTGTAACTTTTTAAAGTGGTGTGCATGCATAATTTTAGCTAAATTCAGTTGTACTCAAAAGATTACAACTTGCTGTGGTGTTTTGTTAATTAACTGAAAAAAATGAAATATTTGGATTATTTTTCATGCAGTACTGGTGGTATTTAAGAAGGATTATAGCTGCAATAGATTATGTGCTTACAAGACAGAAACTTTCAACTTTTACAGAATTGTTAGTATATTTGCAACTCTTAGAGTTCAGAGAAACCAACTGAAATACTTAAATTTATTTTCCGTTCAAAAATGCCTCATGCTGAGTGGTGGAGAGTCCATAAAGACATTATAGTAATAGTTCCTAAAAGGTTCAGGAAAGTGATTAGACTTCTACTGCAGTATTTGAAACAGTGTAATTGTCTTACTTTCAGTACTATAATCAATAATAACTGATTATTTTGGATTCATGCAATGGGTGTATTCTGTAAAGATATTTTATATTTTGACCCAGCTTAATTTCACCTAATTTTGGACTACTTAGATGCATCCTTAGCCTAAGTTCCCTGTGAGGGGAAAAAAAAAGAGCACTTATAACTGTAAGAATCAGTCTTACTGGTGCTTAGCCTACAACTGATTCCATGATTTATTGAAATTTGACTTACTTAAGCATTAAGTCCTGTTACTAACAAATTTAGTTGGAGAAAATTATATTGAGACCAATTATGCAGGATCAGCCTTTCAAGAAATATATTCTGGGTTGTCCCTGAAGAAGGGACAGAAATGTTGCTTAATGTACAAATACATTTAGACAGATCCTAATAGAACGTTATGCCGTGAATGATCTTTTAGGAGCAGTCTATTTAGCCTTTCTATTTTTTAGAATCATAGTCTTTTTAGAATCGTAGAAACTTCATATTATTTTTCCCCCATATTTTCACTTTTAAGTTCTTTTCACTTCTGAATTCCAAAAAGAGAGCTGGTGAGTTAACATGATGTGTGATGTTTTGCCTACTGGTTGATTTTACCTTTGCATTTACATTGCGTTTAGTGAGAAATAGTCACTTGATTAATCTCTGCTGGTTACTCTCTTAATCGGGACTGCTGTGATATGGTGATTGTAGTAGTTCTAATTTCATAATTTCTCTGTTTTGTAGGAAAGAGGTAGTATTACTAATATTCTTAAAATTGAGAGCCCCTAAACAGTAAAATGTTACCGACTTGATGTTTATGAAGTAATGTGTTAGTTCCTCCTTGTCCGTGGAACTTTGTTGTAGTTATAGCTCACATTTCTGTCCTTTATTCCAGTCATCTGCTGCTTGGTAGCATTTTTTATTGGCCTGATCTTTGTGCAGCGCTCTGGAAATTATTTTGTGACAATGTTTGATGACTACTCAGCTACTCTGCCCCTGCTTATCGTGGTCATTTTGGAGAATATTGCTGTCATCCGAATTTATGGGATAGACAAGTAAGTGAAGGAAATGTATCTTGCTGTCCATATCAACACCATTCTTTACAAAAATTAGTACTATTTTAAGTGTATTGTATGAAGCATTTGGATTATGCACAGAAATACAAGTAATTAGAAAGCAAGACAGGCTGGTCCAGAATCTAGTCAGTTACTAAGAACAGAATTGGAGCAAGATACTACATCAGAAGAGTGTACTGAAACCCAAAGAATAATTGCAAGAGGTCCATATACAAGAGGATGCAGTAAAAGAGACAAAATTAGAAATTTAGAAAGCAGGCTAGATAGAAAAGTGTAGGGAATTTGTATCAACAAAGACATCAAGAAAAAGATTTCAGAAATAACCATGGTCTAAGCAACAGATTAGGATGAGTATTTCAGTGCAGTATTCCAGGCAGCCTGAGAATAAAACTGTATTTGTCTTGGTTCAGGGCAAATTTGGGAGAGAACCTTCCTAAAGGATTCTTCTAGGAAAGTAGATTTAATTGGCTTCTCTTTCTAACTGGTCCGGGAGAAAATACTTCTTTGGAGAAAAGTGGAAAAAAACTGTTTATTAAATAATCAAACTTAAACA
>JAYDZK010000056.1:39773038-39787269 GCA_034509185.1 Euphonia xanthogaster | reverse complement strand
CTCTCTGGAACAAGTCTTAAAGGTGCAAAACTTATTATTCAGCATAAACAGAACAAGATGATTGGGGATAAAAGCATGATACAGTCAACCCAGGACAGAAACAGAGCAAGCTCTAATGGCAGTAAAAAGAAAAAAGTTTCAGTTTAAGAACTTAATTTAGTTTGGGGTGTTACAGCAATTAATTTTTCTTTGCATTGGTTGTGAGAGAGGAGATGATAGCAAAAACAGGGTCAAAGCTTACTTGGAAGCAGCACAGCTGATAATGAAGTAAAAACTGGCCTGTTGGGGATGGGTGAAGAGGAATGACCATAAATCCCTTTTTTTTTTTCTTTTTTTTTTCCTTTTTTGTTGAATTCATTTTATATCTAAAATCAGCAGAATGTGTTCAGTATGTGAGATCAGTATATGCCATGCTTAAGGAATAGAAGAGTTTGTATCAAAAATAACTTATGCCATGCACAGGTTAGACAGAACATGCTGTACTAATACGTTGTAGTAATTAAAGTGTCTGTAATTCCTTTGCATGAAGAAAAAGTGTGACATAGAATGGGTGGGGTTTCATTTGACTTTTCACATGTCTGATCTGAGTAATCAGCCAATCCTTTATCACAATGAAACAAAACTATAAGAAAATTTAATTTTATGGTTTCCAGGCATTGTTTCTGGTCTATGCAAGTAGTACTTGGTCTGCTTGCTTGTTCAGGGAGAATTCCAGCTTACACCACATGTATAATCCTATAATTGATCATTTAGATATAAAAACACCACGTAGATTCTTTTACACATGCAACCAAAAGATAAAGCAGATGACCTGGTTTTAAGGTTGGTAATGTCCAAGCTCCACTGTGAATGGAAGCAGATATGCCAAAAGTCAGCAGCTGACCTGTGAGGTGGTTGATGTTTAGGCATAGCTTATGATAATCCTTTGCTTATGACTCACAGTGCAGGCAAGTCATGTTTTCAGAAGGGGCTCTGACAGGATACAGTGAAAAGTTAACAGCCAAATTTCTCATTTATAATGACCACCCGAGTATTCCCTTGATGTACAGTATTCCTTGTATTTCTTCTGATGTATGTTTCTGCAGAAACCTAGCAATTCAGTTTGCAAAAGCTGTCAGTATTGACAGCCTCAGGTTGCCATTGGCTGTGATAGTACCAAGGGTTCCCTGTAGATAAAGTTCCATATAAATGTCCAATTATTAGACACTAAGTCTTTGATCAGATAGTAGAAAACCAAGGCATAGCATCCAAAGGGTGCTATAGAAAAGAGACAGCGTATGAATTTCTGTAGCCAAGAAGGAAAATCTCCCATACTGGAATCAGGGCTCTAAGGAGCTTGAGCTAAAGGAGACTTTTAGAAGAGGATGAGTAGGGTAGAGACAATGGGAGACTACTTTAAAGTAAGGATAACAGATTCATGTTCAACTGGAAGAAGAGCTGGAGATCTCAGAAAGAGAAGGCTATCTATAGAGGGCACAAGCCATTTGTAAATTCTGCTTCCTTTAAACGATGTGTTTTATTTCAGTGTAAACAAACAATAGAATGCCTCAAGCTGTGCAGTTAAAATATTTTTCTGAGAGTTTACATGACAGAAGCTTCACATGTGTAACTGCTTGGAGAACATCCTTCTATAAGAGCTTTTTTGAGATGCACATTTCAAAAGGGAGTGGGACCACAAGGGAGTTAGAACAATCATTGCTTGTGCACATTCCAAAAGAATTATTTCTAAAATCATTCTCTGTTTCTTCTGGCTCTGGAGCCATGTACTCCATCATGAGTACAAAAATAGGAGTTTTGTTCATGTCTTAACTTAAAATTTTGAGGAGAAAGGAGGCAGTTTTATAGCTTGGCAGAGTTTTATTTCAGCAGCTTATGTGATGCAAACCATAGCTTATGCATAAAGTTGCTTTTCTTAGACTGCAGCACTTGTGTGGGTTCAAAATTAATGTTGCAGAGTCTGTAAGATGTGCTGGTAAACAACCCAGTAGACAATAAAAGAAAATGTAAAAAAGAATCTTCTAAAAGAAAAGCGAGTTTAAATATCTTCGAGCACAGTCCAGCAAGCAGCTTATGAAATCACTGTACTGTGCAGGGATTCCTTTTGTTCATCTGGTCTGTACTACTAGTATAAGCTCTATTTTTCAGCCTATCAAGTAATTTAAACTACAGCTCTTTCTATATGCACATTTTTCCAGTGTGTTGTTCCCTCAGGTTGGGTGCTATGTATTGATTATAGTGCTCAAAATCTCAGTGTCTACACTAACAATATCATTTTAATCCCTTCACAGATTTATGGAGGACCTGAAGGATATGCTGGGGTTTTCTCCAAGCCAGTATTATTACTACATGTGGAAGTATGTTTCACCCTTTGTATTGTTATGTTTGCTGGTAGCTAGCATTGTCCAAATGGGATTGAGTCCTCCTGGTTACAATGCTTGGATTGAAGATATGGTATGTATATAGTATGTATGTGTATATGTAGGGCTTGTATGTATGATACCATCATCATCATCATCATAGTGATTGTATCTGAAGCATTTGAGAAACACATGAGCAGACAAAAAAATTACAATTAGAAATTCAAAATCAGCATAAATAATGACATGATTGCTTTTATCTCTAGTAACCTTGATGTAAAACCAACAGTTTTTTAGTTTTTTAATTTTAAGTAGTCCTGCTTTAAAGTATAACTGGTTGACACAAACCTCTATGCTCTGGGTGACTTATTTTGTAACATATGATAAAGAAACTCTTAATCATGGGAGAGGCTGTTCACATTCGTTAAGTCTTATTTTACTGCAGAAAACAGATGATAACTGCATAAATCATTTTAGATAAGACATCAGGTTTTTTATGTGTCATAGATTTTTTCCTTTGGGAGCGCATATCACAGTGTAGGTAGCAGCTGTATTAAAACCTGTCTCTGATAAGAACTTGTCTGGGTGAGTGGCAAGACAGATCTGAGCTTTGACTTCAAAATGAGATTCAGTCAGGGGAACTCTGAAGACTTTGGCTAGTTGTAGGCCCATGAGCCCTCAGCTATTTCTACAGGCTTTTTATGCAAAATAGACAGAGAGAAAATGTCACAGACATTCATCTAACTAAACTTTCCCAAATTAGCCGGGGGGGGAAGTCACAGCAAAGACAGGTAAAGGATAAACACAGGAGGTTGGCTTTACTACTGATAGATAGTATGCCTGCCTCTGTCCAGACGACTACATGATTCTCAGAAAAATGCTCTTGTTACATTTGAGTCTTGCCCTCAAAAATTAGAAAGAGAGATACCTTAGAATACCAAACATGCCATTCCTTTCCACATACAAAGTTGGGCAAGCAGAGCCTGTTGGCCATGGATGCAGTAGAGGTGTGGGGTATAGTAGTACCCCAGCATTTCAGTTTACCTGACATCTATGCAAAGTGCAGTAACTGAGATAGTTCCTGTCTAGACCAGGTATTAGCCTACAGAACAGGAGCTGACTTTCCAGGCATAGTTACAGATAGCCACTGCACACTTGTCTGTTCTGGACATCCTTTAAAGGATCAGGAAACTACAGAGATATGTAGCAGAAAGTCTAAAGTGAAAATCTTCATTTGCGTGCTGCTGAAGTGCTCTCAGAAAGTGTTCAATGGTGTTTTAGTCCTGCTCACTGGCTGAAAGATAGCAATCCTGCATCTCCATGACTCTTCCAATCTGAGATCTGTAGTGGTGCCCACACTGTGAATGCTGTGGAGTATGTGCTCGAGAACTGCAGACCTCAATGAGGACTGCAGTTTTTGTTATTTTTCTGGTAAAGATGTATTAATTGTTTTTCTGTTGTGTTTCTCAGGCCAAGGAAGAGTTCCACAGCTATCCAACATGGGGAATGATTGTCTGTATATCTTTGATGGTGTTGGCCATACTGCCAGTCCCAATCGTCTTCATGGTACGCCGTTGCAACCTTATCGATGACAGTTCTGGTAGTTTGGCATCTGTATCCTACAAAAGAGGTCGGATAATAAAGGAACCTGTTAACCTGGAGGGAGATAATACAAGTCTGATTCATGGGAAGAGTCCAAGTGAAGTGCCGTCTCCAAATTTCGGCAAAAACATATATCGGAAACAGACTGGCTCACCGACTCTGGACACGGCTCCGAACGGACGTTATGGTATTGGCTACCTGATGGCAGATATGCCTGACATGCCAGAGTCTGATTTGTAACCACAGAACAAAAAAAGTGCTGTCTGTTTCTTCTCTCACTGATCACGGCCCTGCTGTGAGGTGTGGTCAGCGTCACTTACTAGGGTGCGATCTCAGGTGCTCCATAGTGACAGTCTTTAAAATGGTTGAGAACGTTCACGTTGGATTAATTCTCGGAGTTTTTATTTGCACTGAAGGAAGCATTCAAATGCAATGGCAGCCTACATCTGCCAGCATAGACAAGAATTTGATTTTTAAATTAACTTCTAAATTTAAAATTTTCTATTTCTGAAGCCCAGGTCTCACTCAAATGATAAAATATTTCTGAGCTTATATCATTGAAAATCAATTTTTTTTCTGCTGGATTTCAGGTTCACTCCCAAGTATTACTAGTGAGCTCAGTAGTAGTTCACCAAACCCGTGTTTGTGTAAACACCTGTATATACCTTATGTAGATATGCTGTACTTATTTTATTAGCACTGATAATTACTTAGGCTATTAGCTGAGTAAAAAACAAACTTGCAAACTATTTTCTTATGTAATAGCTGTATAGAGCAATAGCATTATAAAATCAAGGAGTAGACTTATAGGAAGGCGATCAAAGATTCCCTGTTCACTGGGGACTGTGTAAACTGTGGCTGTATATTTTGTGTAAAATATTTGCTTTTTCAGTGTGAAAACAATGTTAGAGTGAGTCACTCCAAGAATCTTAAGGATTGTGCAGATTCTGCATTTTTTTCTATGCTGTGTGCCTAAAAAAGACCTTGATATTTATTGTGGTTACAAGATTACATATATATTATATTTATATAATATACTTGTAATGTAAATATGTATATTATTCTGTATGTAATCGTTTCAAAAGTTGAAGCAAGATGGCTTTTTAAATTAGTCTCCTTCAGTTTTGCTTCTGTTTTATGCAGATACTTTTTTTCAGTCAGTAATTGTTAAGAACTGTATGGCATTATATTTTAACCAATGAATAAAGAGATTGATAAGGTATTTCTCTGTCATATCCTAATACACTTATTATAACACAGCCTGCTTTTTCCTTATGTGGACTACCTGAAAGAATGACATTTATTAGATGAATAGAGATGCTAAGAGAACTTGAAAACAAAAATCAGTCATAATAAACTTTTGGACAGGGCTGTTTACTGGGAATACAGGAGGTGATGTAGTGTTGTAAACTGGCAGGGTACACTGGAAGCTGGTACATGATCTATTCCTTACCTTAAAGTGTTTTAAAATTAGGCATAAATTCTGACTTTTCTCTTTCTACTGAGCAAAGGGAAGAACTTGCTTACATTGTCCCAGCATCAAAGAACTAGATTAATTTATTTGAGGTAATTGCAAATCTCTGAAGCTCTGTGTCTCAAGACTACAGTTTCGTGCATGTCAGTATGGAAAAGCTACAACAAATAAATGGAAGGAAGCAGAATGTTAAACCAAAATACTTTAGCAACTTGATGAAATTCATTATGGATAACTCTTCTGTCACTGGAGAATAATCTCAGATAATTTTCCACTTTTAACGTGAGAGCTTTTGAAATAATTTCTAATCATTGGAAAGCTGAACTAGTAGCATTAGTTGGCAAAAACCTATATTTAATTATCAGGCCTATTTTACGTGTGGTAGAAATTGTGCACCTAAAAAAGCATTTAAAGAAGTCCTCTAAAACACACATTGGAACATATGGGGTAGAGTTGGCATAATTTAAGCAGCTTGTTCTTTTATAATTGATGTATTGGCAACATTAGCATGGGTGTAATGTCTCACTGTTAGAGACAGAGCAAGCATGTACAAAATATTCCTGTTGTGGCAGAGCAACAGCAAATTTCCACCATCATACCACATCAGGCTTCTAACATGACTCTTCGAGGTAGTTGCCATGCAGCCATCCCTCCCATCCAGAGTGCAGAATTCTGTTCTTACAGATGAGTTACCTGTACTGACATGCTTTTTCTATTATAAACCCTAGTTTTCAGTGTAGAGTCATGATCAAATGTTTGCTGCTACAGAAGAGCTCTTAAAATTAATATGAGCAAGATCTTACTATTAAGGTGCAATAGCTACTTCTGTTTAATGCATCACAAAGGGGACTAATGCTGCTTTAGCCGACTGCTGAAGATTATTCTGCTGGGAATATGTATCTACCCTTTTGCTCTTTACTTCAGCAGTTTTAATGAGTATTAAGACTTTCCACTAGTTGTCAATTGGTTGCTTCCTATTAACTCCAGTTAGCACATCCCCTCAGCTTCATGAAATGTATCAGGCTTGAGAAAGCCCAGAATGTATGTCCTGTCTGCTGTCGGATGTTCAATTCATAATTTGATAATAACTATGATTGAACATGCTCAAGTGCAGAAGTTCTTTAGCTGTGGTTTAGTATGATGATCTCTTAAAAAGGCATATATTGTAAATCAAAGACGACTCCAGCGAAGGGGAGAGAGAATGATGCATCTGACTCCATCATCAGGAGGGTAATGAATTACTTTATTATACTACACTATGTACATTTCACCTAAACTGAATCTGCCACGCACTCACTCTTGCTCACAACTGCACAGAACTGCACTCATCTGATTCGTGACTGTCCCGTGACAGTCCCACACACACACACTTCTTGGCCCTGATAGGCCAAGGGAACAAAACATCCTCACTTTGGGTAAACAATCTCCATATTGCATTCTACTTTAGCACAACACAGGCACAGCAAGCGAGATAAGAATTGTGTTTTCCTTCTTCTCTTCTTGTCTCACAGCTTCTCTCTCTTCAGAGGGCATGTGAATACCACAGGCATAATATGTCCAGCCTGAAGAAGCAATACTGGTCAAAAAAACCAGCCAGATGTGAAGATTTAAAAAATCTAAAAGTAATTACTATAAAGGGGGATGTCCATGTTCATACATATTAATGAAGGAACTGCTGAAGCAAAGAAAGAAATTGTATGTACATTTGCTGTTAAAGCCGAGGGAATCTACATTGCTTTGATTCTTCAGCTTTGTGAGCAAAGTAGTAAAAGGAGATGGCAGAAGAGAGAGGTTGCTTATTTACCTATTTAAAAGTCTCAGTGTCATGTTAGCTATAGCTACATTTAATCTGGGGAAGTGGGGGTTTAAGGAAGAGATCATTGCAAAAGTCAGTCATGCTTAAAATTAAAGAAAATCCTAATTGAGTCTTACATGGTTTTGGTTTTAGGGAATGGCCTAAGAACAAGATCATCCATGTGGAAAGTGAAAATAGATTTCCAATATAATTACTGCAGAAGGCATAAGGTTCCTCTAACCAATACTATTTTTGGGATCTGATTTTGCTACAGGAATTTAAAAGGATCAGTCATCATTAATATGGCACAAATTAAGGCCACATAGTTACCTCCATACTCATCAGTGGAGGTTCCCAAATTCGCTGAAGTGCAGGATAAACATACAGTCTTGATGCCTGATTTTAGTCTTTTTTGATGGACCAAAATTCTATTGATACCTTACAGAGTATCATGCAGTAAAGAAAAGAAAGAGAATAGGGAAAAAAAGAAAAAGAAAACTATGCAAGCATGAAAAAGGGGGGAGAAAGGGTTGAACAATCTTAACCCTATTCGCAGGAAGCAGCAGATACAGTTTAGTTGATGAATCCTTATTCTGCCATAAGGAGAACAATGGTCTTGTCATACTAGGCAGAAATCAGTTATGATTATGATAGCAGTAGCAGAGAAAAAAAAAGGATGTGTTTGCAAAAGAATTTTAGATACTCTGAAAATACTTGCCTGTATTAACCAGCTTGGAACATTCAAGTTCCCTGTTCAGGTGACATGCAGAGTATTTAAAAAAGCTTTCTACTTCTACCACATCTTTGAGAAGTTAGAAGAAAGACGGTTATGCAAATTTTAAAAAAATGCAGAAATTTAAAATCAACATCTAAATGCCTAGATTAGATTCTGTGGTTTGAGGAAAAAAGAGGAAGTCAAAATACTAGCTGTAATTTAGGTGCTTTGCCACTTGATGGTGCTCATATGTTATGTCTTGGTGAAATATAATGCTCAAGAGTTTTGAAAAGGGCAGAATAATATATTTTTTTCTCTATCAAGACAAGACTTCTGAATGATCATCGTGTTGCTAAAACTGAGAACTTTAATAATCTGTTCCTTTAGCAGCTTTCATTCATATTTGGGTTTTTATTTTCAAAACTGCTATCAAAAGTAAAACCAAGCTGTCAGTATCCCATTGTCAAGTAGTACACTTTTGGGTCTTGAGAGCAGGCAGTAGGCTCTTGAGTCAATATTTTGAAACATAGAAAATATTTTATAACATGCTTTATTATTATTATTTTAAAATATCTTATTACTTGCTATTTTTATTTCTTAAAATAGCAGTCATTAGTTGACAGATTAGTGGCATAAGAGAATCTTTGACTCTAATATTACTACTAACATTGACAATTATATTAAAAACTTCAGGGCTTCTCACTGCCATCATCAGTAAATTATTAAAGTTGACAGGAAGTAGATGAAAGGTGTTGGGGGGTAGCAAGGAACACTGAGAAGAGGCAGCAGCTGAAGGAGTGGCTCTGGCCTGCAGAATTGCTTCTGAGGAAAGCAGCTGCTGAGATATTTGGTTTTAAGAGGCTGGTAAATGTGCCTTGGACATCTGCTTAACCCTTTTGGTAAGGAAGGTGTGAAGTATTTCTCACAAGCTCTGACAAAACTACTGTCTCTTCCATTTATACTGTAGTCATTGTTACTGACAACTAAATGAGTGAAAAAGACTAACCGAGACAACCTTGTCTGAAATCAGCAGCAGTACATGCCTTTAGTGATTTTTATCCAGCAAAGTACACAGAATGACTTGAGAGCTCCCACGGCATAGTCTTTAAATTAGGGTGTTAAAGAATACATTCAGTGAAAAACCAGATGTAGGAATTCTCACTTTTTATTGTCTGATGTAATTTTCTGGTTTCGTGATGCCCTCTGAATCTTTCCAACCCAAACTCAACAGGTGAAAAAAAAAAAAAAGAATGTGTTTTTCAACACTCAAGATTCAAAGATGTGACATATCCTCTTAACTGAAAGAAGCTGAAAGAAGAATGGTGTGAAAAGGCAAAAGGAATTTCCTTCAAAGCAAGTCTAATAGATTTTCAGATTTTTGATTCAAGCAAAAAGGAAACACATACAAAGAAAGAGTCAGGTTTGCAATCCTGCAAATAAAGAATTAAGAAACATGTCAAAAGATTGATGAAAGGGGGTAGAACTGAAATGAAACACATTAAAAGAGGAAAGAAAAAGATACTGAGGAAATAAGACTGACTCAATATATGACAAAGTGTAAATTAAACAGGTAGTAGTTGATCAGAAAGATAAAGGGGTATGGGGGGAAAAGAAAAGAACTTCTGAAGGAAAAACAGATTTTGATGACTGGTGAAGTATGGTGTAATCAAACCTTTAGAATAAATAGTCTGCAGTAAGATACAGCTGTTAAACAGAGGTATGAATCAAAGGCACTTGAAGTTTGGATAGCATAGGAGGAGAAAGAGAGAGGAGGAATGAATCAGGCAGGAGAACGCTGGGCTGAGAAGAAAGACTTGAGCTGTGCCAGAATTAATTTCCCTTCAAGTATGCAAGTGTCTCGGACGTAGTGAAGAGCTTGATTATTTTTCATAACACATTTTGAGATGGTCTGGGGAAAGATGTTAAGGAAATGCAGCCTTCCAAACTTACTTCATTTTAGCTGTCTGATCTGAAGACAAAACTATCAGGGTAAAATAGCAGTGAAATTTTGCCATGTATTTAAGGTTTAAGGAGAAAAATAATTACTTAAAAGCACAGAAAACTCAGTGCATGAGAATGTGAGGTGAAGATAAATGAGTTAGTGACTAAAAGCTCTGAGTTGGAGACCACTGTGTTACTGTGATTTAACATTTTAGCAAATCTCTTGGGCATTTGCCTAGCATCAAGGATATGAATAGTTCCAACCATTATTCACAGACTTGAAATTAGCCAAAATCTTAAAGCACCTAAATGATATGCATTACACTGCCTGGTCCCTGGAATGGAAACCAGATACCCAGCCTCCCATATGCAGAGCATCTGGACAGTGAAGTGCTCCAAAATTATATGCCTGTAAATGGGCAACATTTGATGTGAAACTTAAGTGTGACAGAATCCCTTGTTATCAAAAGAAGAAGGAGCTGAGGCGCTCTGGAGAAGCTGCCCAACAGATGGGTGAGACATCAGTGTCTGTGGGTCACTGCAGAAATGAAATGTTCAGCTTTGTTCAAGTATAAAATATTTTGAATAAAAACTGTGCTTAATTATATGGATATTGTATTTAAGAAAGCTGTCATGAATGTTCTGCTCTCCCAGAGGAAGCAAAACCAACCTGCTTACCTGACACAAAAAAAATAGAGTGGTTTTCAAAAATGTTGCAAAGTTTATATGTACACATTCTCTTTGCCTAGATGTATACATAAACATATGTATGTATCTACAATTCATCTTTCTGAGAGAAGAACAAAAAGGAGATGGAACAGTTGGCACTTAAGGGTCTGTCTTAACTCCTTAGGAAATTTTATTTTTAAGTAAGTTTAATATTGCTCCATAAAGAATCTTCAAAGCAGCAAACAGCTAAAAAGTAAGGTCTCTAGGAAGAGGTTTTGAATTTAGTAAATAGGAGGGTTCTTTGGACATGTTTTGAAATTTCATGAGACTCTAAATTTTTCCCTAGACCTCAGATCTTTTAGGGTCAGCTTAACAAGGCCTCCATAGACCTCATAGATGTCACAATGTAAGGCTAGCCTCTTACACATCTTAATTCACACATTGTTATAAGCTTCCTTTTGATTTTGATTCCTCTCTGTTGCCCCAGGATTTATCAGATGGTTCCCATTTTCACCACAAGCTGCACAAGCAGCTGTGCTGGCACAATGGATGTGGTGTAGAGACAGGAAGGAAGGGCTGAAAGCAGAAATTTCTTAAGCCTGCACTGCCACCAAAGAAAGAAATACGGAATTTTGCTTTCAGCTTTAGAAATATTAAGTATTCTCTATGAAAACTATATTACAAACAAACAAAAAATTGCAAAAGTATCCAGCCTCTTAAGGGTTTTACATCATTTACAGTTGTCAGGTAGCTGAAAATTAGACAATACGTGGAGTAGAGATATATGGCCATACAGCCATATAAGAAGCACTGGTGGCACTAAATAATGACTTTATAACAATCATTAAAAAAAAAACTGAATCAGAATTCTTAAGATTCATTACACAGCCTTTTTCTTCTGTTTTCAGGGATTACATTTTGTATCCTTCCATATCTGTCTTTTACCCCTTACAGAATTAGCAATCTTTGCAGTCTGAATGCATAGAAGCTGAGCCTGTACTGCTGTGCTTACAGAAAACACTTGTGCCAGTACTGCACAGGTCAGAAGGAGTCTGGTCCAGAACACACTATGTCTGTGCACACATCCTGCATCTCTTTTTATTGACTGTGTAAAGGACACAGGGATCTAATTCTCATTCTCTGCCACACTTCAAACCATTCTTAGCTGAAGCACCTGTTGTGGGATGTGCTGAACAAGCAACTGAACAAATTTAGCAATTTGGTGAAGGGTAGGAGGAGGAGATTCTGGAGATTCTTTCTATCTTCCTACTCTCACTCCTGCCCACTTTCATATTCATCATGGACAGTTCCATTTCATTAGCCCAGAAAACTGGTTCACCTGTTATTCCAATTATTTTTTTTTTAAGTTGTGAATCAAACTGATTCATCACAGGACAAAATGAGTGCAAGCATGGATGCAGGAGGGAGGAGGTGCTGTACAGTCAGGAAAGGAAAGGACATCTCTTGTTTATTAGTAATGAAATTATTATATCTGCTCAGTCTTGTAGCATTACACCAAGAGAGAGATGTATGATGGGATAATCTAAATTTTGGCCTAGAAGAAGCAGTTCTCAAATCCCCTATATCAATTAAAAGCCTATCTTATGCATACATGAACTTTCACAATATGTATTAAATTCATAAAGCACATTCTTATTAAAGCACGTTAATGATCTCTGGATCATTGTGAGGGAAAGATTAGAGCCTTATCCTGTCTTCAAAGTGAATATAATAATTTGCCACTCTTTTATATTTTAAATCTGCTTGCTTGCTGCTGCTGAACTCGGGAAGTTTCCCTGTCTTGAAGTGGGATTGAATGTGCTGTTGACCTTTCATCATCATAGTGGTAAGACTGAATAGCTAATTTTATTTAGCAGTATATCATTACTTAGCTATGGCAAACCATTTCTTTAAAGACTGAAAATGTGTCCAAAGTCAGATCTGAGATTTGACTCCTAGCACATTAACAGACATATATGAAGATTTGAGTACTGCCCAGGCAAAATATTTCAGAAATTCAGAATGTGGTGTAACAGATTTTAAGACTATGCCTAGAAATGAAGAAAATTCGGGTTTGCTTTGTGCAAGGTACTGACAGTGGTATAGATAAACATGCTCAGTGGGAGATACCTACTGTTTCCTCAAGACTGTGTTTTACTGAGAAAGGACAAATGAATACTGATCTTTAGTGAGATGTGGATGTAATTCTTTAATGGAAAGAGAACAAGAGCCAAGCTCAGAGATCAGGAACACTCTTACAGTTGGCCTTTTGGACATAAGTCATCTGTGGGGTAGCATCACTGTTGCCCCAGTCTGCATCACCCTAAACTCAGATTTGTTACAATTGTTAAAATGGGGAGAAAAATGCAACAGCAACAAACTGTGATGCTCGCTTATATTCCTCGTGCCTTTCTTGGAAGATAAAATAAGTAAACCACTCTAAAAGTGAGAAAATAATGCCTCTCTTCATCTTTTTTTTGTTGTTGTTGTTGTTGTTGTTGTATATCATGCAAAGGAAGTGAGGTAGTGCATCATAAGCTAAAGGGAATGACCCCTCATTTTGTTGACTTCAAGTTTTAAGGGGAAAATATGATTTTTCATTCTCCGTATGTAGAAAGTCATGCTACACTGTGGAAAGTCTTGAATGTGGGAGAGAAGATTTAAGCTTTAAACCTCTATTTTCTTTAATGGATGTTGTACAGCTTAACTCTTTGAAGATATGACCCTGCGCAACCATTAGGAATGAAGAGTTTGCTTTTTGAATCTTTCACGTGCTACACATGCGAACTCACATGCCACGTAATTGTGCCAAACTGTCCTGTTTGTGCCAGTACCTTTTTTGACTTATAGTACTCTGGCTCCTAATTTATGTTGACAGTCCAGCCTTGGACTAATATAGCTGCATCATCACCATCACTAGAAAGTCATCACTGCTGGCAAGTGCTTTCTTTCTACATGGAGAAGACAGTTCTACTCCATTGTTAGGTGCCATTAAAAATAATTATTTGAGTTGTATAAAAATCCTTTCCCAAGACAGTATCTTTCATGGGAGGGAAAAGCATGCTTGTAGGTGGTTGTGTAACTTGGTATTTCCTCACCTTTAACTTTTCATCTCTTTTCATAAAAAATAGAAAATAAAAATAAATTAAAAATTAAAAGAAGAAGAAGATAAGAATAAAAACAGATTACAGATTTGAAAATTGATTCCAGTGAAGTAGGTTTGTTACAAAACCTGAGAGATTGTCATCTTTGTAATGAGTAATGCTTGGTAAGCTTGTAAAAACCACCAAATCAGCACGTGGGAGGATTCTTCTTGTGCAGGTAGAACTGTGCAATTTCCATGGGATACACCTCCTTCCCAGCCACTACACTGCTCCTGGAAAGGGGCAGGTACCAATCTGCAGGAGGCAGGATGCTCTCAGCAATTGGGAATGGGCTAGGTTATTACTGCTGCTCGAAACAACTGGCAGTGCACAAGTTGTGCACAACACACACAGGACTTCCCTCTTTGCTGATGTGATGATAACACTGATTCTTCAGCATCTTTAAGCCTATGAGAATGCAAGAATAATTTGGATCATTTTAGCCCCTTCCCAGTACTGTGAGACCCATGATGCATGCTTTCTATTTTTTTTTTTTTTGTTTTTGTTTTTTTTTTTTGTTTAAATCTGTACTGAC
>JAYDZK010000056.1:39750499-39772938 GCA_034509185.1 Euphonia xanthogaster | reverse complement strand
ACCCATGATGCATGCTTTCTACTTTTTTTTTTTTTTGTTTTTGTTTTTTTTTTTTGTTTAAATCTGTACTGACACAAAAATCCCATGAAATAGGATGTTTGATGTCGATTGTGCAGGGAGGAAAAAACTAGAAGGAAACACAAATGAAGTTTGTGACAGATTTAGAAACAAGGATCAGATCACAGTCACTGGAAAGGAGAGAAAGAAGCTGAAACTTTACTTATAAAGACAAAGAAAGAAATGTGTCCTTACTTTAAAATGTATTTTGTGGGATTAAGAGATGATGGATACTGATACAATTTCACATACCTAGTGCAGTGCTGACTAGCTCTATAAGCCTTGGGAAATGGGTTTAAAATAGGGTTTTTTTAATAGGTTTTTTTTGAACTTACAGTAGGAGCAGGCAGTTCCCTAGTTTAATTGAGGGGTTTAGCTATCTTTTTCTCCTATTACCTTTTTTTAAGGTGGAAAAAAAATAGTTGTGGATTTTTGTTTTAAAAGTAGAAAATTCAAATGTGTGTTTGATATTTCCTGATGGTGTGCAGTTATATATAGCACATGAGTGTGCTTTGGGACAATGAGATTGTCTGGCAGCAGGTGCTGCACAGAGAAGGCACATGTGGAGCTGTGACATAGGGTGTGAAAATGTCCAAGCAGCTGAGCACCAACAGTGTCCGGACAGATACACAATGTAAGCTTGAATCCTGTCCTGCACAGGCAACAAGTAGCTGACAGGAGAGAATTTCTTAAGGTCCAAGTACAGAGTTACGCATCAGGGAATACTAGAGCTAAACCTAGCTTTGACTGAGACTTCTTGTGTGATTTCATTTCATTTATCTCTCTTCTACCTGTCATTTTCTACAAAAAGTCTGAATATGTTGCCACCCTTATCTTAATATTCCCATAATAATATTAATAAATTTTTCACTGTTACATTAAAGATAGTCAAAATAAGAGTGAGTATTCTTTTACTAGTTAATAATTAGTATTCTATTTTTATGTTGAGTTTCTTTTAAAGAAGGCATAAGGAATTCTAGGTGCACTGGAGTGAAGGAAAGTTATATCAGATTAGCAGTGCTAAAGTCCTAGGTCTCCTGCAGTCAGTATTAGACTCAGCCAGCTCCACCAGCAGTAGAGAATCCCTTGACTTTTTCTTTCCACCAAAAACAGTCACTGCCATCTGACTTAGCTAAAGCATAGATTTTTCACAGCCTGGGATCTCAGGTACTGCTGAGGTTGCTTGTATCTTAAGCCACATAAGCTGGGGCCACTTTGAGACATAAATATCTGCTCACACTTTCTCTGAAGGAAGCTGGCTTAGCACTTGCACACTTAGGTTCATAAGTAATTTCACTTTCCTCTTTAGTTAGGCTGTGGCTGGTCAGGACAGAAATTGTCTTTGTAAAGGCAAGAGTCATTGATCTACTGATTCAATTTTCTACTGGTATATGACTACACTGGGAGTGAAATAGTACAGCCATGAATCTGATCATTGCAATAACAGTAACAATACCTGATCTGCAGGATAATAAAATTATTCCAATCCCAAGGCATAATGAGATTCAGGTTAATTTTTAGTCTTTCAGTCGAAAGTTTGCTCACAAATTCAAAGCAAAATAGTAAAATACTATCTGAGATTAACAGATTTGTAAGCAAATATAGATTTTAATTTATTGTGAGTCCTTCATTGTACACTGTTAAATTGCTTTGGGTCAAAAGATTTGCTGAAAAGAGCACAGATTCTAATCTATGCAACACATCTGGAGAAACACTGCATATCTCTTGTGAAATAGATTAATGAAGACAGAAATATGGATTGGTACAGAGATAGACAGATTGGTCAATCCTCATGAAAACTATTCTTCTCAATAGACAGAAAAGCCTGAGAATTTTCTGTGACACTCCTCCATTATGGCAGTATAGAGCACTATATTCTGGGCAGAGCATCTACCCATTTCATTTTCAAGTATAGTCATAAGTGTGCACCCAGCCCATCCAACACAGTCTTGTGCATAATATTTCAGCTTTATGGACAGAGGCTTGAGGTAATCAATTATGAATGAGTGAGACAGCATGATACTTGATGCTGCCACCACACAGAATGGAACATGAAAAAGCATCCAGCAAGGACAGCAGTTGGAGCTCTTCTCAAGAAGTTCAACATTGTAATTTGGCACTCTTAATTCAGGCTTAATTCACATGCAGGGGAATGTGGGCAAGGCTGCTTTCACTCAGAGAACTGCAGGACAAAAAGAATGGTTTCTGTGAAGGCTTCAAGGAGGGTTTGGGATTTTGTAATAATTTTGTGAAATTGAAAAACTAAAGTTGATAGCTTCTTAGAAATTCTGTGTGGTAGAAAGATGCTTATTTGCTACTGAAATTTTCTTGAAAATATCACATTTTCCCCAGTTATTTCCAGTAAAAAAGTTTGAAATCAAAGAAACAGGGTGAGACCAGCAGATATTAAAACCTTTTATTAAATCCTGATTTTATTTTTAATGGAAGGATGTATTTAGCTTTTTCAGAAAATCTCTGCCATGTGTAGACTGGCACAAGAAGTTTTGGTGGCTTTTGCATGAAGTAAAACACCTCTGTAGCTAGTGTACATGCAGCTCTTCATAGAAATCCAGGCCGTATAAGACCTGGATTTCTTGTTAGGACTGTTGTATAATGGGGATCTGTGAGTACTCAGCTCGCAAAATCAAAGCATTTTTTCTCCACAGTGTTGTGGCTAATAGTCATATTCAGATGCTGGCAGGTTATGCAGTCATAAAAATGAGACTATTTTTGGCAGGGATGTTCTAATGCTCATGGGAATGAGGTGTTTTGTTGATAGTTTTCCTCAACCAACTACAGAAACTGTTGGTGATGAATAGGTCATCCACTTGGAGACACTTGCCAGAGCTGCAGATTTCATGAGGCCAAGTTTCATTTCAAAGAAAGTTTTCACTGTCCTCGTAAAATGTGTTTTTTCTTCAGCATGATTTCATTCTAACTGATAGGCTTGGACTTCAAATAAAAGTATCAGTGTATTAGTAATATGCCTGCAGATAACTTGTCAAGTGACCACCCACACAAAATAAGAGGAGTCAGAAGTCATGGCTCCCATCCATCGTGAACCACAGAAGGTATTGCAGGTTGTCATTTCTGCTGCCTGTGCATTTTCATGGTTTCTTTGAATCAGACTTCTAAGCTTTGGAAACGTACAACCCATGGACACAAAAGACACAGTGAAGCATGGCCATGTAGCTGCTGAAAGTGTACAGTACTGCCAGCCAAATACGAAGAAAAAAAATTACGTGGGATGCTGTGGTGTCTTATTCTGTCTAGTAACAAGGGATCATAGAAACCCCTCCAAATGCAGAAAAAGCCAGTTTATCACTGGATCTTCAATTTCTTTTCTCTATATATAGAAAATAAATTTAATTTTAAAATATGAAGGGACACATATTTCTAAAGGTGAAAAACACCCTGCCTTGAGAACTTTGTACCTATTTGTTTCAATCCACAAGTATGAGCCAGGAAGAAATTTCATTATCTATGCTACTGAAAAGAAATACCTGCTTACCAGCTAGTCATATTTTACTACAAGCAGAGCTCAGTTTTCCTAAATCAACTGCATGATCTGTTTTACAACATTTCTAGGGAAATAGCTTTTTGTTTTTGTGGATAGAGATGAATTACTTGCTATACTAAATGGTCTGGGTTTGTACTTGGAAAGTGCTCTTTATCCTCATGTAAAACAGGAACTAGATAATAGATAACTTGAAGCAAACCAATTGAATGCATCATAATTTCATAAAACCACACAATGAGAACCCTGGTGTATCTTCTAAAATTTCACAAGTAGTGATATACTTTCCCCCAGTGACTCACACATAGTCAACACCCAGCTGTATGGGAGATCACATGTGGAAGAGATTTCTAACTTTTTTTGAAGAGTAAAAGGTAATAGAAATCAGCTGATACAAATGGTGAATAGTAAAAGATTTAATGATGTAGGATTACTTTTGGTAAATGTTCTTTACAGGATAAACATTGTTTAGAAGCAGGATATAATATTGGAACTTGTCAATGGCTGCCACTCCACCTATTGCACAAGGAAAGCAACAGCTCCACTTGTTAAAATTCCTAGATTCTAAGAGATGCAGGGATGGAGGTTTACTGCCAGTTTAGTTAAGAGTGGGTTGGTTAGTCAGTTAGTTAGTTAGTTAGTTAGTTAGTTAGTTAGTTAGTTAGTTAGTTAGTTAGCCAGTTAGTTAATGAACTGGTGGGCCCCAGAAGAAGAGAAAGAATCAGAGGATACCTATCATAAAATTATTCCAAACTCTGCCTGTATTTGAATCCATGCTGCAGTGGTTTAATACAATGCTTTTTCCTGCAGTCAAGGAGAAAATGAAAAAAAGGTTAAGGTTGCTGCACCCATGCATCTTACTTTAGTACAGCAAGACATCCTGATCAGTTTCCAGCTCTGCCTCTTCTTAAGAGACCATCCAAAATCCATTTAGCAAAGGGTCTAAGAACATTTGAGCTGTCAACCTCAATTCTGAGAAAGAAGAACTACTCCAGGAAAACACTTTTCCAGTGTGGAGCTGAAAAATGAGCTGCCTGTGAATGCCATCCAGAAAAGGAGAGAATACAGTTGGCTAGACCAGGTAGGCTGCTAAAGCCAGGGGGAAGAATCAAACCAGAATGGAAAATGGACTTCATACCAAATAACTTTCACTGTACATGACTCTCAAATCTGAACAGCCCTCATATGAACTGGGAAAAACCCTAATTTCTCTTTGTCAGATGAGGAAGTGCATAGCAGGATGTCAAACTTCAGACATTGCTTTTCCACAAGACACACTGTCCTTAAAAGAAAAGAGAACTATACTGATCAGCTTGGTCTGCCCTCTGACAGGCTAGGGATGTGCAGCCTTTGTGTGCACAGGTGCTATGTGAAAAGTTTGGCCTTCCTTTGGCAGTTTTCCTTGTTATTCCTACTGTGTAAAAGCAATCTTGAAGGGATGTAAAACAAAGCTGTTGGCAATAAACCCTGCATTTAAATTGAAGCATAGCAAGAACCACATGGTAAAGTACAAAACAATGGCAAATCAATCATTAATCACTCTTATTTTCTGGAGCAAAGCATTATTGTTAATATAATAAAAGCATATGGCTACTCTGATAGAATACACAGACTGGAAAGCAAAAAAAAAAAACCATTTGCATGGTGTCAGCCAAAACAGTTCTTACACTTAATTTGCTTTATTTTAAATTTGCTCCATGTTTAAAGATAGACAACTTATTTTTGCTGGGCTCTCCTTCTGCTGTCAGCAGCTGCACAAAAGTCAGCTTCTTGTTGTTCAAAAGTTCAGGAAGCAATGTTATGCTAGTTGTTCCAAGCTGGAAAAATCTATGAGCAATTTCTTCTTCATCTTCAAGCATTCTCTAAATACCTCCAAAAATCAGTGAAATTTTCAGCCTGAAAGGAGGGACATGGCTATAGTCATAACAAATGATCTGCAGCTAGATATGCAATATGGTTTGTGATAAACACCTGGCTTCGCCCTATTCTAGAGCTGTTTCTCCAGAAAATATAGCTTGAATCATGAAAATTGAAAACAGCAAAAATCTGGATGTGATGAAATGCTAGTGATCCTACTTTTAAACCAGTTTTTTTGAGGGGTGAGTATACAGAAAGGTGAGTTTCTTGCACCATGTTTTCCTTCCTTTCTTTGCCATTTGTACCCATTGACTAAAATGTTACAATTCAAACATGAAATGTACACAATTAAATACAAATACCACAATAAAAAAGAAACTCTGTCCTATAGAATTGTTGATTTTCTCCATAATCTTTCCAGTTTGTCTTACAAGATAAAACCCATAGTAAGATGCTTTAAAATAACATCACTAGTCATGCACTGAGTCCACACATTTTTCTGGATGCTGACTTTTGTGTTTATAAAACAAGTCTGTGTTGGCCTTTTTCGCTTCTACAGGCACTTCACGAAATTTGTGCCCAAGTTTCCTTGTTGTTCTTGGCAATTACTTTTCCAGCTTATCACTCACATTTAATATTCCTCTAAAGAATTAACACAGATTTCAAGTCTATAAGGAATCATTGTAGCTTCACCTGCTTGTAGAAGCTGTAGACTTTAAACTGGTAATTGATGTATCCACTCTGCAGCTTCTGAGCTAGAGACATTTTAGAAAAATTATCTAGCCTTTATGTAAAGACTGCAGATGATATAAAATTTGATGCTTCATTAGGAAAGCTATTTCAATGGCTAGCTACTCTGTGTTAATAAGGAATTCCTCAATATTAGTCTGAATTTGTCTTATATAAGACTACAGTGACTGTTAACTGTAAAATTTCTGCTGGTTATAGATGTCTGTACTTTAAGAAATTTGTTCCACACTTACCTACAGAAAGTAATGCAATTGCCTGATTTTTCTCTTGAGTAACCACCAGAAGTGGACATCATCATCAAAAAATTATTTCTCAAGTGGCAGAGGAAATCATAAGATCTAACTTGCACCTTCCAATCCTTATGCTCAGCTTACACATAAGAAATTCACCATGATATTCCCAAAAATTGCACTTACCAGAAAGCAATTTCAACCAATTATCCTTCATCTGGTTGTCTCAGTACGTTTTTCTTACTCACTGCATTTTAAAAGTTGCCCTCCAGTTTGTGTAGCTTACTGATTTTATTTTTAACTGCACAGGCTTTGCAGAGAACAGGGATATTGATAAGAAACTACCCTTTCATTGTTCAGTACTGCAGTGAGTTGACCTTGGCTGGCTGTCAGGTGCCCACCCAGCCACTTTGTCACTTCTGCTCCTCAGCAGGACAAGAGAATAATATAAGATTAAAAGCTGATGGGAAGAGTGATGGAGATTTCTCACCAATTACTGTCACAGGCAAAAGAGATTAAAACTGAGGAAGAATGATTTAGTTTCTTTCCAATTGAAAGCAGAGTCGGATAGTGAGAAACAAAACCAAAACTAAGCACACCTCACCCCTCCCACTTCTTTCCAGGCTCAGATTCTCCTGACTCCTGTACCTCTGCCCCCTGCACCCTTGAGTGAGGCAGGGGGAGGGGAATGGGGTTGTGGACAGTTCATAATGCTTCAGGTCTGCTGCTCCTTCCTCCTCATGCCCTTCCCCTGCTCCCTTGAGGGGTCCCTCCCCTGGGCTGCAATCCTTCATGAACTTCTCCAGCAAGGGGCTTTCCCATGGGTTGCAGCTCTTCCAGAGCTGCTTCAGTGCAGGTCCCCCACAGGCTGCAGCTTCCTTCAGGTTACTTCTATTCTGCCTGCACTGGGTTGTCTGCCTCCCCAGACATCCTCCCTGCCCCATCACCTCTGTGAAGAGCATATTTAAAGATTATCATTGAAATATGCATTCACCACACAGTCCACACAAACCTCACATACATTGATAAAGAGCACTGTCCACCAAATTTGAACTGGTACCATGACTGCACCAACGGTGGTGGACAGCACATGCATGCCACACCCTTTGTCCCTACACCACATTACAGCTACAAAACAGTTCTCACAAATATTCTGCTTTCTGGTAACATTCAGATCAAGATTTGCTGATTACCTCTCTTGGTTACTGTCCTTTTCTCAAATTCCTCCACAACCCACATGTGGCACCAGAAAAGACTGTAGTGGGTTAAGCTGGTCTGATCTCACAGCAGCCACCCCAGCAGCTCCCCCGCTGCCAAACCCTGCCAAATGAATTGAATATAAATACCCTTTCTCTTTGTGTGTCATCTACACATTTAATGAAGAAAAATTTCATGTTTTCTCTCAGTAAGCATACTAAAAATCATTAACCACATGCATAATAATTAGATTCCTTTGTATTCTTTATTCTTGTACTTTAACTGCCCTGTCAGCTTAGTGACAAATGCACATTGTATTCATAACTGTTCATTCTCCCTAGGTAACTAATAACTGTATTTAAAGCTTCCAAATCATGCATCAGTTTTGTGACAAGGAGCAGCTAATCACCTTTCTGGAAATTCAATACCTTTTGTCATAAAACTTTGAAAATGTTTCTTCAGACAGCTTTTGTACAACATAATAACATTTGATACAGATGATTTAACTCACTATGGATAACAAAACACAATATTGAAAATTATGCTAAAGTATAGGGACATATTCTAACTGGGAGACTCAATAATTTTTTGAAATGGCAAAGTTCCTCTCTGGCACAGTAAAAACGGGCAAAAGAGCAAATATTGGGTTTTTTACTTTTTTTCCCCCTCCTCTCCTTAGAAAAAGTTAATTTTCACAAAGATTTTTCAGAAACTGTGCTTCAGGCAGAGGAGGCTGCATCATGCCTGCAGTAAACATTCCCTTCCTTTTTCAGTGACGAGTCTTAGCAACACAGAATCCTCATCTAAATGTATCAAAACCCAGCAGCTCTGCCAGTGTTGAAATAATAAGAGTATGGCAAAAAAAAAAAAAAAAAAAAAAAAAAAGAAAAAGTTTAAAGATCCTGCCACCTAAGCTCATATCTTGTGGAATATAGCTTGTAGGATTTTGTCCAGGATTCTGCAGCAGTGTAGCCTTTGGCTACACTTACAGATGTCCACCCTTCCTTTTCCTCATTGTAAGCATCACCTTCTCTTAGACTGTTACTGTGTCAGTGCTCTTATTGCTGTGACAAGCCTATGACCCTGTATGTTAGCCTATGAATCGTGAAGGGTTTGCAATCCCAGTGTAGGGCATCCTTGACATTTATCTTTTTCAACAAAATGTGACAGTACCATTTTTCTCAATCATGAGCACTTGTGTCAGCTGACCTGCAGAGAATAGGAAAGAAGTTGTCTCTCAGTATGAAAACATAGCCAAATCATCAGGCAACATTCATTTCTCTAATTCTGTTGCTCAATGCCAGCCTTGAATATGCTACTATACATTTAAGGATACACTCTTAAAGAACAATTTAATTTCCATTTTGTTTATACAAAACAATAAAATATTTCTACAGTATGGAGAGCAGCTATCCTCTGTTCCATATTGGATTAGGGAATGTTTCCTATTTAAGGATTTCTTTTCAATACATTTCACAGTTTTCAAAAGAAACACAAGTTCACTCTTATTGTCATCAAATCGAGTTTCAAAAGTGACTTTAAAACCATTGGGGATGCTTCTACAATAGTAACCACAGGTAATATTTTGAAATAAAATACTTTCTTTTAAAGGACAATGGTGCATTATTATTCCAATAGTGGGAAATATAATACTCATTAGTAAGACTTTATGTCTTGAAAGTCTCTTTTTTCACATGCATACTTACTGTAAATGTGGATCAGAATAAGTTCATGCTGTATTCTTAAAGGTTTTCTTTTTTTTAAAAAGTGACTGAAGGTTACCATGGTATTTTAATTTCAGAAGTGCTGATTTTCCTTAGTTCTAATCCATATACTGAAAATTACACTGGAACAAGAAATTGAACTATTTATTGTAGACATGCTTAATATAGGCAGTAAATTCAAGGCAATGCTATGAATAAAAACTTAGCAAATCTAGAGCTTAAAAAACCGAACAAGTATAAATATCTGAAATATACTCTGGCAACCTCATTTCACCAGACTCACACTTAAGTTTTTATTTTTTTCTGGTTTAAAACTGAGGTTAGAAAAGTGCTTAAGCTAAAAGAAAGTATATTTAACCCTAGATACCAGATTATCTTTAAGTCTTTGAAGAGTTAGATGTCTATTCTTTCTCAACAGGAATCAGATATGCAATCTTCAGAGCTCACTGTGAGTACAGAAAAAGAACAGGTTTCTACCTCAAGCAGCCTATAACAATAGCTAAAATAAAGATGTACTTGATCCTGACTAGCTGGTCAGTTAAGAAAATTTAATACCAGCTTTCATGGGACTTCAGGGAAGTTGATAGAAATTTGATTTTTCTCTCTTATCCTTCCTTTCATTGAGCAAATTATTAATTTTGTCCTTTGGTATAAAAATATGTGCAAAAAAAGTCAACTTTTGCATGAAAAAGTTTCTGTGTCCAATTGTAGCCACTTGTCAGTCGAGACAGTCGGAGATATCGAGCCTGCTATTAGGAGGTATCAGGGAAGGGCTGTGAAATTAGCTTGTTTCAGGGTATGTATCTGCCAATGTAATGTTAGTTGGAAAAAAAAAAAAAATCTGTGCTTTTAGTGTGTTTCCAACTTCTGTGTTAAGAAATTGTAAGAGAAAATCCAAACATAACAGTGCTGCATATAAAAAGTGACAGCTTTTGGGTTTGCCTATGGAAAAGAATGGTTTCCCATTCTGATTTGTATATTTGAAATGAAGGTCAAGTCTCTTCCATTGGGGTACGTTTTAGAAATGAACAAATTTACCTCTTGCAGCTTTTTGTGCCATATTATTTTTGTACTCTGAATTAAGTTCTATTTTATTTACTTTGAGTTTTATATTTCAGACAGAAGTATTAATTTTTATTCTTTGGTTCTTTTCAATTTTTAAGTATTCAGGTTTTTGTTCAAATAATATTTCCAACCACTTTAATTTTAATTATGTTTCCAGTTTTAACTGCACATCATTTCACGTAGGTCAACTTTCCTATGCATTTTGAATTTCTTTGAAGGGCCTTTAGCTCTGAAATAAATCTGCTTCCTTTTATTTCTTTCTCCCCTTGTAAATTCTGCTCAATTTATTTTAGCCAGTCTGGTTCTGATTTATGTTTCATTTATTTACATTTCATTATTTTCACCTTTTAAACTTTTTTCACCCTGTGATTTCTCATTTTCTGATTCTTTTAAACTGCTTACAAGTACCTCCCCCGCACCTATTAAAAAGTCCTGGTTTTTTATTGTTTTAGCTTTTTTACCCCATACTGAAAGAAGTCTGCCTTCAAAAATTTTTCTTTTTTTTTTTAAAAAACATGCTTAGTTTTATTTTCACCTTCTTTGCCTAGCCCAAACCAGTTGAAACTGATGCTCCTTAAAACATGGTTTGTGATTTTCCTGTTATGTTCAGCACCTAAGATAGCTAGAATTTCTGTAACTAACACTTTGAAATGATCTAGTGTTTTATTGATATCTCATTTTACAAAAGAGAAAAGAGAGGGTGGGAGCACATCAGACTGGTATGTTTCTTCTCACCATTTGACTATGCTAAAAATGAAGAAGGAAATGAAGATCTGTTTTGCTCTGTAGTAAGGTTGGCCCCAACATGGAAAGAGAAAAAAGGTCTTGTTATAAAGGGAGATGACTGATAAAAATCATGATGGAATATTGAAAATAACATTAAAGGCAACATTTTGGCTCTAGTATTCTTTTTTTCCAAGCAGTTAAAAATGAAACAAAAATGTAACCTTGTCCTCTGTTATATTTCACACTTTTTGGAAAAGTCCTCTTGATTGAGACAAAAGTCTTATCTCATATTTCTGTTTTGCAAATATATTTTCTGTTTCAAGACTGGATTTTATTAACTGTTTCTGAAGTCTAATAAGCTTTTCTTTTGCACATAATACAGTACCATATTTCATTTTACATTTCAGTTTCACACCACTTGAAAAGGGTACAACTTTTAAAACTGAACCTGACAATGCAGTGGTAAATACACATTGTGCAGCATGGGACTGAGTAAAATGTTCAAAGGAAAGATTCCCATTTATTTTACAGGATGCTAAAGTGGTCCCCATTTTTTTCAGATTATAATTACACAATGACATCTGGAGTGTTCAATGATTTTTACAGGAAATTCCTGTTCCCCTCTATATTCTGTTTATTTTAGCTTGTTTTGTATTGTCAGAATCAGTCTCTCTTTGATGTCAAACTGGTGAATTATTTAAGCATTTTGATCTGTAATCTTTATTGGCATGACAAGGCTGGTGCACAGGTGTTCCCAAGACTACAGTAGACTTTAAAGTTCTATTGCTTGGGTATGGAAACCTGACTTATTCAGCCTTCTTGCCATGAGGCAGAAGAGTAAATGTATGCTGATAACAAATCATTACTATCTGCTATCTTTTGCAGCCTCCTGTATTGAAGTACATTGTTTTATAGAGGATGACTCCCAAACTGATTCCACATTAATTGCCTTCCCTATTCCCAACACAAAGCAGAGATGAAATCTGACCCATTATTGTAATTTGATCAGAAGTACCTGTCCAGACCACACAGTGAAATGCTTCTTAAGGTCAAAACAGGAAAGGAGGCTTTTGGGTTTTTTTATTGTAGGATTTAATACTTGTACTTTTATAAACTGAGTTACTGTTGGCTTTTAAATGTTTATTAAAGAAGGAACTAAATGAAATCACTACTTCTTTTATAGATGCAAAGTACAGGTTTCATCCAATACTGGCTTCTTCTGTGGACTTCAGATAATTGCATAATCTAAACCCTCAGAAATCTCATTGTTTTCAAAGGCAAAGTATTTACTTATAGTATTTACTTTAAAACAAAATAAAACACAAAATTGGTGTTTTTTGTGCAATTAAAAATTACAATATAATAACTTTTTTATAACTATGTGTGACAGCAGAAAGATTAATAAATGGTTTTTCCTTTGGCTGGACAGCCTAAATCACACAGTATTTGGTTTAATATTGGTGCTAAGAAATATTTTCTATAAATGATTATTCAATTGCTAAATTAGTTTTCATTTAAATGAAAAGAGCATATACTTTCCTGACACTCTTTTGACAAACACATGATTTTGGCAAGAATGCGAACTCTTTAGCCAACACATACACAAATTTCTGAATTTTATGGACAAAAATGTCCAGGTTTCAGTTTCCTAGAGAAGAAAAATCAATGTTTGGGTTTTTAGTCTTGACCAAAAAAAAAAAAAAATCCCATTAAAAATTGTAGAGAAAAGGACAAAATATGTTTATGCGGAACCTTCTCCATCTTTACTTTCCAATTAAATCTATTTTTTTTGCAAGCATTTGAGTTTATAAAAGTCTGCAAGTAATGAAATTATACCCTGTAGACTGACATTTGAACTTGTTCAATTTCTCACTTGTTTTAGCTGAAATCCTGAGACTTGCACATTTTTATTACTGATTTACATTATTTAATAAACATTTACATTTTATTGACCTGCCTAAATTTGGTTCCTATACCATTATTAACAGTTATCTAAAATTCACATTATTCTGCTAATACATGTGAGTTCTATATTAAGAGAATAAATCATTACATGTGCAATTCTTTTCCTTTGGTATGGTCAGATTTACAGCAATTTCAAAGGGGGAAGCCTTTTTCAAGAATAAGGACTTGCACAGGTCTGAGTTCACAGGCCACCAGATGGTAAATAAATAAAGCAACATATGTTTCCACATTAAGATATTTATTTCAGAAGGTTTTTGAATAACAAATCTTTGTAAAACATGCAATATAATAAAAAGTATGAGTTGATCACTTCGCCCCCATACTTCATCTGTCGGAATGCGTGCAATTACACAGATTACACAAAGGAAAGATATTTCTACTCCTGAGGGTACCCATGTGACGTTAAGGTATAAAACAGTACTAAGCTCACCCTTCTGTGGCTTTGCTTACTTCTCACTCATGTACTTTTTAGAAGTAGCTGTGTACTAAAGAGGAAATATAAATCATAACAGATATGTAAACTGTCAACCCCTTCAAATATATTGGCATTCAAAAATTTCTTCAAGATGACTAGGGACAAAAGATCTTGAAGCAGAAGTAATAGTCAAAAAATTAAATGTCTACAATTGGTCAGACTGAAAGTTCTACCTAAAACCACTTATTTTCTTCATGCTATATTAATATTATTATATTAATAATAACCACATAACCAAACATGCAAATCCAATATATTACATGAGAACTTAAGTGGAAAACTTTGGCCTATGTTTCTATATATTGCATAGCCACAAATGCATAGCTAGATGCACAGAAAGGTAAAGAGAAGCCTAAACCAGAGACTCTCAGTAAGGGAATAATCTAACATCTCAGCAAGAAAGAGTTCAATGGAAAAGGCAGTAAAAATATTAAAAAAGAAAAAAAATATGGATAGTGTGAAAACTGGAGTTTGAAGCCTAGTAAAGAGTTCCAGCAGAGATGGGAAAATAACTATATTACATTCCTGAAGAACAGTGTTGCCTGTTCTTTTGCTGGGTTGCTCTGGATTTCATTTACACTCAGAAATTGGGGAAAAAAAAAGTTTTTGCTCAAGGGTGGATTTCTGAGCGACAAAGTGATAGGAAGTACTGTTAATTTTCTTCTTTGAACAGCATCCCATTGTGCCAGAAATGCAGTATTAGGGTTTCATATAAAAAAGGAAAAAACCTATTTTGTTTCTCACAGGAAGTTTTCTTTTTTGCTGTTCACCAGTCATGTGACATTTATTAAAGAGGGCATAAATATCTGCTTGGTACTGAGGAAAGTAACTGGGCTGTCTGCATTATTTATTAAATGCATTTACTATTTAAGAGTCATATTCTTAAACACGTCAAGATGCAAGTCACCATGAAGAAATTCAGTAGTTTTCTAACATCACTGGTTTCAAGGAGGTAAAACACCAGTGCTACAAGAAGATTCTCTTTGAACAGCTGTCTAAAAAACCACTGCATCTGACCATTCTTCACACAGTCTACAAAGGACATACTGCCAGGGTACACAGGGCAGCCCAGTCTTTACACTGCTGAAACTGTGTTAGGACTATCCAACACATCATCCTTACCAGCCTAATTTCTAGCTAGGCAAGTCATTTTCCAGTATCAAACCATCTATGTTTGGTGTGCTGCAACAAGGCCAACAGCAAACAGAAAAGGGGCTTTTCAAAGTTTCAAATGCGAGCTGTAAAGGTGCTTAGCTGTGTGTGATTAGGAGAGCAAGGTATTAAAGTATGTGTTTGTGAATAGAGGATGAATGCCATCACAGGTCTAGCATCAGATGCCTTGGCAAGTTTGTGAAAGGAGATGGTGCAAAGTCTGGATTTGATAAGAACTATTTACACAGAGGAGCAATACCACACATGGATTATAAAAGTGAGACGCATGAATGATATTGCAGAAGGTTCAAGAGCACACTATAATAAACACTTTGTGGACTGGCATTTTACAATGAACTTCTTGAATCTAAGCAGATGAAACATGGTACACAGCATCCATCCATGACTTTTTTGCAATGTCAGCAGAAAGAACTAGGAAGATGTTTGTTGTGCTAAGTTAATCAGTTGTGGGGGAGTCTTATAGCCTTTTCACTCTGAGACCTAGACACAGTATATCCAGGAAAACATCTGTGGGAACTACCTTGGATTCCCATCAAAATCAGCCTAAAATACTTATTTATGAGTAATGATCTGTTGGAAGGCTAGTGGAGAGGTAACACAGGAATGTCACAGCTGGGCTGGACTTCAGCTGACAGAGTCAGAAAGTACCATCTTTACCAGCCACAGCAAACAGCTCTGTAATAGTCACTGGGTTTTCCTTTGACCCTTGGTCTTGCCCTTCTCACTCAGCAGATTTAAGCAAATATCAACTGTTTTTTCAGCCACATACAAACAGTTTTGTGTACAAGGGGAAAGGAGGTTATTTGGACTTTATGCAAAGCAGCCTCATCTCAACTGCTCCATCCAAGTTAGCAACGTCAATGTCTCACGTTTTTTTCTACCAGTATGAATGGAGTGTGCTCAGAAAAGATTAATATTCAAACTTACATTTTACACCCCAAGAGTCCTTACTCTCAGTTTTACCCACCTGTTTTTTCCTACTTAGTTACCTGGTCATAACATGCCACTTCATATAAATGTCAAATCATTCATACAGACCACTGAAGTTTGCATTACTCTGATTCATCCTGAGCTATCCTCCCTCCCATGCTAATAATAATAAAAAAAAAGAACAACAAACAACCCACCTCAACAAGGAGGCAAATATAAAACCCCTTATCAGAAAATTTTAGGAAAAAAAGAACACCAAAAGATTCTCCCCCCACCTGTAAAACAACCCTAAAAATTTAACTGAGCTTCATTACCTAGTTAATAATCATCTGCCCTTTGGATCCTCATATGTACACATGGAAACATCCCTCCAAGGAGCAATCAAGCTGGATTTTTTGATTACAATTTCCAGCAGCTGTACACGGCATATCCTCTGAATCACCTGGTGCTGATTCACAGTGATTCCTCACATCAAACAAACTTAATGGTAAAACAAAAAGAATTTATTTAGGAATTCTTTAGATACAACATCGGTGGCAAAAGACTACAAGTAAAATAAATATGAAATGAAGGGTTTTTAAAATGCAACAACCAGATGCCTCTGCAATATTCTTGGAATAGCCTCTCTGAGAGACTCTGGGAAATGTCGCCTGACTAAAGATCTCCATCAATTTGGAAGACAAAACTAGCTAGAAGCTGCAATATTTTGTGAATGATGACTGGGCATCCTCTTCTAAGCATTCCATAATATTTTTTCATCTTTAACTTGGTTGCATATCTAATACATATATGCATGAAGATTTACATCTTTATCTCTTGAGTACTTTCTAGATTTAGATTGCAAATATAAATTCAGATTGCTTTGATGGCTTAGCTCATTTGACAAAATGGTTATATTTTAACCAGCTGTAGAGGCTTTATATCTGCAGGTATTTTTTTTTTATTTTTCTGACAGAGGTTTGGTTTTTTAACTGCTGACTGACTAGTTCCTGCCAAGCCTGGGTGGTTTAATGATACCTCTAAGCCTTGTTAGAGCTGCTATTAACATATATTAAATATTTTATGTAAATCATTTAAGTGAGAAGCATTTAGCCAAAGTTTTGATTATCTGGTTTTGACTTTTTTCTGTAAAACCTTTACTACAGAAGCTTTTAATGTTATTACCAAACACTTTGTTCAGGCTACCTCACTGAACCTGCACCTCTAGGATTCACTTTCTGTTTAACCTCACGGCATTCAACCAAGCCAAGTGCAAGGTCCTGCCTTTGGGTTGCGGTTATCCCCAAAATTATTGGAGCCTAGGAGATGAAATGATTGAGAGAAGTCCTGCAGAGAAGGACTTGGGAATACTGGTGGACAAAACTCTGGACATGAGCTAGCAATATGTTTGCAGTCCAGAAAGACAATAGTATACTGGGCTGCAAATAAGGAACAATGGAGCTGATTCTGTCCCTCTGCTCTCTCTTTTGAGAGCTGCCTGGAGAGCTGCCTCCAGCTGTGGGGTCCCCAACATAGAAGGACACAGCTCTGTTAAACCAGGTCAGAGACGCACTTCTCCTGTTAAGAGAGGATGAAAGTGTGGAGGCTGTTCAGCCTGGAGAAAAGAAGACTCTGGGGGAGATGTTATTGTGGCCTTTCACTGCCTAGAAGGGGCTTAGAAGAAAGATGGAGAAAGACTTTTTACCAAGGCATGTAGTAAAAGCACAAGAGGCAATAGTTTAAACTGAAGGAGGGTAGATTTAAATATAGATATAAAGAAAGAAGAAAGAGCATACTGTTTATCACATATTCTATGGGAAGTTTATAGCAATTAATGTTCCTAGTTCTCAGTTGTCTCATTTTCAGAAGATGGTGTTTTTAGCAGCACAAGTCTGTAGTTTCTTAATTACTTTTGCTGCTGATCTAAGAAATGGAAGTAGTTAAGTCCCGCTTTCCTTACAATTGTTTCTGGCAACGTCTTAATGCATCATTTACTTTCTACAAACAACGGGTGATAATGCCTTCAAGAGTAGTAAGAAACATTTTCCAGAACAAGAGTAGATTGTTGTGCAACGAGATGGGATTTATTAGCATTCTGTATATAGCAAGCAACTATTTTCTTTGAATGAATAGACTAAGGGGGGAAAAGTACCATGGTTCTCAGCTGTGATAAAGTTTTTATTAGCAGATTTTCTGTAGAAATTGTGGGCTGTAGAGAGAATGTCACTAATATGACTGAGGAAGTACTAAAGGTACTTTGTGTAGTTATAGAGTACTATTGCTCTGTTCTCTGTGCACAAAGCAAAGGGCCCACAGAGAGGAAATGTGGGATCAGGCAGACTTATAAATGAGTCTCTATATTAATAGACAGGCTTATAATTAAAGCAACCTGTAGTGGAGGGAAGAGAACATCCTGAATAAACATAACTACATATTTTTATATAGACAAACAATTATGAATACAAAAGTTAAGTTATTCTTAAAAGTTGTCATCCAGCTTCAAGGCAAATAATTTGTATGAAATTCTACAACTGAAGATTTGATTTAGGTCCAAAAACTGATAAGGCAAAACTTATGAAATATAAACCAATCAAAGGTTATTAAACCCAAACTACTACATCTTGCTAAAAGAAACCATGAACTTCAAATCACCATAGTCTAGGATGTTATCAGAAAAGTGTCAGTATTCGCATTCATTGTCATTTTTTAAAGCCTGACTTCTCCAGAAGAGGTCATTGCAAAAACATAGATTTCGTTTTGCCATTCTGCATATCTCTGTATTGTATCAAATACAGATCAAAACAGAATCCATAGTTCTCAAGGCCAATGGAAGTCACATAGGCATTCTTTAACTCTTTTCGAATTGTTTCACAAATAAATTCTAGGAAGAAACTTAGAATGGTGATGAAGCAGGTTGGAAAAGGATTTAGTTGCAGTCTGAACAAACAGGAACTGGTTTATTTGATGTCCCGATAAATAATATGCCTTTCTAAGCATGTATTACAGTATACAGAGACATATATTAGTGCTCCATATAAGCTGGAGTCTCTGCATAATCTACATTAATCTTTGTAAAGGAGGGATATCCACAATGATACTGGTCTTTAATGCTTGATCAAGCATGTCCAGATCACCACCTGAACACTTGCAGAGACAGTGACTGCCCCACCTCCCCCTGAAACTTATGCCAATACCAAACTTATGCCAAAACATTGAAATGTTTTTCAATGAAAAAATTTTTTTGCTAATATCTTATCTAGACCTCTGTTAACTTAAGGCCATTTCCTTTCATTCTTTCACTTGAGACATGGCAGAAGACATGGACCCCCACCTGGCTACAACCTCCTTTCAGTGAGTTGTAGTGAGAGGTAAGTTCTCCCCTGAGACTACTCTTCCCCAGGCTAAACCCCAGCCATTCCTCACAAGATTTGTGCTCCAGATCTTCACCAGCTTTGCTGCCCTTCTCTGGAAATACTTCAGCATGTCAGTGTTTTTCTGAAGTGAGTGCCCCAAGACTGAACCGTGGGATTTGAGGTATGGCCTCACCAGGGCTGAGTAGAGGGTGACAATCACTTTCCTGGTCCTGCTGGCCGCACCATTCCTGATCCAGGCCAGGTGGTCATTTGCCTTCTTGTCTACCTGGAGATGGTACTGGCTCGTGTTCAGCTGGCTGGCAACCAGCACCCCCAAATCCCTTTCTGCTGAGCAGCTCCCAAGTCACTCATACCCAAGCCCATAGCATTGCCTGGGGTTGTTGTGACCCAAGCACAGAACTTGGCACTTAGCTGTGGTGAACCTCATATAGTTGTCCTCAGCCCATTGAACCAAGATGTCCAGGGCTCTTTGTAGAGCCTTCCTACCCTCCAGCAGATCAACACTCTCTCCTAAGATGAGGTTGTCTCTAAACTTACTGAGGAGTACTCAAACCCCTCCTCCAGATCATCATTACAGATATTAAATAGAACCAACCCAATCCTGAGCCCTGGGGAATGCCAATGGTGACCAGCCACCGAGAGGATTTAGCTTCATTCACTGCCACTCTCTGGACCTAGCTGTTCAACCAGCTTTCATCAAGTGAAGAGTACTTCCATCCAGGCCATGAGCATCCAGTTTCCTCAGGAGAATGCAGTGGGAGACAGTGGCAAACACTTTACTGAAGTCTAGATAGACACCCACTGCCTTTCCTCATCCTAAGGGAAGAGCATTTCTCTGCATACAGTTAGATATATCAATTTACTGCAGGGCTACACGTATATCAGACAGTTATACTACAGGCAGGAGTAGACAGAGATGTTTGAGAAACCTCACTGAATGATCAGTAAATGTAAGCTCCTCAAGAAGTAGTAGAGTTCATGCATTTACAGTAGCGCACTTCACATCAGAAAAAAAAAAGATAAATAGCTCTTCTGACATAATTTTCTCTTTTACAAAACGAAAATGTTCACACATTAAAAATGTTCAATTGAAATTAAACACATTTCAATCAGCAGAATGTTTCACTGGGTTCCCAACCGGTTCCAAGCACAGCAACATCTTCCCTTGCACCTGAGAAGTCTTAACTTCTGGAATCAACTAATGTCTGGAACACCACTGCTCCATTTTGCCTTCGTGAAGAATACATATCCAAGACCTGAGCTGGCTCACTTAAGGGCTGTTTGCTATCTGTGTGTAGTGTTTGACTATGCTGTGCAGGCATTCCATTGCCTAGTAAATCTTTGTAACTTATTTGATCCCTTTTCCTTGGGACCAGCATGAAAGCATGCTATGCTCCAAGATCCTTTTGATTAGTTTTCCATACGAGAGCTTATGACAAAATTACACTTGCAGAATTTGAGCTTTTAAAATATTTGTCTTCTTGGAACATATTCTAATCAAAGCACATTCTACTTTTGCTCCATTTCTATGCTGAGGTATTCATGATGAAAGCACAAGGGTCCTGGTATAACTTTTTGAACTGCAAGACACCTACTGGTAGAAGACAATTGAACCAAAAATATTCTCAAGCTTGCAAATCCAACCTCTGATGTCATATGCCAAGGTCCTGAACAAAGACTAGAAAGTCAACATAAACTACTATATTTTATATAACTGATGACACAATTATATATTTTTCATATTTAAACTTATAAACAGATTTATGACAATGAAGTGATTCCCACTGTGTCTCCTAATTTTGTCACAGAAAAACCTTTCAAGTTTTGATGTCTGGCATCTGGATGAAAGAAGGCATTCAACTGATGCTGTTTTACAATTTAGGGTAAGCGCAAAAATCTCTTACATTTTTGAGGAAATTCAATTTTGTTGGGAAAGGAAAATCAAGAATGGTGTTCACTTGAGATAAACTTTAACATCCTTACCAGTCTTTAAATCTTTTATCTTTTACATAGTTTTATATGTAACTGTACATATGGGCTTACAGCTCATACAGAATTTCTAAGTCTCACTTTGTCTTTCTTCTAGGTAGTATAAGTTGTCTAAAGCCATGCAAGTGAAATAGGATCCTGGAGTAAACCTGTATATAACACACCCAATTTCTTTACAGAGGGAAAACCAAGCCTGACTCCTCTCAGAAGAATATGCTTCACCATAAGAGCTGTGTCTGCCAGCACTCAGTGTATAGTTTGAGGCAAGCAGCATCAGAGAGAATTTCACAATGGTTTCAGAATAATATTAAAAAAAATATATGTATGTTACAGATCTGTCTAAAAATCAAAACTTGCTTTAAGGCTTAAGGAAAAAAAGTATTTTAAGGCAGTGATTACTGAAAGTGCACTATAGCAATGCCATTCTTTAGAATGAGATCATGTAATTAGTGATATTACTTAATAATCATATTTTTGATGGGGCCTTTAAGGGTTAGTCTAGTTTTGCTGCTCATATCTCTTACAACAGGGTCTAAGAGAAAAGCACAAGAACTGATATTCTTTTGACTTGATTGTTGCAATTCCCAGAGATGAATGTTAAGTGTTCTGAACGGAGTAAATAGGTTCTCTAGCACCACAGTGATTGTAACTGGTGTGTGTGTGTGTGTGTGTGTGTGTGTGTGTGTGTGTGTGTGTTTGTGTGTGTGTGTGTGCGTGGGCATGTGAGAAAAGTCTTGGAAAGTGACAGGAGACATTACCAGATATAAAAAGAAAGCAGGAAGACAGTAAGGAAGTGTTGGCTATCCTGATCAATGTCCAAGTATGGGAAGCATGAACTTAGACTGACCTAACCACTTTCAGCTATCTTCTAGTCCTAAAAGGGAAGGGTTTTAAAGAGAAATTTTTAAGGAGGAATTAGGATAGTTTTATGAATGTTTACAGGAAATTGCTCCCAAGAGTAAGAAGAAGCAAATATATGTTTAAAAAATAATTCAGTGGTAATGGAAGCAAAGTTTATTGACCAGCTGAAAGAAGATATTGACTTACTAAAACTGAAAAAAGAATATGACAAGAACAAAAATCTCTGTCTTGTTTTAATTACAGAGGCCAGCAGAATATGCTAGAGGCTTTAAAAAGGGTGACGACATTGATTGGATCCAAAAGAATCACAGAATCAATTTGTTTGGAAACAACCTTTGAGATCGAGTCCAACACCACCTTGTCATCTAGACCATGGCACTGAATATCACATCCAGTCTTTTCTTGAATACCTCCAGGGACAGTGACTCTGCCATCTCTCTGGGCAGCCCATTCTAATGACCAAACCCTTTCCGTGAGGAACTTCTTGCTAACATCCAACCTAAACCTCAGCTGGTGCAGTTTGAGTCTGTGTGCTCTTGTCCTGTAGATGGTTGCCTGGGAGGAGAGACC
>JAYDZK010000056.1:39718458-39748070 GCA_034509185.1 Euphonia xanthogaster | reverse complement strand
TCCTCTCCTCTCCTCTTCTCTCCTCTCCTCTCCTCTCCAGCTGTATCTGACATTGTAGCTGCTCAGTAACATAAATAATAATGAATTATTTTGACTAGTTCTATCCAAAATAAACAATGTGTAATACACACTAGCTGCAACTTCTGTCAACTTCTTGGATTGTCACAGCAGCTGAATGGTAAAACCAAAATGTTCTAATAATAAACAAATGGTAATGCACTATCTAGGTTCTCCTATTTATGGCAGAAAGAAGATTTTAAAAGAGATATATGTAATTAATGTCCAACCACAAGGCTTAGTTTCACAAACTCTGCTGAAAAGAATGCATCAGCTCAGAACACTTGTGGTCAGATTTCAAATTCTTGTATTCATGTACTGAGCCCTGTAATCAGTGCTGAAGTAATAGTATTTCAAATGGAATATAACGTGAGTTGCATTTTGAACTTGTGGACAGTTCTCTAATTATGTTCTCTGCAACTGCAATCAGCATGAATTTCGTTTTCAGAAGAGAGAATGGTGTTTCGTAAGAAGCAGCTACAAAGCTATCTGATAAATAACTTAAAACTAAAGTGATATTTTTTAACATTGCTAAAGAGCTAAAAGTATTTACATTTTCCAAAAAGCAAAACATTTAGGAAGGAGTTTACCGATTTTTCCAGAATTCATAGGACTGAAATTATTAGCTTGAAGCCATTTGATAGAGACAAGAAATCTGATGGTAAGTGAATAATTCCTCTCTCCATATAGTCATGGAACTTCTAATTTGTTATGCTATGAGGATATTTATTTGAGAACAAAAGCTTGTGGTTGCATCAATTTATTTCTCATCAGAATTCAATGCTATAAATATATATATATGCTGCTTCCTGTGTTTTTTTGCAGAAGACTTGCAGAATATAACGAAAGAATAGCTGGTGTACCTCACTTCATTCATCACAAACAACCTTCTTAGATAAAGTAGATGGAATGAAGAGGTGAAAATTGAGGCTAATTCCCATTTTCTATCAAAGAAGATAAGTAATACTTCATAGCAATTCCCAACATAATTCTGTCTTAATTGCATTCCGAACAGAAATGTCCAAAAAGTACAAAGAATATTGAAGTGTTTTGCTGTCTGAACAAAATATGTGCTTTTGACTGGAACTGAGGAAGAAATTCTTCAGTTTTTTTATTTCTGTCCATTTTTCACACAATAATCTGTTCGTTTGGGGTTTTTTACCCCTCATACTTTTGAATAAGTTTCCAATTAATGATGCACCACTTATTGTCTTTAAGAAAAATGGTGTAAAGTTGTTGTAAGTTTCAAATCACAGCATCCCTAGTGGACAGAGTTAATCTACTTCAGCAGTTTTATGAAATATTTTTTATGCCTATTCTTTCACTACTCATTTTGATGATTAGGGGAAACCGTACTCTTAGAATACCCAAGAAGGATAATTTTAGAATTTTAGAATAGAAAGCATAACATTCAACGATAGGATACATTAATTTCTAACGTTGAGTTGTAATGGCAATATATTCTGAGTTCTTATATAATTCCTGCATCCATTCTCATGCTTCATTCTTGACTGCATTTGTGAGTGCGCCCATTCCATCTGTTTTCTGAGAGAATGCTTGAACTCAGAATTAGGTTAAAATATATTTTCTGTGTTATGCAGATGATATTATTTCTCTGGCATTAAGAACTGTAACAATGATGTTAGGAGATTAAAACAATATGGACTGCATGGTCCTTCACCACAGTTACATTTTTTAAAATACCTTTTGGCTCCTGGGAAAATATATCTGAAACCTGTTTCCTATGAAACTGTTAACTCAGCAGAAAAATTGACATAGAATGACATTTCAAATTCATCATCATTTCCTTCCTTACAAAAGAAGAAGTTGTTTTGTGCACTGGGACTTAAAAGGTTGCATCAGACTGATGACACATTTCTGTTGGGAAATATTCATGGTAATTACATGTTTGCATTGCAGCACATTGCCATTAAATCCCCGTGTACTAAGGAACAGATATCAGTAGATTAAATAGTGGTAAAAATTATATGGAAAAGGAAAGAAATTAACCATTAAATCCTGAGTTACCCAACCAGAATGAAATGGGGATTGTTCATCTGTACCCTGGATTTGTTGGACAGGTTGACTGCTGATAATGAAGCAGACCAGCAGAAATTAAAAACATGCTTATGGGAAAAAAATCCTGGGTCTGATATGTATTGATAGATACTGATGTGCAGTCCCTTTTCTTGGTGTTAAGAAGTGTGAAAAGAAAACAAGTGGTGAAATGTTGACCGTCTCTGCAGTCTGTTTTGCTTTTGTTTTGCTTTCATCTTGCTGCATTTGTGACTGGAAATGCCTTTGGGTTCATTTTGAGCAAAACTAAAGATAAAATTAAATTCCTGTATCGCCTTGTGAATTTTAGAGAGGGCTCTTTTCTCACACCCAGAAAGACGTTTGTGTGAAAGTCTCAGCCTAAAAATCAGAGACACAGATTGCAAAATCACATTTTTGGACAGACTCTGACATGCCTTTTGTCCCAGAGTACTTCAGCAGAAAACCACTGGATGCAAGATTATATATACAGCTTTTAGTAAAAATGTTGAATTACGTCATAAATACTATCACAAAAATAATAGCTTAACAAAAGAACCCTCGAATTCTCAGCTAGATGAAACAATTTTTGCCACAGCAGACAGTAGGTGCCAAATTGAAACACTGATGTTTAGATTCACATGCTTTGTGTGTTCATTGCCAGAAGACCAAGGTAGGTAGAAGCATAGACCTGGAGAGATACCAGTGAGATGAGTAGACTCCTTTCCTCTCTGAATAACACTGAAAAAAGGAGATGGGGATGACAGCCCAAAAATGTTACGAGCAGTGACATTAACAGGAAAATCATGTCTCTATGCAGAAAAAAAGTGCACTCATCAGACTGAGAACAAAAGAAATGCAGTTTAATAGAAGAAAATACTCTTTATAAATAAGCAGCAAAACCTATCTGCTCACAGACACTCTAATTACTACTTGGGGAAACATCTTCTCAAGGAAATATCTATCTAAGCCCACAAAGAGTAAACCAAATGCCTGGTATTGGAAAGTGACAAAAATATAGGTGCTGACTAATCCGACTTTGAATAAAAAAAACAGCAATGTTGTAAAGTAGGTGTATCTGTAAAGCCCTGCATTTTGGATTCCTGCAAAGAAGGGAAACCCTACATCTGATTGTAATCTATCTCTTGCATATGGAATCATTAGCTCCAATTATCACAGGATTTTAAATCTTGTCCTGGCAAGATGCATTCTCTGCTGGTGGTGAGCCTTTGGAACTTTCCAACAGTTTTAGCCAAGATCAGCAGGCAGAGAGAGTTTTCAAAAATTCAAATTTTTCTTCACTGTTTTAACCCTGTATCAGGTACAGAGCAGGAGTAATTTATAGAACTAGTGTTGTCAGAGGAGTTTGCAGTTAAAACAGTACATCCCTGAAAATTCAGAAGAAAACATAGAGATAATATTAAAAAAAAAAATGAAGCTGAGCTCCAGTTTAAATGGGTGTGCATGAAAAAAACTGAAAAATTCATATTCTAACAAAAAATGTCCACAGCCAAGTGTGAGAGAGTAAAATCCTACTGCTTGCTCTGCTACATCTTCCAGCCTCTCTTTGGAGACAAATCCCCGCCCACCCAAAATAGAGAATCCTGGATGCCTCTGTATAGAAGGCAATCATTAAACCTAGCCCCTGACTTTTACAACACCTTCTTGGTGATGTATTTCCCAGAATATTTACATTGAACAAGATGCAGTCCAACAGTGCATCCATCTTAGATACATACTGTCCTATGAAGCCTTTCTTCTATGTTGCTAGCCTTCAGCACAGCCTGATGAATTTTAACTGTCAGAAGGGGTAGGATTTATCCCTAGCTGAGCTAGGAAAATATATCCCAAAACTCACTAATCCAATTTTGTTCATTTCTCCAAACCCTGTGGTAAAAAAATGTTTTGTCGTAAAACTATTTTTAAAGTACATCTCTTCATTGTTAGCCATGAAATTAGCAGCAGTTTAAACCAGCTGCTGGGTGACTGGAATAAAGTTTCTTTTTCTTATGTCTTTCGTTTCTGGCTGCTGATGCACCCCTTGCTGTGGGTTTCTCAGACAAATTTAATCTAAAGAGGAATTGTATTTTTATGTAGCAATTTTGCCCATCAGTGGCTTAACTATGTCTCTTCTGTGCTTGACACATGCATTATTTATAGACATGACATAGAGAACATATAGACAAATAGCATATGTGTCTAACAACCTGTATAGACCATATAAATTCATACAGGTTGGTAGGGACCTCTGGAAGTTGTCTGGTCCTACCTCTTGCTCAAGGTTAATTTATTTCAGGTTGCTCAAGATTTGGACCAGCCAGGAATGGAATTATATGTGGTTTTCTTCTAGTTCTGGAGAAGACCACATTAGGTCTTACAAAAGAGCCCACCAAGTTGCAGAATCCTTTGTCAGCAGACCATGATGGATCCAGGGAAAAAAATTAATCAGAAGATATTATATGAGAAGTGTTTGGATAATTGCAATAAGTTCAGACTGTATTAATGCCTTGGACAGTTAAAAAGTGACACTTTCTGTTTTGTATAAAAGTTTAAAATTTAAATCTTAAGAAATGATTAAAGTTTGGAAACTGTGGAGAGGGATATCAAGTTGTGAAATATTAAAGGATGAATGCCCAGAATGTCACATGCAAAAGCACTTAAAATGTTACACTCCTGTCTCACTGCTGAATGTGATTGACTGTGGGCCAAAAAGATCTGACATCCAAGCATTCATATACAGCACCTGTGACCTTCTCTGTTAATGTCTTTTGTGAGTTAAAGAAAACCTCATTAAAGGAGCACTTTTCTCAAGAATAATCTCTGAAAACTGCTGTGTCCTTGAAATAATGAGTGCTGGTAGGTCGGGGGGATGAAGCGTTAGCGGTGAGAAGGGGACACTGAGCAATGACTCTGGGGTAAATGAAGAACAGAGGAACACTGTGGTGATGCCATCAGGAAAATATTCATTCAGGCAGAGATGGAGGTGTGAAGAGAAAGGGAGTGCATAGTTTTTTACATGCTGTTCATGCTATTTCGGCTTTGAAGGTATTTTCTAAGCTATTTTTCAGTCACAGAGAAGTTTTAGCATGAAATTCCATGGAGGGAATCCTCCAGTTACTTTCTAGTATTACAGTTTACATTTCTTTTCTAGATGCTGAAAGTTTTTGAAGTGTTAAATGTTATTAAAAGTTCTACCTCTGTATCTGTAAAGAGCCTCTTAACATTAAATATTAAAAGAAGATGTTGCTTTTTCTAGTCATTGGCTATTTTTGCTAAATATTTTATCAAAATAATTTTTTTTCACTAGTAGTGAACACTGCATTCTTACCAAAAAAAAGCACAAATTCTTACTAAAAGATTAAAAGTTAACTCTATTTCTTTAGATGACCTTTACTTCTTAGCACATTAAAGATTTATCAAAACCTTTGGTTTTTATTCATTGTGAAGTGCAATACATCCAAAACTACATTGCAGGATAAAACATTTTTCTTTAGAAGCTGCTATTTAATGTATTTTGCAGTATCCTGTATGGAATACTGAAGAAAGTTGAGATTTGTCTAGCATCTTCTGTTAATGAACAGTTTTATCACAGAAGATAGCCACTGTAGTTGCTTACATTTGAACTAATATACTGACATATACTGTCAGTCTGGTGACAGTAAATGCACTTTTGCAGACAGTCTTGTATAATTTTATGAGTAGCCAAAGAAAATATATAATATTTTTATAGACAATCATAATGAAAGAAACTTATTTGAATAATATTTATTTTTGTGTAACGTTTGAAATAGTCATGACTCTACTACTTGAAATTTGATTTAATAAACTGCCTTACAGTATTGTGAAATTTTCAAATAAAAATTGCTTATTTATTAATGATATCTTAGTTATGTGATGTTTTACCCAATATGAGAGCATCTGAGGACAACTTTCTATTTTTTTCTCTTTTAATATTTTATTAATACAATTTTATATCAGGGATTTTTCATAATTCAGCCAAAAATGTGCCTTTATTCTTCTTCCCACTCTGTAAATTACATGAAGTTACAGTGGATTACAGTATTCCTCAAGCATCCCATAGTGTCAATGGGATTGACACAAGAGCAGTAAAGGAGAAGTACAGATCACAGAGAAAAGTGGAAAGTTCACAGCTTTTGTGAAAGTTATTTGCCTGTGTTTTAAGAGTGGCAGTATATGAGGCAGTCATGGGAAGGCTACTAATTAACTGAGTTGAGGAAGCACCAAGCAGAGAAAGAACTAGAAATTTAAAAAAAGTGGAGAGATAAGTCAGTAACTGAGCCTAACGTGAAGGTGAGTAAAGACTGATGTGAACAAACTGGAAAGGAAACATTAAAACAATAGATCAAATAGTAAACATAGTATATAAACAGAAAAGCTGATCTTCTGCTTTAATTCCTTTTTATTTCATTTTAAAAATACTTTCATGATGTCATTAGAGAGAATCGACTTGTTTATGGATCTGGCATGTAAAAACATAGATTTAGCTCTGAGGGACAGGAAAACAAAGGTTTTGTTAATCAAAAGTTTTGTTAATCAATATTAATAAGAAGAAACAAAGGCACACCTTTCAGTTAAGATGTACTAAATAACTATAACTGCTATGTAAGAGAAAATTCAAAATTACCCTCTAGAAAAATTCCAAAACAATTATGTATCCACTGACCTCAAGCAATACAACTTCTTTATCTGGACTGAAAAAAAAACAATTTCATTTGTTGGTTTGTTGTTTGTTTTTTTTTGTTTGTTTGTTTGGTTTTTTTTTCCCTGAATCTGCCAAGTATTCTGAAAGCTTTACAGCCATCATGAGCATACTGAAATCTTCACACAATGTCAGGCAGCTCCTTGCATTTTTCCAGCCTCTTGAAGAGTTAGCTTTTGATTCTTGGGTTGTTTTTAATTTGTAAATTCTTTCTTACCCTGCTCTGTGGGTTCCTGTTCCTGAAATAACTGGCTTGCCCTCTACCTCCCTCTCAGTGATTTATATGACTTTCTCTTTTTCTGTGCTATAGCATTTGTGTTTGATTCAGGCAGTTCTAATATTAACTGATGTAAAATTAAGATTTCAATTCCTTGTAGAAGGTCTAGAATGTGCACTGTGGTCTACTAGGTCTTTAAAGAAAAGAAAAATTGAAGGTGGCATTTGTACTATAACGTAGTATTTGATATATAACCAAAGAGACATAAAAATTTGCTTTTTCATCTGAACATACTCAGTGCATTATGCAATTTAAGCAGTAGAGAATGCATGAAAGTTTAAGATTTTCATGCATGGGACTTTTTGTCCTTTTGTTACTTTTCTCCTCCTAAGAATAAAAATATACTTCTAAATACATAAATCACTAAAAATAATGTGGGGATTTGGAAAAGAAAGGCAAGGGCTAAAGAAAACTACAGAGATGCTAATCTTTGTCTGTAATTGTATTGGTGCTAACCTTCAAATAAAAAGTAAATATGATAAAATGTATTTAATAGATTTATATATATGTATGTAATGTATTTAATATATTGTAAATGCTATAGCAGACTATATAAAATTTAAAAAATTCCATCACATTTTGAGCAAACCCTCAGGATGGCTACACACCTTCATTGTCACTATTTTCCTCAGAAATGTAAGGGGTAGTCCTAAGGAAGGTAGCTAAACATAAGTAAACAAAAGGAAGTGTAATTCATATTGCCTGTCAGCACAGGTGTTTGCAAGACAAACTGTGCTTTGTACATGAAAGGGATCATGCCAAATATCTCCTGCATTTTTCTATTCACAATTCCTTTAGCTTTGTCTGAACATCTTAGTGACGTGTTCTGAAAGGCCAAGTGCTAGCATTCCTGTTTGGTTGTCCTGTAAGCACTTCAGTAATTTGATTTAGATTTTCCTCTAATGATGGCTGACCACAGGATTTTCTTTACTTTTGAAGTGCTTTTATTTTAATCACATCCTGATGAAAACAGAAATTCAGTGAGTTATACACTCATTCAAATTTATAAAACTATAGGAAGAAACCTTTGCTTACTCTTAGACAGAAGAGGAACAGAAAAAAACCCCAGCTAAATAAGTTATCCTCTCTAAGCTACATACCACTTCTGAATATGCATAGTCATGAATGTGTTCTTGTCACTTCAGCACAGTTCAGTCTGTAAAGGATGACACTGCAGTATGTGGTAAACCTCAGGATACAAACTGCAGACGCAAACATTACGAAACCTTTCCTTGGCTAATAACAGCTCCTTAGGAATGGCGCCACTGGATTGATAGGCACGCAGTAGAAAATCCAACAGGTCTAATTTCTGCTCTTTCTTGCCATGGTAAACACTGAAAATTATTTCCTCCATTTCTCATTTTGCAGATAGAAAAACTTACCTAATATAAACAAGGCAAGCAAACCCACATTTTTAAGAACAAGCTGCAGCACTATCTTTGGGACTTTCTGTCACTCTACAAAAGTGTTCTACCCATGTAAAAAGCTCCCTAAATAACCAACAGTAATCCCACATACCATTTCCTACATATTTTTAAGTATGTTTACTAAGGTCTGTACATTTCTATCTCTTATAAAACCCCCAAATGTCGGTAAATACTACTTGGGGATTTTTTTCAAAACTGAACAGGCTTTACAATAAAAATTATGTTAATAAACCAAAAAGTTTTTAAATACATATATTTCTAAATTATATTTTAATAGGTTCTGCTTTAGATAAGATACTTTTTCAGAAACATAGAATCTCATAGTATCTGTTGAATTTTTCACACTTCATCTAATGAATGATCTGTTGATATTTCCACACTGCAATTAATCTCTGTGGTCAAGGGTGTTCAGTTTACTTGTAAACAATGACCACAGGATTCAACATGACACAGCGCTTTTACTGAATAAAGAATAGCAAGTTGTGAGTATAGTTTAAATTTAGAGTTTAAAGATTGCTGTTACTTTTTTTCACTTTAAAATAATCAGACTTGTACAGGTTTTCCCAGTAGCTGAGGGTGTGGAGCCTGAAGCCTTGTGAACATGTCTAGTTTGGTGTTCTATACGTCACTACCAGTGACAGGAATAAGGGATTCTCACTTTCAAGAAGTGTGGCAGGAGTGGATTACCGTCAGGAAGAAAAAGTTGGTGCAGGGAGAGTCTCCTGCCATTTTGCTCTCTGTCTCATGGATCAGGTGACACTGGGTAGGCTCCTTGGTGAGTATTGTTTGGAAGTAAATCATCTTCTTTTGCACTTTTATTGTCAATAATATTGCTGTAACTGTTTGTTTTCTTACCTCCTTGCTGTTTTCAGTAAATTGTTTGTATCTCAGCTTGGGATCTCTTGCCTTTTTTGTGTCTTACTGAAGGGGCTGGGGGAAAAGAGGAACTTGTGGTTTTCCTTTTAGTGGGAGCACTAAATTAGGGAATGCCATTTCTAAACCATGGCATGTATACAAACTATTATGACCTTAAACCATTTTTTTTTTTTCATGGTAGCTACATTAGCATAAGCCTTTTCTCTCTTACAGTGTATTCTTCCTCCATTTTCCTTCCTTTCCTCCTTTTATTTTAAGTGTTGTTTTTCTTTCACCAGTGAAGTACTTTTTCTTTTTCCTCTTCCAAAACATCATTTCAAGCCTCTTACAAATAGGCAAATGCAGCGAGGTAATTATTTCCTTGTTTGCCTCATCACTGCAAGATGAAGTGGTTTCAGTAGTTGAGACTGTACAAAAAGTGGGTGGGAGTCAAATTCCTCTTATTCTGCTTTTTCTTTTTCCTAGTGCAATAACCCCATATGGTAAACAGAGACAGCTTCACTTGTGTAACTTCTGAAGAGGCTGAAAGCCTCAATAAAACCCAAAGCTAGCAGTGGATAGCTGATGCAGAGATCAAGTATATTCTAAAAAAAATATGAAGTCATTGTAGATACTTATGGGATAAAGAAATTTAATTAATTTTGAAAACCAAAAGGATTCAGATGAACAGGAATTAGATTGGGCAAGAACCAGATTATACATTTCACAACATTTTCCATGGTTTTTTTAATGTCTTTTCTTGTTTCAAACCAAACTAGAAACATTTTTAAAAGTCCTCCAAAGCAAGTTAAAACCCAAAAATATCCAGGTCCATAAAATAAACACATTTTGGTCATATTGAAACTTTTAATTCAATTTTTATGATTTTAAATTAATTTAAGACCTGCACCAAAAGCCTTCATTTTTTGAAATATGTCTAACTGAAATAAAAAATCCAAAACATATCCTACTTCCAAAATGATGAAAATTAAAATATTTGTGCAAGAAAATTTGAAATATTTCTGATCACATCTATTCTGATATATTATAAACAGCTACTTCTGTCAGTAGCACTGAAAATATCTTCAGCTGATAATTTTGTAATTCAGTATACAAAGATATTTTTCCCACCTGGATTGAGTCACTCAGGAAAACATTTTGCATGTAGTAGCGTTGGAACATATGCTTTAATAATGAAGTGCTACACCTTTCCTTGAGTGGATGTAAGTAGAAGTGACTGACATATGATAGACTAGTGGTTACTAGGACAAAAAGAAGGCTTCCCTTTAACACCCTCACCATTACACAGCTTTCTTTTCCCTTCCACATCTCACTTTCCATGGTATCTGATTTCATTAACAGAGGAATAACCATATGTGTCAAACCATATGTTCCATTTTTCAAATGAAAAATTGGCCAAGATTAATAGCAAAAAATAAATTTGTGGTTAAGTACATAAATTTAGAAGTTAAATGTCTGGATAAGCAATAAAATTTCAGTTTCTGGCATTTTTTTTTAATTTGCTTTTAACTGTGTTGCAAACTGTGACATCAAAATGACTGCATCCTTGGAGTGTATGCTTGTGACAAAAGCTAAAATAAAGAAATAAGAATGTCAATGAAGAAATTAATCTGATCAATCTGTCAAACAATTTATTAGTCCCATGTACTGTGGGACCTCAGGTGTGCTTCTCGGTGTGGAAGCCATGGGACAGAGAGAGAGAAATGGCAAGTGTTTATCACAGTGGCTTGTGAGAATTTTTAGGGAGTTGTAAGGACATGATAACTTGTTAAGTATAAACAATCTGCAGGTGGTGTTTTTCTACTTCTTCTTTCTCTTCTTCTCAAGGACAGTGTGTGAGGAAGATGATTTTGTTAGTTAGCCAATTAAATAGAATCTATCGTATCACTCTATAAAAACCGCGCGGTTCTCTTAAATAAAGCCTTCTTTGCCCTTTTATAAAATACTGCCTCCTGCCTGTTCCAGTGTTATTCTCCATGCAAGAGTGACATCTCAGTTCCCAAAATGGGGATGTGTCTTATCTGTGACCTAACTGCTTTAGAAGTTAAGATTAAGGTGTGCAGACTTTCCCTTCTTTATCATATCTGAATTTCCATGGAAGTAAAATCAAGCTGTGCACACCAGAAATCACACATGCCCTGCTTCAGCAACTTCACTGATCTGAATAATCTGGGCCACAGGATGGGCAAGCATGACTGACCAAACCCGTCACATACTTATTGATTGTTTCAGCTTAAATGTAATTGGTATAACCTGCCAAACTAACTACCATACTACATCCATATTTGAAATAAAGGGAAAACTCCGGCTTCTTCACATGGTAATTTCTGCATCATGCCTGTTAGGCATAGTTTGTAGTAAGGGTATCTTGCTATGTGAGGATTATTACCAAACACCTTTCAGTTTTTACTTCGAGAGTAAAATGACATTTGACTGTCACAGGAGAGCTGCTTAGCCCAAGATGTTGCAAATATACTGCTCCATTTACCTCATGTACTCTGTTCCAAAGCATCTAATCCCCTTAATCCTAACCTTGTATAATGACTTCAGAAACACTTGGACAGAGGTAAGGATTAGAAGTCACTATGCACAGTATTCTAAGTGAGAGACACCTAAACAAGAGGGTTTGGAAGAGGGGAATTCAGAAATTCTGTAAGAACTACCTTTTTTAGGACAAAACAAGTAACAAGTTTTGACATATACCTTTCTTCCTCATGGATTTTCTCTGGCAAGAGGAACAAACCAGAACTGAGCTCTTCAAATCCAAGCCGGGATTTTGAAAAATGAAAGGACATGGAAGATTTCTTTATATCCTTCATTATTTTTTGTTTTTATTTTTGGAAATACTAAGCATCTACTCTGCTAACATTTTGTTTCATCGATTGAGTTTTTTAAATTATCATCCGTAAAATTGATATGTTAATCTGGTTAACTCTTGGCTACCCAAATGATTCTCTGAATACTCACACTTATAAAATGTGCTCATAAATTGGGGTACTGCATGCCAAATTACAGCCACAGGAAACCCTCTGTTGAACCTTAACAGCAGATTGCAGCGATGCAGTTATGCCTGGAAGAGTACTATGAATGTTGACACCATACTCTATTTGGAGGTTGTTTCAGCCTGAAATCTTTCATGCATGATGGTACAAGTTTCTGCATGCAGAAGTCCCAGGGAATTTTATTGGAAGAGATTACAGGACTGAAATTATGGCATGTGATGGGAACGTTCCTCAGGGATGAAGAAAATGTGGTCGTTATATTTGACTGAAATACAATGAACATATTGTATTACATTACCCTATATAGAAGAAAACCTTCAGTACTGAATTATTTGTTATTTTTAGGGTGGAGGAAGGAGGAGGAAGACAATTGGGCAGGGGACTAGGCAAAGACAAATGTACAGTTGCCAACACATATGGAATCACAACATTGTTGGCAAAACGAAACATCATGCAAACTGCCGTATGAGTTTCATTTAGAATTTTTAAAAGTAATTGTGTCAGTTTTGCACAGTTTTTTGGTAGCAGGGGAGCCACAGAGGTGGCTTCTGTGAGAAGCTGCTGGAAGTTTCTATCGCGTCTGGCAGAGCTGATCCCTGATGGCTCTGAAGATGAACTTACTGCTGGCCAAAACTGGGCCAATTAGGGAGATTGGTAATGCCTCTCTGATAACATATTTAAGAAGAAAATCAAGACAAAGTGCACAGGCTATTTCTTCTAGTCAGAGAAGAGGAGGAGGTGAGAACATGTAGGGGAAACAACACAGTGACACCATGGTCATTGGGGAAGGAGGGGAGGAGGTGCTCCAGGGACCAGAGCCCAGATTCCCCTGCAGGCTGGGGTGAGACCATGGTGAAGCAGCTGATCCCCTGAAGCCATGGGGATTCATGCAGAGATCTACCCGCAGCCTGTAGGGGAGGTGCCCACACTGGAGCTGGTAGATGCCTGGAGGAGGCTGTGATCCAGTGGGAGAGTCAGTGGAGAGAGGGGGCCCTGCTTCCAGGCTGGAGCAGCCTGTCCCTGGAGGAGTGCACCCCGTGGAAAGAGAGACCCACATCGAAAGTTTTCAGAGGACTGTGTGCCTGTGGGAAGGACTCACATTGCAGCAGTTCAGGCAGGACTGCTGCTTGTGAGAATGGATCCATGTTGGAGAAGTTCATGGCGAACTGTCTCCTGTGGGAAGGGACCCCACAGTGCAGCAGGGAAAAGACTCCTCTCTGTGAGCAGTGGAAGAAAATCTGCGGGTGACGAACCAACCAAAACCCCCACTCCCTGTCTCCCTGTGCTGTCAGTGGGAAGGAGGAAGGGGCTGGGGGAAAAAGATGTTTTAAGGGCTTGTTTTACTTCACATTATCCTCCTCTGATTCTGTTAGTAATGAATTCATTTTTAAGTTTTGCCCTTATCCCAGTCCTTATCTCGGCTCACTAACCCTTCGTTAATTTTTTTTTCTCCCCTCTGCTGAGCTGTGGCAGGGGAGGGTGAGCGAGTGTCCTTCATGGGGGCCTGGCATTTGGCCAGTGTCAATCCACAGCAGATACCTGCCAAGCTGAAAAACAAGAAAGAACAAAAATTAAGCCTTGTCTTGTTTTTTGAAATTTCTCCCTTCACTTGTTCTATGTCACAAGTACTTTTTTACCTTTAGCAGACTCACAATAATACCCTTAATTCTGTTCATTCAAATTCTTGTAAAATTTTCTGAGTGTTATTCAGTGTTCATTTTTATTAAACCAATACCTCTTTGGCTGTTTTCAAACGATGCCTTCAGTCCCATCTGTTCTAGTCATACTTTTAAACCTTTGATTTTAATACACGATGATTTAGTTTGGGCTTAACCCCAGGTTGGGAATTTTTGAAGTAAATCAGCTGGTGTAATTAAAGAAAAGTTAAACTACTAGGGGATGGCTGAAATAGTCAATTACATGCTTCAGTTTTTGCTTCCTAAGCAAGGTAGAAGATCATTTGCAGATTTGCCATGACATTTTCTTATATGAAAAGGAAAAAAAAAAAGAGAAATGTTCATGCACCTTTCAAAGCATTTCCTTAAACTCTTCCTGGTGTAATATTGACTAAACAAAACTGTCTTCGTAATTATTAGGGCATTTGTTGTGCCATGATCCCACCCTGTCACATTGACTTTCTCTGGAAGACCCTGTTCCACATTTGGATTACCTGTCTGCAGCCGGGTTGAAGAATGTTTAGGAGGTCTGTGCATCTCTGGAGACTGGATTGCTGTTTTGAAATTTCTGCTTCCCTTAGTGAGGTGCATCTGATAGCCCAAAGAAGTCAGAGTTAGACTGAAAGGACATATAACCTAGGGATAGAATTTTAAATTAATAGATATTTATATGATTGACTACAGGTTTTTGATAATGCAAACGTGTTTCTCAGGCACAAAAGCCAAGACTTCTGGACAACACTTCTTGAATGTAAAAAAAATACCTTCCCACCCCTACCCCCCAAAGCTGTCAAGTTTTCTATTCTGAACTTAACATGAGTGTGGTCTAAAGTCTTCCCATAAGTTTTAAGGCTCTGAATGGCTTAGGGAAGGAGAAGGAACTGCTGTAACCCCCTGCACTTTACAGACCTCTTTAGTAGGTGGGTAAATGATACCTCCTGTGGTGGGTTCCAGCGTAGATTGCTAACCTACTCCCAAGGGAATAAAACCAGTACTTCTTACAAATTAAGTTTAACAAAACAGCCAATTTTGTTGAAAGCAAGGTTTAACTGCCAAAAATCTAAAGTGTGATGCTTTGGAGCTTCACATCATAGCTCAGCTTATTGGCAGTCATAGTCAGTCTGGGTCCAGGTTAGGTAATGGCATCTCAGCTAACATTTTCCGGGAACACTCCTAGTGCTCCAAGCTTTTCCTTAAATATGCTTCAAGCTCTCACTGGTAATGGATATCTAGCTTAATAAAGTCCAGGATACTATCAGAAAACATCTTGAATTGATGCTTAATATCTCAATTGCCAAGCTGCTGGCTTTTCTTGTGTCTGCCAGACATGACATCAAGACAAACACTGGCTAACCAAGTAGGGGAAGAATAAAGAGTTGGTTACCCTTTTTCTGGTCTGGCCCCACTTCCAAATTTGTTCAAGGTCTCCTCGTGTTGCAGCTTGAAGAATGACAAAAGGGAGGAAGACTCTGCTGCAGAAAAGGAAACAAGGCACCAAAGTTTCACTGCCTCCTGCTTTCGTACGAATTCCATATTTGAGAAGTAGGGGGAAGTTCTTGTTTGGATATCTGCCTTTGTGGTTTAGGCATGTTGCAGATGGATGAAGCTGGTAAACCCCTGGGCCAACTCTTCTGTTACTTAAAATACTGAGTTAGATGCACTGCAACATACTGTAAGAGGTGGTTAGGACCAAACTATTACTTAGAAAACTACTTAAATTCACCATTTATAATGGAGAGCTTCCAGAAGTTCTAGGATCTATCTGAAGGTGCTATTCCAAAAATCTGGATCGATGGTTCACCATTCTCTCCATCTTCTTCAAATAATTTAAGTCTGTGATGCTTATAGGAGAGCCCTTTTTGAGTTTTGTGGATATTTGATATTCGTGCTGAGATACCTTTTTCTTCTTGCACATGATAGAGGAAATTTATATCTACAGCATGAACTTCTATGCATTGACTCTCTCCAGTGGACTGATTGCTTTGCAGAAGTGATAGAGAAGGTTACATTTCTGCCTTTCTATCATAGCAAACTTTTTTTACCCTTTTGTCCTCATTTTATGGACAAGTATAAAATGGCTGCCTTCACCATTGAGTAGGGAAATGGCTCACATCTCTGTTTGCATCTACTGACCTTCCTCAGCTGTACATTTTCAGACTGTCCTGAATTTATTTCTATGTTATCCTCAGTGCTATACTAAGAAAGAGCTCTTAAGCTGCTCTTGTAACTCAACCCTCATACTTTTCTATGTTAGCATACCTTTTAGATAATTTATAAATATTGGAAGCTGAATCATACTACTAAGTATAACTTTGTGGTTATAAATCTCTATAATTTTTATTTTTCTTGTTTGCCCTATCTCAGCTTTATCCTTATCAGCCAGAATATGTAATTCTTTATTCAGATCAATGTTTATAGGATCAGCACCTAAACCAAAATAATACCTGATAAATATATTCTAAATGGGCAGATTCCACCAAAAGAGCTAATAAGTAAAATTATTTCAAGTTGCTTTGCATACTTCCCAGCTGTTTTCTCCCCCCAAATAAATAAGTAATTTAAACTTGCCTTTTTTTTTTTTTTTTTCACAGAGGGATAAAATCTAATTGCTTTTGAAATTAATTAGGGAGATAATTATAAATTGCACAGTACAACAAACAGTGATTAATTCAAAATAATTTTGGTATTATAAAAAAAGTCATGCCTCTAATAACAAAGATTTCTTCTGCAAGATAAAATTACACAGTTCTTTTGTATTAGAAAGAATATTCATGATATATTATATCTTTGAAACTTATACTAAATTAGTGTTTTATAAGGCAGTAGTGATAAATATGCAACCACAACACATCCAGATAATCATACCAACATGAAAGATATTTCCAAGTATCAAATAAATAGTCTGATTTACAATAAAGCCCCATATTCAACATTTTAAAAATTAATCCTCTTCATCTTGGATCCAAGTAAATATATTGGACAAAATATGTGAATAGTTATGGAAGATCTTTAACAGTTTCCAGACAAAGCTCTTTATGTGTATAAAGGGGAAAAAATTAAGACATGATTTAAGGTTTCCTTTTACAGGGCATGTTTTTTGTTTGTTGGTTTGTAGGGTGTTTTTAACTCTGGAATGTAATATAAGAAGTCAGAACCTGAAAGCTTGACATTTCATTGTTTTGTTTCAAGCCTTTCCAGTCCTCCATGTTCCACAGGGAGAGGGAAAACTTATATTCTTGCTGTCTTCCTGAAGCCTTTCTGCAATAACAGCAATCTTTTTAGATATTTTAGACTTCTTGCTGTAATCTGGAAATTTATACTGCAAATCAAAAGAGTTATAAACCATGTCAGCTAACTAATCTAGAAGGCAAAATTGTTATTTATTTATGGATATATCACTTTTAACACCCTGACCGACAGAAAAAGAGTTCTCAACTTTTTGTTCACAACACTTCTATGCTTCTTAACTAGCTGTCTATCAGTGTGAAGCATACTGTCAAGTACAAATAAATTAGGATATGTTTACTTTAGCTGGCAGAAAACTTGACATGGTAAATGAGTATTTGGGGAATAGTGCAGTACAAGGTAACCTTCCAGCAGAGGTTGACTGTGCTATTATGTGCCAAAGTTTCCTTTTCCATTAAGATAAAATGGAAAATTAAATCAATATAAAGAGAGCGGGGAAAAAGGTGATCTGCATGTAGATAATCTAAATAAGATTTAGAATAAATTCAAATTTTCCTTTCAAGAAGAGAATGAAATCTTACGATTTCAATGAGGATCAATTGGGCAAGGTTCAGTCCATTTTCCTGCACTTCATGTCATCCAATTGGGTTTTATTGCTTTCATCTGCTATTGGAAGTGTCTTTTTTTTTTTTAGCATTTCATTTCTTCCATCTCTTCTCCTGTCTCTTTGCTTCCTGTCTCTTCCCTGATTTTGGGATTTCAAAGAACAAATAATAATTTATTATTTATTAAAAAAAATTTTGGAATTATTTTGGCAAGTTATGGTCCTTTTTGCTGCACCTTCCATGGATTTGTGAGAATAAAATATGATATTTGAATGAGTCAGTCTGATCCATGAAGCTGTGGTATGTTCTAGCACAAAATAGAATCTGAGTTTTTGTCCAAGTCCCACCCAAATGCAACTCAAAGCTTGAGCAATAATATTTCAGTTCACCACATGAAAATTACTTATAATTAAATATATTGAATTAACCAGACAGAAAAAAAGAGTCCATGTTTGGAAAAAAAATGGGAATGATGACGTATATTGAGGGAGAAAATACTCAAGCTAGCCAATGCTATTAAAAAAAAAAAAATAGCATTCCTTTTGCATATGCCTGGCTTATTATTCAAAAATGTATATTTGTATTTTTCTACCCATCATGCAAATATTAACTTGGCAAAAATTGATCTCTGCTGGATGTGATATTTGCACTGTAGTAGAAAAATATATCTTGGCGAGGAGGATGTCAGGTATGATTGAGAAAAAACAATGGGCTTATGTTTTCTTAAGAAAGTATATACTTTCCCTTACTGAATTTATTATAGTAGAGTTGGTAAATGTCAGAACTTGTTTAGGTAAAGGTTTATTTTCTATGTTCAGAACTGTATCTGTAAGGGGTTTTCTTGTAGCTAATTTAAGTCATCTTTATAAATGTATTCTGTAAGAATCAGAAATTCCTCATTACCAATATTTTTTAAAAAGTAAATAAATTCCCTAAATATGCCTTGTCACCTTAGGAAAAAACTATAGCCGTAATTTGTAATTCCTTGCTGTAGTTTTGTAATTCCTTTTGTCACATCTTCAATATTTTTGGGTTGCTTTTCCTTTCTGTGGATGTAGGGCCCATTGTTACAATCACATGCTGTGAATATTTAAGCCATTTCTTAAATCACCTCGGAAATACCTATGAGTGTTTTGTGTCAGCTTTGTATGACCCTGGTTTCCACAGTGCAGCTCCCTCCTTTCATGGCTGTCATCCAGCTCTCATCTTAACCTGCAGGGAGGCTGCAGGTGGGGCCGGAGGCACTGCAGAGGTATCCTGCAGTCCAGGCCAAACCCAGCCCTAAGAGAAGAACACCATGGTTTATTTTCACAAAATAAACGTTTTGACTATATCAGAGGTATGAAGAACCTCTTAATTTCTCAGGAAGGAAAATTGCATTTTAGTTATCTAGGTGCGTGTTTGGAACTTAGGAACAATCAAGCCTTGATAGCTAAGCCACCCACCTCACTAGCTAGTCTTCATTTTAAAGTCCTTTAGAAACACTTGTTGACTGTGATTTGCTTTAACAGAGCCCTTGAAGGAATAGAATGCTGGCTCATGGACACTTGTTGTCCACCAGGACCTCCAGGTCCTTCTCTGCAAAGCATTTTACCAGCAGGTCAGCCCCCAGCCTGTGCTGTGCCTGGGGTTATTTAGTACAATTAAAGGATTTCAGTGAGAAATATCTGATATAAGGTCAAAGAGCCAAAGTAGTTAAGATATAGGAAAAACTCTGACATAAGATTTCCCATCCTATATTGTTATAAAACCAGGTATATCCATAATATATATAATTAAGAATAAAACTTCTCAGTCATATTTTCAAATTAGTTTGATTAATAATTTTTGAGAAAAATGACTTTCAAAATTCAGGCATGTATTCAGGTAGAAAAGAAAGACTACTCTCGCACATATGCATGGCGAAAATATTATATTCATGACTGATTGAGAGTTCAAAAGCACCACCATTTTCAATAACAGGGAAACAGTTGGTTATCTTAGAAAATGACCAGTTACTGCAAACTACGGTGTCTATAGCAAAAGTTAGACTTCCTTGTCATTGGAAGGAATTTCCTATATTTTCCAAGCTTGATCTCAAAACTTTTCACAAGCTTGAAATGTTTGTACATTTGTAAATTGTAATGTACAAATACATTATTTCATTCCCATTCAGGACAATCTTATTACTTTTGGAGAAGTTAGCATGTCATCCTTAAAGATGGTAATTTTCATTGAAAAGGTTTTGGGTTGGAAAAGTTGCAAAATCAATATTTTCTGCAGTCTTGGGAATTGCTGACTTAATCTGTGCTAGAATGACATGAAAATGGACTTTACAGCCTTTGCATTCTTTAATTTTTATCCTAATCAGGATGTAGCTTCTCAAAATGAATGGTCTTTTTTTCAAATGTGAAACAATGTAGATAGCTGTTGAAGAATGAAATGGAAGTGGTCTCACCATTTTATAGTCAGGAAAAGAGGGAAGGAAGTTGTGGTCATGCAAATGTGCTAAGTAAACTTGGAAAAAAACCCAAAATCATAGATCAAATTGAAGTTTCACAGACCTGAAAGGATGTTTCTGGGATAAAATTGGATCCAGCTGACAGATGTAATGTCTCAGAATTTAATAATCCACGTTATTCAAATAATTTTCCCAAGTTAATTAGTGCTTCATCCTGCTGATTGCGTTCAACCTTGATTTGGACAATTTGTTTAAATAGAAACTAGAGTGTTAATAGTTCCAAATTATTTCAAGGATTCTACTGTGACATGGAATCTAAGGAAAGAAGTAATTTGTTCCTTTTCTCTGAGGTTTTCAATGATCCTAATGAACTGGTTATCTTTAGTGAATGCAGAGTCATAGCTTTTCTCCCCCACAGAAAAAACAATTCTAAGGGTTTTTGTAATAAATATTCAGAAAACACCAGTAATCTCACCAACTAAAACTGTAGGCATAATCTGTGTTTACCCTTTATTTAACAAGAAGCGACTTTATTCAATAGCATACTATTGCAATGGTTTTCAACACTTATTGCAAGATACCAGTAAAGGCAAACAGAAGTGTGAATTTTAAGTAGCAGGAAGAGCTCAGCTTTCCCACAAGTCCTTATTCTTCTTTTCCTTCTTCTTTCTCTTCATCCTCTTTCTTTTCTGTTTTCATCGGACGTAACATCACAATATTACTTTTATTTACAAGGGAAATTTTTTATTTATTTGATTTGCTGAGAAATTATTTCAGATCAACTATTTCCTGTTCAATAGGCTTGTATTACTTTAGTCTGTAGCCAGTCTTCTCAAGAAATAGATTAGGAATTACAAGGTGCTTGCTGTACATTTTAAAATCCAGTTGCATATTCTGAGTTTGATATTTTGCAATAATAACATGTCTTTTAAGGTTTACATTCCCTTTGGAATAATGCTATTCATTTAAGGACAATTCAGATGGGAATGAAAGTATGGTTATCTTTTCCTCTGCTGGTTAGTAAGACTGGCATTTAAGAAGAAAGAAATTTTAAGCCTAATGCTGATAAGTGCCATTGATCAGCTGATTGTCAGCTTGGCAAAGCAGAGCACTAAATTGTCACTCGATGGAATACACTGCCAGTAACTTAATTGTCTGAAAGTATAAATCTAAATATTTCCTTTTGTGATTCCTCTATTATTATTAATGAGATGAAGACACTTCAGGGAAGCAATTAATCTTAAAAGTTTCTCTCTCCACTGGAGATTAAAAGAGGTATTCACCTCAGCTGTATGATTTTCAGATGCATGAAATGGGGAAAGTGAATACAGCTTACTGCTTCTTTAAGAATCTGGTGCTGAGCAAGGAAGATAACATGATGCACCAAGTTCTCTGTACATCCCTTTCCTTTATAAAATGGTGATCCATAAGCACAAATGTTTTCAGAACTATTTTATGGTTTAACATGTGATTTCTGCTTTCAAGTGTCACTTTTATATATATGTATATTTTATATATACATAATATATAATATATTAAATTCTCTGACGTATAACATCCCTCAGAAGTAAATTTTATAATGAAATCTGGAAAGGCTGTGGGTTGCTCTCTTCCTGTATTCCCACATGTTAATCCTTCCCTTCTGGTTTTGCAATGAATCACAGAGTGATAGTTTTCTCATGGAAGGAGACAATTTTATGGCCTCAGTGTGTGTTGCAATACCACTTGAAAAACATAGTATCGGGCTGCTATTTGGTAGTGCTGTAGTGTATATATATAAATACAGTGTGATAAAATATATAGTCTGAATGGAAACTCTGCAATGTATGAAGAATTTTCAACCAACATCTAGCTGGAGCAGAACCAGAGTATCAGAGAGCTTAACTGCCCAGCTGCAGATGAAGGGAAAGAAAAATGGAACTTATATAAGCACTAGATAATTTTATTTTTGTTTCTCTCTCGTAATGTGCAAAAAAATTAGAGATGTTCATTTTGAGCAGAATACGATATAAGGTAGAAGACCAACAGAGCTGTTCCTTCTTAGTTTAATTGGTTGCATAGGAACCTATTTCAATTCTCAAAAAAACCTAGAGCTATTGACAAAAGTATTCCTAAAGAATATTTTCTCTGGCACCTAATACATGGGACTTACAGGACTATCTACTGATATGATGTGACGATGCACTTGTTTGTCACCAAGTCATATACAGTCAATTCTGGGGACCTCTATAGAAAGTGCAGTAAGTCTGATCAATGGCAAGAACTATCACTGCATTATTTCAAAATATGATTGCTCTTGTAAAAAATTTAAACTATGTATTTATTTACTTTATAGTTTCAGAGAAAATAGAGAAAAACAGCAGAGTACTTGCATATGATATTTCAGCTATCATACACTTGGACCTCTCCCCTGTTTCTGCCATATAAACCATATCCAGACTTGAAGTCCTGCTCCAAATACTAAAGAAGCATATTAATGTTTGTTTCAGAAAAAGAAAAGCCTTATATTTGTTAAAGCAATTGAGAAAGAAATTTCTAGATTTATTTACATTCTTATGTGCTCTGCAGAACTCTGACACCTGACCCACTGTAATCTTGAGAAAACCTTACAATTATTTACTTTTCTTTTCTTATGTGTTAAAAAGTTCTCAAGAATACAGTTAGAATATTTTTATATTTATGAGCTGAATTTTATATTTATACTAATTAGAAATTCATTTTCTCATATATTTTATCAATATGAAAACCAGAAATAAAATATTCATCTGGTCAGATAATTTCATTCACGAAAGATTGTGTTCCAAGACGGAGTAAGAGTAGACTATTTTAAAAAAGCTGAAGCTGGGCAAATATTAAAATAAACTCCAGGGTTTAAAGTCAAATTTCATACTTTGTTGATCAAACATAAGAAAGACTTGTATATCCAAAACACAAACCCAAATAATTAATTCCACCTGTGAAAACTGAGGAAGAAGTACAGTTTCTTCCTTTTTTATTTCTTTTCACACTAAGGGTTTTTTTTAACAAGAAAGTAGCAATGTATTTGAATTTGCTGCTACTGTGAGTGAAAAAATAAGCAGATTCAGAATGCTGATTGTGTGTTATGCTCTCTCCAATAATCAGTATTCAATTTTTAAGGTGCAGTTTTCATGGGCTTTTTTAGTTTCAAGTATTTTATATTAGTTTCTTCTCGCTAACTTTTAATGTGTTTAACTTAGTGTCTTGGAAACCTGATTATAGCCAATAATCTTGTGGATTAAAAGTAGATAAAGGTAACTGAAACTTACTCAAGGTCATGGATATCTTAATGGAATTTTCAGTTTCTGTTCAAAATGTGAAAATCCCTGAATTTTCAGTCCATGTCCTGCATAATTCCTTTACCAGTTGTGGAAAGTGAATATGAAGAAAAACAGGAAGTCATGGTTTTATTAAGAGGGAATACTGTAGAAACTTTTTAGAACACAAGTAAGATTGAAGAAAATCTCAGTTGTCCTTTTGTGGTAAAAAATACAACATAATTATAATTATTTGGAGAATAATTTCTATCTGGAAGGAATGAGATGTGCCACTCTCCCCGTTCCAGACCCGGCAGAGCAGAGCTAAGGGTCACCACCACTTCCCACACCATCCTTTTGAAGCAAAGGAAGTCCAGGTTCTCAGCTTACACACAATAATGGCATGCCTTGAAACTCCCCAACATCTTCGTGTGTTACAGATCCAGGACAAAATGTAGTCTAGATAGCTAGAATTTGATTATTTCAGTGATGCAAAACATGAAAGGACTCATCATTTTTGCTGAGCACTTTCATTTCCCTTTACTTGTGACTAACTTCTCAAAACTGTGACTCAGAAGTTTCCTTCATTGTGACGAGTATGCTGAACTGCTGTGTTCTGGTCTTCCTTCAAATACAGGATTTCAGTCAATTTTTAAGTTCAGTTTCACAAGAGGGTCCATACAGAATATTCCTCCTTACATAACTCTTCTTCACAATAACAGAACCTTTGAGACCAGTGTTTTCATATATATATAAACTCTACTGCAGCAGTGAATAATACACTGTTCATTCATCTTTCTTGCAAATGAAATAAAATTATATCATACTGTTTAAATATATTCTTGAATACCCATAAAATGCATGAGTGTATGCATATACATGCATTTTATATGTATGCAGGTGTACATATATGGTATGTATGCTAGTACTCTTATCAGATGATGCACCACAGAAGAAGAATAGATGGATTCAGCATCCCTGTGTTTACTGAGAACCTTGATGGAGTTTAGACATAAGGATAAGTGGAGTGAAAAAGTTCTCTGGCTAGAACAACTGAACAGAAAATGTCCATCACTAGGTTCTGCAGATGAAATTTAGGTAACTATGGAGCCAACCAACTGTGGAGAACAGCTGGTGTGAGTATTTTTTATACTATAGTTACCTAAAATACAGACATGTCACCTTACCTTGCCATCTGTCATCTGCATATGGCCTCTGCAGATAGGTGGGCTTTAGATGAGATACAGTGGGGAAGAGGTCATCATCTAAGTTTTAGACATGTTACAAAGAACTGCAGTGGACTAGATGATATCGTTGTCACAGAACGATAACAGAACGCTGCATCTGTGCCCACTAAAGACAGACTTTAAATTGATTATCTCTCTCCTATGCGTGTAAACATTCATAGGATTTCTTTCATTTTATTTAATAGTAGTGTGTGTGTGACAGGGAATAGTTTCTTGGCTGCCAGAGGACAGTATCCTCCTGCTCATGAAAGGAGGCCTTTGTGGCTTGTGGCACTGAATTCAACTTTCTTTTCTGTTTTGATTATGAGATTTTTTCTGAGGACTTGGCAAATGATTTGAAAAATTACAGAGGCTCCACAATTAATTGATAGAGTGTATTGAGCCCTTCACTGCTCTGTTTCTGACAGCTGGGTTTTATCTGTGATGGGTTACCTACTAGCATTTTGGATGTGGGATTTCTCCCTAGATAAAGGAAAGTTCTTGAACAGGGCTATCTGTTTCTGACAGGAGATGTTTTTGCCTTGGATCTATGGCTGTGAGGTTTTTTTTCATTATTTTTTATTGTTTTAGAATGACTCATGTTTAAAGATTAATGAGAATCTTAATTAAAGTTTCAAAATGGTCCTCAGAGATTTTTAATGTCTGGTTATTAAATATTTTGAGCCTGAATGTTTCTTTTTTCATATATTTCACGTTTTCTCCTTTTTCCTAGCTCGTTATACCATTATATAATGGCATAGACAACTTGACAATATATTTTCACTTATGACCGAGCACCCTTTGTCTAAATCAGTCCTATAATTTTTTGGCCACCTGAGATTTTGACAGAATTCTTGTCAATCTTATTTTTTCAGCTCTATCTCTATAAAAAGAGTGAAAAAATCTTTTAGAAATCACTCCTTTCCACCCAGTTACATTAATTGCTTTGAACTTACAGGACAGAGTGTGGGAGGGAATGGTGGTATAATTAGCTGGAAACTGTGTGAATGCTACCTGCAGATTATGTACTACTTCTGGCAATCCACTTTATTACAGATATCTTGGACAAATATCACAATATTGACTCCTCTAGGAAAAATGCAATAATGATTGGAAATAGTCTTTAGTTTCATTTTCTGTGATTCCCATAATGTAGAAGTCTTGCCTGTCAGTATTATCTTTCTTATTTAAAGACTGGATATTTCACATATTAATCTGTGGTGAATAAAATTAATCTTTATGTCTTTTTCTCCATGAGTGCTAGAAGAACAGTTCTAATGTAAGCGTAAATCTATTGTAAATTTTCTGTATTTTTTTCCTTTGTTGCAATAAGTGGTATTCTCTTTGCTTTTTTTCTGTGTGTAGTTTTAAGTGACCTGTATCATGAGTAAATTTGCTCCTGTTTCCTTGACCTAAGTTCACCAGCTCAAATATACAGACATTTCTGATTATTGCAGACTATTGCAGAATCTGTGACCTTCTCCAATTATGGCTTTCTTAATTTAATTCTGGATTTAAATTATCTTTTGAGTTGAGAAAAGTGACTATTTGTAAAAAAAGTGAGGAATTTCCCTCTTGCATTCATCAAGCTAACACAGTTAATCAGAAAAAGGTAACAAACAAAGCAAAACAGAAATCTTAGCAACCTCATAAAATTCACTAGGTGCCAGTAAAATTGATAGAAAGTAGTGTTGCCCTTGCAGTATGCTTCTCTTTGTCCCTCTCCTCCTTTCTCTTTCTCTCCTTGCAGACAAAGCATTTTTTTTTTAATTCTGCCTTCTGTAGAATAAGCATCTGACTGCACACCTGGAAAACACAATGAGTTCACTAATCTTGTTAATGAAATCTGTGGGGCAGTTAATTCACAGATGTTCCCTGTACCCTGTTCTTTTCTAGAAGGGATTTTACCTTATGCTTGTGAGTTTTAAACTGATTTAAGTAAGTGTGTTTATTGCAACTAAGGAAGTGGCCTCTCTTTTTCTGTGGCTGTGACGGGCCAGGTCAGTGTTTGTGTAGGTGGTTTCCAAAAGCTATCCTAGTCCAAGTCCACCATATATCATTGTATTCTGGCTTATCTTTATCCACACTGAATGGGTGTTGGGTCTGTAAGATGTAATATGTCCCACAGGCCCTTGAAATTTACCTGGAAAAGGCTCCTTTAATGGTAGACATGCAGATTTCCTTAGTTTTGCTGAGGTTGAATTTCCCATGAGTTTTCTAAGTAAAGCTACACGCAGTGTAACAGCAGGACCTGAATAGAACAGTTGGCTGAAAGTAGGAACAGTTAGGATAGAAATAAATTATGAACAATTAATACTGAAGTGGGAAAAATATATTCATATAACCAACAGGCTGACAGTGGCAAAGGAGGTAGGCGTCATACACATGGGGAGCAGGACTGATGTTTGTCTACTGAATTTGCCCTGGTGATTTCTAGCCTCACTCTCTGCAATGACATTGAAAGTCTGGGGGATTTTCACTGGACGAGATATGTACTATGTGCATCTGCAGCTCTGGTTCATTTATGCTCCAGTGTTACAATACTGTTTGTCTGCTCTAAATGACCTACACTGCTGCTCGGTGCATATATGGCTGGCAAAGCTCTCCCAAGGTGATGAACCTGGTGACTTCACTGACACTGATCCATGGTGAAGTGAGAATTTGCTTAGGTAGAGTATTCTGACACCTTTTTCTTCCCCTCATTTCTCCCTCTGTCACAAGCTCTGCCTGTCGCAGCCAGCTCACACAGTGCAGGGCTGAAAGGATGTGTGAGCTAAAACCCCGGAACTGTGCGCACCACATACAGCTCAGGCAAACAGAAAGTGGCAGGAGCAATAGGATGTCATCACCACAATTATCAAGAGAGATTTTGTCTCTCCATGCTCCTGGCACAATGCAGCAGCTGCTAGGATGTTTGGAGACAACATCAGGCCTTGGAATCCCAGCTTTGATGCTGACAAGGAGCAATAGTCTAGGACACCATGTCTCAACACTCCTCAGGAAAGATAGGTCAGAGTACAGCACTATGGTGTAGGGTAACAGGTAGGCCTTCTTATTTAAGCTCTAATTCATTCATCAGGTATCTGTAGCAAGGAATATATTCAAAGAAAACTCTCAGCAAAACATTGCTTTAAAAGTTTCACTAAAAATTAAAATTATTGTCGCTTGAATTTGTGATGGATTTGGTAATGATAAATTATAACTGCATGTTCAAACTGCTTTTAGCACATACATTTTTTAGCAGTTGGGAAGGTGAGAATAGACTAGTAATAGACCAGTAATCTGTCTACTCTATTGGTCTGAAGTAGAAAAGGGAGTTGGTGTGCATAAGAACCATTTAACAAAGTAGAACTAAATAAATGCTTGAGCTGAACAGTTAGGAAAATACATGTAGCAACCAGATAAAGACATTTTCAAGCTGTTCTGTGAAGAGGACCAAGTGAAGGAAGGCTACATACATCACTTATGGAAGCTTACTGTTAAATACAATGACTTTGAGTCTTAAAGTCACTTTTCATACTAATTGTTAACATATCCTAGGAAAATATTAGGCTTCCAGCAGCTCTTTCTAAGTTATTGAGACAATCATCAGTGCAATATCTTTGAAGTGTTAGTTCATGAAGTCTAGTCTAGATAATTTTACTGTTTATAGGATACATTTTGATTCTTTGCAGCTCTATAATTTGCACTATACAAACGATCAAAAGCTTTTAGTAGGATTCTTATTGTTTGGATTTGCATCATAAAGATTGTGATTTTGACTAAGGCAAGATAATAAACTGCTTCACCATGAAGGAAAATAAATGGTAATTCACTGGTTTTGGAGACTTAAACTTTGTGAATTCCTTTCTTATGATACAGCCATCTTTCCATTAATGTTTAATTTGAGTTATTAAATAATTGCATGTTTTTTATTTCAGGCATGTGTGCAAATGTTTTCAATGTTTGTAGTGGTAACAATTTCGCATTTTTATTGATGCATTTTTCTGAAAATAGCAACCTGTTTTCAAGTGAGATAAATTTTTCTATTATTCATTGTTTATTGCATTTCGTGTTGTTTCTGGGTTTTAAAACTCTGCCAATTCTTCAACTGACACCATGACAAGAAAAGAAATCCAAGTGGCAGTATTTCCCCTGTACACACTGCAAATAGCTTTTTTTTTTTTTTTAATATATATATGCTTGCATTAAGGGATAGCAGAGGCCTAATGATTCTAACTGCTGTCTCCCAAAATCTGGCAAAATTCTCATATGAATAAGAACTGTTTTGCAAATTTGTAAAGAAGACAACTTTGGGACTTCAGTGTAGACCTGAATCTATCACTGAAGTATTATACTGAGGTATCCTAAAAAATGCTTGCATTTGACAGAATGGTAAATTTTGTTTGGTAAAATTTTCTTTTTCACCAAATTTCTTTTAATAATATGTTTCATTACACTCAACTGCTTAGAAACTTGGCAAGTGGAAACTTAATATGTACATCATAAACACTTCACTTATGCTAGAATTTACTTAGACTTTTTCTTCAGCATGTTGGTGACATGTAAGCTACTTTTCCCCTTATTTATGATAAGCTGGAGTTTGCGTAAAAGCCTTCCTTTTAGAGATGGTTTTTGGTGGGTTTTTTGGAGTTTTTTCGCTTTTTTTTAAGGAACTTTCCACATTATGTTGTGAAGACTATTCAAATTCAGTCTACAATTTGAAATTGTAGACCGAATTGAAATTACAAATTTTATTTGCACATTAATTCTTATCCATGATGGAGATAATGCTGACTCCTGAAAGTAGGTATAAGATAATACTCAATTTC
>JAYDZK010000056.1:39696001-39710388 GCA_034509185.1 Euphonia xanthogaster | reverse complement strand
GAAAGAAAGAAAGAAAGAAAGAAAGAAAGAAAGAAAGAAAGAAAGAAAGAAAGAAAGAAAGAAAGAAAGAAAGAAGCAGAGAGAATGACACACTTCATACCAAGCATTTTAAATCTTAAAAACAAAGTAATGAAAAAAATCCTCCTTATGTCCCAAACCTTCACAAGGTAAAGCAAAAAAATATATCTATATCTATTTCTATTTCAAGATCTAGATCCAGATCTTGATATCTATCTCATAGATATATCCTAAATATATCATTATAGGGTAGTAATTTTTGTGAAGAGGACCTCATGCTGGACTTAATGACCTTGGAGGTCTTTTCCAATCTTAATGACTCTATGATTCTATGTTACCTCATTTAAGAACCAGGAAGGAGATCCCTGAGGTTACATGTTCTTTTGTTTAGTTTTTTGAAAACTCAGTAAGTGTTTGCCAAACCAGTGACTTATACAGATTGCTGGTTAATCTATTAAAAGCAAATATCAGATCTTATACTTTTCCCAGACATCATACTGTTATGGAAAGAATAGGTTTCCACAATCATTCAACTCCTTCATTGGAGGACTGTAATTTTTCATTAATTAAGAAGCAAATCCACTGGAAAATGAGGGCTAAAATAATGAATTACTTCATACAGAAAACTTCATTTTAACATAATTAAATTAAAACTAAAAATTTTTGAAACATTCAGATCACACAAAATTGACATCTCTTTTCCATTCCCTAATGTAAGAACATAAATCTGTGGCACCTATTTCACTATGATCTAATTAATCCATTCTGCATTTTATATATACATGCCTATCTCATAATAAGATCTCATAATAATTTAAAAAAAATTAAGATATTATATGTTAGCATTAGAAAGATTAAGATTGCTCTACTGGCAATGTGGCTGGAGCCTTAAAAAAAGAAAGGCCAAAATTCTATTAGCAGCATAACAAGTTTTTCAAAATATTTCTTATTCATGGAAGCTGAAAAATAAAAAAGTCTGAACAACATATTGATTTTGTTTCAGACATTGAATGAGTATATGTTCTTGAATTTTTTTCTATAAAAGGGTGTTGCTTTGTGCAGAAAAAATGCTGTTACAGTGTGACAAATCTGATATTAGCATCTCTTGATCAATTTAATAAAAATGCTTCAAAGACTGGAAAGAAGCATTTCCACTAGAGATGATCAGCATTTCTCAATAATATTTTCTTTATTTGGCCAGCTAGGTTTGGAAAACTCCAAATAGCCATCACTTCCCAAAGAAGTAACATTTGGCACATCTTTGATACAAGTGTTTTCAGGGAAAGTAAGTGAGGAGCCTGGGGAAAGAAATTCTTACGCTTGTAAGGAATCTCTTCTGTTTAGGAATAGGCAAAATTTGTGTGGGTTGAGTTAGATTTGAAACTAGAGGAATAAACTCTAGTTGTCTCAGACACTGGATCTCTCTGATTCCCTAACAGGTATGATTTTCTCTGCCACATAATCTCTCCCTCCTGAAATTCTTATTTGTAAATTCGTTGTTTTTTTTTTTTTTTTTAATTCTTAAATTATATAAAAAAATTGTTCAGAATACTAGTAGAAAGTGTATGACTGTTGAACAGAAAAGCATCTATACTTCAACTCTTTTTATAATTATTTTACTGTAGCATTTCTATTTCCCAACTGCATATTTCACAGTCCTTTAGTGTTTGTCTATCAGGAGGGAGCACTTTTCTCTCTTCACTGGAAGAAGTCTGCATGCCTGTCTGCAGAGCTGGATTTGCTCACATACAGTTGAGAAACTGATGTGAAATGCTCTGTCTAGCCAAAAGTTTTTTGAAGCCTCCATGATTTATAATGCCTTAGCACAATTATGTGCCACAGTCATTGTAGGAAATAGTGTTGCCACCATGCACCAGCACTGCAGGAAATGTTATTTCTCCCAGATGGTATTAGGAGCGTGAGGTGATTTATTTAAAATAAAATCTGAAACAAACCAGCTTTCCCTCAGTTACCCTCACTCTCTCCAAGTCTCATACTCAGAACCACCAGGATGTGCAGAGTCCAAGGAGCCTGTCCAGCAGCCAGGTACCTTGAGCTTAATCCAGGTGCAAATTCCAGGTTCCATTGTGATGACATAGTCGAAAAGGGACATAAGCTGTCAAATCTTCCTCATGTCTCCAAGGATTCTCCTAGCATGGGGACTACATGCAAGTTACAGATATGCCTTCTCCTGCAGGGATCCTGATGATGGATAGTGGATGGCTGATCTGGTAGCCATTAACAGAGGCCATTTAGAGAGCCCTGTTCCTATTAATAAGCCTTGAGCCCAACCCCATTCCTTCTGATGCATCTACATGCAGACATCCCCATTCACTCTTCATTAACCAACTTTTCAGAAAATGTGTTCCACTCTTCCTTATTATACTGTAACAGTCTTTTTGGCAAGTATGATTCTATGGTTATGTTTTAAATTACTTGAGGAAAAGTATCGGTGAGTATACACAAATTATATTCCAGAATATAGAAGAGCTACAGATGTGGAACAGAGCATCTAAATGAGGAGCAGCAAACCTGTGAGACGTATTTTCCCCCAGAGACAAACCTGTTCTTTCTAAACAGAATCACTCACATGCACCTGTGTGCAGACCCGTTTTAATTATTTTTGCAAGGAGATTTTTTTTCATCTGTATCGGAACAATTTCAGTCCCTGTGTGGCTGGTTTTTGTGAAAGTTTTGCTACTTCTTAAGAAATGGAATACAATTTATCAGACCTCAGCATCATGGAAATGAATGTAATAAAAAAGTGGAAAGGTTATGGAATAATAGTAACTATTACCTGTTGTTAGCAACATTTTTTATTCTGCAACATTTTATTTGTGCAAAAAACCCAAACTTCTCTGAAGTAAACTTACTCAAACATCTGAAGGAATAATTTCCTTTATAAATATATGCCTCTGGGGAAATAGTCTTTGGAGGATTTAGCTCTTACTTTCAAATCTGTAGTTCCTCAGCTGAGATTTGTGTAATTGTAGGAAATATTCAAAAAGCTTCCAGGCTTCAGTAGCAGCTGGGTCAACATCTACTTGATTTTCTCTGGCCTATTGATGAAACAGTCTCCCACTGAATAAAATGTTTCCTTCACTTATGATTTCCTACAGTCTGAGTAACGATTCTTTTTTTTTTTCCTGGTGATATTTTACTCTAAAGAAAAAGATTAGCAGTTAATTTCACTTTTTCGCACATTTCCTCTCTCCTTTTTTTGTGGTTGTTTTGTTTGTTTGCTTTTTTGTTTTGGGGGAAGGATATGGTGGGTTGATTTTGGTTGGATGCCAGGTGCCCACAATGCTTCTCAGCTCAGAAGGAGGGGAAAAAAATACGATTGCAAAAGCCCTCATGGGTTAAGATAAAAGCAGTTTAATAACACAAAAGCAAAGGTTAAACACAGAAGCAAAGGAAAACAAAAGATTTATTCTTTACTTCTCATCTTCAGGCAATGTCCAGTCTCTTCTTGGGACATGCTGCTTTAGTATATGAAGTGTCTGGTCTGGAAGATTAGTGTCATAAATAACTAATGCTCCCTCCTCCTTCTTTCTTTTAGCTTTTATTGCTGAGCAGATGCCATATGGTATGGAATATCCCTTTGTTCAATCTCTGCTCTCTCTCTGTCCCCTCCCAGCTTCTTGCCCAATTCCAGCCTGCTGCCCCTTGGGAACGGGGAATGTTGGAGAGACAGCCTTGGTGGTGTGCCAGCACTGCTCAGCAGTAGCCAAACACTGGTGTGTTATCAACACCTTTGTAGAATCCAAGCACAGCACACAGCACTGTGAGGGAATGTCACAGTGCTGAGGGAAAGGTTAACTCCACCTTAGAGAGACCACATATGGGGTAGGGGTGTCTGTGTGTAGTTACTATGTTGTGATAATTTCTCTGCCTTCTTCCATTGCATAATCAAAATTCGAGTTCTCACAATGGTCACCTGAACCAAAGCAAATTTTTTTTTTTAAATTAATGCCCTTCCCTAAGTAAAGGGCATTCTGTTTTTTTCTTTAATGCAGTGTTTTTAGTTACTGGATTGAATACTCTTTCACTATCTGACACACTTGAGCTCAATGCCTTTTCTGCTGGAGGGTAGTCAAACTCCCACCCTCTGGCAGAGTCATGTGGCCACTAGACTGTGGATAAAAGGAGACCACTTGCCTTTTTGTTGAATCTCTTTCACTATGCGTCAAAAATCTATACTGCATTAGACCAGAGAAAAGGGACAAAAAAGCAGCAAGAGTTCATGCATGAGTGGTTGGGGATTGGCCTTCCAGCTATTGGAGAGCTTTCCAGGCATGATTCAGGGACTGTGCATTTTCCACTAGTGGTTGGAAAAAGTCACATAAACATTTCCCTGAACAGGAACCAGATCTTAGAGTTAAGTAGGCGAATGTTCCAGGGAAAGATCTACCAGATCTCCAGTTATTCTAAGAAAGGAATAATTATAGCACAGGACTCTTTGATCTGCTCTACTTTCTGCCCTGAACGCTCTCTATCAGAGGGCTGTGGGAAACCTCCTGAGAAACAGAAGCTTGTAGTCTTTGTGCACTTTTTGTAGCCTGGGCTAAACCTTTGCTATGTACTGTACCACTAGATAGAACAAAGCATCAGTGGGACCAGTAGCTTCTCCTTCAGAGGTCTTGTGAAAGCCAATAATTCTTTCGAAAGTGACAGCATTCTGGGCTGGCTGGCTTTCAAAATAGAAGGGAAAAAAGCTGAAGTACCTGGAGTTTGTCTCGAATTAGGTGGCAACTGAGTGAGAAATTTGGATCTTACCGTTTGTACATAAGTGTAAGATGAGTGAAGTGGGAATTCCCCAGCTCCTTCTGCACATGTATTCTGGCTGTTTTAAATGTTAGCTCTGATTCACATGACTACACCTGTAGCATTTTACAAGGCACTAAAGGCACTTTTTTTTTTCCCCCGTGGTGCTGGTAGTTAATGGGTTTTCAGGATCAAGAATTGGTAATGAGCAAAGAGCACACTTTGGAGAAATGTGTCACAAAAGTGGAGCCTTCTCAGCATTAGCCTTTAAACTGAAATTGCCAATAAATTTCAGCTGAAAGTGCAGACTTCTTTCTGGCTCTGGGGATGGTAGTTTATATAGTACAGAGCTGTCACCAAGATCACTAATCCTACTTCCAAAATACACTGCACAGTTGCCAGCTAGTAAACAAGCTGAGCTATTTGAAATATAACCACTCATTGTAAGGCTATGTCAGTGAAGGTGTTAAGTAAATTTCCCAAATAAAATATGGTCATCACATTGCACAGACTTTTGGCACAGATAAGTGAGCCAAACAGAACAAAGGTACACGGAGTAGTTGCGTGTACCTTTGTTCTGTTTGGCTCACTTATCTGTGCCATCTGTCAAGCAAGACTAAAGTGAATCTGGGTAACCATCCCATCTCATGTGTTTCATTTATTTACTGATCAATACGTTGAGGGATTCTGAACTTGGTGCATTGAAAGAAAACTGACAAGAATAAGCCCTAGCTTTGCTCTTTTTAAAGGGGCAGTTAAAATATCCTTTAAAATGGAGCAAGCTTGGGAATAATAGGACATGATTCCCCATTACACACTGACTTCTAGCAAAAAAAAAGTGAGACAAATGAGGGGGAAATTACAGTGCTGAGACACACGAAAAGCCATAGCAATCTTCACAGAAAGAATTTATATTAATTATTTTCAGTGCCTTTAAAATGCCTTTCTGTCTGAAATTGAGGGTGGAAAGGGTTGAAAATAAAAGTCTGTCTCATACTGATATGTCAATCATAGCTAACAAGCACTATTGGGAGGTAATCTCTTTCAATCAGTTTCTTGCAGGCTGGGAGACAGCATTTATTACTCTGCAAATGAACCCACCAACTGCTTTTTGCAAGAGGTATCAGCAGGAGACATGAGTTAGAAAGCTGGTTAAGTGGGGTCACTAAGGAAGTGTAAGCATATCTAAAGGTTAAGATGACCTAAAGATATCCTCTGTGGGATTTTTCCTTGAAAAACAAAAGGAGAGAACCTTTTTTCCTCAAAAGTAGTCTGGAGTATCTTGGGCTGCCTGAGATAAATGAAAAATATGTGTCTTATTACAAATAAAAATATTGTGCTTGTGACAAACCCTCTCTCTCTGTCCTTCAATTCTCTGTCCCTCCCTCTCTTGTTTCCTTCCTTCACAATGGAATAGCGGTAATTTCTCAACAGTACTTGAATGTCTTTCTAAGGAAATATCCTACCTGATCAACAGCTGCCTCATTAAGATATACATTGTATTATACTATTGACACTAAAATCTAACTCACTGAAAGGAATAGTGCCTGCTTTGAAATATTACCTTTTTCCTTTGAAAATAAGCTCTCTTTCCTTACTGTGACTTATGTAGAGCAACCTAGAAGCTCCTTCTGTTAGATCAGTATAAGAAAGAGAATGTGTCTTTATCAGCCTCTTATCCTGGGAAAACCGTGAAATGTAATTATCACAACATTTTATGTTTTGGCTGGTATAACTTCTTGTGCTTGTCAAATAATAGAAATCAATATAGTTGACTATAATGCCAGCATAATTATACTGGCAAAATAATTAAGAGTTTTGTGGTAAAAGATAAGATCTATTTCTTTGTTTCATGGATATTACACTCTAGGGAGAGGGGGAGAAGAAAAGACATAATGACTTTTGCTGTACCTTACACGAGCTGTATAAAGCACACTGCTGCTCTTAAATTCAGGAGAGGTCCTGCATTGCACCTTAACTATTTTCACAAGATTATGAAGGTATGTCTAGAGATATAAAAGCACAGTGATGGTAATATGGTAAATTAAGAAAGTGGACAAGCTTATCTGCTTGCTACATATGAAGAAAGGTTGCATTTCTCAAACGATACATTTTGGTCACTGGCATTAGCACTAGGCTTTTGACTCCTTCAGGCTGGTCATCAAAGGTCAGTGGTATGTATTAGTTTCCTTTATATCCATCAGGAAAATTTTGTCTTAGAAAAATATGATTTTGCATTTCCATCTATAAGACTGGAGCTGGGCCATCGTTTCATACAAACAACGTGATGTTGCATATCCAAGTCTTAAAATTATTAAGGTTTCAGTCATTATTGTTGTTGTTAATTCTGATGGATTCTTTATTGTGTCTGTGCTGTGAGAACAGACCTGTTTTCTCTGTGTAGTAAATGTTAATTTTTCTGTTGAAATGTGTAAATGAAGGTGTAAACTGACAGGTTTCAGAGGTACTTTGGGTAATTGGAATTTTCTGTGCCTGTAAGATATTCATGTTTCTGTTCGAAACTTGCAAAACCATGAAATTTTCCATGAGTTAATTTCAATGCAAAAGTCATCTTTGCTGCAAGGGTTTTGGATTCCTATGAGAAATTTCTGATCTTTCTCATGGGAGCATCCTCTCTGTATTTCCAAGTGATAATACTGAAAGGCTCAGAAAGTGAAATACAAAGCAGTAAAATTGCAAGAGTACTTCATTTTCTAGGAATTCGCATAATTAGGAGGAACACATTCGAGCACTCTTACGTGCCCAAATTAACTCTCCTGTGGTTTCCTGTAGAACTCATTCGAAATCAAAACACTAAAACTGTGACCTGAGTGGGCTGGGAAACAGTTTTCTTTCCTCACAAAAGGAAAGCATTGCTAGCATCGAATAAAAGAATGACCTTTACATGAAAACAGACATTAGTCAGTCACTGACACTGTAAGTGATATAGGAATTTGTTTTAGTTTGAAGATGAGTACTCTAATTACTCAGCTATAGGTTTCAGTCTTGAAACGAGGTTCATCCTAGTTGTCTACAATAAATTTGCAGTGGATCTTGAAATGCCTGCTGTGAAAGCATCTGGTAATAAAATCACTTTCACTGATGTAATCAATAACAAAGAATGAATTTTCAAGTATAAAAGAAGAGTTCAAGCAAGAAGACAAATTATTTGACCATTCATGTTTTTGATACGACAGTCAGAGTTAAGCACTATAGATCCCTTTGGTTAAAGGACAAAAGTGAATTTGTCATTTAGAAAACAAATTGCACTGGCCATGTTAGTAGCAAATCTCTTATTTTCCATGAACATTCACTGAAAAAGGTATGTTCCAACAGAAATCAAAACAACAAAAAAATTCGGACTTTGAATAAGTAATATTTGCTGCGTAAAATTATCAACCACTTCAAAATTGAACTGTTTTTAAGATAGTTTGCATGGGGCTTTTTGGGTGAACTTCGTTTTTAATATAAGAAAGAAAAAAATCTTTCCATAAATGATCTTCCATTGCTTTCAACTTGGTAATGGCTGTCACTGAAAAAACAGTGCATTTAAAAAAACTCTTAGTTAATTCTGTGTGCTGGCTTCCTTTAAATGATATCTGCTTCTAGTTAAAAGTTGCTAAATTAGTATATAAATCTTTTCAACAGTGTAATTTAATTGAAAAGTATTTATCAAATGATCTCACTTTCTTTTCATCGCAGTTCTAAGAAAACATTTTTGTTTTAATCAGGAGAAAGATAACCTGTTATCCAGACTTTTACTCTTTGCAACATATGAAAACATTTCTTTAGCAGAGAATTTTAGTGAATTCAAACAATAAAATGCTTATTAGTTAAAGACCAAATAAAATTCTCAGGTAATTTGAAAAGTTTTGACAGGATTTTTGTGTTAACTGGGCATCTGTTCTTTCCTGGAGCACGTCTGATAGTAATTGAAATGAAGAAATATTTCTTACACATCTTTCAGATATAAGGATAGTTACTACTCCATGTTGTGATGTAATTTTCTATATGGTTAGAAAATGATGTGGGCCCCTGGTGGGATTTATCTCATCTAGTTTTACATATCTACAATTTTGTTTAAGGCTGAATTTGATTAAATGTAGGAATCTAGAATGAGATTCTTTGCACATTAGATTCATTTGAGTACAATGATAACATCTCCATAGACTAAAAATGATCTAAGAGGACAATTTCAGATATTCCAATATTCATGTGAGAAACCCACCACAAGCAAGATAAATCCCAGTGCTTTTCTGTGATATAAATTATCTACTTCAAGGTCAATTACTCAAGAGTGGCTCCATGGTCAATGAAGTGATAAAGGCTCTTAAAGTTGTCTGGTTATCTCTGAAAACTGACATCTAAAGCTTATCAGATGAATTGTGCCCTGAAAGTTTTACGCAGTGGATCCCTTCATTTGATCTACCTGTCCTTATGCCTGATGTAACTATGATAAAGATTCATTTTATATATAGTAAATCAAATAGTGTTTAAGTTGTGTTTAAATCTAATGATGGAATTTGAAATAATGAATTTGTATAAATGACAGATTAATTGACAGAGAGGTATGTAGAGTGGCATTTTGGGGAACACCCAAAACAACACTCAACTCATACTATTGCCCTCAGTTTAGTGGCTCCTCCCATGTAGTACACATAACAAAAATGATGACTGTCTATGCTATTATTTTGTTAATGTTTGTCCTGATATATTTTTCAGGTAAGTGAAGTTATTTACTCACTAGAAAGAGCTGTCTGACTGTCTCATGAATAGTCTGAATCTCATATATTTCAAATGAATTCTTGCAGAACTAGGGACATGGTACTTATAAACTAGAAATCAATGGCTTCATTAATAAATATAATGTATCTGCTGTGAAAAGATCCTCTAGGGATTACCTGCACTGCAAGGACTGCTATTAGATTGAAGTCTGTAACTAACATAGACAGAGGATAAGAAGAGAAAAGTTTGGGTTTTTTTCATGTTCTCATCATTGCCATGAGCAGCAAGATTAATTAATTTAATAAACTTATTTTCTGTTGAAATATTTGAGTCCATATGACAAATGTTGTTGGCATAGGGGCAGCAGATAGAACTTTTTTCAGCAAAATACATGGCCACATAATGTTTCCCATTATGATTTTTAACCTACCTTAAAGTATGCAAATACAACACAAAAAGTGATGTAACCATTACAGTCTTTTGAGAGCCAAATTATGTCTCATGAATAGCAAAACCCATTTTGTTCTTATCAGGGATATCGAAAGATAAATGTGACAGAACATATATTTCTGTATTTCCTAATAAATCCTATGTTCTGATTACCAAGCCATTTAGAATTGGGCAGGACATATGGAAAATTAGACCACATGAAGTAAATTTTTCCACTGAATATCTCACTATTAAGACATATGTTCATAATCCTAAATAGGCCTAGGTCCTGCTGTGACAAGTCGTATGTCCTATGAATTGTGCATTCTATGCAGCTATCCAAGATTTATGGTCCAAAAATAAAGCAAAATCAAGAAAATACCAGAAAATAGAAAGGAAATTAAACAATATTAATCTTTTTTTTTTGGTAAATGGACTGTGTAATATTGCAATTTTTAATATAATTTCAAATATCCCTCAGGTATTGATTCAATTGTGGCTCTGTAAGAAAAATGAAATAGCAAGAAAAGATTCTAAAGAAGAATTATTATATCTAGGAGAATAACATTACAGTGAGAATAAAACAAAAGGATCAATTGAGAACAGTAATATGTGAAATAGAATAAGAAAAACTTAACATTAGCAAATTAGCTAAAATACAAAAAAATCTTTAAAGATTTCACATGATTTCAAATAAAAGAATCGGAAATATTTAGTTTGGGAAAGACCCTTGAGAATATCAAATCCAGTTCTTTAGCCAGCACTGACAAGTCCACTACTGAACCATGTCCCTAAATGCCACACTTAGATGCCTTCTAAATGCCTGTAAGGATGGTGTCTCCATCACTTCTGCAGGCACCCTATTCTAGTGCTTGACAAACCATTTCCTTGAAGAAATTTTCCCTAATATCAGTCTAAACCTCCCCTTGTGGAACTTGAGGCCACTTCCTCTCATCCTGTCACTTGGTACATGGGAGAAGAAGCCAGCACCCACCTGGCTAAAGCCTGCTTTCAGGCAGTTGAAGAAATGATAAGGTTTCCCTCTCTTTCCCAGGTTAAACAACCCCAGTTCCTGCAGCAGTACCTCATAAGACTTGCACTCTAGGTCCTCCATCATCTTCATTGCCCTTCTCTGGACACACTCCAGCAACCTCAATTTCTGCTCCAAAGGAGCCCAGAATGAGACACAGAACTCAGGGTGTGGCCTCACCAGTGCCAAATACAGGAGACAATTCCTTCTGTGGTCCTGCTGGCCACACTGTTGCTGATACAGGCCAGGATGCCTTTGGCCATCTTGGCCACCTGAGCACACGCTGGCTCATGTTCAGCTCCTGTTGACCAACATCCCCAAGTCCTCCTCATCTTGGCTGTTTTTCCAGCCACTCTGCCCCCAGCCTGCAGTGCTGCCTGCAGTTGTTGGAAATGCAGGATCCAGCACCTGGCCTTGATGAACCTCGTACAAGTGGCCTTGGCCCATCAATCCAGCCTCTCTAGATCCCAACATATAGTCTTTGTGCAGGTCAATAGTTGCACCCAACTTGGTATCATCTGTAAGAACATGGAGGGTGCCTTTGATCCCTCATCCAGATCATTGATAAAGATATTAAGCAAGTCTTGTCCCAGTACTGAGCCCTAGGGAATGCCACCAACGACTGGCCACCAATTGGATGTGTAACCACTCACCACCATTCCCTGGACCTGGCCATCCCACCACTTTTTTACCAAGGAAACTGTGCACTTGTCCAAGCCATGGTCAGTCAGTTTCTTCTAGAGAATCCTGTGGAAGATGGGGTCAAATTCTTCACTGAAGCTTAAAGTAGACAGCATTCACAGTCTTTCCAGCATTCACTAAGCAGGTCAGTTTGTTGTAGAATGAGATCAGTTTGGTCAGCAGGACCCACCATTCATAAACCCATGCTGACTGGATCATACTGAGAAAAAAAATTAAACCATTTTTTTTACAAAATTACCTCTATCTGAAAGCTTGGCTAGAGTAAAAAGAGAGAGAAAAAAAGGATTAAAACAGTAGATGGGTAGGAAAGGCAAGCACTTCTAAATCTGAATAAAAGTTTGATGAAACAGTAAAAATTAAGGGAAATCAACTGCTTTTTCAGTTGGTGACCCTAATTTTCAGACTATTAGAATGTCTTTTTTTTAACTAAGAGAATAAAATTCAGTTAATTGCTCTGCTTTCTTGCTGTATTATTAGCTAGCAGAACAAAAGAAAAGGTTTTTGATTGGGGTCAAAATTTTATGACTGATATTTTAGTGCAAAAAATGAAATCTGCTCTTTCCAAGAGAAGTGTTGAATTGAAGAGAAAAGATTACAAAATCAAATTAAGCTTTCTTACTTTCTTCATAGGAGCTGCTTTTCATCTCATGCCTTTGTTTGTATAGATAAGGCAACTGTTGTTGCTTTTCTCTCTGCCATAAAGATGCAAGGTATTCTTCTTTTTGTATTTTGCAATCAATAATATTAATAATTTTAAAGTGTGTGCGTGTGTATGTATGGCATGCTACTGATATTTTATTGTATTACGATGAGCAAAATCAAGTAAACCAAGATATTAAACAAGAAAAACTATCATTTAGTACTCATTGATCTTTAAGACAGTTAACTCCATAGTTACTCTTACACGTTGAACCTTAACTTGACTCTCTTAATTTAAGTCATATTTCTTTATGTTATAGTGCAATTCTTTACTTACATCCAGAGCTTGCATTTTATGTTTCTGGAGACACAATAGCCACTCAAAAATAAGAGAAATAATTTTATATATATATAAATGTTTGGTGTCTTATGACCTGGAATGGACCTTAAAAAAAGTGTAGATCCTCTGTTTGGGTGTTCAATGGTCACAGTCTCCATTCATATTGAAAATCTGAGAAGATCCACAGATATTTTCAGAGATTGACAATTGATTCAAATTTTAGGTTTTTTCATTAAGATAGGGCTGAAGTTTCTGTTCATGCTCTGAAACAGAGAGATGGGAAAATATCTTCAAAAACAATTGCCTTGATGCTTTCAGTAAGGGCAGAACAATAGATTTTTCTCCTCTGATCTTGTTCTCAGAAACATCTGAATTGTTTTAAGTGGTAGTTTTGAGGACATTTCACCCTGCAGCACAGTCGTTCTTTATGGAATTACTAAATTGAGTGGTTCAAGTTCAGCAAAGTAAATTAAAAGAGTGTCTAGAAGATGTTAGTCATGACTCTTCCCCCATGTGAGAAAAGAAAGTCATATAATTCCAGAATTTCAATTCCTTCAAGTGTTTATCTCTTCTTCCAAAACATAGTTGAGTTATCTTGAAAAAGAATGAAGCTTTCCTAACAATAATACATTGAATTTTGACAATACTTAAATGATTAATATTAATGTAAGCTAGACTTACAGAAATTGGAAATTAAGCCATATATTGACTACACTACTCAGTAATTATCTTGATGAGTCCTGTGAGTCTCATTGAGCAAGATGAGAGCTTGCTTTGTTCTTCTTTATTGTCCAGATTCTGGAAATATTCAACACAAAATTAAGACAACTAAAAAGAAAAGATGGAAACAGTGTCACAAAGAATTTTAAATGCAAGGAAATTAACCCCAGCATAAGACACTCAGCCATAGTTAAATCTAGAAAAAACACAGAATATAATTAGGCAAAGAGATGGAAATGGTTAACCATCCAGAACCTTGATTTCACCTAGCATATAGCCTGGGTCTAGTTGAACTTATTTACCCACGTAAGTCACACTGGAGATGCAGGACACCTATTGAATGATGCAGCACATCATTCTCCTCTGCTTTACAAACTGCTGCTTGATTTATGCAGCCTGGAGAAGGCTCTGGGGAGACCTTAGTGCATTTTCCAGTACCCACAGGAGTCCTGCAAGAGAGCTGGAGACCCTTTATAAGAACATGCAGTGATAGGACAAGGGAGAATGGCTTTAAACTGACTGAGATTAGTTTTAGATAAGTGATAAGGAAGAAAATCTTTCCTGTAAAGATCATGAGACACTGGAATGGGCTTCTCCCCATCTTGGGGGATATTCAAGACCAGGCTTGATGGGACCCTGGGCAGCCTAGTCTAGTGGAAGGTGTCCATGCCCATAGTGGAGGGAGGGAAGGAACAAGATGGGACGTGGTTTTATCGTGGACTTGGCAGTGTCAGTTTCATGGTTGGGCTCAGTGACCTTAGAAGTTTTTTCCATCATAAGTCATTCTAAGATTCTGTGATCTTTAAGGACACTTCCAACACTAACCATTCTATGACTCAATTCTACGATTCTATTCTTCATTCTATTCTGAAAAATTTTCACAAATGCGCAGTGCTGTTGCAAGGGAAAAGCTGGACATGTCCTGCAGATATTTACCAGGTTGTCTTCACACTATGCCAATCTGCTGTGATTTCCTCTCTGACACAGGAATACCCCCCCTTTCCCCTTCCCCCCCCCCCC
>JAYDZK010000056.1:39659306-39687644 GCA_034509185.1 Euphonia xanthogaster | reverse complement strand
GCTCCGCACGGCAGCGCTGCGCCGGGGCCTGGCTGGGTCACCCCGCCTGGGGCGGCCGCACGCAGACCTGCTGAGCCAGGGCTGCCTCCCCGCGGAGTCACCTTGGGTGTCTCCTCCCGAGAAAGCCAAACTGGCTCAGCTGCTGTGGGTAACCGGCGGCCGGGTGCCCTGCCGGAGGCGATTTGCCTGGTTTCTTCTGTGGGTAGTCACACCTTTATCTCAGGGCGATGGTCCTGGCTTGTTATCCCTGCATCCAGGCTGCCCTACATTTTGTAACATGAAGTTACTGGATGAAGAACACACCTAACAGACCAGGAGCCTCATCTGCAAGCTCTGATTTATCATTTTCCTGTGAGCATCCTGGCTGACAGGTGATAGGTACCTAGCAGTGTCTCTATGGCCCAAGGGCTATTATTTTCTGCAGTTTATTCACAGATGAAAGCCATGATATTTTCTCAAGAGGCAGAAGATGTAGGCTTATCCTTAGAGAGAGAAGAAGAAATTTAGGTCTTGCGTCCTTCATGTAAAATACAAAAAGCATCACTGCATTTACACTCTGCAGGCAGTGGTGGCTGTAATTACATTTTGGGAGGCCTGTCAGTATGTGATAGGTATGATATGAGAAAGCCATTTGGACTGAACTCTTTGGGAGGCTTTGGAGGAAATTCAAGAATTTTAAGCTCGGCTTGGTTGAGCCATGGATTAGGATGCCTTGGTGCCTTGATGTCCAATGGCCAGACCTAGGCGTGTGCCAAGTTGCAACTTCAAAGTAGAAATTAGGTGCTGCAACTGCAGAGCACCTCCCATGTGTAGGCAGCACCAGACTGTTGTTTGGTTTTACACTGAAATCATAAACCCAGTCACTTTTCCATTTTACATTCACAATTTAGGCAATTAAATTTATACCAAGTCACATTTTAGGAGCCAGTCATTTACTGGATTTCACCCTTGCTGGCTACCTGTGAAACTCTCTGCCTTTGATCCTATTGATGCACCATAAATGAGACCATGCAGATTCTGCTCATACTGTGCAAAAGAACATTTGAGGACAAAGAAGTTGGAATTTCACTTCTTGCCATATGGAAGACATGCAGCTCATCTCTGTTTAGTTGGAACCCCAGCTGTAGCTGATGAAATAACTCCCTGATTACTCTGGCCTGGACTACAGCAACAGAACATGTGTGGAGGCGACTGTGGCAATAATTTCCAGTTCTGATCAGAAAAGCTGGACTGAGGATAACTGTTTTTTCTCTGTGAACTCAAGCTTAAGGCTCAATCCTGGAATCTCATTTGACTCTGGAGAAGCAGTGTCTGGAAAGTACTTTATTTCCCTCTCAAGGACACAGCCCTTACCTCCACATACCAGGGGAATGCTGTGCTGATACTTGACAGCATTTTTTAACTACACCAGTTGCAGAACCCAGGCACTCACTGACTTGGTGGTACTTTTTGCCCCATTTGGTTCCATATCAATTCATGATTCAGATATGCACTTACCAGTTTGATGGAGTCACGTTTGTTGCTTGCTGCCCTCTTATTTGTATTTTCATCCTTCAGAGCAAAAAGATTCAAGCAAACCTTGCGAACAGTGCATGCAGGGGCTGAAGCAGGGTGAATCTGAGGAGTTTTGAGGGCTGCTGTCTCCAGATCATGAATTTTCAGCTATTTGCAAATTGCTCATTTCTCCATTTCTCAATCTTTTGCATGTGTGTGTAAGCACTATTTTTTATGATAATGATTTTCTAATTCACAGCTCCATACTTTGTAAACAGGATGTAAAATATGAAATTTAATTAAAAATTGCATGTTTGCAATGGTGTACAAATTAATGAAAGGGTATTTATTAAGTTTGAATAAAGTGGATTAATCTGTCAATAAAAATAATTTGTAGACTTTTTAAAGTGCTCAGAATTTGAAGAGAATAATTTTATTTTAGTTTAAACTTTTATATTTGTTTTCCTTTTTGCTATTTATTTCTGTTTGAAAAAAATAAATCAGTGTTGAGTTTTGTGATACCTCAAAATCTTCTAGAGGGCAAAATAAATTTAACTTTAGCTCTCTGAGAAAACAAAAGAATAACTCTGCAAATAAGCTTTTTTCCTTCCTCATCTGTGGAAAATTTAAAACATCCTCTTTCTTTGTGGCTCTGGAGCTTTGATTCTCAAGTGTACTTAAGTGCCTAATTAAATGGGAATTAGGTACTTGAATTCTTGTGTGGCCCTAAGCCTCGGGGTTTAACTGACTTTGTGACACTCTGTGCCTTGCAGGTGTGGGTATGGCCATGAGAAAAATGGGAAGCATGGCCAAACCAGACGTTTACATTATTCAGGATGGGGACACGATCACCATGAAAACAGAAAGCACCTTCAAAACTTCACAGTTCAGCTTCAAGCTTGGTGAGAAATTTGAGGAAAACACATTAGATGGCAGGAAAACTCAGGTCAGTATACTAGACTTTCTGATGAAAAAAGGCAAGTCTTTGGGTATTTTACAGAGGGACATGCTATTTTAAAATCAATTTTGACATCCACGCTAACAGTGCTTTATTCAATGAGCAGTTTTCTCTGTAAGTCTCATTGAAATATTTTTTTTTCACATGGATTAAGCGAATTCCAAAGAGGGAGAGCGCTGAAATCAATAGTCTCGTGTATTTTGCTGTTTTCATTTTGTAGCAGAAGCATTTTTTTAGTAAAACTAACAGACCTCTAAATCCCTGTTAAAGCCAAATGCCACTTCATTTGAAGCCTGTGGAAAAAAATGCCATTGATGTTTAATCAGAGGCAATTCAGCCCTAGGGTTAACCTTTCTCCTCTGTCTCATATTGCATAACAAGAGAGCCTGGTTCAGTGTGGGGTGGGATCATGGACAGCAAGGAAACCATGTGAATTACAGGCACTAAACTCCAGTTTAAGAAGGTAGAGTTTCTCCTTGCACCTAGAAGGGAGAATATTTATCCCAAAGGAGGGAAAAAGCAAAGGATTTATCTCATTTCCTCCTGTGAGTGCTCTCTGTTTATCACCCCCTCCGTCCAGCCACACGCTTTCAGTTCATCTATTACTGCAAGATCAGATAAACACTACACAAAAGCTCAAAGCCCATGTAACAAAGAGATGGACAGAGAACACCTTCTGCTCCTGTTAATTGAAATTGTGGATGCTGTCAGAGGTTTGTCTGATGCAGAAATGTGTCAGAGCAGCGAGTGAATGAGCAGTGAGTTAGTTACTGTAAGAGGATTGATAAAATGTTTAAGGTAATTTCCAGCATTGTAGTTGTCAATGATAAAATTATTATTGAGTGAGCTGGGGTGGGAGTCTTTCATTTGGAATAAGGTGTTGGAAAGCGTCAGTGCTTTCCCCAAATGTCATGGGGGAAATATTGATGGTCAGGTTCTTCTTTCAGACCCTTGTCAGCTTAAAAGATGATGGGTCATTGATTCAAGAGCAGGAGTGGGATGGCAAGAAGACCACAATAACAAGGAAGCTAGTGGATGGACAATTGGTGGTGGTGAGTTCAGTCCCACTTTCTGATCCCCAAGTGCTGCTGGTTGGTAGCCTGAAATGTAACTCCTAACGTGTCTTTTTTCTCTGTTGGCCTGCACTGAAAGGTAAATTAATAAATCCATCTCTTTGTCTTCTAGGAGTGTGACATGAATGGTGTCAAGTGTGTTAGAGTCTACCAGAAGGCATGAGGACATCTTCAGGTTCAGTAGGAACTTGCTGCAAACAACTCAGTTCACTGGACAGAGCTCCTTTTCACTCCATGTTTTCCTTTTCCCTGTTTTCTAGTATTTCAATGGACTGAGCAGCTGAGTGCAATTCTTTTTAAAGGCCGTGATGTAACTATTATGTAACTATTCTGAACTAAGGCTATTAAATAAAATTGTTGAATATATGAAGTGGAAACATTGTTACTAGTGGAATTTTAAGTGAGGTTTCAAAAAACCCATTTTAGTTTTAGGCTCTACTGCAATCTGCCTTCAGCACAAAACAAGCCAATATATCACAAACATTCCTACTTTCTAAGATAGTAAAATTTGAAATTGGAACAACTCCACAGTCCAAACTTTGAATGTTTTTTCTAATTTCCATGTTTCAAAGTAAGTAGAATTGTGTGGGTATAAATATGAGATAAGCTAAATTGGTGTTTATGTAGACGAATGGATTTTCAGGGTTAGTTTGGGGTTTCTTGTGTTTCAAACCCACTGTTTTCTTAATATATATTACCTACAGTCTTCTTAATCTCAAGATATACCAGAAAGCCAATGAACATGATAAGTCTAAGCAAGCACATACACACTTTCTTGAAAGGAAGCCTTATTTTAAGAAGACTTTTCCTAGCAAAACTCTTATTCCATGTCTAGTAACATTCTAAAAATTCTTAAACAAAATTGCTGAAATACTGCCTAAAACCTAAAGCCTCATTTTTTTTTAAAACTTGTTTGAAACACCTAGCAATGGAGTATATATGCTTTGAAGTGCCATAATAAATAATTGGAAATATCAGTGGCTTGAGTATTACTTTTACACTGGTTAGGAAACAGAGCCTATAATGCTACTACTCTGCCAAAGAGTTGTCAGATGAGACAAAAATTAAAAGGTTTAGGTGAATTTCTGTGATACCAGATAAGCATGTCCTAAAAGTGAAACCATTTGGTGACAGGAAGGTTTCCATGAAATCAGGAGCCTTGGGGATCATGCAATAGTACTGGTGCTGTTTCTGCATCTGTCATTGCAGAATCAGTTTTTACTTCTGAGATTTTAGCTGCTCAGTGCAGGTATCACATTACTGAGCTTAGTCTAATAGAAAAATCTGTTATGTTGTGTTCATTCTGTGAACCATGGAAAGTGACTTTTCCCATAATTTGGGACCATTTATGTTTTTCATAATTTTATGACTACTTACAATGTCATCCCCTTTACCTCTGTTATCTGAAAGCATTTCTCCCTGGAGAATATTTCTTGCCATTTCTTTCTGTGGCTCCTTTTTGGGTTGATCTTTTTCACATTATGTTCTAGTAGTATTTTCCCTCATTTTAATATGAACCCTAAAGATAGAGGGTGCAGCCTTACACAGACATTAGAAAGAGAAGGAATCTACCCACAGAAGTAATATGGAAAACAAACCGATCTGATAAGGGACCTACTAAATTTTAGATCAGAAATACTCTAAACAGCATCAGGCATGATATGAAAATCCTGCCTCCCTTCCTAAGGAGACAGTGTTGCTGCTCTCAACTGGGCATTACGCCTTCTATGAGGTCACTGGTCTATCACTTAGCCCTGCTTTGTTTACTCCTGATCCTGGGTAGTGTTAATTGTTTATCTTTCATTTGAATGGAAAAACAGTCCAATGTCTTTTCTTGGACATCCGTTTTGATTACAATGGGATCACTTCTTGTGAAACAAAAGGCAGAAGAGTGTCTTTTTAGAGTGATTTCCTTTGGAAACAAGGCTTATAATGTCTGCGTATCTGTGCTCTCCAAATTCAGCCTCAGGTGAAGTACAGGCTAGAGGTCCCAAAGATAACTATTCTTCCACAAATGTCATGAAAATAGGTGGCCCGATGAAGGAGATGGACCATTAAAGTACCTTGATGATGGAAAGACTGCACATGGAAGTGACACTTTGACATTAAATAGAAGTAAAACATTATGAGAGCTCTTGGCAGACATGTTACCTTAAGCACAGAAGCTGACCAATGGTAAGAGGCAGATCAAGAGGAAACTGGAATTCTTTAGAGCTAATTCTCCAGAACTGCTTAGTTTCACATATTTATTTGCTATATTTTGATGTTAGCTCCAGCCTCAGTTGCCAGCAACTTCAATGTAAGTGTACTGTGACCCAGAACTACCACATATACAACCTGTTTGTGTTAGATTAGACCATACACTAAAAAGGATGATTGTTCTATAGTACTGCAAGCTAAGATTCATAATGCTCAGGACTTGAAAATATATTTAGTTTCCAGTTTCCTCCTATTATTTATTTTACTAGAAAAAAGCTTCACTCTTCATGAGTTTATACACACAATATTCCCATCAGTGCAAAATAACCAATTGTCCTGACATTTGAATAACTGTTGTTCACTGTATCACATATGAAGGCAGAAAATAAGACTTCTGAGTAGAACTGAAAAATAAGAAGTTGTGCATTATCCAGCCAGGACTGCTTTGTAATGCTAAAGAAATTAATGAGGAGACAAGATTTGTTGAGACATTTTTAGTGCATGTTTTTTAAAATACTTTGGATGGATGAAAGAATCATGTTTAGCAAATGAAGCTGCAAGTAGAACTTGCTCAAAGAGAAGCAGTTTCCATGTCCAAAACACATTCATTTAAAGTTATGAGCAGTGTCCAATTTATATCTTTAAATCTCACTGGCTTCTCAAATTGTTGTAGTTCTGCTGTTTACAAGGAAAAGGCTGTTGTTGATGTGTTTGTTTGTTTGTTGGTGAGTGGGTGGGTAGGTGGAGTTTTCTGGTAGTGGAGTGGGATAAAGGAGTAGAAAATGAAGGTGTGGAGTAATTTAGATCTGATATTCCACCACATCAGGGAAGTCTCTTGTTTGAGCTTTCCAGGAACACTAATGAAATGGCACTGTGCTCTGTGGAGTATGTACTGGCTCTGTATCATGCTCAGACTATTAAGGATTTTCCTGTTATGGTTCGGTATTATGATTTATTTCAGAATTGTTATCCTACTCTGCCTGCAATCTCTGCAATTAACACTGGCCTTTCCTCTTCCTCTCCCTTTCCTACCTCACACATGCCCTCCAGATCAAAGTTTTTTAATAAACAAAGTCCATGGTAGGAAATGTCTCAGTTTTCTGAGAATATGGTTCGACTGATAGCTGTCAGCTGTCCATTAAAAAAAAGAGTGCTTATTTCTTCAGGTGTGAAGATCAAGTGTAGGAAGACAGTTTTGCTCTGCCATTGGCCACTTGGGCTATATTAACTGAGACTCGAAGATCTGAAAAGCAAATTAATCATTGAATAGGCACTCTTTTTTTTCAGGTTAAGACTTAAAAATCTAGTATTGCATAAACCACCTTATCTACTTCTACATAATATTATGTCCTATGAATTCTGTTGCTTCCTAAAGCGGTCCATTCAAAGTAACTCTTATTAAGGTCAAATGCTGACAGTAAGTGCCCTGTAAATATTTCTCAGGGTCCCAAGAGAGACCTGGGTCTCTGCCCAGAAGCCCCATTTCAGCTCAGCCTGGGGTGTCAGTCTGTGCCTGAGCTGGTTATCAGAGGATAAGTCTCAAGCTCAGATATCTCTAGATTCTACACATAACAATTCATGCTTAAAACTAATTTCTATGAAGGAACTGCCATATTTCTTTTTATTCCACATAAAATGGTTTAACAAAAATAAAAGCAGTAATGCAGACCAGTTCCACTCAGACCTTTGCTGGTGATTCCTTCCCTGCCTGAGTATGTGCTGGCACAATGAATGGATTAGAAACCTTTGCACTGTGTTGATTATTTGTGATTGTAGGGGAAAAATAAGCCAGTGTGAGAGTGGGTGGGAACACCTTAACATATATTAATTATTCTTTGATGCCTAATTTCAGTCCCATTGTTCAACCCTGAGAGGATTTAGCACTATTTTCTTAGCTTTTGGAGAAAATCCAGCATCTGTGTAAACACATTTTTGTCCCATGGTTCTTCCAGCTTTGGCTTTTCAGCCCTTGCACATCAAATTAAGTTTTTGTTGACACTTCCCAGAATGGTTTTACTTCATACTATTATTTCAGAGGAAAAGGAAACACTATGGGAGACCCTGCTCCCAAGAGTGAATTTGGTTTCCTTTCCAGCAAAAATGTTTTCAAAATCAGTTCCCTCTCCCAGGTGGTCCTAATTATACTCTGAAGATATTTACATGTGAAGTTCATTATAGTTTCAGAAGAAATGTGAAGTTTCTGCAACACATGCAACGTAGAACCAGTTTTGCAATGTCCTACAAAAATCTGCTGAATCTCAATTAGTATTGTTGACACTTTAAAATAAATAACATGCTTGTCATTAATCACAGATGTGCACTCTGAAATTAAATACCAGAAGACAAATATCCCAGTCTGAGGACCATGCATACCACTTATCTAGGACTGGACTTTTTGTTCCCCCAGGCAGAGCATCTGCTTCCCTTGGGAATTCCTGTTTGAAATCATTGAGTCTACCTTCAGAAAAGGTGTTACCTAAGGGTGAGCTCATTGGGCAGTGCAAGTGTCCAGCAGAAAATGGAGTACAATTTTAAAGCTGGGAAGGCAGTGAGTTGCTGCTGCATACCCCAGGGGTGTTTGTGTTCTGTGGCTTGAACGTCTGTGGCGTGGTCTTCTGGGGCCTGTGAGAAAGTCCTGTATGGTGATCAGCCAATTCAAAAGCAGACAGAGAAGGAGAGCCTGCACGGCTTGACCTCCAGGGAAACCTTGAACTGAGATCAGAGAGTCCACGACAGGGAGTTTCTGGAAACTCCTAGAGTACCAAGGCTCTTTGGGTACGTGCTAAGTTGAGCTGAAGGCAACTCGGACTGACTCTTCACCCAAGAAATTATGACCAGGCCTCGTTATGGCATTTTAATTCTATAAGTGGCAGTAGAGTATACCAGTAGGAATTACTTCTATTTTATTGTGTAGTGTAATTAAAGCAAAATATTAATACTATCTCTTAAACTGTGTAAGGTGGTGTCTGATACTGGGATTTGCTCTGAGTGCTTTGTATTGTCTCATCTCATTCTCCTAAACTGCCTTGCTTTGTCCAGACTTAAATAAATAAAGTTCAGAAAACGAGACATTTCTATTCTTTGACGTTTATATTTTTCTGTTGGTGAGATGCAGAATGAAAATGCAAGGTGCATTTCTCTGCTGGGGGTGCTGTTTGAATAACTGTATTCTTATTGCCCACTGCATGGAACATGGTCCTGCTGTAAAGGGCTGGCTTAACTGTTGGCTGCTTTTCTGAAACTGCGCAGAGCAAAGGAAGCCAACTAAATAGAACAGACATCACAGACACCTCAGAGCCTTAACATCCTCATTTCTCCTTCCCCCTGTTGTTAACACAACACAGTCCATGCTTATCTGAGCCCAAGCATTATCCTTCTATATGCTCACTTTCTTCATAAAGATTATTCTTTTTTTCCTATTTTAAGAAAAGATTACCAGGTCACTCAGACTCTGGTTCTGAACATCCAGCTGTTGTGGTAAAGTGGAACAGGCTTAAAGAAGGATAAGAATTAATATGTGCATCTTGTCCAGTCTCCACCTTTTGATTTTTTTTTAAGCTCATTTTCTTCGCTCTATTTTTCAGCACCAAGAGAATGACAAAAACTGAGTGCACAACTTTCCACTCCTACTACATGCAATGTTATCTGTGGCAGCCATCTTGAGAGCCTGATTTTAAAGCAGTAAATGTCTAAGCAATACCAGCCAGAGATTTAATTGTTTCCACGTGCTCTTTGCTCTTATGCTTGTGCTGAAGGGGTTTCAAGCAGAATTTTCTGCAGTATTTAATCAGCATAGTCCTGACCTAAGAAAGTAGATAGATATGTGTTTACCCAAAAAGCCAATCTCTGCTGAATTTATTTTTTCAAATAGTGACAGGGCTACGAATTTCTGAATGTAATTTGTGATAATCAAATGAAGTAAACAACTTCATCTGAAATTATCTGTTTCCTTTATTAATCTGTCAGCTAAAGCTCCACAGACCTGCACAAATTTCATCATATCTGGATGGAACTGGAACTTGAGTCTCAAGCTGGAATGCAAAAATTTATAGCTTAATTTTTGATTTCTGCCGTGTTGCTATCTTAATTTGCAGGGTTCTGAGATTTTCCCTCATGTTTAGATCTGCTCCCAGTTAGTCATATCTGTCAAATATACATTACTTTGGGCAGTTACTCAATTATATCTTTACTCTGTGATCAATGTTTAAGACACAGTCAGAGGTCTGCAGAGAAGGGAGGAACAATTCAAGTCAAACAAACTTTGATGTAATATGACCAAAATAATAAGTCTGTGAAGAAAGGTCTCCCCTGAGATTTTTCTGTTACAGAAAACACAAATCTGAAAAATTACCTATTCCTGGAAAATGAAGTGTACTGAAGCTTTAGGAATGTTTAAAACATCCTAGATAAAGCTGTGAAAACTCAGGTCATCACCCACAACTCTAATTCATGTAGATAGTGCCTTATTTGGCTATGACTAGTATCCCTCCTTGTGATTAAAAACACTGTCTGTGTGAGAGGTTGTCCAGACATCTACTGGAATTTCCCTTTCCCCAGCTGATAATCCTTTTGGTCAGCTGTGTCTTTATTCCACTGTAATTGACTATTTTCTTAGAGATAAAATCAAATTTTTTTTCTCTATTCAGTGAGATTTCTCTGGTTGTGTTGTACTCATGTCTTTAAATTCCAGGAGATGCTTTGCACTCTTGCATGATTTCTTCTACAGATTTTACTAGAGAGTTAACTTTGCTCAGAGGCTGAATCCTACTGGTTAGGATTTCTGGGCTGGATTCCTGCTAAAATCAAGAGCTAAGTGCATTTATTATAGAGGCACTGAGAGCATCTTGTGAAGCAACAGCCTTTGATAGCATTACTGATTGGATTAGGCTTTAGTAACTGAAAACTAATACCAGAAATCAAGTATCATAATTAATTTCAAGAAATATTACTGACTCTAAATTATAAAAATTTCCTTCTTGATGTTTGTAATACTTACGATGGGAATAGTATTCACTGGGAACACAATTTAAGTGGCACATAAAGTTTGATAAATTCATATATTCATTTATTTATTTTGATTAACCTAATATTTACAGCAGAAAGGAGAGATCGCTGCTGCTGGTATGGTCTCACTCTCTTATTCTTGGAATAAAGAGTAGCATGTGGAGAACAAAACATACTGTATTCTCTCAGTGTTACTCTTATTTAATTACCTTATTATAGAGAAAATATTTCCCTTACTTACCTTCAATAATATCAACAGATTTTAGTAGGAAGACTATGCAGCTGCATCAGAACATTCAGGTAACATTTCACTGTTAGCTTTGATCTACTTTTTTTTTAAATTTAATACTTGTTGGGACATCTTTTGAAGAAAACACCAATAAAACATGTTGTAAAATATCATGTCTGTACAGCTACTTCATGCCACAGACAAGAAGGCTGTAATTAATGTTTTACTACCTTATACAATGGACGGTTACCCTTGCAAGTCTTGAAATTAACTTGACATAAAAAAAGTCAGTTATTTAATAAGCAGAGCAACTTGCTTTGCATGGTAATTTGCATGTAGATACATCAAGGAGAAAAAGGAAAACATTATGCTGCATTACTGTGAATCCAATGGATTTGGAAAAGGCAGATTTATTTAGTGTACAGGTCTTGTTACCAGCAAAATTATGCTATATGAGATATCCTTTATGACTCCAATTGTTCTTTGAAACATACACTTGGAGGTAATTTTATGTAATTTCAGATGTTATTTAAGAACAATAGGCTGTATGAATAAAAGCATGATTTATTAACACAATTACTCTTAATATTGAAGCCAAGAAGAACCAGTGCAAGTTTTCTCATGTGATGTGCATTTCAGAGGTGCATTTTACAGGTACACTTCTTGTAGGGCAGAGCAGCATAACCTCTGTTTTTATAACTTTGCCTTTCTATCAAATAAAACTGTGTCTCTTGAGAATTCTGGTGGGCCTTAGAAGTGATTGGTTTTTCTAATGACCAGTGTCTGATTTGGCCAACCATTCAGCTCTCCTTCAGATGCAGACCCTGAAGTACTCCCTGACCCCTGGAAGTAAAATAACATTTACTGTTCAAAGGTTTTATTTATGTAAAAGGAAAAAATTATGAAGAACTGGTAAGCAACCACAGCATATGTTCTGTCCCCTTTTTGTCCTTCAGTGAGGCTAGGTCAAGCATTTTTCATAGTGCAAGGACTCTTCAAAAGGTAAGTTTGAACATTTTACTGATTTTGCTTATCTTTATATTAGGAGGTTTAAAAGGCTTTTTGCTTATTCCTGTTCTGTAACAAGATGGATTTAGTGAAATTAATTCAACTTTCATTTTTTATAGGTCTTCAGTAGTTAATATTCGCATGTTGTAAAAGAATTTCCAAAGGATTCTTTATGAGTATTTAATGTTTTACTGCTGTATACTAGGTTTATTCTAAATATTGAAAGAAGTTTAAAGCTGAAAGGACTCAGATGCTAAGCTCAAGTATAACTGTGCAAATGAAGTTTTATTCTACTGAACCCAAATACATAATTTTATTTTTTATGGAATGACTCTGAAGTCAACAATCTCCTAGTTTCTTGTACGCTTTTCAATAGTTTGATCTTTTTCTTTTCTTTTCTTTTCTTTTCTTTTCTTTTCTTTTCTTTTCTTTTCTTTCCTTTTCTTTTCTTTTCTTTTCTTTTCTTTTCTTTTCTTTTCTTTTCTTTTCTTTTCTTTTATTTGGTGGAGTTGAGTTTTTTTTCTCCTCAGTCTAATCTTTTGTCTGATTTTAAATCAGTTCCAACTAGGAAATTTTACAGTATTAATGGCATTGTCAAATAACTTTCTATGGAATATAAAATTTCAGCAAGTGTGGCTCGCTCTAACAGCTGCCACAATAATGTTTTTTAAAATGGTAGATAGCTGTTAATGATTTTATACATTACCTGTCTTCAGCATCTCAATGTTAATTGGTTTCATGTCAGCATGATTAGCTTTTTAAGTGTTCCTTTTCTCCCAGGGGGAATTAGTGTGTTATTTAAAAGAAATATATTCAGATTTATTCTATTCCTAAATATTTATATTCATGTTTTCTAATTTAAAAGACTAGGCTGCATATTTTTATCCCTTTCCTGACTGCGTTTACATCAAGTACTTATTGTGCAATCTTTGCTCTACTTTTGATCATCTACCTGACAGATTATTTCTTTTTATGGATGTAGTAAAGACATAAGGACAAGTGGAGTGATTTGTCCAAGGTGACTAAGCAACCTAAACAGCAGAGTCATGAAGGTAACAAAGGTCTTCTGAGACAAATGATACTTTATCTGTTGATGTGTTCAGACTCCTTGCTAGAGAAAATTGCTGTTGCTTTTGCCTTTTGTTGCTCTGCAGAACCAATGCATCTCTCAGGGAATGAACCAGGCTTGGTTCCAGCTGGCACCTCATCAACCAAATTCCTAACAGTCAGATTGCGGGGTCTTTGTAGGAGACGTGCGAGCCAGAGAAAAGCCAGCTCCACTTTCAGAGTCTAGGATGAGTTTGAGAATGGAGCAGTTAGAGGGAAATACCACAGCTTTTTTACATTTAAACTGAGAACTGAGCAGTGGTAGTATGGAAATCATTGAGAGACAATAAATGAGAAACTTCCAACCCTTCTTTAATTATTTAGATTTTCATTTTGGGGCCAGTTAAAAGGGCAAAGCACCACTTTAAGGGTTGTAACTGCTGTGGTCTGACTACATCTACTTATCTCTCCTTACCAGCCTACTAACTCCACACACGAGAAATGAAATCCTCAGAATGTTAAGGGATACTTGCCAAAAACCTCTACAACTCTCTAACTATATTTCTAATAATATTTTAGTAAACAAAGAAAAAGGCAAAACTACAGTCTACTTTTTATTATATCTGTTGTTTGTTTGCTTAGAGATGAAAAAATACTTTTTAGGAAAAATTTATCTGACAAATTTAGTTTTTATGTATCACTTATGAAAAGACTGCATACTTAATCATTTGCTCACTATTCATTGTTGACTGAACATTTAAAACTAAATGCAAAAAAAAAGATGTAATGAAATATGAGATTTTTAAATATTTACTTTTTTTCAAGGTAGGAAATAGTAAACATTAAATACCAAGTAGTGGGAAAAAGACCCAAATGTTGGCAATTTAGAAACTGTTATAAAGATTTTTTGTTTATTATTCTCTTATCAATCATGTTGGTCATTGCTTAGCGTAATGAGACCATAGTTTCTCTTTCCTGATATGTTTAACATCAATATAGGGCAGTTGTAAGCAATGCACTGGACTCCAAGGAAGGAAGGAAGAGTGCAGTTCTCTGTCATTTTGGTTTGCTGTTGTTTTCCCTGTAACTGTATCCCATGCTAAACAGGTCAGGTGTCCCCCATCTGACCTGTGTGCTACGGGAAGAAATGAAGAACTAATTTGCTGTAAATCAGCTTGGTCAAGCTCTTTTATTTTGTCAAATTAGTCAGAATACTTTATTTCAAATTTATGGCAACGTTTATGGGTTTTTTATGTTCCATGCCAAAGAACAGACTAGGCTTCATTTGGCATAAAGTTGCTGATAAAACTTAATTCATCAGGGTGCTTGAAGATATCTGAAAACAGCAGAATAGAAGCAATCTGGACTGGCACTCTACATCATTTAGCCACACTCTTTTTGATCTGTCACCAGAAGCCATACAGACAGTTTAACATATTGTCACACCAGGGCCAGATAGAGCTTTGAATGAGATAATTGGAGGGCTGGAGATGATGTTGCCAGCCCCGTGCAGCTGTACCAGCACTGTGCTGATAGCACTATCTTGCTTTTGGGCTCTTAGTATTTCAGCTTGACACCTCACTGTGCAGTGTGAACATGCAGTGTTCTGTGACCTGAGTGGACAACTTGATTTTGGCTGCGTGCTAAAAAAGAGCATAAGATTTTACTTTGGTCTCTTAGACTGTCTTTCCTCGTAGCTGGAACAGATGGAGTTTTATCATTTTCAGTTTGGGTTGTGTCTTCAGACAGATTTTTTGACCATAAAAATATTATTAGAACCAGATCTACTTTACAGTTTTCTATTTATTTTTTTTTAACTGAAAAGATTCGACTGTTACAGTGTTAAAGGAAAAAACACCATCAAACCAGCACATTCTCTTTTATACAATCAAAAAAAAGTGTACTTGCTTCTTTGAAATGATTAGTGAAACGCTGACAATGAGTTTCCATGAGCAATGGTTGCATTGCTACAAGCTATCTATACACATGATGTTTCAATGATTTATCAGAGATATTAAATATTAAATACTTATTGGCTGAAGTAAACAATTGATACTCAATTGAATTAATTTTAGGCCATTTATTCCAGGCATCTGTACAGGACAAAATGAAAATTTTTAATCAGAATTGGCTTGAAAACTGTTTATGAACAGAAAATTCCATTTTTATTATGTAATATACTCACAAAAAGCTTTTTCATCTACTTCTTGATAGTTTGGAAGCTTTATTGTGTCTGCGAAAAGGGTTTGTGTAACTCTATCTGTAACTACTCAGTCTTAAGCTCACAGAGTGTTTGGTTGCTCATTAGAATCTGTGTAAATATTTATTAATATTTTGTAACATGTTAGAAGCAGTACCAAGCTAAGAAATTGAAAACTAGAGCCATGAGCAAGAAACAAGGGTCAGCAATGCAATGTCATCATTCTTAAGATATTGTCAGGAAAACCGGTTTCAGCATGCAACTCATGCATAAACAAATTTACCAATAATCACTGCCTCACACTCTTCACAAATGATTGACTTTCTGAACTTCTATCAGATTATAAAACCCAATACAGTGGTCAATACCAGCCTATTTTTTACTGTCAGTCACACTTTCTGGTTTTCAAATACTTCCTTTTAGCAGTGAGGGAGAATATTTGAAACGTGGCAACACTCACATCCTACTGAAACATTTCTGCTCCTGCTAAATTGCATTATAACCATTTGTTTGTGTTAAAACACTTTAATATTTTGACTCTCTAGAAGAATAGCAAAACTATGTCTGAAATACATGTTGCATGCATCATACAGAATTACCAATTAGGACAGGTTCAATAAATTTTCCTATTATGTTGCAACTGCTGTGGAAAAAGTTAATTGACCATTATCCAAATCCTAGCCATCTTTCCTTTTCTTCAGTGTTCATCTCTTGGCATAGGATTTGATGAATTTCCAACACTTGGCTTATATCCCTTTTCTGTGAGATAAAGTATGCATCCAAAATGTTGAACCAGTCCTCTCATAGCTATTCGGTAGCCAGAAGAGAGTTCTGTAAAATAACAGCAGTTTCTAGAACTTCTTTGTTTCTTGCCTTGTTTAGGGAAAGAATTTGGTCAATGTCTAACTGGCTTTCAGCAATACCAATCATAATTTGATCCAGTTGAGAGCTTCTGCTGTAGTGAAATGCTTCAAAATATGAAACAGACATCACTCTGTGCCAGGTTTTGTTTAGATGCTGATGCTCTGCCAACATACAGAAGATGGAAACCTACCTTATGAAAATAATCAGACTTGGAAAGGGTCAAACTGCTTGTTACATTATGGTATTAGGCTGATTTAGTTTGTTAATGCATTTGTACTGCTCAAATAAATGTTTGAAATGAGCCCTTTGGATTCATACATGAATGTTTTAATGGAGATCCCCTGTCAGGAGTTGCATGGCACAAAATCTTTCATTCGCACTCTATGCTTATATACCACATGGCACTGTTTTCTCTGCTGTTTGCAGGATATTATACACACTTTATAATACTTTCATTTAGAATCATGGCTGATTATGCTGACTTTTCATATCTGAACCTCAAATTTTCCCATATGAATGATTGAAACTACTCTAAGCAAACCTTCCACAATTGTGTATATTTATTCAGAATGCTACCACCTGTTAAACAGGTCCCCACCAGTTACCTCTAGAGCATCCTGAAGCTCACCATACAGACCAGGACAGAGGTGACACATCCGTTCACATGCTCTTATGGCCAAACCACAAGCAGGAAAGGAAATAGTTAATGACATATTTCATGTTGCTGCTTAACAGGAGAGGAAAAAATGGAGAAGGAAATCAAACAGCTCTACAAGTCAGTGCAAGATTCAATATCTGGCCTTTTATGCGACTCTTTCACAGGTTTGAGCAACAGCCATCAGTGGTTGTGGGGAGGGTCTCTGTCCTGCAATCCTGTGATGTGGCCGAGCACAGACCAGACATACAGTAAGATCCAGCAAGGAGGTTAGTGACTAATTCTATAAAATAACACCAACGTGAAGAAAGGATTAACATATGCCTAGCAGAATGCCTGTGATTGGTAACGAGGTATTTCTGCCTCCATGAGGGTTTCCTGAGATGGCTCTTGAAATCCAGTTAAAAACTCACTGCTTTTTTCTGGGATGTGTCCACCAAGACTTACGTGCCTCATTAGTGTAGTTATTATCTACATGCTGCAGATCTGGGGACACAGATTCTGACAGGTTATATTCCTTGCTACCCTAAATCTATTTATAGAAGCACTTAATTTGATGCTTCTATAAATCTTCATATAGATTTATTTGTCTTGGCGGCAGAGAAAAAAGAGGCCCTAGGACTTTGTGTAGAGAAACAATCTCAAGGAGAAGTGTTTTCTGTGTCCCCAGTCACTATCTGTATTGCACATAATTTAAGCACTATATATACTATGGATATAGTTGGAGGCAGGAAAAATGGTACAATTTCAGTATTAATTTTCAGTAACATTGTGAAGTGATTTATTGAAATTCTAAAATCTGCTGGAGATGGTTTTGGGTGCTGTCAATGTAGCTTTGGGACAGGGAAAGAAAAGATAGTCAAAACCATCCTTTCTCATGATAAAAATCCAACATGGCTGTGAGTATTTTAGCCCCATTATTAATTATAACAGTAAAATTGAACATGCAGTCTTGTTGAATGAAAGGTGCATTTTTTATTTTTTATTTTCAATAACTGTGGTTGCGTTTCTCATGATAATGTAGAGAAGCATGTAGTAATAATGTTCAAATTTTAGGTTAATTGGGATGTTTTTATTTGATGATATTTTTCAACTTCTTAAGATATTGCAGAGATGTTTCTGCAAATCTTACTAAACTCACATCAGCATGTTCTTTATTAATTATACATTCTGTACTGCACAAATACCGTGCAGCCTTTTGGAAATGAATTTTTTTTTTTTTTAATATAGAAATATGTATGTATAATATCCATTCATTTTACTCCATAGGTTTGCTGTAGGACTCAAGGGAGATGATGGATATTTCTTGCCATGCAAAAAAGAAGTAATCATTTTCCTAGCTGTTCTGTGCAGAAGATATTTTTGCTTTTTCAGCTTCATGGTATTATTTGGTATTCACTTCACTATCTTCAGTCAGCTAAACATTTAACTGTATTTTAATTTCATTTCTTTTAGTGACTGCTTTCCATTTTTCATTAAGCATGTATTATTCTCTTATATGAGGAAATGCAGCCATTAAATCTTAAGTCTGCGAGCTTTTAAAGACTCCTACTTTCCTAAATACAAAGACTATACTTATGAAACTGCTTTTTATTCTGATGTGATTGAGTGATGTATATAAAATAAATAAAAACTCTTTTTGATTCATTAGAATCAAGCCTCAGTATATCATAGGTCCTAGATACATCCTTTACAAGCATGGACCTGTGATTAACTGGAACCATGCTCTGAAACATTGGTTTAGAATCCTCTCTACAGAGGAGCATTTTTAAATGAAATATTTGCACACATGCCTTGATTTCTTAAAAGAATTTATAGTAATCTTGTTAAAAACCCAAATAAAAAAAGTAATTAAAAGTCCTCTTCATATTAATTGTTCTGGAATCCTACATGTTTAATAAAAATTAAGAAACAGGCACACAAATAATATTTTCCAAAGGGAAACAGATAAATGAAAATTATTCCTACATTCATATTTGAAATATCTTTAGTGAATTACTAGATACAATTGATAACATCGCAGCTATTTTTTCCTAACACATCTCTATTTTTAAAAACTATTTGCTATTATTTTGCATAAGTGCTATTGTTTTTACTGCATTTCTTAAACAGTATGTATTAAATTTACACACAGACAGCAACAAAAATCTAATCCATTAATTCTCCATGACAAATGGTTTAATACTGATGAAGTAGTCATTGGAATCTTTCCTGCAGCCACAAGAAGCTGCTAGCTTATCAGCTGGAAACAAAGAAGGATCATAAAACATTTTTCAGCAAAGCCAAGAAGAATGATTTGATAACTAAGCCCTCAAGTAATTGAAAACATATAACCCATATACTTCTGAATTATAGCTGTGACTAATCTTTTATGAAATAATTTTTTTCCTCCCAAATACTTCCTATAATGCAGCAGAAGTGCCTGTGAGTTAGCGGGATGCTCTGATATAGTCATCATTCAGGACAAGCAAAGGCCCCAACAGCTGCTACATGCTCTTATATCAGTAATGTGTTGCTTGGCTTTATATTTTTTTCTGTGCTCTCTTCCCTGTATGCCAGTTCTTTCCCCTCCTGCTAGGAACCATACAACCTAAAAGGCAAACTGGAAAGTGACAGAAAAATTTCATTTTGTGATCTTCCTTGAAGTCACATGTCATTTTATTTATATTTCTATCCTTCAGGCGGTTACATTCATTAATACAATAATATGAAAGGTGAATAAATTAATAGTTAAGAACATTTTTTCATCAAACACTTCCTTAATTTACATGAATTAAGGAATGTGGTAATACAGGTGGAATATTAAAACTTGGGTTTAGGTAAATCAGTTAAATTTGATGAGTCATTAGCAGTAGTTTTGTCAGAAACTTGTTCCTTGACCTGCACGAGATAAGTGGGTGGTCTTTTTCATGGGCCTACACAGACTGCAGAAAATACTTTCACAGTTGATATGATCTGGCAGAAGGGATGGATGAACTTTCAAAGACCCATTGTATAGTAATATCCAGATAATTAAATCTCAGAGCTTTATGAACATCTTCATAGAGGATGGAAATGTCCTAAAAGGCAACTTTTAGCCATGCTTTTTATCAGACATTATTTTCTATGTAGGATACTCGGCATGATTTTATTAACATGGGACTTGCAAAGATATCTTGGATCAGACTATCCTGTCCTTGCTACAACAGGCAACAGCATTTATTCAGATTGCTTTAATAGCATAAAACTCTATCTCAGATCATCAGTCTTTGTTATGAGTCTTTCAAGACAGTTTCACTACTTCAGTTTCTCAGCAGGACACCACACTGTAATTTCCAGCATGATCTCCACTGTGTTATATATTACTGTGAAACAAGGCCTTACAGTTTTGTACCAAGTATTGTTACTGATTAAGGATAGTTTTAAAACAGTAAAAAAAAGTATTCAACATGTTATGTCATTGTCAATAACAGGATTCTTTTAGTGTTTTCTATTAGCATTTTACCATCAGGAGAGATGTTATAGTGTGGGAATTTCTGCTTTCAGATTCTTTCTGAATTCTTTGGAAAAAGACATATGGCAGACACATTTTTAAAACTCTAAAGCTCAAATATCAAAAGAAAAATACAAATATTAACATAATTAGCAGATTTTTTAGAAATCCTTCTGTATGCTTGGCTCATTGGATGTTTATTGTGAAGTAGCCAGTTTAGGATTTTGTTATGCTTCATACTGATATTTTGCATCATACAAAAAGTTTCTTTACTAATTTAAAAACAACAATTTAATTTCATTGAAAAATAGGCTTCATAAAACAATCTGAATTTATTAATACATGAATATTTCAATTAAACATATGTAACTGTATTGAATTCTGCTCTAAGCAATTTCTGAAATAACCTGTGAAAATTACTGGTAATGAAAGAAATTGTAGTTCAATCTCTTCTAACTTAATACAAGAGAAGAATAGTTCCCCAACTTCACTTTTGAAGCAGAGACAGAGCAAAATCTCTAAAGACAGTAAAATTACAGGGGGGGAAGCTCTTTTTTTTTTTTTTCCCCCAGAATCTACTGTCTAGCCATCAGTGAGTTTCTTCAAGGAAGGACCAGATTTCTACATGAGAGATTTTGCCACCAGTTAAGAAAAAAAAGACAGCAGATCTTCCTATCAGACTATAGTAACTGAAGGTCTGCTGGTTCTTAGATGAATAGAAATCAGGGCATAAATGGAAGCCGTTTTGTTCCACAATTTTTGTGTTTTATATATTTTCTGTTTTCTGGTCTCTGCCTGTGTTCTTGAAAGATTAAATTCAATTCCTATTAGACCCTTGCTGTAAGTGGTGCTGAGATAACTTGAATTTTACTGGTTTTGATAAAATGAGGAGGTGTCAGTTCCATGATCTTTTGCTTGTGTTCAGGAATTGTATTTCAATTATTAAAAAAATCAAACAAGGAAACAAACCGCATCAAACTGAATCAAACCAAACCAAACCAAACCAACCAACCAGCCAACCCACCCCCACTCCAAAACCCACAAAACAACCCACAAAAAACCCTCAAACAAACAAGTAAACAAAAAAGATTGAGCAGTATTTTCCCCTTCATGTCTCTTTATCCCTGCACCCAAATATAAAGATACACTTACCTAGGAATTTATAGAAAAAATACTGTTAACTTCTATAGTTTGCTTGTTTTGTGCCCATTCTCCAGCTGAGGTTTCCTGGTGCCGAAAGAATGCGAAAGATTGAATTTTTACCAGTGGCCCCCTAAATCACTTATCATTAGATAAATGCCAATGTAAATGTCACAAAAGGAATCCTAATTAAAAAAAAATATGTAAATGACCTTTTTATTTAACAAGAATATAGGACAAGAGTAACTACATGCTCTTATATCTAGTAATGTGTTGCTTGGCTTTATATTTTTTTCTGTGTTCTCTTCAGTTTAGAAGGTTGTCAAATTAAGCTAACTCTTGAGATTTTTCACACACCTCCTCAGGGGATGGAGCATATTCTTTTGACAAGCCCTATCCTTAGGCTTGTTTTTCCATGAAATGAATGTAGATTTGGAACATACATCTTCCTTCCTGAACAGAATATCTGTTGAGTAGAAATTCACCCCTGGGGCTTCAGACACCTTCCTTGCTCTTGCCCTGCACTTCCAAATCTGAAAACACAGTGAATTATCACCTAATCCCTGAATACTGTGTTGTAGGGATACAAACCCAGAAATGGTAGGTAATGGTGACTTTTGAAGACCTCTCCTAGATGGCTGGGTTTCAGGAAAGCATAACAGTTATGTAAACAAATTTGTTTAACCACTGATTTTATTTTTCCTTCTCTTTGTATTTGTATAATTTCTATTTTTCAGTTCTATAGACTTAGAACACCATGAGAGATCAGTAAGGCTATCTTTAGTACCGATAAATTACTTTCAAAAAAATCCCAACAACTAAACTATTCAAATTTGACTCTTTCAAGAATTCTATAAGTCTGTTTTTAGTGAAAGTAATATTTTTCAATCACCCAATGCTTCCATATTAGAAAATAGAAGACTTTTTATTAGCTTCTTTGACTTGGTTTAATTTAGGATAAATACTTAATTCAGGATAAATACTTAATTCAGGATAAATATTAGTGGCAATAAAAAGGAATAAGATTTTGCTAGAATGAAGATTTTAAATGTGAGGATACACAAATAGTACTGGGATTTCTGACTGGGTTGAAGGAGCCGTGTGTTGGATAACATTTAATCTTTCCAAAGTGCAAATGAAGAATCAAATTTTATTTAGCAAATTCTAGACAATTAAATAGTCTAGTTTAAAATATCCATTTGTGAGAAGAAGTTTGGAATTTAAAAGATCCACTTCACTGTGCTGAACAAACGAAAGGAATATATCACATACAGCTTGCCCTACAAAGGACCGGTTTTTGTAGGTGTGTATGTGTTTTTACATGTTGACATTGGTACCAATTCTGTAGTAACACATTTAAGAAAGGGTTAAAACTGCTGCACAACAGCTTCTGGGAAAGAGGATGAGAAAATGTAAGAGGAGCAACCCTGCAGACCCCAAAAGAGGGAAAGGAGGTGCTTCAGCTGCCAGACCAAACCTGTGGGGCAGATTGTGGTGATGGAGGCTGACTTTCTGTAGCCCATGGAGGCCCATGGTGGAGCAGACATCCATCCACAGCCCGTGGATGAGTAGGTGGATGTAAGCTCAAAGAAGTTGTAGCATGTGGGCAAACCATGCTGGAGCAGGGAGCATCCTGGCAAGACTGTGAGCTGTTTGGGAACCCATGCTGGAGGAGTTCTCCTGAAGGACTGCACCCTGGGGAAGGGACCCACACCAGAGAAGTTACTGAAGAACTGTGCTCAATGAGAGGGAACATATGATGGAGTAGGGGAAATATAAAGAGGAAAAAATGGCAGAGGTCAATGATTATGAACTGACTGAAACCGTCATTCCCCAGCTCCCTACACTGATGGAGGGGAGGAGGTGGAAATACTCATAGCAAAGTTTAGACAGGCAGCAAATTTAACCCCCCACTTGTTCTCATCCTTATATAAGAACATGTCAAAAGTCACTTACTGAGATCTCCTGCTTTGATTTTAGACCAATTAGCATGAAACAACATCTACAGTCCTCTTCTAGGATAGTTAAAAAATAATAAAAGCAAATTTTAACTGAAATTTACTTCTTACCAAGGCCAAGGAGGATTACTTAGACCCTCTACATAATATCATTTTCAACTTGGCTTTTCTTCTCTTCTGTATTTGCCTCTATGTTAGCTGGGAACAGAGCAAGTCAGCACAGAACAAGTTTTTTGCCTCTCTGAGTTTTCCATTGCTGACTTCTTGTTGCATTGTGATTGACTTACAGCCCCACTAAGTACTATTATGTAGCGCTGCGCTGCAAAAATAAAATACATAGTCAAAATATTGTTTTATTTACACAGTCTGAATGATAGAGACAATTAAGTTAATATTATGTTTTTCAAAGCTTAACACAGACAGATGGTAGAAATGTCTGAACTGAAAAGTTTGTTTGATTTGGTAGTTTCTATGCCCAGACAAATTTAGGAAACAACTACCTATTTTTGAAATGGGGCTTTTTTTTTTTTCACGTTGAAATATGACATTTATCTGCTTGCCACAAGGCTACAGAGGCAAAAGCATATAGATATACATAATCCTCAAATTATGCTGCAGCAGTTTTTGTCTTCAAAATCTCAGATTACTTTTATATTTCATTTCATCAGAAAACAATGTTCCTTTGTTCCTCTCGGAGGGCTACTCTACCCTCTGGGATGATGTGAATAGTTTGAAGGAATGCAGAACCACTAAACCCAAGGGAAATGTCTGTCTTGAATTGCCCTGTAAATCTGGGTGTGTATTGCAAGATTTCTCATACACCCAGCCAGTCCCATCCCGCCTTCAATCTTTCTGAGAACTTAGGGAACAGGGGTGGAGCAAAAAAAGTCTTGCATGGTTTATACTGAGAACCTGATATTTGAGTATTGATAGTAGTCATCAGACAGATCACTTACATATTGTTATGGCTTTGTGCTCATATGCATATAGTCCTAAGAAAATCCACACTTCTGACTCCAAATTATGTATTTCATTAACTTCCTCTGTCAATAAATTACCAAATTTTGCAAAAATTAAGCCTAGAAAAATGCCCAATAGTTAAAGTCAAAAATTGAATAACTGTGGGAAAAGCTGGAACACTGATTGGAAAAGCTTCTGGCCTCAGATTTCTTTTTAAAGCAGCATGAAGAAAGCATTTATAGATTTGCAAAAGGGTCAGGCAAATGATTTATTGTCTCTGGTTTTAATCTTTATTTTTCATATTAACTAATATATTTCAGTTGCTTTGCATGGGGAATGTAGAACAGCCACCAACAACATTTACTGGTCCATTAGCCTGGGGAGGTGAAAAAGTTTCTTTGTGGAGTTGAGAAATGTACCAGAGCACAAACTACCAATAAATCTGTACCGTGCTACTAAAGCATTATTAATATGGATCGAACACTCAGAATTTTGGACAAATTAGTTTCTCTGTATCTTAGTCAGCAAGAAATCAGAGAAGGGATACTGATCTTAGTATCTTAGCCACTCTGAATTGGCATAAATGCCTGATTTTTACTTCTGCTTGTCCTCATTTTCTCTGTTGCAGAGTGTGGAGCAAGTACTTAAAGAGGGCTGGATGGGTTCTCCTGTCAAAAAAATAGTCTGCATAAAACTAGAATAATAAAACAGAGAATAGAATAATAAAACATAACACTTCAAAATGTGCAGATCTATCTCATGTGGGCTTTACATAATGACTTTAGTGGAGTTACTCCATAAGTACACTGCTGGACGTCACTAAACCCACAGCATTCAATGCAGAGCTAGTCATTGTCTCCCACGGAGTTTTGACTCACTAATTTAAAAACTAGAATGATCATATAAGTCCATTACTCTTCCAGTCTGTAGAAGACATAAATCTGGAAGAAGGTTCTACACAACTGTGCTGCTCAGCAGGACTATATACATATTCCCAAACTAAACGTGTTTTCCCTAAAATGCTATTTCTTTGCTGTGAACAACCTCTCCATGTATATAAAGGTAGTGGAATAATTTTAAAACAAAAATTATGATTTTATGACTAATCTTAACAAACTCTGTCTTAATTTACATTTGAAGTTTGTATTGGGTTTGCATGACCAGGTTTTGGTGTGTGGGAGGCTACAGGGGTGGCTTCTGTGAGAAACTTCCAGAAGCTTACCCTATGCCTGACAGAGCCAATGCCAGCTGGCTTCAGGACTGGCCCATTGTTGGCCAAAGCCAAGCCCATCAGAGAAGGTGATAAGGCCTCTGTGATAAGATATTAAAGAAAGGCAAAAAAAAGCCTTTCACAGATTTAACTATGCTCCAAGAAGAGAGGAGTGAAAATACGCAAGAGAAAAAACTCTGCAGACACCAAGGTCAGGGGAGAAGGAGGGGGAGGAGGTGCTGCAGACACCTGAGCTGGGATTCCTCTGCAGCCCCTGGCGCAGGCCATGGTGGAGCAGCCATGGAGATCCATGGGGGCGCAGAGATCCACCTGCAGCCCTTGCAGAACCCCCACACCAGAGCAGCTGAATGCATGAGGGGGCTCATGCTCATGTGACTGTGGGAAACCCACACTGAAACAGGGTCCTGCAGACCCCAGGGAGAGGAGCCCACACTGGTGCAGGTTTCCTGGTAGGACTTGGAACACTGTGGGAGACCCACTCTAGAGCAGCCTGTTCTTGATGGACTGTCCCATGGAAAGGGACCCATGCTGGAGCAGTTCATGAAGAACTGAAGCCCATGGGAAGGAATCAAGTTAGAGAAGTTCATGGTGGACTGTCTGCTGTGGGAGGGTCCCCATGGAGAAGCAGGGAAGCATCTCCTCTCCCTGAGCAAAAGCAGAAACAAAATGTAATTAACTGTCTGCAACCCCCATTCCCCATCTCCTGCACTGCTGGGGGAGGACGTAGAGCCTGAGAAAGAGGGAAGAGTGGGTGGAAGTCATGTTTTTGAGATTCATTATCCTGTTCTAACTTTAATTTGTAATAAATTCAATTAATTTCCCCAAATCGGGTCTTTTTTGGCCATTACAGTAATCAGTGAATGATCTTTCCCTGTCCTTATCTCAACTCATGAGCCATTTGTTTTCTCCCTTTTCCAGTTGCAGAGGGGAGTGATAGAATGGCTTTGGTGGGTACCTGGCATCCAGCCAGGATCAACCCACCACAAAGTGAATGCCTGGGACATCTTTTACCTAAACGTGATGGGGAACCTCTTGTGTCCTATAGTACACATTTACCAATGAAAAATTTCCTTTATGATAATGGATACTGTAAAGTCTTCTTATTAGTTTCATGATCTCTTTCAGAATAATGTACCTACTCAATTGTGGAAGACCACGAAGTTCTTCAAAACATTATCATAGATTCAAATGTCTATGTAAATCAGAGTTGTAGAGAAACTAACCTTTTGAAAAGTCTGTTTCTCTCTTTTCCAGTGGTAGTGGCAAATTCAAGCATAGCCTGGGGTATTTATAGCCTTATTTATTTATTTATTTATTTATTTATACTGCCCATTTTAGAACAATTTTTCTGGATTTTCACATGAAAGTGTCTCTACAACAGTTACCAGAATATATTTTCTAAAATCTGAACTTTGCCTCACTCATCATATTTTTTTCCAAGCAATATTTATTAAAGTAATATTTGTAGCCTCCAAAACTGAATTTCCATCACAAATCCAACCCATTCTTGTTCTACTTTTCCATCAGGAGAGGAAGAGATGGGGAAGAAAAGACCTTAAATTTGGTCCTGAAATAAGATTACCCTGCTGTGCTTACTCCTTCAAGATTTCCTGAGAATTGTCTAAAGCATTTAGAGTCAAACCAGCGTTGAACTCCCTTTGTGGAGCACTTGCAAGCAGCCATATGTGGAGGCAAAAAGTGCAGAGATGCAAATCTCTGCTCATAAAACCTTTTCTATATTGGATAAACTTATCTAAGACTTGACTTTAAGCTATAATGTAAAATTTGCCTGGCCTTATAGGCACCTTCCAAGTTCTGTACATGCTGGGCACTCAAGTATTTTGCTACTTTAGCAGCAGGCAAATGCAACGTGGCTAAAACAAATGACAGTGTGCCATGACCATTTCTGCCTCATGAAGACTGAAGTACATGGTGCAGTACTTCCTGGCAATGCCACAAATGGTTCCTGTCACCACTGGGTTATTAAGAGCTTTTGTGACATTTAGGTATTTTGTTGCCTTTTTTTTTAAATTTTTTATTACACTTTCTGTTTACACTTTGATAGCTTTTCTAAAGCAAATAATAAACAGAGATGTCTTTTGCACTACATACATAAAAAGAAAAGGCTTGCCTGCTGTATGTTCTAGCCTCGCAGGACTCAGATCAGAGAATTGGCTTAATTCACTGCCATTTAAAACCAGATGTTTTTTTCTGGCACACTGTCTTGCAAAAGCAGCGATGAAATCCATCAGATGGTACTCAGGGAATCTCTAGTGCATTAAATTAAATATCACAAAGTAAGAACAATGAAGAACTGAAAATAAATCCTAAAAAAGAAATATACATAAACAAGAGACATTTTCCTCAACCCTCTACTAAGTGACAAGTTCAAAGGAGGTCTTTAATACAACTTTTCTAGCAAGATGGAAAGCTACTGCATACCTTAAAAGTAGGTGCTGATGACATATAGACTAATATACACAAGTCTAGTTATTGTTACACAAAACAGTTGTAGTCCTTGCTTCCAGGAAGGGAACAGTGTAAAGCTACATGCACTGATTTGAAATTGTAAGCTTTATACAGCTAGAAGCTTTTGTAGAAAGTGAACTTTGTATTGGTTCTGTATGGCTGCTGAGCTACTGAACTTTAAAGCTGTTTGCCCCAGATCTGTACCTGGCTCCTCTACAGAGGGCCCTGTTTTATTCTCTACAGACAAAACAGGAAAAAGTAGATCAGTGCAAATAGGGGGGATGGGTTAGGGTGTTCTTTTCCTTTTCCTTTTCCTTTTCCTTTTCCTTTTCCTTTTCCTTTTCCTTTTCCTTTTCCTTTCCTTTTCCTTTTCCTTT
>JAYDZK010000056.1:39633146-39643435 GCA_034509185.1 Euphonia xanthogaster | reverse complement strand
ATACATTGTTCCCCTGTGAAAGAGACAGATCTATATAATTTCTGTTGAGCACTTCATAAATTGCTTCAGTCCTAGGTAATACCAGTTAAAAATAAAGCCTCATACAAGATAAAGCCTACCCACTTATCAATTAGAAAAGTGCATTTGCAAGGCTTAGTTAATTGAAAGTTTCCCAGCAGGATTACTCTGAGAACAATGATGTATTTTCACTCTCAATTCTTGTTAATTAGTCAGTCGTAAAACACTGCTTACTCACCATAAAATCTTTGAAGTTCGATTCACTAGGACAAATTTCATTCAGCCCATTGATTGTTCAAGTTTTGATCAGATAAAAATACTGCTTATTATTTTTCTTACCAAGATGCATTACTTATTTCTAACATGTGTTCATATTAATTTGTGTATCAGAAAGATCTGTTTGACTAATTCTTTATCACCCTTTTACAAAAAATCCTCTTCTGTTAGCAGGCAATAAATTACATTAAAATATGTAAATTTTCAGGTAGAATTATTTGGCAGGTAGAATTATTTGGAAAAAAAAGCATGAAGTGTTGTGCCAATGGTGTATAAAATGTCACTAAAGTTTTGGTGTGTGAAGAAAAATTAAGTGTATAAAGAAGCTGTAGCCAAGAAAATAGTGGAAATATGGAAATAACATATCAGCTAGATGACTGATAACTTGACCAGTACCACATGAAGCACAGGTGGAGGTAATAGCACCATACCAGTAAAACTAACCATGGAAATTCAAATACTCAACAACTTTTTTCAGTACTAAATTTTATTCAAAATAGACAACACCCCTGTTTTTTTAATTGTAGGTCTCACAAAAGGTCTTACCTATGCTTCAATCATTTGCTTAGTTACCAATGTCTTTGCAAGGTAAACAGACTCTAGAATAATTGCTAAGAATTAATTGAGGGCATTAACTACTCTTCCTCCAGGGCATAACTTAGGGTTGTTGAACTTTTACAATTCAGCAAGATCAGTTTGGCAGAGCATTTAGTGCAGACTTCAGTGCACTCTCAGAGGAGTGACAGTATTGACACCTGCTCAGCCAGAAATATGCCTTACAGTCTGCTTCCCTTCTCCAGTACCATCTCTGTGGTTAGGATTTCCATTAATTTGTTGAAATTAAGATAAACAATTCCCTTGAGGACAGATGGTGTGTAAGCATGTTGAGAAAAGAAAAAAAAATGCCCGCAAAGACTCCCAGGTTTCTTTGCCTAAGGCTTCATTTTAACACCTTCACAGAGCTCCATTTCTCTTTCCCACTGTTCCCACTTTATTTTCCTCATTTTTCCACCACTGAAGCAGACTATGAGTTCCATGAAGCATGTGCTAGGAATATTCCACATGCCCTTTTTTCTGGAATAGCTTTTTGTTTCCAGGACTCTCACATCTGTCCCAAGCTGAGTCATCATCCTTAGTCTGCACTTGCTGTGAAGGCACCTTGTAAATAATGTCAATAAAACTTTGCAACGGGATTCTCAGAGCCCTCCCAAAAATGTGGCCTCACTTTGGCTAAGATGGTAAGAAATCCATGAATTTCTGAGCTGTTAGCTACATCTTTCTGAGGTCTACAAATTGCAGATTAGGAAGGGATGTGTAAGATGGCCTTTGTGTCCTTCTGGTCTCAATCCACCTGGTTCCAGGGTGTTTGCTCATGTGACCAAAAGGTTGTTACCAGGTAAGCCAGCTGGCAATGACCTCAAAGAGCTGATTTTTTTTTTTTTCATTTAGTATTAGATCTGCAGAAATCTCTTGCCAAATGGCCTCTATCCAAAGCCATGGAAATTCTTTGAAATATACTTGAAAACAGAGTTTACCATCTAGAAAAGATAAAGCCATGATGGGAGAGGCTCCTATCTACAGAGATTTCTGACTGTAGTTAGGCTTCTGTAACATGGCCATCAGACAGCAAAGGGGAGACATGTAGTAGCTCGTGTGATTTTCTTTTAAGGGCATAGAGACAGTGAACTCTGTTTGTACCAAAGGCTTTGGATAGTCCTTTATCTCCTTATGACACATACAGGATTCCAAAAGAAGACAGCTCCTCTTTGAGCTGCTGTTTCAGTTGGTTCTGGAGTCTCATACAGAGATGTTTCTATACTCCCCATGAGTGCCATGCACACTGCCGAGAGCAGAGATATTCCATCCAGAATGATGTATAAAACTAGGAAAGACTGTGGATTAGAGACACAAGATGTGTGTTGAAGGAGTGTGATATAGCTATCAATTGCATCCACATAAGAAAAGGCATTATTATATCATCAATACTACTAGTACTGATAGTCCCAATCAGTCTTTATAAACAGTGAATAATTTTCTTGTATCAAATTTTAATGAAAATATAAAATAGAAAAATATTGTCAGGTTGTAGTCTCACAGTTGCACAATTTCTTGCAGAGAGGCCACACATAAATACAGAGACTGGAAGCACTTTCCTGTCTGTAGACCAGAGCAAATACCTCCTCTGTGTTCTGATTGCAAGCCAGTGGACTGCCAGTGGTCCCAGCCCACTCTCCATACTCGGGTATGTTGGCAGAGGCAGTTCAGTGTGTTCCAACATGCATTTTTTTGTTGCTTACACTTCATTCAGTAGAAAGGCTTATGTGTCCTGTTCGTGTGTCTGCTTTCTCTAGCTATATATTTTGGTTTAATAGGAGATATTATCTCTCTCTGCAATCACTCTGTAAATGTTATGACATGCATGTCGTATATGTCATGACAGATTTGGTGTAAAAATATGTGACTTTTCTGTGAAATACAGTAAAGCCTTTGTTTTTCAGACTGGCCCTTTTTTGAACCCTGGAATAGAAACTTTCACTTTATTTAGATATTATTAATTCAGAAAGTGTAGAGATGAACATCCAGATGGTATAAAGGTACATTAAGTCTTTAATACTGAAACTTAATGGCCCAACAGCTTTTCTTCAACCTTTTTTCTTGTTTCTGTCTACCACTCCAGGTGCTTTTTGAGTGGGGCTCATACCACATCTCCAGCCCTCTCGTGAGACTCATCACATACTCAGATTTAGTTACTTTTTACGCTGGTTGTCTCTGGCTGTGGGATGCCCTAAGCAGTAGGAAGCTGGTAAGAAGCAGCAGCTGAGCAGATTTCTGCTGCATGGCCTGTTTCAATGGTGGGTTGTTGATTGCCTGTTGTTTGGCAGGATGGGTGTAAACAAACTCACTCCAGCTGGAATCATTCAGGCATCTTGAGCCCCATGGAATTGAGTTCTTAAAAAGGCGGTGCGGTCCTTTGACAAGATTGTAAATTCAGCTGATAAAGATAAGAGTATTTTGGAGATGTTCTTCAGCTTCTACAAGGTACTTAAATTATAAAAATATAATAAATGGGTTAAAAGTAAAAAATGAGGACAAAACAAAATGAATCCGGTACACGTGAAAGTGGATTAGAGGCTGGCATCATGTCAGGCTACAAACCACAACACCTTACCGGGAAATATCATCCAGTTAGAGACTTTGTTCATTTGGTTTTCTGATGGTAATTCTCAGCTCAGTATTTCTTGATACTTTAGTTATTAAATAGAAGGAAATGCAAAATCAAAATAAAGATTGCAGGTCAGAGCTGTTGGGGCTGTAAATTATAGTGGTGAGATGTGATCCAAGATAAAAAATTTGAAGCCTTTCTTCTCACAGTTTTGTATTACGTCAGATAGGGGCTGGAAAGTACTGGACCATCATTCATAGGAAGGGAAAAAATACTCTTTTGTTTCTTACTATCTGCCCACTGGAAATATTCAAACAACTAATATTGCATACTTTTAAGTGGATGAACAGAATCTCTTTAAAAGATTCAGCTGAAGAAAATATTAAAATACTTACTTGTTGGATGTATCTGCTTAGATATTTTAAAATAGAAAAAAGACAAATTTCAGCATGATGAGATTTCTACAAAAAATATAAAATCCTATACTGTCAAAACTTAGCCTTTATTTTTACAAGAGAATTAAACACATACATGGAATATGTTTGTACTTTCTAGATATCTTGGTGACATAAAATCTAAATTTTCCTAGATTTCTAATTATGGGAGTTATATGTCTTTTCACACTTTAGAAAGAACACAAAATCTGTTTTCAGTGAAAAAAAAACATTCTCTTGAACTGCCCACACAGGAATTATCTTTTGAAAGCCACATATCTGTACTAAATGTTATTAACGGGTTATTATCTCCCTGCATGCCACAGGTGAACCCTAGGAAACACCTTGAATTTAGAAGAAATAAAGTATTTTATCACTTCTTGAAATAAGGATGCTCAAAGATGATTCAGTTAGAGCAGTGAGCTAGCAGAGAGTAACAACACTGATGGCCTTTATAATGTGGAAAGAGGAAGATATAGATAAATTATTTAAAAAAAGATCTGAAGAGGAAATAATGTGGGCACTTCTACCTGCAAAGGATCCTTAATGAATATATTACCTTGCATTTGAATTTGCGTGTGTGGTAGTAATTGTTTTTAATAATATGTCAGCAGTTACCCTTGAATAGATAAAAGGATTGTGCTGTTATGTATAATGCTAGGGAGTTTCAGTTTATTAGATAACTGTATGCCAAAAAGCAGGCTTGAAATAACTTCAAGTTCTTTTGCAATATTCTATTTTAAATGCAGTAATTTGCAGTTACTGTCTTTTTTCCCCGCAGTAAAAATATAGCAGCTGTCAATAAAATAAATAAAATAAAAAAAAATAGTGCAAAGAATTCCACAGTAGAGAAAATAAAGGAGCTGTAAACAAACAGAGCTAAACTTGTACAAAATATTTGTTAAATGAATCCAGCATTTTACAAGACCTGGTATTGAAATGCTTAGTGTTCAGTGGTTGGGTGCACTGTATGTTCTTAATAAGTTTTTAGCACTATCTCTGCCAGATAAATCCTTTCCTGTTTAATACAAAGTTAAGGCAAAGCTATTTGCTTTGTGGAATGAAAAGGAATCTGAAGAGTCCAGACAGAAAAATCCAATTTCATCTCCAGACAGCCCCAGTGCTATATGCCTTCCATTTTAATGACTGAAAGATTCTATTCCTCCTTTCCCCTAGCGAAGAATCAGTTAAAAGCTCAGTGTTATATTGGGGGGGGGGGCGGTATTTTGGTTGGAAAATCTTGCAGTGCATGTACATACATTTATTAATACCTTGCTTCCTTCTTCCATTAATTCAGCTAAAATACAATTGCCAGGTTAATGAGCTGTAGGCTTATATAAATTCTGTCTGTTGCTCCACCAGCCTTTTCTGATTCTATTCACTCAATACATCCAGTGTGAGCTGATTGCAGATTTCTAAAACATAAAACTCCTCTTACTTGAAGACTAAAGCTGTACCTAAACCTCTGAAACACCCATAGATAGAGAACTTCTCTACCAATCTATAACACATTTTAGAAAGTATATTTCTTATTTTTCCTTCTCCTGTCACAGAATGTCAAGTTCAAGGATTTTTAGATTGATCAAAGTCTAGCTTCAGAGGAGCTGGTTTTATGTGCTAGCTCCAATAAAAGACTCAAATTTGGCCTCATGTTGACAACAAATTTTGAAGGAAAATTAACAGGTTTAGGAAGTAAAACACCAATTTGTTTACACATAGTGAAGTCTCTTGATCCTATAAGTACATTGAAATTGAATTATTTAATTGCTAAATATCTGAGAAGCATTCTATTCTTGTTAAAGGTGTCATTCAACTTTACCAGTAGTAAAGGTTCTATTTTGTTACTTCACTGTTTACTTATAAATCTGTTCATGCATTCAGACCAGAGACAACATGACTCAAAATTTTCATTGCATGGGAAATTAAATGTTATTAAAACACCAAAAGAACTAATCTATTAAAAAAAAAGTGAATTATGGGCAACAAACATTTCATTAAACAGTAATTCAAACTGGTTTACATAAAAATGTTCTTAATGAAATCACCTTAACATCTAAGTTCTTAGGCTTTATTCTACCATTTTTAAGGGAGAACTCCTAAACTGCTATTTTGAAATGTCTGAACGCTACTGGCAAGTAACTTTTTCATCCCCACAAGGGTTTTCAGATGTCCAGGTTCAGTGGTACCATGTACCATTTGACATTTGGAATGGAAACCTAGCACCTGGGGACAGAAAGCCTGGAGCTTGTGGCCTCTGAGCCCAAGTTTCTACATGGTTTTGATCCTGGCAGCTCAGAGCGTTTAATAGGCAAGCAGGCAGTTGAAAAAAAGTGGATGTCTTGGAGTGATATTCCACTGAACACCATTCCTTCAGAAATTAAAATGAAACTTGATTTTGCTTGTAAAATGGAAAGTGGATGATGTAACTTTAAGTAAATGAATATTTGCTACATTTGTGGAAAAAGCTGAAATCCTTTTGGTCAATGTAGTATTATTCTTTTTCCTTTGGAAACTGTCATGAGTACTACATCACTTGACTGTAGAAATCCTCTTAACTAGCATAAAATGGTTGGGTTTCTCCTGATGACAATTACTAAAACCTCATATGATACTTAAACTGAACAGTTGGTGTGGTTCAGCCCTCAATCTTTTCTTAAGCTAGTAGAGATCACTATCCTAGTCACAGTTAATTAATCTATTGGAAAAAAGTAAATTGGGAATGTCACAAAAGACTTTTTTACCGGGTAATATATTTTCTTTGTATTATACTTTGGTTTGTGACAGCAGAAAAACTACATGAGCTTATAAACCTGTGACATATCTAGCTAAATAGCAGCATGGACAGGAGCTTAATCTTCACTTGTTCCACTAGCTCATATGCATTTCCTTGAATTTCCTAGTATTAGAGTACAGCTAAGCACAAACTGGATGGGGTTTTGGGTAGGCTTTTGCTTGCTTGCTTGCTTGCTTGATTTTGGCGGTGGGGATTTTTTGTCCTTTTTTTTTTTTCTCTTCTCTATTCTTCTTCATTTTCCAGTAGAAAAACAAACCACAAAAACCCAATAGGACTAGAAAATTATCAATTATTTGCTCACTGAGTAACATTTGTTTTTTCTAAGTACTTTGAACTAGATCAAAATGAAGGAAAGTGATATGATAAACAGCTCTTTAAGTATCCCTAGCATATGCAGAGAGTAATTTGATAACACGTAGTCTGCAATACACTTACAAACTATTTAATTGCCCTTCAAAAAAGGTCAACAGACTTCCAATGGAATTCATTAGTATGGCATTAGCATTCTAAATGCTCTTCATTAAAACACATGAAATAAACTCATCCAAGAGAGATGTCAGGATGTTTGGGTTTGAAATATGCTTACACTCAGCAATATAAGAAATGTTTATATTTTAAATTAATCTTGTGATTGTACTCTGTTTCACTCCTTGTTTCTTCTTCTGGTTTTCTGTTTCACTTTCTGACTAATAATTTCCATTTTTTTTTTCATCTATAACTGCAAGAAATGCACTCTGCAGGTAATTGGAAGTCCTCATTTGATTGCTCCCTGCATGTTGGCTTCACTATATTATCTTCCACCATTTTATTTTTTACCCTGGGAGCTGATTTCTAGATCTGATTACTTGGAAAAACTTCAATCTGATCAATGTTTTTGAAGTCTTTAGAAAAGCTTTTTTAGCAACATCATCTCTTTTGGTATGTTCTTCAACAAATCTTGAACTGTTTATGCTATTTATTGTTTTTATTTATCTTTGTGGCCATCATCTGGAGATACGCTTAATCATACCATCCTGCCAAACTGTTTTATTGCCAGACTCCAGTTTTAGGGAAATAAATCTGAGTTTTGTTGTTTTAGTGTACTGGGACAGAAAATTGACTTTCAGTTAAAAAATCTTGGCAGAAGGAGAAGTATGACAACAAACTCCCAAGTTAGTGCAAGCTTTCCTAACATGAGATCTTAGATTCTGCAGTAAAAACGTACCAACAGCTAGAGCAGTTTTGGGACTACTCAGGCTTACTATCACTTAGGGTGACTGTGACTCCTAGCACAATTTTTTGTCAGCAATTCTAAGCATGACAGTGATCAACAAGATGTGGTCTTTTATATAAAGAAGTGGGCTGATTGCACAAACCAATTCTGGTCCATGCAGCTGGTGCTGTTATTTTCCCCACTTATCAAAGGTTGAGATTGAACACAGTGGCAACTGGTATCTGGGGGGAGTTAAGCATTACTGTTATAATTATCAGATTGCTTAAACTGCCAGCAATTAGTAGACTGTATATAATATTGCCATAATACTGTTAATATTGTCATATTACTGTTAATATTGTTATATAGAACATCTGTGATATTTAACTCCTAATTCATGTAAATAGGCGACTTGGTGGCTCCTTGAAAATATTGACATTATGAATGTGCAACAGCTGAGAATGTTATCTGTCACATTTGCACAATACCATCCCTGTACTTATCAACCTTCTGGCATCCTTCTAAGACAGCTAAGAACTTATGCACTTCAGAAAGTGCCATTTTCTAATTGTAGTGTCAAATTTGATGTATAATAAGGAAAAGAAAAAGAATAAAAATTACCCAACAAATCAACACAAACCAAAATAGTAAGCAAAACAATAAGATGAAGTTAAAACCAAAATAATAAAACCCTCTAACCATGACTTCATGCACAAAATGTTACTGGAATGTGTTAAAAAGTATTTTAAATTCTGAAAAAAAAATTGATTTCTGCAAACCTGCTCATGATTTCTTTTTTGAATGGGTGGTTAAGAGCCCTTTCATTTTGCTTTGAAATACTGTGATTAAGATACAAGACACTTATGTTTTACTAGAAATGTAATAATAGCAATTTAAAGGTGAATGCATTTTTAAATTGATACTTTTGCCAATTCTGAATATAGCAGTTCTTCAAAACATGATCAGTCTTCAGAAGCATTCATCACAATGTTTCCAAAATGAGCTCCAAATGATCATGGTCACAGTATAATAATGCTTAAAAGCTGTGTACTTTGCAGTTTAAAAGGAGTAATCTTCATGTAATCATCATCCTGAAAGATTATTTGAAAGTTGATGAGTGTTTTAAGATAATTTCTCCTTCACTGAGATTTTATATAGAAATTAAAAAATAACAGGAAACCTCTACAATGTTTTGTACATTTACGCCTTACCTAAATGTAAAATAAGAACAACTGAGTTTGCCAAGACCAACTTCTCAGGTCTAAGCAGCAGAGCTTTCCTATTGTACACAGAGGACTATGGCAGAAAGTGGGGGAATGAATGTGAGACAGTTCCAGGAACAGGTTAAACACACCTGAGCTGGCAGACAAAGCCTTGCAGTGTGTGAAAAGTTCATGTGCCCTAAGCCTTTGTGGTTAGGTCTGTTGTTTTCAAGGGATAATCTACCTGAGCTTCCTACAACCAGTTAAGATTTGAGGATATGTGCTTTAGTTTCAAGATCTGCTCTTGATCCAGCCACAACAGGGTGAGGGAAAAGAAACCAATTATGAAAAAAAAAAAAAATTCCAATAATTTCATTGTCTCTTATATTCTGCTACAGAAATACAATTCTAGTAGCCTTTCAAGACTCCAGAGCACTGAAGGTGACAAGAAACACAATTTCTCGTGTTTCTTAAGTTTCACACTTCCCTCTTAGTAATTTTTCTTTTGGTCATCTAAATCTCATTAAATCTGGTCTCCAGATGTCTGAGTTTTAATAGAAGCAGAAATTAACATCTGTTTAACACGCAACAAATGTAACACTGTTTTTAATAATGTACCTACGAAACAAGAAAACAAGCTCAGAACAAACAAAAAGATAAATTCATACTTTATTAGAGCATTGAATTGGAGCCAGTGATGCATATTCTAATCTTTATCTCATGAAAGCCTTGAATAATTTCTTTTCATCTTTAGAGAGAATTTAACATGTTGATCCTTGATTATACAGGCCTTATCATCATATTTATTGCTGGCCCTAAGCACTAAGTGGCTCTGCTCAAAGCTCTACAATTGCAACTACCATGCTTATGCTCCTGAAGGAAAACATTCAACAAAATTCAATAATTTGTTTCCTGTTTTCATTATTTTTTGGAGTAAATCTACTTACAGTGAAATATTTCTATTGATGTAGCTTCCAACTGTTATTCCAGGGGTTATGTTTTTACTGAGTAAATCAAGTACAGGAAGAAACTCTGAATATCTTGGATACTGTGAATTTCATGCTGTAGCTTTATTAATTCCAGTCTCATACACCTGAAGCTTGAGACTGGTTGCATAGCCAAATATCTATGTATGTGATGAATTACTCCCCTCAGGAAAAGTTTTCTGTTTTTTTTTTTTGGTTTTTTTTTTTTTTTTTTTGGGGGGGGG
>JAYDZK010000056.1:39618856-39633046 GCA_034509185.1 Euphonia xanthogaster | reverse complement strand
TGTTATTTATTTATTTATATTTTTTTAAAAGAAGATGGTTTTTGTCTTGGTTAAGATGAGACTGCTATTCTACTGGTACTGTTTTTGGCCTTTCAAATTGCAAATGGAAAGATCAAGCACAATTCTTTGTGAAAGAGACAACACCCCACATATTATTGATTGACAAAATTAATCTCTGTGGCTCACAGCACTTCTGATATATGTGTATGTATATATACATATTTTTTCCCCTTGAATACTAAATTAATAACTCTAGTGTGTCCAGAGAAGCAGAGGTGATTTCCTTGTCTTTATTAACCTGTGCTTACAATTCACTGATATTCCTCCACTGTTATTTCCCACATGCATCTGACTATGTATGGATATAAATCATATTATTTTGAAACATTTAGTTCTACAAGTATATTCCAGGTAGGGAACAAATAGAAGTTGCAGTCATTTGAGTTAGAGCACAAACTTTTAAAACAAACAAACAGGACTGGACAAAATGAATTTAAAGCCTCAAGATAGAGGGCTCTCTTTTTATAATTTTACATATTTGAGGTTTAAGTAAATGAAGACTCTTGGCAAAACCTGGATGATAAGAATGGCAGCTGGTTACAATTCTATTTTAAACAGTATCTTTTTGTAAAGTGCTGATTGGCAAACCCCAGCTTTTTATGGGCACCTGCCAGTTTTGATGGATCTTCAGTTAAAAAACATTTCTCAGAATCAGGAGATTTCTTTCTAAAGTAAGAGGACCAGAAAAACAAATCAGTTGTGGAATTCACCCAACACTGGCAGTCTCATATTCATCTCTCACTGCCCTCATTCAGGCCCAGTTCCCCTCTGTCTCATCTCCCTCTTTTGTGGTTCACAGGTTTTGAGTCCAAATGGATGTTCTTGAACTTCCTCTATAGGACTACCTAAAAAGTTTCCAGTAGTGGAACTGTTACACATTGATTAAAAAGAGAAAGATAAGTCCTTTGCTATTTTTAAAGGGAGTAAAAAACCAAAGTTGCCTTTTACATGAAATGTTGAGATGTTTGAATGCCTCGTGGTTTCATAACTCCTGTTTCCTACCATCACTAGTTATGTGTTCACAAGGGAGCTTTTGGCTACACACAAATGGGCTGGGCAATCTTTGGCAGGCAGCTAGTTTGGTTCTGCAAAATGATGACAATAAGGTCACAAATGATGATTAACAAACAATGATTAAATTGAAGACTACAGAAAATCAACTGCTTCTCAATAAATTGATAATCTGTCTATAGGGTGAATGCTGAGTCTGGATAATTTGCAAGTAGTAAAAAACCCCAAATCCATTCAACAGTTTAAAATAAAATGTTTATTTTCATAGATGACATGGCATACATTACTGCTTTTTTAACTTAAAGATTGTGTTCTAAAAAAAAGGAAATGTGAGGTTAATATTTTCCAATAGTAGAGGAGGTTTAATATCTATTGTCTATCTGTTGCACAAAATCAAAACTTATTTGAGAAAGAGTTAGATTTACTAAAAAACCCCAACAAAGACAGGAAGATTTTTACTTCCCCCCCCCCCCCCCCAGCTGTATATGCTCAAACAAGTTTTGGAAGTGTTGCAATCCAACATCTGTGCAGAACACAGAACTGGGTGACTCAAAAGATAATCTACAGTGAAACTGCCTTAAGACATCACCAAGTTCCTTCTACAAAGAAAGCTACATGGAGGAAAAAAACAACCTCTAGCATGTACAGAAAAAAAGGTGAATGCAGCAGGAAGAAGAAAATACATACAGATCCAGAGAAATAAAAACAAAATCAATGCCTTAATTTAGATTTTTTTCCTTCAGTTTAGGAATGAGATATTAAGTCCTTTATTCACAGAATGAAAACCATATTTAATCACCCAGAGCTTCAAGACAGTTTACTGATGTAAATTAATTATGGGGGTGGTTAAATTTTCTTGTGTATTGGCATCATAAAAACTGCTGCTGAAAATATAAATGTGACTACATTTAGCTGTTACTGAATGGTGTTTGGACAGAGAAGCTAAGAAGATCTCAATCACTCTTGTACTCCTCTGAAATAACTAACATCTTAATGTAATACAGAGCAATGGAAGGTATCCATCTAAACAGATGCATAAAATCTACTCAAGAATTCCTAATCAGGAAGGGGACCAGTATGGAATAGGAGATGAATTTTGCATTCTGTTAAGAGGTGATATACATTCAGAGTTGCATGCTTTCCAAAAATGAAAATACACACATAATAATATGATTATTACTATTGCCATAATAGAAAGGGGTTAAAATGATTAAAAAGCATGTTTCAGAAAATTGCTTTTGGATTTCTAAGGTAGCCTGGATTTTCCTCCTTAGAGACACCAATTTCCCAGCTGTTTTGATTTATATTATCCAAGTGCTTTCTTGGTAAAATGGTGTTCTTGTTTAAACAATGAGGAAAGAACAATAGTTTTAGGAGGAAAGAAGAAAATTGAGAGACATTCAGATTAAATTAGGGAGAATAAAAATACAATCAAGGTATATTAAGCTGGTATGAAATCTGCTATGTGATAAAATGAGGAAGTGACAAAAAAAGCTGTGTGTAATGTCTGTTGTTTCCTCATGGTAGATCTACATAACAGACAGGATATGCTGAAAAAAAGCTGTGTAAATGAGCTCAAGATAACAGGTTTTCTACAGGAATCTGAACTAGCATAAATATTTCTATGCTTTATCACAGTATTCTAAACTCTTTTACCAGTTAAAAGAGGAACGGTATGAACCTTGAATGACAGAGTGCACAGATGTTCCCAGAAGACTTAACTGTGAGTTAGACACATGCCCTTTAGAAACATGTTAATTACTGAGTGTTTTACCAAAAAATAACAGGGTTAGAAAAATTACCGTTTTGATTTCTGCATTCTCTGACCATAGAGGCAGCTTATGGACACTCTGAGCTGACATCAGATAACTCTTGAGCAAAAAATAGTTATGGCACCTTGTCCTACTTTAGCAAACTGGATTTAACACTAAGATGATCCTAGATGTCTTGGCAACATAAAAAGCCCTCAAGAAAAACCTACAAAGAAAATTCTGTAATAGGTCATCCTGAAGATCACAGCAGTGAGAAAAATAATTTAGTGTGTATGCTAAGCATCTCTGAGTTTTCTTTTCTAAACTATCACTTGGCACTAATGCAGTTTGAGCTTTTAGCTTCTACCATGTTGGCTGCCATTTTTCTTAAGCAATACAGTAGACCTTTCTGTCTTGAAACAGAAATTTCTTAGAAAGGAAATAGGCTGGAAATTAGTCTTAAAAATTTTGTAACATTATACATCTGGTTTATTTAAATAATTCCTATCTCTTAATACTCTGAGCCAGAAATAGATTTTAAAATAGTGTTTCTTTTTTTTTTTTCTTTTAGTGCTTTATTTTGCCAAATTTCTAGCAGTGAAATTAATAATGGAAAGATATTTTTGATTTTAATTTTTTTCCTCCAGTTCTGTTTTGCACTGTATGTTCTGAACAACATACAACATGTGATACAGTCAACTGTTTGATTTCAAATGGACAAATATTTTTTAAAATGTACATAATTACTATATATGATAATCCAAAAAATCTTGAAAGAAGTGTCACAGCAATTCCTATAGTAAATGTGGTCTGTATAACAAGGAAGATATTCTGTTACATGTTTTAGAAATACATCTTTGGTGATTAGTTGTATCAGATATGGTGCTGCAGAAATTAGAAAGTTACTGTAGATGTTTCATTAAGCATATATTTCTATGCGTTGTATAAATAAAATCATGATCATTTAAGTGCTTTTTTGCATCATAATAGTTGAGTTAGCTTTTCACTCTTAAATTCAACATGTATTATGTATCTTCAATAAATTGTTTCAGTGATCCCTTCTTTCTGCTGCTCTCATTCAGATTCAAATTATTGAATTAGTGATCACAGCTCTCTCTGCCCTCTCTTCTGAAGTCCAGGGGACACACACACCCCCCCATTTTCTTTTGGTTGGTTGGCTTTGAATTTTTTAAGTAAGCCACCTGACAGTCATTTTTCCTTTTTTCGTAGTCTTAAAGTGTATTTTCTCTATGAAAATTATAGTGTAGAGTTTACCATCGTGTGTTGGTTTTCATCTCTTTTCATCCAGCTAGCAGTCTCTCAGCATTTTTAAACAATATCTATGTAGGATTCACACAAAAATTCCTAGTTACTATGTGTCTGTTGTTCAGCCAGTTGAGTTATTAGAAACCTTGTATAGGTACAGTATTTCATCTTCCAGAAGAAATGCCAGCACATTACTAAACTCACAACCCAGAAATTTAAATTGTCTGTAATACTTGCTCCTTTGAGTAACATTTAGAAATTGAAAGGAGCTGTCTTACAGTTTACAACTATGTGCAATTGTGCAATTTGGCAGTGTTTATGGACCTGGCATCTTTATTTGATGAGCTTCCATAAGGTTTTTAAAAAACAGGTTAACTTTGTTATCTCTTTCATATCTGTTTTCTTACAGTGTTCACCAGCATCTTGCAAGAGCATATTAAGCTGCAGTGTTAGTGTATGTCATAGGTTGTTTATTCTGTACCACGAGAGGCAAGGATGAACAGCGTGGTTGTTGCTAGAGTATGTTTTATACACACCTGTGTTTACATAGGTCCTGCTTCATGCCCTTCTTGAAAACTGGAACAACATTCACCAGCTTCCTACCAGCTGGGGTGACTCTCCAGATTCCTAAGACCACTCAAAAATCATCAAGAGAGGCTTTGTAATGACATCAACAAGATTTTTGAGGATTCTCTGATGAATCCCATGAGACCCCATGGATTTAAAGGAATTCAGCTGGAGTAGCAGATTCCATGCAATTTCAGGGTCAGCTTGGAGTTCATCATTATCACAGTCACAGTCCTCCAGCTCAGGGTACTGAGACCCCTTTGGTCCATCATCAGTGTTGAAGACAGAGGCAAGGAATGCATTAAACACCTCTGGCTTGTCTCTCTCCCTGTTTGTGAGGTGACCATCCTCATTCGTAACAGGACAACAGAGGCATTTTCATACTGCCTTTGGCCAGCTTCATCTCCAATTGAGTTTAGGCAGCATGAATTTTCTCCCTACATTGGCAAACAGCGCCTCTGTATTCTTCCCATGTCACCTGACCTTGCTTCCACTGGGTTTACACCTTCCTTTTCTGCGTTATTTCTGAGATATCCCTGTTCAGCCAAGCCTTCCTTCTCCCTCACCTGCTGTAGGAATTGCCTGCTGCTGGGCTCTTAGGAGGTGATTAAAAAGTGAGCAGCCCTGATGGATCCCAGCACCTGAAAAACATTTTCCCAGGGTATTTCACTCACGAATTCCCTGAGCAGCCTGAAGTCAGTTTTCCTCATGTCCAAGTCCAGGGCTGAAGTTTCGCTGGCACTTTTCCTCCTGTCAACAGAGATTTTAATCTCAATCACTTTGTGGTTGCTGTGGCCAAGACAGCTGCCAATCTCCACTTTGTTTACAAGATCCACTCTGTCGACAAGCAGTAGATGAAGAAGGGCATCTTTCAGTCAGCTCCCCTAAGACCTGTTCTATAAAGTTGACATCCAGGTGTTTTAGGAATCTTCTGGCCCACCTGTTGGGCCCACAGGTTGGATCACCTGTGTGATGTTCTCAGCTGATTTCTGGCAAGGTAAAGTCCTCCATAAGAACGAGAGCAGTTGCCTTGGAAATGCCCCTTAGTTCCTCAAAAGAGAACTTGGTGCCATTGTCCTGGCTGTGAGGTCTATAGCAGACTTCCACAGTGACATCTGCGTTACTTGTTTGTCCTTTGTTTCTTACTCGGCGGCTCTCAGCTGTGCCATTGCCATGAGCTCCATGCATTCTAGCATTTCCATAATATACACATCACCCCCCTGCCCTTCTGCCCTGCCTCTTCCTTCTAAAGAGCCTGTAACAGCAAATTAGTTACATATAAGTATGCATGTTCCTGAAATTTATGTTCTAATAATTCTGGAGCAATGTGCTTTCCCCTTAATGCAGGAGCAAGAGATTCTCTGTGTTTCTGTGTGTCTGAGTGTCTGCTCATGCATGTTGGCTAGATGTGAGAGTGGTAAGAATGGAGGGGAGCATGAGGGAATGGAATATTTATTTTGCACTCAGTTAAACCTGTAACAGATGTTGTGTACCACAGATGACTGTGATACACACCACAGAGAGTTCAGTTTTCCACAGAAATCAAAACACCTATTGTGGTTTTCACTTCCAAATCTTTTAAAATGTATTTTAAGTTGCCTTGGAGAACATAAAGATTGTGATTTCATATTCCATGGAAAGCCAGTGTGTAGATCAGAAGAGGGGTCAGAGATGTTTGTTATGTCCTGAATAACTGGAGAAAGATATTGAAGTGTTCTGTTCCATCTCATAAGCAGCAGTAGGGTTTCCATCCACAACACTACCAGTATCTTCAGCTGTTTCTGTGTCTTAGGCTTCACCAGTTATTTTAATATTCCCAGTGTACTTAAAGTGACATCATTAAGCATCTATCTGTATTGATATTTGGAGTTTCTTACTGTTTCGCCTTAAAAAAAGGCCTAAATGATCAATTACAGTAGAGTAGAGAATGACATAATGCAAAGTGGTTAAAAGGACTGTCAGCTTTAATTTTTGAAATGTTATATAGGACTCTTTAAACCTTTTCACAAATAATATGCTTAAACTTTGCATTTAAACATTTTTTTTTCATTCCTTGGGACTTGGGCACAATATAGGGCACATAAGAACTGGAATGTCTGAAAATCTTTGATTTGCAAAGTTTTCAGATTATTTCATTCTAGACAAACATGAAATTGATAAGAATTTTAATATATATTTTCTTTAAATATTTTAATTTTCCTAGAATATGTTGATTTTTTTCCTTGTGCTTAGGCATATTCATCTCTGGATTATAATGTTTCTAGTGCATTGAAACTGAATGCAGGGTTTAATCTTGCTTAGCTCACAATTCCTTATCTTTTCAAATGTTCTCCTATTTCATTTTTCCCCCTAACAATAGTAATCAAAAATGCATGAAGTGTTTATTTAAAACCCTAAAGTTGAATTGTCTAAGTATTTACTTATGAGTCTGGCTGTGTATAAAGCTGTTTACACAAATGAATACATTTGCAGATTGTTGAGTTTCACAGGATAATACATAGCCTGATCTACTAGTTTTACTTTAAGCACATTTATCTGCACTGTGTTTGTCCAAAAATAGTTTCATTTATTTCAGTATTTCTGCAAGACACACAAGTGATAATGAATTGCTTTAAAGAGTCACAATCTGCTTCCTTGCCTTCCATTCTTTGTTACACAGCAGTGCTTCATCTGCTGTATTTTAGTTACAAATCCCCACTCACTACCAGTGGCACTGCAGAGGCAGCCATTCAACTTGCAATGAGATGTTCCAAAGACACCACTGGGAATCAAAGACTCAGTAGACTGTGGCCTCTCATCCTTCTCAACATGGGAAAGCAGTAGGTGCTGTGCTATAAGCTGAAGTTTAAATGTTGTAATACTAACAGCTTATAAACTAACTTCTTGGAATTGCTCAAGGGAGTTCCAAAAGGAAAAAAACAACCAAACAGAGGAAAAAAAAAACAACCCTTGAACTGTTAGAATTGGAATTTAAGAGCTTATAACTGGGGACTACGGCAACTCATAATCTCTATTCTCAGACTTTTAACATGGATTGAGTTGTGCACATGCTCTGGTGTAAGAGTTTTCACCAAGAGTTTCAATTTAAATGATTGAGGGCATGCAATTCCCATCAGCACTTGTATTTTTCAGAGGAAGCCTCGGGAGCTTTAGATGACATTCTTTGTCACTGTACCAAACAAGATCACAGTGAGATTGTCACCATTTAATTGACAGGAAGGCAAAAAAGAAAAAAGCTATGTTTAATATGTTCTCTTAGAAAAGGTCACTTTCAAAATGTGTTCTTTCACAAGGGCACGAGCTCACCAATTTTACCCCTGGCAGCTGGGGTTTTCTGATAGATTATTATCTTCCCTTTGCTTACATTTCTTTGCAGATTGCAGGAGTCATGTTCCTGCAATGCACAAAAAAGCAATTTCAAGGATTTTTCTGTTCAGACACAGTGATCAATTTAAAACATAGTTTCATAAAAGTTTCTGCCTGCTATTTATGACCCACGTAAATGAAAAGCATGCATTGTACACACCCTTAAGGTATTCACAATAAGGTTTTATACATCCAGATGAAAATGTATGTTTAATTCAAAATCCAGTTTTCTGAATTTTACACTCCACCTGTGTAGAACACTTATGTGTAAAGTGCAAAAAATGCTTTTACAAACCGTGTAATTTTGCAATTAAGGTGACTGCTCCTGAGATTTTATTTGGAAATACAAGGAGCAGATGGGCATAGGAATTACTTATCTATATAGTGTTATATGCTGAAATACTGTGCTCCTTTTTCCATAATTTGTAAACTATACACTGCTTCCAAGCTTCTTGTATTGATCACCAGTCAAGAGTTTAAAAGTTACTGGCATTGACAACTGAGACTAATGTGCAAAACAACATACTGTTTCTCGCTTAGTACACTTGTCCACATGCAAAAGAAGTTGTTGGGCTGCAGCTCATCTCATGAAGCTTAGGTATTTCAAAGTTATCAGTAGGATTCACAGCAAACTGTCTAACCTGAAAGTAAATACTTACCAGCTTGGCAGATTCGTTACCCCCACTCTACTTGTCTGTGTGTGTCAACCCGAAGGTATTTTTGGATATCCAGTCATATATAAACATCATTTAGCTATTTTATACCTGAACTGTTTTCCACTACAGATGTCCAAGATTTTATGGGTCATCTTCTGTTCTCATCAGAGTTACTTGAAGGAAAAGTTGCCATTTCTGCTACATTTAGTGCTCAAAAAAAAAAAAGGGTGATTTGTGGCTTCATTTTGGCAGGCTCTGTGCTACACAATGGTCATCCCTGTTTATTCTGGACAGTTCATGGTGCCTATGGCATTCAACATAATTAAAGTTCTCATATTTTTCATTTCCAAGTGCTTAAAATAAAAAAAGGTCATAGGGAAAAAAAAGAGAAAAGAAACCACAAAAAAAACCCCAAACAAACAGCAGTATCAAAAACCAGATGGGAAAAAACTCACAAACCCCATCTGAAAAAAAATTGAATGATTTTTCAACAATGTGAATTTTAAGGAGAAAGTTACACATACTGGTTCAAGGCAAGAAAAAGAAAAAAAGGGATATTTGAAGGATGAAGACTCTGTGGAATAATGATGGCAGAATATGGAGGATGCAGTGAACAAAATATTTTTCCATAGAGGTAGGTTTCTGGTGCAAAGTATTTTTATGTAAGGAGAAACTTGAAGAGTCTATTCTGTTTTCAAGTTCAAATACTACCAGAAAGCAAAATTGGTAGAAAAAAATCTGTCCCTTAAAGGAAAACAACCTAACCACAAATAATGGTGTTTCTAAATTCTAAAGACAACTGCTGAATTTTTGCTGCTACACTTAAAGGTTTATGTCCACCAAAGTATCACTTTTCATATGTTCTCTATAAGGTGGCTGTGGAGTTCAGCTCTCTTTCTCAATGAAAGTTAAGTTAACCCAAGATGGCACACTATGTTCCTTCTAGCATCCTAGAAAGAGCATAGTGTGCCAGCTGTTCAAGACTGAAATCCCAGGAAATAGTATCAGACCAAATGTGCACCATCACTTACTGCATGCAGGCTCTTCTTAAAACCTTTGTTCTACCAAAGACTTGAAGAAACCTGCACATAATGTTCATACACAGCTTGCAGGACTTGCTTAGTTCACAGTTCAAGATGAGAATTCTACCTGTGTTTCAGAGAATCACGCGATCTTAGAATGCCTTGGGTTGGAAGGGACCTTCAACACCACCTACTTCCAATTTCCCTGCCATGACCACAGACACCTTTCAGTAGACTAGGTTGTTCAGAACCCCATCCAACCTGGGCTTGAACATTCTTAGGGATGGGGCATCCACGGCTTTCCTGGGCAACCTGTTCTAGTGGCTCAGCAGAACAGTCAAGAATTTCTTCCTAATATCTGATCTAAACCTGCACTTTAGGCTTGGAGCCATTCCCCTTTATTGTGTCACTACATGCCCTTGTAAATAGTCTCTATCCATCATTCTTGTGGGGTCTCTTCAGGAACAGTACTCTTCAGGTACTCTCTCTCTCTCTCTTTTCAGGCAGATCACAATTTTCTCAGGCTTTCCTCATTGGAGAAGTGCTCCACCCCTCTCAGCATCTTGGTGGCCTCCTTGGAACTCCCTCCACCAGGTCCACGTCCTTCCTCTGCTGGCACCCCTGAGCTGGATGCAGCACTGCAGGTGAATTCTCACCAGAGCAGAGTAGAGGGGCAGAATTCTCTCCCTGCTGCCCACGCTGCTTTGGATGCAGCCCAGGACTTTCTGGGCTGAGTGCACGTGGCTGGGTCACGTCCAGCCTCTCATCTACCTGCACCCCCAAGTCCTTCTCAACAGGGCTGCTTTCCTTCTGTTCATCCCCCAGTCTGGATTGACCCTGGTGCAACCAGGTGTTTGATGTGTTACATTGTCTTTAGAAACTGTAAATATTCCAATATAATTTTTGAGGTAGGACTATAGTGTATTTCCACTATTCAAAAATGCAAGGAGAGAATCAAGATTGCCAAAGGAAAGTATGGACTTCCTGATCTGTCTCCCAAGATCTAATTATTTTAGTGGGCAACAAGGAAGAAAGGAAAGAGAAAAAGCAAGAAAACTTCAGATACGATAGTCTTTTACATCTGGGGAAACATACAAGGTATTGCTTGAAGGCTTAATTGGTCTTTACCAGAGTTCACAAACAGGACAGGCATTGTATAGCTTTTCTGCTTTCAGCCCAAGGGACTTGACATTTCTTTTTCAATGGCACCTTTACTTAAGAGCAAAAATAACAGAGACTTAAAACTGGCTTCTAGAAATCATTTGGTGTATCAGAACAGATCCAGGATGACATGTTCTTTCCTTTGATTCACATTTATCAGTATTGTTATCAAGACATACCATCATATCCATGCATAGAAACTTTGCTTTTATTTCATTATTTGAGAGTCCTGCCAGGAAAAATAACTATGCCAAAATTTATCAATTTATACTTCTTGAAGTTATTATCAAGGACACATTCCAACAAAGCAAAAATATACATAGCTGTAAAAAGAAAAGAAGGTCTCAAATCAGTTGTGTGAAAGGCAAGGCTCTTATTTACTTAACAAGAATTTTTAAATATTATTATTTATGTACACAAAAATTTTTAAAATTGAGCCATGCCTTTTCATGTCAAAAAATGCATGGGCGAGGGTTTGCCAGAAGTTTTTCTTGTCTTATTTCCTTATTAATAAGAATATTTTTATAGTTGCAGTTATTATAGAAAATTACATACAATCATTTTGTTCCATGGAACTTTTTTTGGCCCACTTCCCACTCTTCCTACGACTTTATGCAGAGAAATCAGTGTTTACTTTTAGCAATTTTTGCATTTTACTTTGGGTACAACACACAATATTTCTAGGATGATAAGTTATGGCAATTTGTAACAAACCCCAAGGTATTCATTTTTCTCTGAAATATTTCCAGGATAGCAATCAGTGAACTAGCCTATTCTGCACTGCTCTCAGGAAGAAAAGACAAATAAAAAGAAAAACTTTGTGAAGCAGTAATAGAATAATATGCATTTGATTAAAAAAATGCTTTTATATCTTATGATTTAGATTTGGATTTTGTTACCTGCTGGGGAGTTTTAGCTTTGGAAAACTATCAGTGTTTCTTTTCATACAATACTAATGGTAATATCTACAGTTAGAAAAGACTACATTCAGAAAACCATATGCTCACACTTGGTAATAAAAAAAATTGAATTTCAGTATTTGAAACTACCTTTAAAAAAGGACTTCTGTGGGTTTTTTACTTGTTTATTGCAGTTGAGTATTTATTTTCCCACTCAGGTTGGAAAGCCTAGATTGGCATAATGTTGTTAGTTATATCCAGTGATTTATAATACAGTTGCCCTCCTCTTACAAGACAGTTTTTGTTTCCACTTTGAGTGCTATATTTACCTTAATTGTCATATGTAATAGTGAAATTATTACTGAATCAGTTTTTCAAGGTGTTCCATGTGTATTTGCTCTTTAAATTTGAGCTTTTACACAAGCTTCAAACACTAACACCAGACTTCTTCAGTCAGAGCAATATGGACTGCATGGGGTCCACACCTCTCTTGGTATGTTTGACTAAAAATAGGGATATGGTGTCAAAATCAAGACACCCACATGTTAATTCCCACTAGAACTGACATTTTACAGATGGGTTAAAACCCCAGCATTCCTATAAACTTGTACTGTCTTGAACTTATGAAAAATGTCTGTACCTAAGCATTTTTGCAGTAAGTAAAAATTGTGGTGGGTTTTTTGGTTTTGCTTTTTGCTTGCCTTTTTTTAAAATTCAGGCAGCCAGGCCTGAGATTTTTTTGAATGACATTCTTACTGGCGAACTCTTGGGGGTTTTGAAAATGTCTAAGAGGGTTTTTTTTTCCAAAGAAGCTTTTTTTTTCTGGGCAAGAGGTCTTGAGAAAACAAGCTGTGTCAGCAGAACTTAAAAGACACATAGTCAGCTGTGTCACTTCAAAAAACCTGTCAGTGTAAAGTACAAGGGAAAAAGCCTTGTTCAACCAACCCTTTTAATGTGTTCATTTCTGTATGAAAATGTACAGTTTAGGTTCCTCTTTATTTTTCCTTTATTTTCTCTACATATGTGGAAATTCTCTGTTCTTATTTTGTCTGTGTCCCCTCTGGGGAAATATATATTGCCCTTGTTTTCTATAAGACTTTTTTGGTTTTAATTTTAATTTTCTTAAAGACATTTCTGTCTTTAACTCTCCAATGTCCTACATACAGATCTGTCAGGTTTTTAAAATCAGGTCTTCATTTTTGCATACATTTGTTTGTTTGTTACATTTAAAAGAATTTTATCACTATAAAGGTGCTACATTTGAGTCTCACTTCAACCCTGTCTTAAGTGATATTCTGGCACATTTAATTTTATTCTCCATATTTTCTGGATTCTTAATTGCTCTGAAATTCTTTGCCTCTACTTTCATTCTCTTTGAAGATAAACCACCACCAAGACCAAAGAAGAGTTAGAGGAGAAGCAGAAATTAAATATTACTATATCCTTAGGGGTTTGCTTCACAAAACTATTTCCTAAAAGAAATTTGGGGTTTCTTTTCCTTTTGAATAGTATGTCTTGGTTTCAATCAACCTTAACTAATCAGTTTTCTAAATTAATGAGAACATCTCCTAAAATTACTTTAAGCTGTCTCTCAATTTAACCTAAATTTCCTTTGTTCTTGTTTTATTAGAAAGAGGTCCAGGTGAACACCCTATATCTTATCTACTGTTTGGCATAACTCTACAGTTCTGCCCTTGGTTTCAAAAGTCTTTTTGAAAGTCAGACCAGATGAAAGTCTTTACATTACTTCAGTGGCCTCAAACAAAGCCTTATAGTCCCTCTGAATATCAGTGAGACATTGCTAAAACCACATTTGTATTTCTGTTCAGCTGAATTAGCTGTGTTAGCTGCATCTTTCTGCTTAGTTCAATCCCAAATGTTTCAAAATCACTTCCTGGAAATAAACTTGAGAGAATACAAATCAACTTTTGCTCTGAGTAGTTACTTTGTCTTGATGATAGATATCCTGTGTCACAGTTGCTTTACATTATAAAAACAGTAGGCAATTAAAGGACACAATTATATGGAGCGTATAGGATGTTCAGGTGGCCTATATGTTGGTTTTTTTATTGTTTGTTTTGAGTAATCTTTTTAAACCATGAAAATGACAAAAAACTAAAAATTAGATTAAAAAAATCTTTTTTTAACAAAAGCATACATTTATAATTTACAAAGTCTCTGGCTCTTTGAGGGTTTTATATTTTGTAATGACATTTTTAGCTTATCTGATGAGGATGTTTTAATAATAGTGTGACACACAATCCTTTAAAAAAGCATTTGAGAACAGAAAAATAAGAGAAGTGAAGAGAAAAAAGAAGAAAAGAAAGAAAAGAAAAAGTAAAAAGAAAAAATGAAAGAAAAGAAAAAAAGAAAAGAAAAGAAAAGAAAAGAAAAGAAAAGAAAAGAAAAGAAAAGAAAAGAAAAGAAAAGA
>JAYDZK010000056.1:39585376-39618419 GCA_034509185.1 Euphonia xanthogaster | reverse complement strand
GAGAGGAGAGGAGAGGAGAGGAGAGGAGAGGAGAGGAGAGGAGAGGAGAGGAGAGGAGAAAAGAAAAAAAAGAAAAGAAAAGAAAAGAAAAGAAATATAGTTGAATTCAACTCTCCTAGCTTGTCAGAGGTTGTGTGTTATTTGAATGTATTTGGAGGAAAGCTGGTCCTCCTTCTTTTATCTAACTGTATTTTGAAAATTTTTAAGCCAGCATCTTCTAGACACTGAAATTTAAGGCAATGAAATGCTTTCACTTAACTGAGGAAAAAACATTAAAAATCTCATTTTTTTAAATTAAGACACAATTTCTAGAAATGTTTGGTTGACTCTTTAAACACATTACCTCACTCAGAAAAGAGTCTTCTCCATGCTTTACTCTTCTGCAGTAGGATACACTGAGACACTTGCTAATGGCATTGAATTGATCTGTGGTACATCAGGAGGATCTTCCTGGGGATTTCCACATGACTCTCCTTAAGAATCACCCTTAGGTGCTGAGTTTGTGTGGGCTGGGAATAAAGGTGTTTTGCTGCTGGTTGAAGGGTGGCCAATGCAGAGCTAGGGCTGAAACGTTGATGGGGGTAGGGGAATTTGGGAAAGGTCTCCCTCATTGCATTCAAATGGAGATGGGGGAGCATCTGAGGTTGCAGTTCCTACTCCTTGGCAACACTTCTTCACAAACATTCATTAAAAGGAAAGTAATTTTGGAAGTAGAAGTTCATACTCTGCAATTAGTGGTTTAGCCACAAGGTTTCCTTCTTTAGTTGCTCTTCTGCTGATGCCTGCTCTTTTTGGTGCACTGTAGAAGGCCACTGCACAGATTGCAGTCCCATGGGCAAGGCAGTCTTGAATTGTGTGAGACTCTGAAGATGAAATGGAAAAGTAGGTCTCACTTCTTGGCCCAATGTCCTGATATATTACTTAAGAGTAGCAGTTGCATGTTCACTAAAGAGCAAACATTTCTGCTGTTTCTTGATCATGACAAAACGGCAGAGGAGCCTAAGCAAGGTCTTTGAATAGGGACTTCCTACACCTCCTAGCACAGAGACAGGTATAAATCCTTCATACCCCTTTCTGCCACAAACCTAACAACGGCCATCTTAAAGGTTCTGCCCGTAGTTTTCATGTTGTTGTTTTGTTTCTTTGTCTTTCCTGTGATGAGCAGCTTCAGTTGTTTTATCAAAGAAACTGAGACAGAATTAAATCCTGTGGCACCATTCTTACTGACCTCACTGGGGTTGTGAGTCCTGAAGGTGGGGCCAGACAGTAACCTGCAAATCATTTTTAAAATTCTCACTGGCAGCATCAGGAGTGTTATATATGCAGTTCATGTAATGAACGTGCAAATGGAATGCAAAATCCTATGCTGCCCTTTCTCATACTACTTTATTTCCCTATGAGGCTGTCTTTTTCTTTCAGAAAAAAAAAAAATCTGGGCTACAACTTGCAATTTAAGTTAGAAAGCCAAAGGCTAAATGCTGTAATTATTCACTTTTATACTAAATAAACAAATTATATTTTGCTCTATATGAAGAAAACAGACAGGAAAAGGAGAGGGAAGAAAAAGAAAGGCAAAACTCCTACTTCTCTGAGGCAGTTTTGCCTGAGGAATGACTTGTATCTCTGGTGGTAGAAGTTTTCCTAAATTTTACAGGGGTAACTGTATTTACAGTTAACTTTTGCATTGTTTTTCCTTTCCCCCCCTCCCCTTTCTTTTTCCCCTTTCCCTTTCCTTTTAAGTTCTCTTTTTCTTCTCTCCTTTGGCTTATAGGATATGCCTGAAATATAACCAGCCTTTGGTAAGGGAAAGAGAAATACCACATTTATCACATTTTTCAGAGAGGAAACAATGTGTCTGAGAAAGTTGTCCCACTCCTCAAAATTGCCTTCTGGCAATGATGTAAGGAGGGAATAATTTTGAAACTAATGTCAGCAATATAGGAGAGCAATGAGTGAAGGGCTTATGTCCTAGACTAGAAAAACATATCCAGGAAGTATTGGACAGTGAAATAGTTCTCCTCCCAAATGCCAAACATAACAGCTCCCTATTCTTCCTGCAAATGAAAGAGAGTAACCTGTGTGCTGCAACCACAATATGCTCCATTATCAGTCTTAGTTTCTATTTCCCTTCCCTTCCATTTCCCACGTTTCAACCAGGAAGAGGATGAGCAGCAGAAATTTTTGCTAGAGTGTCATTAGGGCACACACATGGCAAGGTTGCTGTACAGTGAGCTGCTTCTGCTAGCAAGACCTGTAATTCCAACAGGAATTATCCAGTGTGTTACCAAAGTGTATGCACATGCTTCCTGGGACTGGACAAAAACCTGGTTGGTTGAGAAGACAAAAGAAGCGATGTATTGGACTTTGCAAAACTATCTGCAAGTGTCTCCTTCTTGCCTGTTATCCCTGAGGCACTTAATGACAATCTTGCTTTAAAATTATCTACCTGATAAGTTTGAGGAGTGAGCTTACTGCCTGAGCAACAGCTACCCGATAGTCTGAGCAAAATATCCTGAAAGTCAATAATCTCTGGATAAAGTGGACCTAAGTGGTGTTAGTGTTAGCACACTGTTATCATGGACATTCAAATTACTGTGGGGAAAGAGTCACTTATGGTTCTGTTTTAAAGGGGGCAGAGAGGAAATCCATGAAACCATCTATTAGAAGAGATTACCAAGGGCTCTATTTTAGCTATAGTCTGTCTTTCAGTCTTTGATTGCTATTCTGTCTATGAGTTCATATTATTTTAAAAGACACTATTATCTGTGAAATTATCTATTTCAAACATAAAACACTATTGTCTATTTCAAACATAAAATCCTGGGGTTGTTGCAGGAGTCAGTGAATGAAACTGCATAGACTCCAGGGCCAGCAAGGTCATTATGGTTGTTCCTCCTGGCTACAGAAATCTGGTAAACTCAAAGTAATAGAAAGGATCTTTTGGTGGGAAGTGAAGCTTAGGTAAAGGGATGTCAATTCCTGGGCTCTGGGGCTGTTGCCTGGAAGATTCAGATAAAGGTTGGAGAAGAGCCATTGGGCTGATGTGTCACTGATCACATAGACACCTTAATTCTAGGTGAAATGGTCAGCCAGGGGAGCACCATGCAATCATGGGATACACAAGTGAGCTCTACGTTTCCTTCATTCACTTCTTCCTCTGGCTTATGTTGTGTTCATCTTGGCCATAAATTCATAGGATTAATTCAGTCTGTGGAAACAATTGGTGTCAGAATTATGACCAAACACTGGATCACTTTGCAGTTTTTACAGTAATGTTGACATAAATTATCAATATCATATTAACAATAATTAGATTTTTACTTTTCTGTGACCTTTAATAAACCTTCATTTCAGTTATGAATTCTATAAAAACAGCCAAAAAATTTGTGCAGCCAAAAATACTACAGAAATATGAGAAACTGAACATGCACTTTGCAAAATGGATTGTTAATGCTTTTTAAGTGCACTGTTAAATCTTTGTATATCTTCCCCTTCTTTTCAAATTTAGTAAAGTTGCACCCCTACCTATGTCGTGCATGTGCCAAATGCCAAATGAAGTTTCTTCTTAGTTGAACTATTTCCTTAGATATATAGTTATCTTTTTGAGCGATTTTACCCTTCCAGAGCAATTCCTAGTAGAACATGACGATTTTGACCCCACTTCAGGAAGTTGTATCCTATTTTATTACACTGTATTATTGAGTTCCAGGCTTCATGAGAGTTTTATTTGGCATACACTGTTGTGTCAATATGTGAATGTACTCAAAATGAGGTATCTACTGGTTATTGTATAAGTTCACATGCTTCTACACTTTCATATGCTAAAGGGTATGTTTTCATACATACTTGATTTTATTTTTCCCTGATGGAAATATTAAAGAGTTTATTATTTGCTAGGAATCCAGGATTTTCATGGTGTCTGGTTTAAAATCAATGAGGAGATGATGAGAAGTACAACTCATTGTATCTGACATTAGGACAGGGTTACAACATATACTGTGATGAAAATTTCCCCTGAACTGTTCAAAAGTATCTGTTTTTGGAATTAGCTCATTTGAGGAAAGAGCTGTAAAAATTTTACCCCTCCCATGTCCCACTTCAAAAAGGGGGTAGAATATCACACTGGTCCCGGTAAGGGTACCTTCCATATCCAAGTTCCATTTGTAGTATGCTTGATGAGCTATTATTTGCTCTCTTCAACATGTGAAGTTGGAGCCACCTTATTTTTGTTATATGGATATTCATACCCCTTAGAAGCAAAAGTGCTCCATTTGTATGACAATAGTTTATTGTTATATGTTCTGCATGCAAAGCTGCTTTTCTTAATAATCAGAACCAGCTGGCATAAGTACAACAATGATGGCAACGGGTCATGCACGCCTGAATTAGATGCAATGAGAGCCAAGAAAGGCTAATTCTTTAACTCTGTCTCACTTGTTCATGACTGATGTCTTCTTAAAGAAAGATTACACAATCCTGTACCCTTGAAATTCTGCACTGACATATAACAGATGCTGAAATAAAATACTCCATTGTACACTTTTTAGGAAGCTATATTTCATACCATCAGCAGTTATGGTGGTGAATAGAAGTTTTCATATTGGTACAACCAATATAGCACAGGGAAAGAAAAACTGATTTTAACAGATTAAAACTACTAGAACATTCTCAAACATGAGTGTTTTCTGTAGCACATATTTTATGCAGAAAAAATCCATGCCCTTCCCACTATATGAATGTTTGACAACTATATTGCACAAGGTAAAGAGATATAGTAATTATTTACAGATAACAAACCAATCTTTCTGAAGCAATTTCTACAGCCTCTGACATACGCATCTATAAAATGTTAAAGTATTAAATTGATAAAAATTGAGAATCCTAGAATATATCCTTCAAAGGACTGTATTATGGAAGGCATTTTTAAACCACCATTTATATTACATTTTGTTCTTTTTCCATGCTAGTAGTGAGCATGGAAAGTGAGTAAGTTGCCTCAAACCTCATGGCATTGGTAAGAAGACATTTTTTGTACCTTTTGATGGATAGGTGATTTGCCAAAAGTCTTAGAGGAAAAAGTAATGCAAGAAGTGCTATCAACTCTTTGGGTCCTATTCTGGAATTCACACTACAATACATTTAAATCTGATGGCAGTACTCAGGAGTAAAAGTTAAAATCATAGCAATCTCTGATATCAATTTTACTGAAACTAACAATTTACTTTCTAAAAGAGTAAAGCATTCACCAGTACTCTTTATCTCCTGTTCATCTAATTCTGGCCTCCTGAATTGCTTTAATTTGCTAATTTCAGAGGTATACATAGCCTTCCAAAGCTTACCCTATGTATTATATACAGAGCATTCTATAATGGATGCTTTTTCTTCTCCTCTGAGTGTAAGTCGATAGCCATTAAGGTGGCAAAGCACATTTGAAATTACTAAATTTCCCTGCAGGAAATCTTAATTTTGTGAAGCAAGTAATTTGCATTCAAGGCCAGGAACTAGTTCCAAGAGACACATTTACCAATTGCTTAACTAAGTCTCAAGCCAAACCACAATGATATGCATGCATAAAATATCATTTTGCTGTTGCAGATAAACCTGGTGTCATATGGTGGCTTTAGAATTTATAATCACTATTTGTGTTTATCCCTAAAAACTTGGAATCAAGTATGCTATTCCAAGCCTTTGGCCTGTTATGAAAGTGTGTCAGTCACTTTAAAATGTGAAGAAAACACCAAAGCCGTTTTGGGCAATAGAGATGGTTAACATGTAGCACAAAATAAAAATCAAAGAGAAAGCCAAAAGAATGCATGAAATATCCTTAATAGGATTACTTTTATTTACTTTTAAATCTTCTAAGGCATCCTGAATTCAGGTGTGTTTCAGGGTGCCGAAAACCAGAATTTCACAGTACCAGGTAGGTCCAGAAAATCTAAGTAATTTGGGTGTTGAAGATTTTTAAAAAATAAGTATCAATTTCATCACAATGAAAATGAGAAAATTCAATCTCATGTTTTCTTTCTTTCTAGCAGCAAACTGTAGGGTACATCTCAAATCTCTGCTGGAGACAAAAACTCTTATGACACTCTGTCTCAATCAAAATTGATTTCCAGATTTGAGATTTAGATAGCATGGAGGTATCTATTTTTTGAATAATCCCTATGTTTATAGCTTCAGGTGCAGCCTAAAATGATTATTCTCTTTTAATTATTATTCATTTGTCGTTTCTTATGTGACTTCTTATCTCACGAATAGTCTCATTCTCATTAGCTGTGTGTTCACTATGAATACAATAAAAAATAATAAACCTCCTGGGCTGAAGCAAACTGAGTTCAAATATTAGAAAGACATTTCTGTAAGAAACACTGGAATAGATTTATTTTTTTTAAAAATTACAGAATGTACAGGCTTGTTGCAAATGGTTTAAGTCTTGATAACCCTGTCTTGAACTAGAGTGAATGAATCTCTTGAAGTATATTCCACACCTAATCTATTCATTCTCTGAAGAAAAATGAGGTGGAAAGTCATAATTTTGACTTAATTTTTAATAGATTTTTTTATTTTCCACTATGATAGATTATAAAATACAAGTTTAAACATTGAAATGTATGTTTCTCAAAACAGTTTTATTCCTTAGAAATGCTTTTACAAGTAAAAGGAATTTTATATTCTTTTTTAATTAATTCCTTAATTACACTCAGGTGTAGAAATGCTTCTTTAATGGAAGTTGAGGTCAGGTTTTTAGTAATGCCTTGTGAGTGGAAGGTAGACCCTACTAAAGATTGATATATTACATAGACTGTGTTTTATTGCCTGATGGTGAATATGTGAATATGCTGAAGCACTCTGTACTAGTGGAAACTTGTTGTGTGGGTTTTAAGTTAACAGCTGAGAGCTTTCCTTTGGCCTGCTTTCCTTGCCTTCCTTGCAGTGAGTGGATATCACACCAGTCCTAATCCCTTTTAAATTACATTTCTGATTATGGAACAGAATTGCACACAGTTCTCCTACCGTACTATTAAGATTTAATCTGTGAGCTTATTTCCAAGGCCAGGGTATGGTAACTATTACCCTTTAATGACTCTATAAAATAAAATTAATTTTAGAAAGTAATTTCTATATTTATCTTCTATTCTCCTCGCTCATATTTTAGTCTGTTAAAAGTCTAAATAATAAATGTAGCTTAAAACCAAACACTACCACACTTAAAAAAAAAAATCTTTATTTGCTATATTTACCCATTTCTGTGGTAAATCACCATAAGCAACTAATAGAGCATCAGAATAAAATATACATGAAATTTATATAGAATTTTGATCAAAAACAGAGGGCAGAACATGACTGCATGCCATTTTCCCTTCTTCTGCATTTTGGATCATACAGAACATGTTTCATGAAGTACAAAAATTTTCAAAGTTAGACATTTTAATAACTGGCTATGAACCCAATGGATCTCATCCTATGAGGTACTAAAAAGCTAAATTTTGCCTACTTGGTATTTTCTTTTTGCTTCTGTTATCCTAAAGCTGTTGCATCCCTGATCATAATGGTAACTGACACTGCTGAGGATCTTTACCATTAGCCATTTTATGAGTAATGTCTACTAGTTCCTTGCTGTATCTTTTGTTTATCTGACTGTAGAATTGCTATGCCAGAGACTTTATAGTCCTTAAGGAAAAATGTGAGCAACTACTGCGAGTCTGTAATGTGTGCTCTGCTTCTAATGAACCTTTACCATAGTAGGAATAGAAACATGCTGCTTTGTGAGTCTGGAACATTAACCAAAATCCCAAATTGCTGAGAAATTAATATTTGAACATGAAAAGATGACATATTCTTTTGTGGTTCTGGAACATCCTGCTGTGAATCATCCTTGCAGTTTAAAATCAACAATTTAAAATCAACTCGTGGAAATCAAAAGGAAAGAAACAATGCCAGACATAATTTTGGATCTAAAGAACACTTCCAGTGACAGTACGACAACAAATTAGTTTGCAAATAGATTAAACAACAATTGTAAATTTCTGACACATAATAAAAAAAAAAAGAATAATGTTACCAGTCATCAACAATTTTTAAGAATAGTGTTTATAAAAAAATCAAACAAGCTTTAGAACTTTTGAGCACAAACTCTCTACACAGAAACAGAAGAACAATGAGAGAAAAAAGGTTTACATGAAGACCAAAGTGCAAATAACAGAGATGAAGCTTTTCAAAAATAAACATCTTTTCTGAAGTGTTTTTCTTTTTGTAATTAATTCATATTTACTCAACTCTACTACTCTAACAAGCCTTTCTCCCTAAATTGGATCTTTCTAAATGAGTGGACAATAATGCTATTTATTCATATAACTGTATTCATTGCCCTTCTTCAAGTCATCTTTCTGAGGCTCACGTCTTCAGTAATCTCTGCATAAAACAAGGTAAATATAACTGCTGCTGTTCCTTCTGATAAAAAGATGGTGCAAAACTTATTGCATTTGTTTTTCTGTATTTATTACCTCCAGAAAAACCCTGTTCTAGGTAAAAGACAATTTGCATTAGGAAAATTATGTCTTTCAAGGAAGCACTATTGGGCTGTGGGTTCTGACCTTGCTGTGCCATCTATTTGATACTATGACATCATCTGTAAAAATAATAGTAAAAATATTCAACTGCAAAATGGAATGAACCACATGAGATACTGATCTTTGAAATCACACTAGCAAAACATTGACACATACCTCAGGGTTTTATACCTCACTGGGCTCATTGGTATGCAGAATATTTGTGTAGTCACAAATTGGTGTAGAACTGCCTTGAACTTGTTTCCCACTGTTGGCGTGCAAGAGGGACATTAGTGGCACATAAAGAACTGATGCACTTTTCACAGAAGCATACCCAGAGCTGCTGTCATGGCAGAGGTGGATGCCTCGGACACTGGCTTGAAGATAGTGTAACAAAACAGGGATAAAATGCAGATTTCATCTGAAATTGGACAATGTTTTGTGCAGTCTATATGAACTTGCTCTAGTATCAGTTCTTGCAAAAATTTCCTTTTAACACAATTCAACAATTCAAAAATTAAAAATGTGAATAATTTCTTTCAACAGCTGTTGACTACTGAAAAAAAATCTTTGATTAATCATCCAAAAATAATGGAAAGAAGAAAAAATATAACAAAAATGAATACTTGTGAAATTTACTGCTTATATTTTAAGATTCAGAATTCAAAAGTCTAATATAAGATGACCAAAATGGAATAACATTTTGCAAATATATCCATTTGAGCCAAATGAATACTGCATTGCTACTATAGCCACTACTGCATTACTATTGTAAGATTTATTGCCTTTTGACATAAGGGCACATAACACAAAGACCTCGTGGAGGTTTGAAGATTAATATGCACTACTGGATTCTTTTCACTGTGACACTATTTACAAGCTATGATTTACCTGGTTGAGCTTTGCAACTGGAAATGTCAGAACCAGGTTTTTACAATATATGATGGAAAATGTGGTCCTTATGAAAAGCTATATTTCCCCTTATAACAAAATCTGTACTCGAATTTTCACCCTAAAGAGGGGCTCCTGATTACAACTGGTCATCATTAGTGTGAACATGTGAACTGGGCAAGCTGCTATGAGCAGGCTTTTCTGTCCTTTATTAAAAGTAGTCCATATTTAAGTTATTACTGACCCTTATTCTCTGACCCTTTTATGTAATCCAGGTAATACTACACAACATAAAAAAAATGTGTCTGCAAGATTATTAGACAGAGAGCAGGAAGATGCCATTTTTTGTGTGAAGAATATGTCTTCATTTGATGGTTAGAGTGATAATGAAAAAAATTTAGAAATACAACTGAAGAACATAAAAAGAGAAATACATGTGAATGAAACGTACAGAGCTGGGAGGCAGCCTACTGGGAGTATATATGTACAGGGATCAGGGTGAATGAAGAAATATTTTTTTTTAATAATGAGAAGGTTCAAAAGCAAGAGAAAAATATGTAAAAATAGATCCAAAAGCAGTGGATGAAGTAGACCTGATTTCAGAATACCATTCTATCAGTCTGTGGGAAAGCTGATAACAAAAGAGAAGACACTGGAAGCTCTGTGATAATCAGGAATGAACAAAAATTTCTAAGAGGGTTACAGGAATCACAGTGAGAAGTGAAAGAGGAAAAATAGGAGCAGGAGTTCCAAACTCTCTTTTGCAGTCTGTTAAAGGAAGAATGAGAAAGCCATCTTTTCCTGGCATCACAACTTTCACAACAGCCGTGTGAAAGAGAATCCAAGCATTTATGTTCAACTTTTTCTTGCTTGTATTTTTATCCATTGATTCCATAGAGACACATGTGAAGGGCAAAACTGGGTTTAGTAACCGGTCATGTGTAATCAAGCATGCAGGCATCTGTGCTTAGCCTGCCTAGGCTTCTTTCCCAACTCAGGGATACCTAGCGTGTCACATGACTCTAGGGCCCTTTAAAGAGGGGTTTGATGTTTCCCAGCACAAGCAGAAGGAAAGATGCAACCTAAACTGAAGCTGTGTTCACTCTCAGAATTGTAGATGGCTGAACTACAGCTGTTAACTTGCTTGTGTATGATTTACAGTGTCAGCAGCCCACCTTATTTCATCTGACTCCACTCTCTAGCTCAGCAGCAATGTTGATTGAATTTTTTCAATAATCTGCAGATGAGTAGTCTGATTTTGAAGTCAGATTAAGCTGGGTGCTAAAAAGATTCAATTATCCCTCCTTCACTCACAACTCTTTTGGCTGTGTCCTTGACAAGTTTTGCATAGTTTACTTGCTGCCTCATAGCACTAAATGCTATAAACAAGATCAGAGGAATGACCAGCATTGAATACTTCTGTTAAACATCTCTGAAGGGGCTTTTGCTTTACTAGATGAGAGAAAGTAAAGTTGCCATTTACTTTGGCATTTGCTGAAGAGAAAAGGAAGGTTAAGAAGGATTGGGAGACATGTACAGGGTAATCATCTTCTGCAAGCCTGAAAACTCAGAGAGATCAAATCCCCCTCATGACTTTATAGAGGAAAGAATGGCCACTGAGTGCAATGTCTGCATAGGGGTGGGCTATGGCAGAGCTGTACTCCCATAAACCATCACAAGGACTGACTATAAATACTTCAGGTTTCCATTAGCAAGGATGGAGATGTTCCATGAAGAACAGCAGCTTTGCCTGAAAATGTGAATTTTCTTTGGAAAAGAGCTTCCTTTTGGTGGCGTCTGCAATCCTCTCCTTTCCAAAAACCTGTCACTGAAAATCCTCATTTTATTCCCTTTTCCAGTGTAATCCCAAACCTCACAGACAACCAATCATGACTGAGACATTTGAGCTTCTTAACTATTTTAATCTGATTTATTGTTTTACTAGTGTTGCTGATAGTGGAATAATTTGTTCCCCTTTACTTAAATGTTTCCATTTACTTCAATTTCATTCAAGATTTGCAAGACTTGGCAAACTCAAAAGAACTTTTTCATTATACATTTTTTTAATAAGTTTGCTCACCAGGTGTTCTCTCAGCTCTACTTCAAATAAATGCCTCTTACCTTCCTTTAAAAATAAAATCAAAAAAGTGGGTATCCATTTATCTGAAAATATTTTGCATGCTCATAATTCTTTCCCCTCAACATTTTTCTCCCCCCATTTTGACATAATTTTCATCTGCACATTCTCAAGTGAAGGGGGACAGGAGGGAAATTATTCTATTTCTTATACTCTGGACTAAACAGCACATGTTCTGCTGTTTTTCACATTTAAAGTCTGGAACGCTTTCCTCCGCTTTCAAACATGTACTTGACTGAACTTCCATCAACCCCAACAGGGCAACTGCGCTGTAACTCTTTGTGCAGACCCAAGAAAGCTGTTAGTTGTCAGTGAACACCTTGATGTACTCAAGCTTTGCAAATAACCAAAACTATCTTGCAAGAAAGAAAATTGAAATAGTCATTTTAAAAGACACTCTCTTCTACCACCTAATTTCTCTCTAAAATAAAGCAGAGCTGATTTTTTCTGTGGTTAAATGGAGGAAAATAGTTTAGGATAACTGGCATTTTTCAAGCATATTCCATCATAACTTGTGACAGGGAGTAACACAAGTACAAATTACATAATTCTCTCAAACTGAGTTACCTGGGATCACAGGAAATTGAAACTTTTCCTAAGATCTTTTACTTCCCTAATTTAGGCTTAAATAATTCACATTGTTTTTCATATTACTTCCTGAACCCTCTGCAGTATATTAAGTGTGTTCTGTGCTAATCTGCTCCACTGGCATCAGAGCAATGCAAACACATCCTATGTGGCAAGAGGGAACGACTGACTCTTATTTTCCTTGTAGGATTGAGGTGTAGGCAGCAGTCAGAGAGATGGGAAAGGAAGGCATGTCTCATAACTCTATGATTTTAGGTGAGTTAAGAGTAAGACTTTACATATTTACACAGAGAAAACCCTGACTGCATTTGCAGTATCTCTTGTCAGCCACATGACTCCATATTGATTATCTTTGCTGAAATCATTATCTGCCCTATTACTTTCTTAGTTACCACGTGGAGAACAGTTCATCTGGACTAGAAAGTGCTGAGGCACTAAACCTCCCTAAAAGTTTATCTTCAGTAAAACTGTACTCCCATTAGACTTTTCCTAATAGTTGCATTTGGCTAATATAGCCTACAAACAATTTTAAATCTATTACATAGGCTGTGCAGTGCAGAAATATGGAGAGATTTAAATTGCCCATCTTGTTTACTTTATTTTCTGCAGATCAGACTTTCAGACCGTTGGCTTTTTGCCATGTAACAAAGTTGGAAATACTCAGTGTACCTTCCCTTCCCTTGGGTGATTTCACAAATCCGTACATATTCCTAAGAGCTGCTAGCATACTGCATGTGCTGTTTTTCTGCTTGCTGTGGGTTGGGCAGTTGTTTTGTAAAGTACTCCTAAATAAAGTTTGTTTTATAATTACGTGCTGCTACGAAGAAGCTAAAGTAATTTCAAAAGTGCAACGCAATACTTCTGTGCCAATCAGGAACAATGACTAAAATTAAAACAAATTTTTAAATTATAGGAAAAAAATGTTGGATACTGATGCTTGTAATTATCACAAGCACTGTACATAAACTTAAAGGAGTTGTAGCAACTATGGTCAATAGATAGGACACTCTTTCTTCATCTATTCACTTTATCATTAAGAAGAGATGAAATAACAAAACAGCATTTTTAAATATTTTTATAAGTAAAGAAAATTGTTTCTATATTTTCTGAGGACTTAATGACAATGTCCATCAAATAAAGCTGTTTCCAAAATAAATTTTTGAGTTCTTGACTAGATAGGCCCATTTAGGTGCCTGGGCTGTAGCTGTGTAGAAATTAAAAAAAAAAGAAAAAGTTGATTTAAAATTAAGAGTTCATATATAGCTCAAGTAATTTTGCATATTTGCATGCTTGTAACTTAGGAATAAAATTAAAATGAATAAAAATAAAATAGAAAAGAAGAGAAAAAATTTCATCCTTCCATCAGGAGAGAAATCGTGATTCTCCTCCTGTCCATTCTTCATTCGACTTTCAAATTTCTGCATCCCCAGTGTTCCCTTTGGGAACAATTACCCAGGAAAATACATTGTACTTTCTCTTTTAGTTGTGTTGAATGACCCACACTCAGAGAGATATTGCTGCAATTAGTCTCCAAAGGATCATTTTCTACTTGCTGATAGACCTCTCCTTTGCTGCAGAGTCCCCCTGACTTTGGGTCCTGAACCTTGGCTCAGAGAACCTGAGCTTCTCTGCTTCAGTCAGACACTTCTGTTTGTTTCTCTAGTTGTTATATAGTCCTCTTTTATGAGTATGGCTGTCAGAAGGGATTAAAACAATTCATTTTTTCTTCTTGCCCATTTACAAAAAGTAAATATACTTTCAGCCTCAGGTTTCACTGCTTGTTATCATTAAGAGGTGTAGATGTAATCCTGTCTAATGCTGAAGCTACAAACACTATTCCAGCAATTGCAAGAAATGTTGATTTAAGTATCAATGGGCCTTATTTTTTTACAGTGAGAGAGAGACTGAAGACTTTGTAAAAATCTACATTAGTTTTGCTTATTGCTACAATAATGTTTCTTGTTCCATGAAGCATGTTTGTTTGCCATGGACCGTTTTTGGAAGAATTCTGGCATTTTGGGCTGTTAGCTGTCTCTGTGATGTTTCAGATTACTTTTCTCCAAAGAAAATCTGAGAAAGTGCGTGCCTTTCCTCCAACACTTTCAAATTAACTTTGGATCCTACAGGCAGAGGAAAGTGTTGCTCTTTTTTGGTTTGTTGGTTTTGGTTTTTTGTTTGGGAATTTTTTTGTTTGTTTTTTTTTTTTTAAGAAAATAATTTAATCTAAACTCAGACATTGAATATAGGTGTAAGTACCTATGTGCAAAAGTCAAAGTGTCCAACTGTATTAGAGAGAAAAAAGGTGCTCTGATGCAGGATTTTGAAATATCTAAAGCTAGCAGTCTGATATTAATGAATCTGGTAGTTTTACCTGAGATTCCATAGAAGAATATTTGTCTTACTGTCTGGGTAACTTTGGTGATGGGCAAAGACCTAAATAAATAAGATTTCACAAGGATGAAATTTGCATAAATTTAGAGGGAATGGGAAAACTGCCTACTAGATTTAGTGCAGGAAAATTATTACTTCATGTCATTAAATGGCTACTTTCTGCTATTGAAAAAGGTGAGTAAGAGTCAAATAAGGAACCAGATAGACAGGAATCAATACTATGGTTTTAATTTGAGAAAATCTCAGATTGGTTGGTTTTTAAAAAATATTAATAGTCACATCTCAGAATAGCATTTTGGATTCTTCCCTGCTTGAGGGTATGACCTAAAGGGAAAGGACTTCTGGAGAATTGAAGATAGGCTTTGATTATGTCATTATAATCTCTTATACAGTTATAAGAAATATTTCAGCTAAAAAGTTTGCTTGCTGAAGGAAATAATAAATAAAAACTAGAACTTACTATTCAACACTACAACTTACTATTTTAGAAGAATAGCTTTTTTTCCCAATCAGTTTTCCAATAAATTGGTTTCAATAAACCAACAAATCAGAACATAAAATTTAAAACTAAATAGGTCAAAATCTTATTTCTTAGCAATTAATTTCTTGCAGTAACTGATCAAATAAAGGCATGACCTTTAAAGTTTTCATGGATATTCACGAAAATCTAACTTATCTTTATGGGAGTCACGTGGCAAAACTCTTCTGTAGCACCTTAAAGTGTGCTTGCTCTGTGGTGTCTTAGAAAATGAACTGCATACTGTAAATAAGGTTGCTCAACAACATGTATGAGGTTAAATAAATACATCACTGTATGAATGCTTTATTACCCATAAGAGATAAAAATGCATTGCCTAGAGGTTGTTTCCTATTCTTGTGTGGCAACAATAAATTAATCAGGTCTGCTTTGTTATTTTAGCTGCATTTGATTAAATGTGCAACAGAATAAAAGGGAAGCTTTAAAGGAAATATAAAAGTCCAAGTGCAATGAAACAGCAGAAGTATCTCGTTTAATCCACAGGGCTTTGGTTGAAAAAAAGCAGATGTAGCAGTCCTTTGAGTTGTTTGAAGAGGGGATCTGAAGACCAAATTGTTGATCAAAATGTCACCCAAGAGAGTCACTTAAGGTAGGACGCCAGGAACATTTGCTTTTGTCCCAATGTCTACACACAGCAGACGAAATGCTAGTGAGCATGGGAAACACAGTTAACGTGGATGAGGTAATAAAAGCATAAGAAGATTGTTGAGAGAATATCCACAACATTATTCAACTGTTTAGGATAATCAATTATATATAATATTACTTTTCCTTAGGATTTATTTGATGATACAGTATTTGATGATGTGCTGTCTGTCCTTATTTTGTGCATATATCAGACAAATACCTGATGTTAACTATTTAGAACAAGCAGAAATGACAGCTTACAGTTTTAGAATACTGTATCCCAATAACTGCCATGGGGATGTCCTTATTTCTAACATATCTTAACGTCGCTTGAACATGAATGTCTGCTCAGGGATGTGAAGAGGTAGTGCAATTCATAATAATCTTTATTTAAATGAACATTGTTTTGCTAGGAACAGCATAAATCAAAGTTCACTAAACGGGTATATTCACTAAACTGGTAAAAAATTAGAACTTTTTTTCTGAATGGAGTATTTACAAAATCCTCCCTTGGAAGTTTAATTTTGTAATTATTAAAAATCAGCAATAATTAGTGTTTGCTTAGCTGTGATTCAAAGGAAGCTAATCAGAATCATCATCCGTCTAAGGGAAATTACTAACATCATATCATTACATGAAAAATGCCATACTGATTTGCTCTGTCTATTCTGTAATTATCTAATTTATCTGAAAATCTTGAAGAAGTATTATAGAAATAGCAAAGAGAGAATTCTATTATTAAAGAAGAAAATAATCTACTAAACCACAATTAAATATCTACATATTTTTAGCCTTGCCTGTGCCATTTTATGAAAGTTATCACAGAAAGATTTTACCTTTTGAAAAAGCATATATGCAGTATGTCACTTTTTCCTGTATGGAAAGTGTTGCTCTACTGAGACTTTTATTGTCTTTTCTAAACTTTGGATCAAAAAGATTACAAATGTCTCCTTCATTGGTAATAATATCATAATGGAACTCAGGAACTTCTCTGAGGGTGATCCGTCTAGTCAATTTACAGACAAAAAATTCAAGCAAAACCTAACAATTCACAATGAACATTATCAATGTGCTTTCATTACTATTGCTTCTGCACATGTAAAAAAAAAACCAAACATTTTTTAATGTGGATCATAATACGCAGTTATCATAAATCTGCTGTGAAAATACACTTCTACATTTTGATCTGTACAGTTTCTTCTTTTGGGATTTTACACCCCAAACCCAAAACATCTCTCTTCAAATTTTTTGTCACTCTTCAAATACTTATGATCTCCTAATGAAAATAATTTCTCCTCAATTTTTGGGTTTTTTTTTGTTTTGTTTTTCTGGAACTGATGGAAGTCCCAAGAGAGTTGTTTTCATTTTTCAGGAAAAATTTCTTGGAAACCTCAGCTGAGAACATATGCTGTGCAAACCACTGTAAAACAGCTATGCTCATGTAAGGAAGATAGCTGCACAGCATGCAGCTGACCACTGGGAATGTGGAGGAAGAAGAAAGGTCAAACTAGAAAGCAAGCAGGAGGGCTTTGTCCCCAGATATCTGCTTTCATTCTACCTACAATCCCTTTTAAGAAGTATTCTAGATGAATTCCAAGGTCTTCTGGAATTAATTAGTTTAATCAGTCTTCAATATTGCCTGTAGTAGGGTGACAAAAATCATACCCTAACTGAATTGCCAAATAAAGTACAATAGATGACATACTACTGAACTGTCCTCTAGAAAAAAGAAAAAGAAAAAGAAATGACAAGTATGGAGGTGTGTGTACAACAGAGCAATAACAAGAATTTTAAGGACACTTTTACTAACCAAGGAGAATTCAGAGAATAATTCAGTTTTAAAATATCTATATGTGGTTTAATGTCAACCACCACACACAGGTAGAAGTGTGAAACTGAGATGTTATGGATTCTCCTATACATATATATAATTACAAAAAGAAAAAAAGAAAAAAACCCACATTTGTGTGAAGTGTCTGTTCAGTTATTTACTAAGAAAATTCCAAGTAGCTTATATCCATGTACGTTTCTTTTAATTCTACTTTAAAGAATAATGTATTTTCAACTCAGAGCTGTAGATCAGAATATGTGTGAAGGCTGATTAATTTTATTTCATCCAATGTACACCTGTGTAGCTTTGAACTCTTTGTACCCTTACTGTTCTTGCTGATATCTGTGGATTTGGAGGACATCTTAGCTATATTTTAGTGTCTTTGTCTGGCTTGTTGCTTAACAAAGGTTTATTTTTTGGTCATTCTCAGGCCTCTGCACCTGGGCTGTTACCTTGCACATCCTCAGCAAAAAAAACACAGCTTATGCAAATGGCTGATTGATTGTTTGAGCCATTAACCATTAATATTTCAGTCTCACAGTCCATCGATGTCATTTACATATTACCAAAATGTTTCCCCATTAATGGAAAATTACTTTCTAAAATTTTTTTGTTCTCAGTGTTTTGTGCAATTTAGACCACCACGAGTTTTATATTTTAATTCACTTTTAATATCTAAAGTTTTCCTCAAAGAATTTAGGTACATTACAATTCTATTCTAAATGATAGAATTGGAAAATCTTCATAAAATTATTAACAGGCGATAGCTTTTCACCTTTAACAGTCTTTTCCTATCCTTAATGTCAAAGTTAGAAATTTTCTTGTATCTAATTAGATCTAAATATGTGCCCTATCCAAGAATAGGCATTCTTGTAACATATTCTCCTTATTGTTACAGCTGAAGTACACTGAAATGGGAATCATTTCAGTTAATGCTAGTATTAGCACCTCATAAAAATTTTATGTGAAAGACTTTGTTTGAGACAATCCTGATCCACTAAGCAGATCACCCTGTCATCAAGGTTAGGCAGGTCAAGCAGAATCCTTCTTTTCTAACCTCATGTTGTCTGGGCCTGATTCCCTGATTTTTCTGCACATTCTGTGTGATGGTGTCACTGCAACTGCAGGAAAAATAGAGACTCACCAACAACATCTTTTCAGTGTTAGGGAATTTAGTAATTACTTTATTCTGACTAGGATGTGCAATAGAAATGATTTCATACACACATGCCTGGGTTGGGCAGTGAAAATCATTCCATCACACATAGTTCTTTACCCTATTTTCCCCATATTTATACAGACAAAACCCAAATAAATTTGTTGATCTTACACATTTCTTAGTATATTATCTCCTACTGGTTATTGATCCTTTTATCTTTGATGCTAATTTGGTCTTATCAATCTTTTCCCAGACCGGGGGTTTCTGATCCCTCCAGAGGGTGGTGTTCCTTAATGGCCATTTATGTCCTCTGTATCTTCTGGCTACTCCCAATCTATAAATCTTGGGCTCACCTCCTAATCTATAGATCTTGAGCTCATCAATCCCCAGCTGATGAGCAAAGTCTTAGGAAGAGAAACTTCAATTCCCTTTTCCAGCTTCAGAACTATAATCTTGTCCTTTGTCTTCCAACTCAATTTGTATTTGAATATAAACCATAGACATTCCCTCCCCCTGCTTTCTTGTGCCACACCTCCCTGTTTTTCTGGGAGTGCTGTAGGTCATTTACTGTAGAGGGAAAATACAGCATCATGGAGTACACAGAGCAGTGGCAACAGCAAATATGTTGAGACACTGACAAATGAGAAATGTTTTAGAGTTGGAAATCACTCTTTTAGATCACAGCATATCTTTGTACCACTGCAAAATAGCAAATTAGCTTTTGATATTTTTCACATTACAGACAACACCTTGCCATCTTGCCTTTGGCTTCTTCATCTTTAGAAGATGGATTTTCATGCAAAAAGGTCAAGCATTCAAATGGATTTACTATGTCCAAAACTTTTTAATGTTATATGCAAATATTTTTTCATAAAATAGAAATGCAGAAATTATATTTTCATACAGATTTTAAATAAGCCTATAAGTTACATATATCCTAAAATGCACTTACTCATGCAGCACTGAAAATAGTAGTACCTGTCTGAATCCTTTCTGTGTAAAAAATTTATATTTTCATACTTACATGGTAATTTTTAATCTTATATTTAGTTGGTTCAAAACTTACATTAAAAGCAAATGTAAAACACTAAAGTTTGCACCTGATACGGAAAATACAGTGCTTGTAGGAGTAAAAATTATTTTCCTGTGATAAGGAAGCTGACACTCTCTATGAAATTGCTTTAATTGCTTTATAAAACCAGCTGCTCTTTCCACTGTAATTTTCTCAATGAATGCTACATGCTCTTGCCAGCTACCATTGACAGCATTAGCTGCCTCGTCAAAGTGAAAATCTTTCTTCTTTCCTAACCATCTGGGTCTTCTGGTCCACATAGCTTCCTGCTGTTCTACATTTCACTGTCTAAATGTAGAATAAAAAAATTGGCAATATATCAAAATCCTCTTCCAAACAAAAATAAATCAGTCCTTAGTTCTATAAAAAAAGATTTTCATGGACTTGCCAGTAGTTCAGGAACAAGATAAGGACATTTAAGGAGAATCATCTGGGCTCTTTCATCATTTCTCCAAGTTATAGCTGCAAACACACAAACCCTGTTTTTTTTTTGTCATATCTACTTTTTCAGAGAAATACATTTTCATGTGCATAACAAAAAGTATAGAAAAAAAGATTTTCCTTTGAGGTGGGTTTCATTCAAAATCTACTATCTTCTGAATTGTTGAATCATGTGTGTCAGTGCTTTTTCACACCTTTAAAATATTTTTCTGAAGAGTTTCTTTGGTTTTACAATGAATAAAATTTAAATTTATGTAAGTATTCCTTCATTTTCCCCTCTGTACTCTAATTAGCAATAAAAAAGTACTGGCTGAGGCCTGATTTCCATAGTTACAGTGGCTTTGCCATACCATGGTTCCATTTACTTCAGCAAAGTTACAATTAATTTGCATCGCTGTAATGGAATTATTCTCACCCAGTCCTTTTCCAAATGTGTATATGAAGCAAATAAACAAGGAGTTGAAAGTCTATTAACAAGAAGTATGCACTCTTTCACTGTGACATTTTAAAAAATGTATTCAAAGCTGGGGAAAAAAGAAACACATCTTTGGCAGAAACAGTCTCCACTTACAGCTTATGTTCCGTTACACAAGCCTGAAGGGCCCAGGAGCTGTAACACCTACATATTTACCCAGCTGTTTTCTGCTGGGGTACTTGCACTGGTAGCCTGGGCTGCAGTAATGAGATGAGACTCACCACCTGCAGCAGTCATGGAGGAAAAACCTGCAATCGTCATCTTCATCAGCTTGGGAGCCTGTCATGGGACGTATGTTAGCCTGAGAAAGGTTAGATAATCAGAGTGCTGTTTATGTCAGGATATATCTTATGTCTGTTCTACAAGCCAGTACAACCTAAAAATAACCTTAACAGATGTAAAAACTAAATTCAAATCCATTAATATATTGCAACTAAAAATATAAAGGTGAATTATTAAAAATCCTTAACTATGTGAGTTTTTAAATTCTATTACTTCAGTAGCCGGTTTTTTTAATGGATTTGTTTCTATGCAAGCAGAGTCTGTTATTTAGTAGAAATGGTCTAGTTCTGTACCTACATGTTCAAAGAGCCTGCAAGTTAGTCAGAATACCTGGAATGTCCTTATCATGTAAATACCTATGAATGGTTGTGACATTATTGAAAGCTACAAAGGACTTCAGGAGAAGCGATAATGCAGTAGAAGTCTTTTTTCCAAAAGTCCTCCAGACATTTCCACTTAAGCTTAGAGCGAGAAGCAAGTTACTAGATCAGCCCTTTAAAATTATTAGTCCATTATCTTGGAAAAAAAATTATTTTCCTAGAAGGAAAAAAAAAAAAAAAAAGAAAAGAAGTGTCCAAAATGACATCCATGTCCTCTTTGTCTTCATATGTTATCTGATTCTAGCTGATCTGGTCCTTCAAAACATTGATCAAACCTCTTGAATCAGAGGATGCTTCTCATTAGGTCAATAAAAATTAAACCAATATGATTTTTGCTTATAATTTAAAAAAAGTCAAACTTGTGTTCAAAAGTATAACTCAGGATATTAATTTTATAATTAAGCATGCATATCAGGGTTAGTTATATTTATGCTTGTACCTATTTTGGGGAATTATTTTTGTCTTAGAATTTCCAAATTTTCTAGTCTTTAACATGTAAAATAAGTGAAATAAATTAAATAAACGTGATTGATGATGATGACAATGATGATGTGATAAATTAGACTTTGGTAATGAGGGAGTGATAGTTTTATTTATATTTGATTTGATTGCTTTGGGTTTTTTGGTTTTTTTTTTTGATAAGTAATATAACAGTACCTGAACTGAAGAAAAAACACCTGTGTGGAAACTGCATCTATTCTCCTTTGAGGAATAGCATGGGTCATAACAGAAAGCCTGTGTATTAGTCTGCTTTACGTGAACCAGGGAAGTACTCCATGTCCCACATTAAGGCCTGTATTTTTTGCTACATCATAATTCCTACTTGGGACAAAGCCCTCCTCAGCCTGTAGTTTCCCTGCAGCAAAACAAGTTGTGTATCAGATGCAAAGCATGACTTTAAGCCCCACACATTTGATCTGAAAAAGGAACCAGCATCCAAGGGTCTTGCATTCCCCATCCCTCATCAGACAGACAGAAGTACACTGTCTCTGGTTTTGAAGCGAATTTCTCAGCACTGCTGCTGTTCTTGTTTCACTTTTACAAGTTTACTGATCTAAATGTGATGAAAATGTAAGAGTGAAACAACTTGACATTCAAAAACGGATGTGTCTTTGTAAATAATTTTGCCGTTTGTAAGCACAGTAATAGTAAACTATATAAACTATATTATATATTTATGGAGGAAGGGAGGGAAGTGGAGAGAAAGGGAGAGGAGGGAACAATCTTTCCTCTTCTCTCTCTTCCTCCTGTTCTCTTCCTTAAGAGAGTATAGAAAGTTTGTTTTTGTTAGGTCTGACTCCTGCAATGCACTCACCCAGAGACCACTAAGAGGACAGTAGGAAATCTAGATTTCAGCTTTCACCTGGAGTGTTGTGACCTGCATCTCTCCCTGGACAGAACTGAGTTAAGTTGCCTGAAGCACTGTGTTCACATCTTCTGTTTCACACCACACATATAAAATAGTTAAACTCCTGAAGCAGAGAGTAACATATAGTTATCTTAACTTGCAGGTATGTGGCAATGATCGTGCCATATGTGCATCCAAATGCGGTCATAATGAATACTTGAATTATGATGTTTGCTTAACTCTTCCCATTTCATATAATTACTACAGTGTCCATTGTGCCAGAAATCAAGTATGTGAGAAAGACTGTAGTCTTGCAGTTAGCATCACAGAATCACAGATTAGCCAGGGCTGGAAAGGACACAGAAGGATCCTGAAGCCCAGGTCTTTAGTGAACAGCCCATATGGGGATCAAACCTGCAGCCTTGCACCATGCTCTCACCAAAGGAGACAACCTCAGGGCCAGTGCTCACCAAAGAACAGAAGCAGCTGCTTTCAATCCATATTTCTAGAAACTGCTATTTACTCCTCTGGATAAGATTTACTCTTCAGTATTAAGGTCAGAGGGAGAATGACATGGATTCTGGGATACACTCTGATCTGATTTATCTCTTTGGAAATATGGGATCAGGATTTAAAGAATTGGAATATGGATCAGTTCTGTTTCACTGGAGGCCAACAGCACTGACTTGCTGTTTAGAAGGAACCTCCTCTAGCCGTTTTGTAAATGTAGTGAGGAAAGGGGAAAAAACAGTCTCTAAATTTTGTACATTGTTTCATAGTTTAATAAGATGGCTAAGTCAATGTTTAAGGGTTAAAAAAAATTAATGCTTTATTAAATATGTTCAAGATTCCTGAATCGTTGCTTTTGGGAGATCTACATTTAATAAATTTCCTGCATATTGCCATATTCTTGCATTTCTAAATGATAATTTAATTGCGTTCAAAGTCAGGGAGCACACCTGCTTCTCAGTTCAGATTCTGTTTTCTTTCTCTTTTTTAAAACTTATTCAGGAGGCAAAATCAAACAAATAAACACAGTAAAATTAATAGCTACTCTTTTATTCACAAAATTTGGCAGTGAAGTCTGCACAGTTGAGAGGGATGTATGATTTGGAGTATGAAGCCTACTGGTGACTCACAAAGGAGTTCAAGAGCTCTTATGGATTACAGTGTTTGAATAATTTGAAGATTGATCTGTGTTTGTTTGCTGATACAGAGTACACAGAAGAACAGAATGATAAAAGTCTGTCAAAATACTGTTTTCTCCTACCTGGAATTTCTTGGTAATTGCTTTAAATACATTAGGAAATCTCTACAGGTAATTCTTACTATTTATATATATATTAATTATTATTATAAATATTTTTAACTTAATGGTCTCCTCAGATCCCTTACAAACAATCAAGCAAATTTTTTCATCTTTTTTGTTTAAAGAATTGTGCCAGAAAAAAACAAGCCAATTGTACATTTTTCAGATCTTACATCAGTATAAATTTCTACAATAAAAACTTTTCTTTAGTGGGTTTTGTAATACACTATAAACATCTACAGGAGCAAAGCTATGGAGACCTTATGAAAGTACTTGAAAGTGATGTGTGCTTCTCTTCTGCAGCTAATATTTCTTAAGCAAATAAAATTTAGCAAGCAGATTGCAATAGTCACTGCTCTCTGTTCAATACAATGCACAGACATAAAATAAACAGGTTCTTCCAAACAGGAGACGGAGGATATTCCATAATTCTGAAAAAAAACCCAAATCCAGGTCTGAACTATTTGAATCTATAATGGGTCATTGTCAAAATTTATTTTTAAGAGGAAGATGCGGAGAAGCTGAATCACACAAGAAATTTTAATAAAATCTAGTGACATCAGGAGCTGTTAAAGGATGTGGAAAATCAAAAAGGTATGATACAAAAGTAGAAATTAGTCAAATTGTCCAGTAAATAAAGTAAGTGCACAGAGACAAAACCAGCAACCCTGAAATGTAATCTAAGCTTCAATTAGTAAAGAATACAAAAAATAGGCAGGAAAAGAATTCAACTTATATATTAAAAGGAAGATAAAAGTAAAGGGATAGGAAAGTTTAATTAATTACTATGACTCTTAAATAGTAACAAATGAATCAAGATTTTTGAAATATTCAAAATCTTCATACTTCCACCTTCACAGGAGAGAGAAAGCAACAAAGAAAGGAACAAGGAAGAACACTGGAGGTAACAGACCAGCTGGCAAAACTTTCTCTCCTTCAATATTTTTGGAACAAGTTATTAAACAATTTTCAATTAACAAAACCATAAAGAAATAGTAACAGTAGGACACAGTCAATACAGACTGTTCAAGAGTGTTCAATGTGAAGCTCCCTACTTCAACCCAGTCACTGACATGATGTAAAGGATAGTCAAGGTTTGTACTAAATCTGAAATATAAAAGGACAGTTAAGACTATCATTCACGAGCATAAAAGAAGGACAGGCAAAGTGAAGATGTATTTTAGGTCATGATTAGGTCAACATTTTTGAAAATGCCATAGTTGTTGTAGCAGACAGAAAATTATACCTTTGTGCATCAAACTAGGCTGGTTTTAGAAGGATTGCAAGCAATTGAAGACAGGATCATATTATGATCTTTAAAAATTTAGACTCCAAATAAAGAAAAACCAACAATGTACAACATAAAGGAGAATTTAAAGAGCTATGTTTAAGAATATGAACTTGAATCAACTAATATGAAGAAGAGAAAATATCTATGTATGTGTAAATAGGAAAAAATACAGTAGTGTGATACATGAAATCAACTCCATAATGCTACTGAAGAACCTGCATGTACAGAGAAAAGTCCGCAAGTTTTCTCAGGTGTGGTCATCCACAGTGTCTAGTTTTGACCCTTTCTGTTCACAGATATTTTTAAAAATGGGAAATTTTTGAAAGAAGAGCCAAAATTTTAAATGACACGGCTTACTAAAAAATTTTGTAATAAATGCTATAATTTCAGTTTAGAGACAAAAATAGAGAAGACATTTATTTTAAAGAGATCTCATACCGTGTTGGTGAAGAAGTGTTCTTGTGGCCTTTGTGAGACTCCTTCCAACCTGTGGATATGTTCTCAGAGGTCAGAATCCTATCAGGTTTTATCTGTACATCAGTGCCTCTAGTTCCCTGAATGACAATTTGTAACTTTTCAAGATACAAGATAACATTCTGCTAGTTGGAGCAAAGGCATGGTTCAGATAGTCTGCTTAAGTATCATTATAACGCCCTTTGACTCAAACATTCAAACAGTCTATTTATTTCTCTTCACCTGACGTGAAAACCACATTAACACTTCCTGAGTCTCTGCCAGTTTTATAGTCAGAGAGAAAACACTGGCAAGAAAGAATATTTAGCTGATCATAGGCACTCACTTCCTGGATATGTTCCACAAGATTTATCTGGAAACTGGCTGGAAGCTCAAGGATGATGTCATCTATGTTTCATGTATCTTAGTCTATTGCACGGGGAGACCTTTATATTCTTGATGCCAAATCTTGCAAATGTTCAGTCACGCATTTCGCTTCAACATGAAGCAACCAAAAACATCAGATGAAAGTGTCTACTCATCAGAACTGAAATATTCACACCTCAATAAGGAGCCAAGATCTGGTATTGGAGCAACTTATGAAGGAACTGCACATTATGTCAAATATCCACCAACAGTTTGATCATTTCTTACTGTCTTTTGTCATGCAACTTTGTGAATGGAACAAGAAATATCCATTATGGAACTGTCTCCGGCTAGTTTTACATTTACCATTCCTAAGCAATTTCATAAACTACGCCTGGCTGACAGGTCCCAGCCGCATCTCTGAAAAGTCACAGATTCACAGAATATTCTGAGTTGGAGGGACCCAAAAGGGATCATCAAGTCTGTCTCTTAAGTGAACAGCCCAAACAGGGATCAAACAGACAACCTTGGCATTATTAGCACAGTGCTCAAGTCATTCTATTAAATCACAACCATGTATGTAGCATCTCAGGAATTTATATAGTCTGTAATACTTGCTTTTGGAAATAAACCCTTCTGATCAATATAAGCATGATGCAAATACCCAGCACATGCCTTCTGATGTATTACTGAATATTTTTGTTAAATATTTTGCAGAGAAAACTTGCCCATGTTGGAATATTTTTAATTACTCTTATGCCTTTTTTTATCATGTTGTACTTCACCATTTCTGGATTATTTTTTATATTCTGTATCAGATGAAGATAATACTGCAGAGTTATAGTAAAGTGTGTCTGTGTATGACAGGGACCCACAGTTGAGCAAATGACACATCTGAAAACTCAGGTCTATACCACAAAGAAAATTCACTGGAGCTATATATTCAAAATGGATATTGCAGAGAGAAATGAAAATCCGTAAGAAGACACAGATGATTCAAAACAAAAAAAAATGGCTCTGATATTAAGAGAAACTGAATAACCTGAGATTCTTCTAAAAGCCTAGGGAAGCGGAGACAAATCTATGCAAGACATTATGAATGGCAGATACAATATGGTGCACTAAGATACAGTGTAAGTTAACACAGCTTTTGAACACAAAAAGAAACACAAGAGCTGGGGAAAATGCTATTTTACTTTAAAATGAGCAGAAATGGTCTGATCTGAGGCAAGGAGGCTAGAATTACAAAATTGTTTCAGCAGCAAGAATCCTTTTTATACAAAGTGTCTAGTTTTGTTCTAAGCATCAGTAAGTGCTATCTTCTCTATGATACACTTTAGTAACCACTATTGATTTTAACAAAAAAAAGATGTGCATGAAAAATACTAGTCTTTTCTCAGAAAATAAAATGTGTAGGACATGGTCCCTGCTGATTTTGTTGGGGCTTTCATTTGTTTGTTTGTTTGTTTTTGTTTTGTTTTGTTTTTTCTCCCGAAGCAGAAAAAAATTACATGTAAAATCAGAAAGCAACAAAAAAGATACATTTTTTTATTTCACATTATGTTCTTTCCAGGAAAACATAATTAAACGGTATTTTTCCAGTTTTCTACTTGCTTATATGGGAGGCTTTTATGAGTTTTATGTTCTTCCTATTGCCAAAGATTATGCTATAAAAGCCTTATGACAGATCAAGTCCGTTGAAGAGGAAGCAGACTTGCTAAAGGAAGGGGAATTTTTTTTCCTTTGTGTTTCAGATTTTCTGCTCTCTATCCTTCCATCAAATTCAGCTGCTTCTTGTCAGTTAGCTATTTCAGATGGATGACTAATTTAGTTTCTCCTTGTAAGCAAATGAAATTTGACAAGTTGGATCCAGGCATCCAGGCAAATTACTACACTGAAAGCCCTGACAGAATTTTAATCTAGAGTAAAAAACATTCTTCTAACCAAAGATAATTTCATAGTATGAATGGTTTGCCACAAATACTCCTAATTTTTTAACCAAAACAATTCCATGCCCTATTCCTGGCTTTACATTTTGTTTTGACGCCTTCCTTTTATTTTTTTTCTTGAATTTATTCCAAAGCCCTTTGTATTATAGGGTTTATAATGACAATAGGCTTATAATGACAATATCCTTTGACTTTTGAAATCCACAAATACATGTAAATAGATTTTCAGATTCTGTTGCCATGTTTCATTTAAAAGTCAAAAACATTCCTTGGAATACCAGAGCAGATATTTCTTGTTTTGTTGCCTTTTATAGAAGTTGTTCAGAAATAATTTAAAAACTGAAACCCCCTAGATGACAGACAGCATTTAAAATATGTCGTGAAAAGAAATAGACCATGAATTTAAAATTTAAAATTCATGGTGCTATTCTTCTAATTAATTAAAATATAGTGTCTGTGGGCCATCCTCTAGTACTTATTTATACAGTGATAGCAGAGAAAGGTAGTGCAGCTCTGCAGCATTATTATGGTTTTTTAAATTAATTAAGAGCACTGCAAAACTGAAGACTCATTTTTGTATTTTACAACACAAACTATGTAATATAATTAGATAACTAAATTTGATACCAAATTTGAACTCATGCCCATGCAGCTACTTTGCTGTTGGGTGTGTGTTCTGGAGAAATCAAAAATCAAAAAACATTAATGTGTGTTTCCATTAGCACTGCTTTCTCATAAAGAAATCAAAAGTGAATAGAATTATGAGGCCGAGGCCCTGATTTACACAGAACTTTTAATCAGTCTCATTTTCTTTCAGAGAATTTAAATATTTACTGAGTGCTTTTCTTAATTAGTGTTACAGGCCCACTGCATTTAAGGGAGACAAGCCTTTCGTTCTTTGATCAGTTTGTCCTTACAGTTCCTAAAATCAGATAAAAGAACAAAATTACTGCACACAGGTGTTTGAAATGTTCCTAGAGGCACCCAGAACATAGTGGTAAACTACTGGAAATTCGACACCTAATGCTAAGGGAACAAATAGAAAACACAGCCTAAAACAGTTCATTGTCATTAGGAATCAAAACTTAAGAAAAATCAAGACAGAACTATTTGATATATTATCAGGTATCATTAGGTATCAGACACAATATCAGACATGATGTCATATGGAATTTTTTATATATGTGAAGTTTTTTACGTTTCAATTTTAAACATCTTATAGCATTTAAAGAAGATATAAAAAGTAGATCAGTTCAGTTGTGTTAATATTTTCCTCCTCCCAAAAACTTGCTTTGACAAGATGGACAGATTTAAGTGTTTCAGTAAAACAACAAGCATAGAGATATTTAGGGTTCCTGAGTCTATTGTTAAGGAGAAGCAATCAGTATGAACTCTTAGATCTATTGATTGGGAAGTCCATACAATTTATTTCATGAAGGAGCCAGAGGTTTATGTCAGTGGTATGGGCAAACATCCTAGCTAGAGAAAAAGAAGGGATGTCTCTCCTAACTGCTGTTCTTCAAGGAAATTCATGAATGTGCATTCCATTCCTTGACTCAAATTTCTTTTCATTGAGTTCAAGACAGCAACTCTCCACATCCTTTTAAAAATTGTACTAAAAATATTATATATGTCAGGACAACACGCATTCTGTAAACTAGTTCTCATATGTTCCAGATAATGCCAACAAGAAGTGAAGATTTGAGTCCTTTTTCCCCTTGGAACAAAAAAAGTGTGCCTAAATTAGATACACTAATTTAAAACCTAGCCTTCAATCCAGTATTAAACTGTCTTTTTTCTCTCTTCAAACTTACTATCTCAAGTCGTACATTAGGGGACACTTTAAATGCATAGTGTGTGAGATTTTTCTTTTGGTTTGATATCTCCATATTTTCTCTTGGAAAAGAAAGAATTTTATATGTGTTTGAATGTTATTAAGGCCTGTATATAATATAATCATCTGACATGTTTCTAGTGCATTAACTTACTCCACTTCTCTAATTTCTATCCTATAAAGGAAATGATACTCCAGACATAGAATGTGAACTTGATTATTGTTCTGTAGAAATGTATTCACACAAGTGAAGAATAAATGGAATAGAAATATAACTAACACATTGCTTTCATTGTTTTCAAAGTAAATTAAAACAGAAGGAAAAAGAATACTTGAACCTGAAAATATTCCATCAATCAGGCGCCATTGATCCCATATGCTTTCCATAAAGAACATCACTACTGAAGTATGTATAGTCAGTATACCAGGCAATCGTTAACTTACAAGTGAACACCATGCACTAATATTTTCCTACAATAAATATTACTGTATGTGTATTAATATGTGCAAAGATATAAATACACATCCGCACACACATATGTGCTGGTGCAACGATCTTGGCTTCATTTGTATTCTAAAACACTTTTTGCTAATATTCAGAAGGGTATTACATGTTGTCCTCACTGGGAGATATGTTGTCCTTCTCTCATGCTAAGATGGAGAATTTTCTGATTTTGATACCTTCTTTTATCGTTACAACTTTTTTAATATATTATGATTTGAGTAGATTACAGTTTAGTAAAGCATAGAAAAAATTGAATGATTGTTATTTATTTATTTTGGGAGATTTTCTGGCCTGTATCTGGTATTAAGTGAGCTGTAACTTTTATGGAGATTTATTACAAAGAAAAAATACAGAAACCCATACTCGAAACCACTGACATTCCATATTGTTTTTTATATTTTGTTAAAGCAAACCAGTTCCAAGACAGACCAGCATATTAGAAAACAAATTCCTACCTCAGAAGATCTCAGTTTCTCATCTGTCTATATAGCATTCAATATATTTCCAAAAAATAGTGGATGCATTATTTTGACCCCTGATATTCAAAAACTGGGCTCATAATATATATCATCCGTTGAAATAGAAATGGCGCTAGGAAGACCAGGGGCACATCCTCCACATCTGTTTATGATTGATGGATATTAACAGATTTTGTTTAGATCTTCTTCCAACACAGGCATTCATGTGGGCAATATAATTTAGATTATATTACAAGCAGCAGCTCTGTGTGCCACTCCTAGTGTTTTCATGCTCTTTAAAAAAAATATTTGTATATATATATATATATATATATACTTCAAGCAGTATAAAAATTTCATTTTCATTTTTACATGCTAATAAATGCTCAGTTTTGAAATGAAACAGCTTGATGATGAAAATCAGAATAGTGTTCTTTTGGGAATTTAATAAGCTGCTGGAAAGATAATTCCCTATGGGATTATTTTTGCAGGCTTTCCACAAAATAATACTCATCATACTAAAACACTGACAGAATGGTTTAAAATGAAGAAATATTAGATGAATTTAAAGAATCTTTTGGAAGTTTAAGCCTTGATATAATCCTGGAGCAGGGGCTACAGCTTTTAATTTCCTAATTGTACCCGCTGCAAAAGCAGAAAAGTAAAATTAACTTCCCTTCTTTGCAGTGTAAAATGTAAAATCAGCATTATTTGTCATGAAGGAAATATGATTTCTCAGGATTAATATTTAGTAGATTTGGCAGTATTAGATTAACTGTTAATATTCTGAAAAATTAGATAAATAAAACACTATTGCAGAACTGCAATCTGAATGAGCTTTGCTTTGGTAAAGGCACTGAAATTGCAATTTTTATGAGGTGCGTTCCTGTTTTTTTTCAGTATAGGTACCATGTCATCGCCAAAACTTGAGATGCATGTTTCAAACACATTGTAAGTTACGTTGTAATCACTATTATTTTATCTCAGAAGACTATTACTGTCCTTTGTATTTTAGTGTAATTTTGCAAAATGCTTGATGATATTAAAGGATAACATGAATTCAAAGTTCAATTTGTTACAAAAGATTCTGGACACATTTAAACACACATAAACTACCCATCTGGTAGCTATAAAAATCATCTTTATTGTTACTGACTGACTAATTATACACTGTTCTCCTACACAGTCATGTCAATGATCATCAAAATGTTTCAGTAAATAAATTTGCCAACTGTCACTTGTATTACTGAAGAGACAATGGTGATTAAAAAAAAAAAAAGTTGATGGGTGACTTCAACAGAGTGACAGAGTTTATCTTGCCACCAAACCAGAAAGGCTGCATTAATGGAAAGGTACAGTTTTGATAAAATCCATTAGTGTCAAAGCCTACAGAAGGAGGGTAAAGCATGTCCGTGTTGATAAAAAGACCTTTCATGCCAGTCAGATTCAGTAAGTCTTCCTGAGTGGATTCACATTTATACTAAATGGTGTGTAGCTTTTTGGCTAAGCTTAAACATAAGTGACATCAGCCTCTTTAGCCCAGAGTAAGAATGTTCATAAGAGGAATAATAGTTTAAAATCACATGTCACCAGAATAATTTAACTGACGTAACTCAAGTCTATATAACCTTCCTATATATTTGAAACCTCAAGCAATTTTCCAGGTTTTCAGATTTTAAAAGCTTCAATATGCTTGACAAAAAACCTTTGATAGCACCAAGACAGGAAAAAAAAGTTTTATATAATTAATGAATAATATTCTATCTGTCATGAACCCCAAATGCAAAGATAACTTATAACTTATAACTTAACTGGTATAACTTAGGTTATACTAGTAATATGTCAAATTGACAAGATTTGGTCAACTGTGTTAATGATTTATAATTTCTTATCTTATCTTTATCCTCCATACCACAAATCAAAATATCTTGTACTTTCCAAGTCTGATAAAGATTAGATAAATTTTCAGTTTACAGGGAACACAGGACAATGAGCAAGAGTCTATCTAAACTATTGTCTTCTCCAATATTGATGAAACTATTGTTGACCATAGATTCGCAGTCACACTGATGAAGTGCCATTTTAAATGAAAGGTGAATGTGATTGATTTGATCAGGTAATCCCATAGCAATGCATTAGACTGGTATGTCAGAAAAAAGTAAACTGATC
>JAYDZK010000056.1:39520286-39580099 GCA_034509185.1 Euphonia xanthogaster | reverse complement strand
CAGAAAATATGAGTTAAATAAAACAAATATTTTTAATATGTATATGCATGTATTAATAAGAACATAATTTTATTTTATAATATGTCAAGGCATATAACTTTTTAATACTGCTAAATATTTTGAAACTGTTTGCAGAAGTCTTCAATGGCTAGCTGGACAAGATATTTACAATCTCACTTCAGATGTTGAGGGCAGCAATATATAAATGATGATAACTTACAATGTAGGAGTTCCTTGTATCTAATGATCCACAGACTGAGGTCTAACCATCCTTTTCGTAACTCACCCGTGAAGATCAAGTTCACCACACAGACTTCGTGGAAGAATATTTCAAGACTACTATACAAATTAGAAATTTCATTTATTGAATTATCACATATTTTCTTTCTGATAAACAATTTAAGACAAGTTTGAAAAACAACCAAACCAACCAACCAACCAAAAACCTCCAAACCAAACCAAAACCAAACATATCTTTCAACCACTTCAGAACTGTTTTTTCTAAACTAGAAATAGTCTTTTTTAAAGGAATGGTTTTCCCCAGTTTCACAGTGTTCAAAACTCTCCTAGACCAAGATTTTGGATTAGAGTCCTTTAGACAATATGAAGCACTAAAAAAGATATTACTAGAAATGCTGTTTGGTTCTAAGGCATCTGTCTAACTAACTGCATAAGAGGATAAGGCAAAAATGGAAAATATATTTGATTCCCATCAGACTGGGTTTTAGAAAGATAGGTCTGTTATATTTGTTTTGTCTGACCACTTGGATGACCTCCTTCAAGCTGCCTAGAGAGTATTTTTAACTGTCTGTAAAAGACATAATGTGGGGAAAGACAGAAAGGAGAACCTCCAGGGTCTCAATCAAACCTGCTAACTGTAACTGAGTTTTTTTTTTCTGAAGTGAAAAGATTTTCTTACAGTGAACTTAAGGTTTCTCTTAGAGGGCTTATGGAATCTTGGAGGAAGAACTCAGCGTTGAACAAAGCTGCTCTTTCTGAGAGCACTTTCCAGCTAATAATTTGCAGTCTTAGATATTTCAGAAGGATACCTCAGAGCACCTCACTGAAAAAATAGCTTTTTAAAAGGGTGAAAGGTGTATAACAGCATACAGACTGGCAGTAAGCAATTCATGAATTTAAATGCACCACCAAAATCACACTTAAGACTAAATATAATTAAAATTAAAATGACTAGAATCTGGGGGTGATTTGAAAGCATATGTCTTGCTATGGTTTTGATATTAATTGAAAAATTTGAAAACCTGGTGGTCTAGCTCTTGATGTTGGTCATTCTCACTGTGCTTTAGATGTCACAAGAGAGCAGTTCAGAGGTGTGACTAATAAACTCTGTGCTGTGTGGGGAAGGTCATATTGGAGCTCACATTAGAAGTAATTTCAACAAAACTCATGGGGAAGAAACACATCCTTATCCATTTCTACTAGCAGGCAATGTAGTCTGCTAGTCTGTAGTCTGCTAGTTAGTTTCTATTGGCAGAAGATGATAACGAGTTACCTACTTTGGCAAGACAAAGAAAGATTGCAGCTGTTCCCTGGAGGAACAAAATATATAACAACTATATAGTTTATTCCTTTTGGATTACATTTCCTTCTGCTTTAGTCTTCTTTGGTAGCTGTCGATTCTCTGAATAATTTCAGATCAGCAAAATAAATATCATCAGGGAAAGTTTCCTTGTGACCAAAAGAAAAAAGATGTTCACAGTAGATATGGGGCAGTAGTCTACTGGCTAAAACCAAGAAATGAAAATAATACAAATATCAAGCAATTCTCTAATCCCATCTCTCTCCCTTTTTTTCTTTTTTTTTTTTTTCCTTTTTTTAACAATCTGATTATTTTCTTTTCTTTCTCATTTTCTTTTAGTTTATTTTCAGTTGAGCAAAGTCAGCTTGTATATCTTTACAAAAATCCCAGAAGAAAGGGGGTAATAGCTTCACTTAATAATGGAGGCCCAGCTAAAGAGATGTAGATCAGTGGCATTACAGAAGGGAACTGGTAAAAACAACACTAAAAGACTTTGAAAGAGTATCCTGGAAAAAATACGAAAACTCCCTTCCTTATTTTTTTTTTTTTTTGTGAAAACAAAAATACTGATCTGAAAAATCAGAGCAAACTCTTGGCATTTTGAGACAATCAGTATCATTTCCCTGTACTTTTTCCCTGCATGGGTGAAAACACTTATTTTGTGGCAGGGTCATTCCACTGGTGGCAGGTTGTTTTGATTACAGCAAATAAACTGTATTTTTCTGTGCAGAACTTAACACATGCTGGATCTTTGTGTGATTATGCTCTACTCCTTGCAGAAAGAAATAGGTGATATGAGTAAATGTAACATTAGCATTATTTAAGAGAAGACACTGAGTCATTTCATAGTGTTTTTTATTCTTGAGCAAGTCTCCAAAAAGAGAAGACTGATCCCCTCCCATGTTTTTACATTTCTTCTTCCACATGGAAAAGAAAACAATCTTGAAATTCTAGTTGGGGTGTTGAATTTTTTTTTTTGTCTTGATGTATTTACAAAATTATCTATTTGGATGAGAGTAAAATTCACTTTATATTTAGAAGGTTCTAGATTTTATAAGCTAGTGGGTTTTATAGGTATTATTTCAAAAGTTTCCTTCCTCAGCATTTAAAGACACATCCCAGTGGAAATCCCTCCTATGCAATTAGCTTCCCTGACTGCACTGATGCAGTTTATTATCTGTTTATTTTATATCATATTTTCTAAGAAGCAAATCTTGCCCTTGGATGCACAAATGTGGCTTCCATTAATGTAATGAAAATTGCATGTGTGCATCCAAGGGTCAAATCTTTCCTTAAAAGTGAGATTTATCTTCAAATTAGCTGCTCTAAGAGCCCTGGCTAGGACTTCAACTACATGAATCAATTTTATTAAGAAAAGATGGACTGTACTGGAATTCTTTTTAAACCCTACTTGTTAAAATGTGCAGAGATGAGATTTAGATACCAGCAGAAGTCTAACTCTATAAACATTTTCTCTGTTGTAAATCTGGATAATTTCCAATGATTCTTTCTGATGCTTTGGCTCTAATGACCTTTAGGTTGACTGTCCTAGAAAACAATTATCTTGTGTCTTTGCAAAATCCTTTTGAAGTTAATGAGAATCCATGTGCATAAAATTCCCTGTGCAAGATTAGATCCTGAATAACCAAGGAATTTGGATGGGTATCAAGGACAGTAAAGAGAAGAAGATCTAAAATTTTTCTCTAGACATTCCAGTTTCCTTTGTATTTCTTGAAGGAGACATATAATTCTTAATTTGTGAGATATGGCATGTGACTACTTGGTGGGTTTGGGTGGATACATAACTACATTTAAATAAATGTTACATATATTTATAATAGCCAATTCTGCCTATTGAACTGGTTAACACAATTGAATTATAGTTCTTTTACTTAAAAGAGTAATGATTACTTTAGGAATGGAGCTTATTTTGCAAATTATGTACAGCAAGATCTGCTATTATCAATAATGATCAGAACATTTAATTCTGACCTTGCCATGCTAAAATAAAAATTACTTATAAATGGTGAAAGAAACCAGATGGTTCACATTAAGAAGTACTTTCATAAGCATTACTGTCTCTTTTAAATGAAGACTTTTTTAAAACCTTTTTCTCCTATGCAGACAGCTTAAGCTATTTCTTATTCTTTCCTGGAATAGTAACACATCATTATGTACAAGCATAGAGAAATTACAAGGAGTTGAGAGGTGGTCACTTTTTATAGGTATCTTACTCAGAAAATTAAAGTTGTCTTCTGTTTCTGTCCTTCAGTACATAATTTACTTCTAGCTTGTTCAGAACAACTTGTACACTAATGTTTATTTTTTACTTCATAAAAATATAACTGACAGCTAAATTTTACAGAGTGCATATAATTCCTCTTTTCAGCATAAGTTTACTTCATTTCCCAGTGTTTCAGTGTGTTAAATATTTGGCTTATAGGGAACTCCAGATCTGGTGGTCAGAATACAAGTTTACTTACTGCTGAGTGCTCAACAGAGACAGGCAGATCCAGTCTCCATCCCACCTTGGATCCTGAGCTGCATCTGAAGACATGCAAATAGAAACATTGGATATATTAATGACAAAAGCATCCTTGAATTAAGAAGGAAAATTAAAGACTCCCTCTTCTTATAAATTTGACCAGTATTAGATCCTCATCATTCTAATAAATGATGAAATGTAAATGGAATCCCTGGACATGTTAACAAAGGAAGGAAGTAAAAAGTAAAGTAAAGATACTTCGTTTCAACTTAAATATTATATACCTAGTTGAGGCTTTATTCCTTTATTGAACATGTGCTAAGTTCTGCAAAAGAAATTGAAATCTTTATGCTTAAAGCCCAATTTTTAATCACATAAATTCAGTGGATATAAACACATTTGCATAGTTACTGAAGCGTATAGTTAATATTCCTGGGCTCTTAATCCTTTAGCAGAAAGATTCAACTCCCACAGCCTTCAGACTAACAGAATACTGATTTCTAGGGTTAATGATTATGCAGCAGAAATGCAATTTTCAGAAAAAGAACAATTTTTAAGTAGGATAAGACAGCTTCTATATTGGCTTTTGTTAGGTTTTTTCCCCCTTCTATCTTTGGTTCTAAATTGAGTGAACCTTAAATAAAAATGGTTTTGAGAATTCTATGGCTCCAAAAACATTGGTTTAAAACCTAATCTCATTTCCTTCTTCCATCTGTTACTACATAGGCCAAACCCTTCTTTTCTCCTGAAGAATAGACCCCCTGGTTAGTGTATATATTGTGTGACACAGAAGTCCATTTCTTTCTGACAGAATATGGTATTTTGGGGATAACATGGCTGTAAATACAGGAGGGAAATAATAAGGAGATCAGTTTTATAAATTATGAAGAAAGCACTTAGTAACAAAAACTGCAATTTCCATGAAGAAATTTACCATACCAAAGAAACTGAGTTTGATGGGAGTGACTTAAAAGCCAATACAGTATTATACAGTGTAGTATAATAGGTCAATACAATATTATACAGTGTAGTATAATATTCTTTATATATTTTTTATATGCTCTCATTGGAATATTTTCCATTGGAAACTAAAAACAATGAAAAATATTGTTGCAGTATGAACTTTCATTCCATTTCAGGACTATTTCAGTACATGATGATGTACTCAATGTCCCACAAACTTGCAAATTCTCACTTTCCAGTTATCTCTGACAGCTGAGAAGACAATCAAAAATAATCTGCTCTTTTACAGACTTGTTACAGGACTACTCTATTTGAGGGAAGATTATATGTGTCAGATGGTGGGGTGTCAGTGAATCGGAAATAATGACAACTAAATGAGGATGTCTGCGCAGATGTATCTGTGACTGAGCCAGGTTCTTAAGCTCTCCCTGTCCAGTGATCTCAGAGATGTTCAATGTCATTACAGATGCTCACAGGGTGAATTAATTCTCCACATGGGATTATATGTGTCAGAGGACCCACATGAGACCAGAGCAGGCTGGAGCAGCAGAAGAAAATGTGGCACTTTAGGGCATCTCAAGGGGCCCTAGAGCCTGAATGGTGGCATCAGAATTGCACTATTTATAATAGAGTGACTCTTGCACCTACTGGCTTCCACAGGGTAAATTCATGGGCAATATGTCCAGCTGAGGATAGGCAGGGATGCGCTCTCTAAAACCTGTAACACTAAGCTAGAGAGTTACAGGGGCATAGGAGAGAGATGGACTTCAAACAAGAAGCAGCCAGACTTCAATGCTACAGAATGTGTCACTTCCCCTATTAGCCTGCATCAGTACTCCCACCAAGGCCAGGGCACTGGCATAAGTGGATCATTGGTGTAAGCCTGCAGGAAGTTTCTCTTAGCAGTGAAGTCATTTGGCAGGGTCTGTCAGCTTCACTAACTAAATCTTGAATATATGAGAAAGATACTTAGTTCACATATAGCTCATATTTACATGAGAACAAATGGGTCTACATTTCTTAATCTGAAAGTGAATGTCACAGTCCATGGCAGTCAGTGGCTTGGAAGAAGAGAACATCCTCCTGCTTTTCTTAAATGGGATTTCTCCATTTGCACAAAATTTGAAAGATTTCTTTAGAGACATTTTTTGGACAGTGTGTAGTGGCCTCATTCCTATGGGACAGACTCTAACTGGAAAGAAGTCCATGAGATGTTTCAGCAGAGGCAGACATGCCCTTTGAGGTTACTGTGTGTTAGAATGGATTTAGGTTTTTTCCCTCCATTTCTCTCTCTTTATAATAACCAAATAATCCCATGCTGTCTTCTATTCACAAATGTTATTGTCTAATCATATTACGGTTTTTTAATGCTACCATAATAATACAAACAGAAATTGCTTTTACTCTTTCAGAGGTGTATTTTTTGAAATGAAAACTGAGGTATCTTTTTTTCTACAACTATGTGATTCTAACCATTAACTCCCAGTGATAATGCTTACAGAAAATTTCCTGGCACGTTTGTGATTCATTTGTCTCAGAACTCATTTTTATTTAATTTTGACTTGTATTTTTTATTCCATGGAGTCATGTAGTCAAAGACATTCATTCTGCTTTCTCTTCTGAATTTTCTCTGGTACTTTAATAATTTTTAGTCTCATTATGATGTAATTCACATGTATATTTTATTGGACAGGGACATGAAAGTTAGATTCCTATGGTAATTTTCTCTTTAAGGAAAAATTAGATGATAGCTATTTACTAAAAAAAAAATACTATGTAGAAAGACTGATAATATATAGCCAATATGCAGGATACATAAGTATTTGAAAAATAAAAAAGAAAGTTAAACAGAAAACCTATTAAAAAGTTTCAAAAGGGCTCAGTTCTGGGTCTGAATGTGTATAAATCATTGCTCTGGAGTTTGAGGTTTCTATATAATAGAGAACTGCAAAAAAATTAGACTTCTACTGTTAGCTACAGAATCTATGATATGATAACATCATGATTGCTAAAAATCTTATACAGCAAATATCTCCAGGCCAAGTTCAACAAATCTCCATCTGATTTCTGCAATGTGGAAGCTCATGTTAAATTCAGTGTGTTGATGGGCTTTAGAGGTGGAGCTTGTTCAACCTTTGTCAGCTTCCACAATATGAGAGTCTGAATTTTATTTAATCTGTCTAGCACCTATAACAAATCAGAATAAATAAACAATCACAGAATCCATCTATCATCTTTTCTCCATGCTTTAATTATTAAAGTCTGATTATGTTTTAAACAACAAAATTAAACTGTCTATTCTATAAATGTGTTGGACATCATTGGCTTGATCTACTTACCTACAATTCTGTTATTTTCACTGAGGTTTTTTGGGCTAAATTAACTGATTTTTTCTTTTTCACCTACTTTATATAATTCCTCATTAATGACATATATGATCATCACCTAATAACCAGGACAGAGGGTAGAAGTGAAGGAGTATGTTAATTATTGTTCAAGTTTAAAATAGAGCTTACTGGTGCTCATTTTACAAATACAGAAAACTAAGTTGTGAGATCTATTATTTTCATGCAACTGCAGAAAATAAATGTATTTGACTTTGCTCAGAGTTTAAATGTTACAAGATATGTCCATTGGCAGAAAAGAAATGTAATCAATGAACACTTTTCCTCTTTCTCTGAAAGACTATATTTATTTCATATTTGTATCTTTTTCACTAGAGCAAACATATAGATTTTAGTTGGGAGCTTATTACTAGAAGGTCACTTATTTTCATTAACAGAAGAAAATTATTGTGAAATAATTTTAGCTTTATGGAAAAAGAGCTAGATGTGGATTGAAGGTCAGGCAGAAGAAAGGGTCACATCTAGACAAGTCCTGAATCTGCGAATGTTTGCAGAATTTTCATTTTTTGCACTTAAAACCAACTTTCTAAACAACTTAAAAAGGAAGACTGAAAGCTGCAACTTCATTCCCAATTTATTGTTCAAACCATAACACTGATTCTGACCTTCAGAACTGACTTTGCTTGCTGATGTCTTCTCAGACCTGGGCTCTTCCTTGCTTACTGCACACACATATTTATCTAATCTAAGATATTGGGTAATTGATATTATGCTTTAAACAGCTTTCAAAGTAGATTTGGAAAGCCTCTATGAATCCAACTCTTACAAATAACAGTGGACATCTTAAAGATATTCTATGAATCAGTTGTAAAATATTTTTCTCTCTAAAATTTTTTAGCTTTGGAAACCCAGAATAACACTCAAAGTCTCTAAGTCTAGAAAAAACATGGAGTTGACACGTTTGACAAAATCTTTGTCTAATTTTATATACCTTGCATTGACATTCAGAATTGTTCATTAAACATCCATTTCACTGCTACAATTTCTTCTGTAAAGAGCTATTAAAAAATTAGTGCAGTCTAATTTTTGTCTATGACTGACTGGAAAAAGGATATATTCCTTCAAAAATAGAGCATAAGGAAAGATATAAAATTTCATATTGATTTATTTTTCACTCATTTTGGTAGCATTCAGCATTTAATTTTCTTGTGGATTAGTTTTTAGATTGCTGTTCCCTATCATTATTTATTGGCAGCCAAGGTAAGGGATTCATAAATATCTGTCTATATTCTTGTAAGGTCACCATTCATTCCAGTGTCACAATGACAAATAAGCACAGAAACCATGTTGCAGTTCTTCTGATTTAAATTGATGCATTTCTATTTCTACTACAGCTGGTTTCTAAAGCAGATATCCACTAAGAAAATGTCACATTTGCTCTGGTATCCTTCAGTACCTGGAATCTCAAGACAGCAGTCTGGGTCCAGTTATTATCCCAAAAATGTAGATCACCAGCATAAGATCTTAATTAAGACCCAGAAGAGAGTCACATGTATTGAATTTTTTGATACATTTAGATAAAAATGGGAGTTTATTTGCATCACATAAGGAGATGGACTTTTCAGTGGAACATAGTCATGGGGACACATGAGTTAAAATTTCTCTACCTAGTGAGTGCAGAACAAGTCTTTTGAATTTGTTGCCATCATTGACACCTGAGTTGAATAGTCTCATAAAATCAATAGCATTTTGCAACTGTCTTGATTTGCAGAGAGATTAGGTGCTTGTCTATTTCTTGTCACTGACATGACTCATGTATCTAAAATATGAGATAACTTCTCAGCTGTATGGAGGCACCTCAGACCATCTGCGTGGAGCAAATCTGGTTTTCCCTCTCCTGTTTCTTGGGTCAGACTAGGGTTTTTTAACAAAGCAAAAGAGCAGCATCAGAACTGCTCTAAGCTACCCCTGGCTGTAACCAGCTGCCAGGGAGAGTGTAAAAGTAGTGAACAAAATCTGTCTTCTCTACCTCATGTTTTTCATCAATTAGTAAAACAATGACCTATCCTACTAAACCTGCTCACCACCTGAGTCTCATTACATGGAAAGAAGTCAAAAAGAGTAGAGTTTTTCTACCAGTAATGTGAAAAAACTTTACTGATGATTTGTGGTATTTTTCTGGCATGATATATGAACAGAATGCTTCAACCTCACTCCTCCTGAGGTTTGGCATACTGATGGAAGTTTGTACCGTGCTAAAAGCTCCACTTTGAATAGCTATAGTCTAGAAAACTACTTTTTTTGGATGAGCTTATGAGTACTTGAATAAATATTCATATATCAAATGTGATTTGAATTTCTCAGATGACAATTTTAATAAAAGGGCTTGAATTTCTGGTAGATATCCACAGAAATATAATATTAATATAAATAAAATTAAATTTACATTTTGTTTTACAATTAAAGATACAAGTATAAAATTCATCTAAAGACTAATAAAATGAAAAAAAATTCGAAATATATGAAAATTAAAATATATGTGTTACCAAGTAACTTAACGTGTAAAGTAGCCTTTACTCAATACTCAAGGTGAGGATTCACACCAATTTCTGAAGTGCAAAGGGACTATGAAAACAAATGGGTGTATTTGCACATTGTGCACCACTATGGCACATCATTGCTGCTGGGAATAATTGATAAAGAAAAAGAAGGACAATGACTGCTTTTTCCTCTAAAGTGCAAGCTTCTAGCCTAGTTGAAATATGGCAAATTTAACAAGAATTAAGGTGAAAATGTTGTAAGAAATACTCTATGGTCAGGTTGACAATTCTCAAACTGAAGGGGGACAAGCTTGACAACCATTTTAAAACATTTCAGTAGTAGTAATATCTTTTTTGGAAAGTACATGTTATAGAGCTACAAATGAATGCAAAGCAGCAATTTAAAGTTCCGCAGCTAGTTATCTCACAGTTCCTAAATGCACTAGTCTCAACATCTCACTAAATTCTACTACAATCTGTTATGACTATGACTGAGACTGCCAACTTAGGGAAAACTACTATTCTATTTTGAAGGAATTGCTTTTAGTGCAGTGCAATTTGGAGTTAGAAAAAACACACTTGTTTTACGGTTCAGAAGATAGTTAGCTGTTTCAGTTGAAATAAGGACAATTCTACCATATTTATTCCATTCCTCAAATGAGACAAAGTTTATGTTTGCATTAATTCAGAGTGACTCATATGCCATTTTGTCCTTCTTCCAGATTGCCTGTATCAAAATAAAACACTGAAAAATCTTTATTTCTATCTAAGAGACAGAAAACATGCCTAGGATAGTCTGATTCCAAGGCAATCTGATTCCACTCTGATCTGAATCTATGACACGATATTTTGGGCTCTCATTTTAAAGAAAGGAAAACAATGCCAAAATTAAAATTTGAGCTTCCTATTTATATTAATAAATAGGAATTAATTAGTTATTAATATAAATAGGAAGCTCAATAATCTGCCATTATATTTTAATTACTGTTATAAATTCTTTTGCCTGTTAGATCTTGCTTAGATCCCATCTGGTGCTTCACTGTCCCTTTTGAGACAGTCTGACTCAGAGCAACTATCCCTTACCAAGTTTACATCTGAAATACACAATGGTCCAACCATGCCCTTGAATGTGGTGGATATCTCACAACACTTGAAGACAATTTCTGCTTTGTTCCAGGAAGGAAAGTAATATCTTGAAGGGCTGTTTTTTCTCATTTCTGTTACACCACCAGTCCTTGTCAAGTATAGAGCTCCAAAAATAGAATAAATCTTGAGAAGTCCATGAGAATAACTTTCAGAATTCTCAGACATTAGTAAATCTGCAATTATATATCTGCTATGTGCCGTTTAACAGTCATTCCTCGTTCAAGCATACAGGCAGGTGCTTCAGAATGTTGCCCCTCACTCCAGAAAGAAGAGGCTGCATTTTCCAAAATACTCTGGGTTCAGAAATTCTTCTGAGTAAATAAGGATATTGAAGAAAATATAGATTGCCGAACACTCTAAGTCCTTTGAAATCTATTTAGATTTTTAATCATATTTTTCACTTCTAGTGATAACAATTAAAACTGCAAGAAAAGTACTTATATTTTAATTTCTCCTGTGAATAAGCATTACTTCTTCATAGTGTTATAATTAATTGTATTTATTATTTAGTCAAGGTCTCTAGCATGCCTGAAGTGTTCCAGGTAAATTTCCATTTACAAAACAAAAAAAAAATGTTGCTTAGTTGATTAATTCCAGTTAGACAACACGCCTAAGTATGATTTATTTATCATACTTAAATAAATACAGAAAAAGCTCCAGGTTTCTGGAGGAATATTTGCTTTTTTCTCCTTTTTGCTACTTTTATCAAAAGAAAAAGAATGTAAAGGATTTCTATTTGTGTGAGAGTGGTGACCAGACTGTAAAGAAAGTGGGGAAAGTGACTTTCTCTTTAGTTTAGACTGTCAGATCAGAAGCTTGGAGGTCTCAAACACAGAGGATATAAGCCCCAACTTTGAAAGTCTTACTACTCTGACATATTTTTACAATTTGAATTAATAATTTCATTAAATAACAGCCATGGAGAGGCTATTTCTTTTTTTGCAAGAAATAATAAAATGCCTGTTGTAGGGAGCAAAAACACTAGAAGAGGCCATACAGATTAAACCCCTAAGAAGTAACCAGAAAAAGAAATTTTACATATAGTTTCATTTAATGTCATAGTAACTGGGTTATCTGTCATGATTTGAAAATCAGCTTTTATTTTCCTGGAAGAGTAGTGCAATTTTTTTTAATGTAAAGAAAGCTCTTCTCAAACCTGAATATTTATTTACTGTTTGAAAAAAAATAGGAGGCTCATGGGACATTTCCAAAGCTTCTAACAATGTCATCTGGTTACTTTATATTGTTTACTTTTTGCTTGCTTATTCGTTGATTACTGTCTAAAATATTTATATAATATCTTTGCAGAAAGTGATGATGGAAAACAAATCTAGTCTTCTGGTTGGCTTAATGACTATTTAAATATTTCACATTTCTACATCTTCTATGCCCAGTGCCACATGCACATCTCCTCCCACCCTACCATCAGTTAAACACCCCTACCACCATCAGAAAGAAGAGTGTGGATGCAGATCATTTGCCAGTAACTGGTAAATGGATTCATGCCACAATCTTGAGAACACTTAATGCCATGTCAATGCTTACTCATGTGAGCCTTTCTAATGAATCATGGGCAGTGCATGCATGTATAATACCAGATACTTGCTTAATATTGAAGGGTCAAGGTGTTATACAAGGATACTCATGAATTTCAAACAGGTTTTGGGATTTAAGATGCCCCTTTTAATTTAAATTTTCTATTTCTTTTTCCTTTCTTCCTTTCTCCCTTTTAGCCCCTTTCATCACCCAAAATTCTGTTGCACAGCAAAAGGTTCATGGCAAAGAATAATGATGAAACCAAAATGTATGTGGTGTTTTTACTAAATAGTGACATTTTTCATATTCCTACATCATCCAGAATAAAATATCTAGTAAGAATATACAAATGCCGGGTAAGTATGCAAGGATACAAGAACTGATTTCCTTATTTCCTTTTATCACAAGGTAACTCACGTAGTTGATCAAGGGAAACTGGTTGATGTAATCTTTTAGATTTCAGTGAAATTTTTGACAGTGTCTCTCACAGTATCCTTCTGTAAAAAACATCCAACACACAGCTGGATAAACACATCATGTGATGGGATAACAACTGGCTCACAGGTCAGGCCCAAAGAGTTACAGTGAAAGGGGTGACATCAGACTGGGGTCCTGTCATTAGTGGGGTTCCACAGGGCTCCATTCTTGGACTTGTGTCCTTCGACATCTTCAGAAATGACTCAAAATGCAGGACTGGAAGGGATAATACGTGAGTTTGCAGATGATACAGAACTGGGAGGATCTGATGACACCCTGGGAGGCAAGGAGGCCCTGCAGAGAGACCTTGACAAATCAGGGAGATCAATGGGCAATGACTAACCACATAAAGTTCAGCAAGTGAAAGTGCTGGATGTTTCACCTGGGATGGGGCAGCCCTGGATGTATGGACAGACTGGGAAATGAGATGCAGAAAAGCAGAGCTGTGGGAAGGGACCTGGGGGTCCTGGTAGATGGAAAGTTGACCTTCAGTTAGCAGTGCCCTGACAGCCAGGAGAGCCAGCCCTGTCCTGGGGGCATCAGGCACAGCATTTCCAGCTGGGAAAGGGAGGGAAAGTGTCCCACGCTGGTCTGCACTGGAGCAGCCTCACCTCAAGTGCTGGGGGCAGGTTTGGGTGCCACAATCTAAGATCTTAAACTATTAGAGAGTTTTCAGGGGACAGCAATGAAGATGGTGAAGGACCTTGAGGGGAAGCTGTATGAGGAGGAGCTGAGGCCACTTGGTCTGTTCAGCCTGAAAAAAAGGAAGCTGAGAAGATCCCTCATTGCAGTCTACAACTTACCTGTGAAGGGAAGTGGAAGGGAGTCACTGATGTTTTCACTGCGGTGGCCAGTGACAGAACCCAAGAGAACAGCCTGAAGCTGTGTCAGGGGTGGTTTAGGCTTGATATTAGGAAAAGATTTTTCACCCAGAGGATGACTGGGCATGGAACAGGCTCCCCAGGAAAGTGGTCACAGCACCAAACCTGACAGAATTCCAGAAGGGTTTGGACTGTGCTCTCAGGCACATGGTGTGACTCTTAGGGATGGTGCTGTGCATGGGAGTTGGACTTGATGATCCTTGTGGGTCACTTCCAGCCCTGCATATTCTGTGATTCTGTACAAATGGAGTGAGGAAAAAGTAGTCTCCTATAGATTTTTTCTGAGTGTAGGTCCCAGTAACAATGTCTTAAAGTACCTGCAGCAGCTTCCAAAAAGGGGTGAAGAAAAATGAGGTGGAGAATCTGCAGCGCTGACTGGTGCATTTTGATCCAAAGCCTGAATCAAAAGCTTCTGTTAGAGCCAAAGGCTCTAACAGAAAGAAATTAAACTTGATGCTAATGGTTTGGCATAGGACTCACATTATGATACACCTCAAGCCAGACATGAACAAAACCTCTGCAAAGTGTAGTTCTGAGACCCCAAGAATAAAAGTTTTCTACCTGTCCTTTCTGTCTGATTCTCAAATACCAAAATCCTGTTCAAAGCAAGAACTTGTCTGTGTTTTCTTTACCCAGTTTGAGAAGGAGATTCAGGATTGCTTCTTCAGAGAAGATGACATTCCTGGTATTTATTTCATATTTGAACACAGTTTGAAATTAGAGACTGATGAAATATCTTTAATATTAATATCTATAAAAATGTGGTGATATAGCCATAGTCTTCATTACTGTGATTTATGATCCCTTAATTTTATGCAATTTAAAGTAAAAATATGAGCCAAACACACATGTGTTTGCAGATATGTATGTTTCTATGTCTACGTGTATTATTTAAAAGACATTTTGAATTAGATTGTTAATAGCAAATGGTGTAAATATGAAGAATTATCTTGTAAAAAACAAACCTACTGTATGATTTATACTAGCTGATTGTATTACCCTATCTGATTAATAAAAATTTCCCTATGGCCAGGGTAATTTCAGATCTGTAGTCATTCCAGCATCTTTTTTTCTGTTTAATTTTCAGAGGCTGCTGAGGTTAGACAGATTTCCTCCTCAGCTCTTTTAGGAAAAAGCAGGGGGGAGGATGAGGCTAATGATTTGATATCTTCTTAAACAAAGACAGAAACCTCTAATGAATGCATTACATAAAATTAAGTCTCCTTTTGTCTTCAATGTATTAAAATAGTTGTCATAAATTTAACAAAATTTAAGCTGCAAACTGCAGTTGAATAATCTTAGGGCAAGTAACCAGATGAGTTATTTATTTCTGTTGGGCTTATTACCACCACTTAACCTAATTATTTTGACACTTCTACAGTAACACTTAGGAATAAAATTAAATTGACAAAAGACGTAATTTTTTTTTCCCCTCCAGGATAAAAATAAGAGGTAACACTTTTCTAAAATAGAATCAAAATAAGCTATCTTTAAAAACTGTACTGTAAATGTTTTAATTTAAATGTCTTATCACAGATTAGGTGAAGATCTTTTCTGAAAGATGAGAGGGAAAATGTAGGGCCTTCTGAACAAAAAATGAGATTAAACCTAAACTCTACACTTTGATTATTTTTATGTCGGATTGATGTTATATAGATCAAATGAGCTGAGACTATAAAGCAAAATGGGAAACTTGGATTCAGAAAATTATCATAATAATATTGTTACCAGGAAAAATTAACACAGGTATCTTCCTTCTTTAATTAAGATTATAGACAGACGTACAAGTAGAGGCTGAGTGACAGAAAAGGCCTTTTATTTTACCAGCAACATGCTGTCAACTTTTCAACAGATGCCAGAGGTTTGGAAACTCCAACTCCAATCTTCAAACCAGTTTAGAGATATGAACTACTGGGGTGCTGTGATTAAGCCTAGGACATTAGTGGGCAGCCAGAATCTTTGTTTTAAGAATAAACATGCGTTTACATACAAATATAGACATACAGACACCTAATTATTCTGGTTTTGCAAGGGAAAAATGCATTTTTGAAAATGTTCTCCTTAATTTGTTGGGAAGGAAGAAAAATAGCTACTTAAAACACAGTGCTGCCAGGAAAATTTAAAGGAAAGTGGGTTTTAAAACTATTGACATTTTCTTTAAAGTTTAGGAATAGTTTCCTGTTCAGAAAGTGAGATGAAAGTATCTTTTTAAAAAAATATGTATTTAATATGTGTCACTCTGATATCATCCTACTACTATCCATTTTTTCAAGATATAAGTTTTGGTGATTATTCTCAATTTCCTAAATGAATCCCTCTCATGTAGCATAGGACTCCCATCACATATCATCTTGACCAAAAGTTGAGACCAAATACAAATTCCCCAATTTAAAGAAAACAGAAAAACAAAATCAAAAAGAGGAAAAAAATGTTGATCCACATATGAATATTTCACTTGTGGATCTGGAATGATGGGAGGTCAGAAATAACATCATTTCTGAACCTGTCCTTGCCTCTAGCTAACTAGTGTGAGGAACAGCTTGAACAGTAGCAGCAGACCAAAATCACTGAAACTGGCAAACCCACAAAGATAAAGGCTGGCACTGAGTTTTACACCCCTTTGACTCCACTGGACTGCTTCCAGAAGCACATACAAAGTCTTTCAGATGCTTTTGTCCAAATATATCCATCTCTGAGGACACTGACACTTTCTTTTCTTCTTGCTTTGTAGAACGAAAGGGCAGCACCACAAGGAAATGGCCGTGCCAAACAACAGTGTGCAAAATCCTGCCAAACCCTCTAATCTAAGCTTTTAGGATCTCAGTGATTTACCTGTTCTCAAAACCAGCAGGTCAGAACCCCAGACATTTAACAGTCTCTGCTTCCTCCATGGCTGCCAGGACCATACTTGCTCTTCCTGTGTGACTGCTATCCATTCATGGCTGAAACCTTAAAAAAACAGGCAGTGAATTAGATCACTGCTAGCAAGGTCAGAAATCTCCTGACAGTCAGATAAACTGAGTAATGCAGCTGGTTAACCTCAAAAGGAAATATTCACATCTTGTTCACAAGCAGCAGAGGGTGATTATCCTTTGTCACAAATTTATTTTCCGTAAGAAGATTATATATTCAGGGCTTAGGATACTAATTTATTTTGACAAGCTCAACTTTCTCTCCTGTAGTTTTTTCAAGGCAGAGATAAAAAAATCTACTTAATTCAATCCTGAAAAGTTCTTTAAAAGGGATTTTATTTTTACATGCTTGATATAAATTCATCAAAATTCTTTTTAGTGCAAAAGATAAGGCAAATGTTTTATGAAAGCTCTACAAATCAAATTCAGGTTTTCAAATTATGTCACTGTTTTAAGAGTCAGCTCATACTCTGCTTATGCCAGTTTGGCCCAACTGCTTCTGACAATATCTAGTAACATATAGAAAAGTGAGAATCTCAAGTACAACTATGCAATTAGAGCAGTGTTATCGTGTGATTCCCCTCTCGTTCTCCCTAAGATCCTGCATGCCATGACCTCCCATTGAATAGGGATGCCTCTCAAGGTTATTCCTTGAGGCTGAGAAATTCCTTGCTGCATGCAACAGATTGTCAGCTTAAAGTAAAAAACAAATAATTTTTTCTATAGAATTGTTACAGTGATAATCTATTCTATGTTCATCCTTTTACAGGTTAAATATAAAGGAGTGATCCTTTTCCAAAATGAATCTTTCATCAGGGAAATTTTTTTTTCTTTATTTAATTCCATCACCCTCACACCCCCAACCACCCAGCATAAGTCTGAACGTGTTACTCATTCAGCAGTAGCGAAAATGACTATTCTGTTTCCATGTAAAAATGATATGAAAGATACTTCTTTGGACCTAATATGTTTTAGAAGGCTGAACCAATCCTGGCAGTTTCTATATACATGAATCTAAGATTTGAGCTTGAAAAGAATTTTATACTTTGAATGATTTTAAGGTTTACATCCTTATAGTAGAATCTCTCCCATTGTGTCCTCTAGTTCATACACTGTTTCCCTGGGATGATCATTATCTGCTGAAGGTTGTTTATTATACAGCAATCCCTCAACTGCCTTCCCATGTTTCTGCATTGATAATTTTCTCATTTCTCTTACTGGCTGCAGCAAAAGCCAAGGAAAAAGGATTATTTTAGTAACATCTAATCCAGCAAAACTTCTAAGCACTGTCACACTAAGCAAGATGTAAGCTGCATACATAGGCATGGTGTAATTTGTCCTTTTTGGAAATTTCTTTCCATTGTTTTTCTTTGAATTTCCACATTCCGTAAAAGTATAATCTGTATCACTACCTGTGTACATAGTAAATGCCATTGCTGTTATGTTAATTTCTACCTACTTTTTAGAACAATTTACCTACTCAGATATGGGGGGTTATTTTGAGCAAAAGTCCAGATCAAAGCTGCAGGGATTTGGTGCACAATGATGGCACAACCCTTTAATTTTCTATAGAAGGACCAAGGAATTTTTTGTATTCATTTGCATGACTTTTCCATGGGCTAGGCTTTTTAAAATTGGATATCATTTCTGAAACAAACAATAAACCCTGATGAATATACTCAAAGAAAACAACAACATCAACAACAACAAAAATACTTTAAAAGATGTGAACCAAACTTCAGCCAGATAACTTTCTTGGAAAAAGTTCAGAGGGAGCTCCTCCAGATTTTTCATTGGAAATCAATATAGATTCATTATTGCACTTCCCTGCAGATAATTTTTAAGTGTCGACAGCTGCCAAGTCTCTTACTATGAACATAGAAATCTACATGAGAGACAGAAAAAAGACTTCTGGTAGAAGAGATGGTTTGTTATTTCATCATTGATCTGCAAATGCAGGATTTTAGGGAAGCCATTTTTAATTTGCACCAGGAATTCAATAAACCTAATATAAATTCACATTTTAAATCCTATAAACTACTAAAGAATTAATAGAAAAGTTCTTATTTTAGTCATTAAATATTTACTGCCTTGGATACAACATTTGCATTGTGTATTATATCAAAATTAGTCCAATGTATATTTCAAGTAAGTTTTGCAGTATGTTGGGCTTTTTAAGCTCTTCTCATTGCTAGACATTCAAGAAATTATTCCTTACTAAAATATCATGTTAATCAAAAAAGGAGGCACAAAGGATTGTACAACATCCTTTAGAAATTCTGAAGCACTCTTGCATGTCTGATGGACTGAATGCTGAGCACAGAATTTGCATAAGACCTGTCAAATTGGATAGGAAAAGCACTCTTTTTTCTCTTTAATTACAAGAAGCTAGGCAGTGAAGCACCAACACTACTCAGATCTTACATTCCTTCCCCATTGCTATCATACTGAAGGAGAATAACAGGAAAATGTATGTGTATCTAAACAGTTAAAGACTAAGTGTCAACAGATTACATCAGATAAGGTGTTATCACATTATTTCTCCTGCTCTACAGAGGGAGGAAAAAGAAAGATGCAATTTTACATATTAGCAAAGCTGCTGAACTCTATTTGTAAATAATTCTGTAAAGCACATTGGAAGGATAAAGTATTTTAATGTAGCTATTGATGATATCTCTTCTACTACAGTAAAAAGGGCACTTTCTAGCAACAAGGGATGTAGAGAAGATCCTTCACTTTTTTTTCCAAATAGAGCTCTCAAATTCCATCATCCCTGCAAAATTCTGCAAAGTATATTTGACCTAAAGGAAGCATTTGCTAAAAGTTATATAAAAGCAAGATAGCACAGTGAGATATTAACATATGGAAGTAGTATTTATTGCTTAATGTGGACTGCCATCAACTTTCCACTAACCTGAATAATATGGAGCTGGGCTAAGGACTAAACATAGAAAATATATGGCATCTATAGTAGTACATTAAGCAGCAATGGGTACCATTGCCATGCACTGGAATTTCATCACTATATTAGATGTTCAAATGGCTCCTGGCATGCCTTTGTTCCCCAAATTGCAGTGTGCCAAGCAATCCCTGGAAGAGCTGGCCAGTAATTGTGGGGCAGAGACCATTAGCAGTAGAAAACTTTATGTGGCTACTGGAAAGAGCTATATGGAGAGCTCCTGTTCTCTGCGTGTCTGCAAAATGCAGTTTTGGTGAGACAGGATTGTTAACTTTATGTCAACAACAGTCATGCCAGACTTAGTTTGGCTCCTACAGAGGCACTTAGGTTTCTGCTTTACTTACCCACATTTGGAAGATGTAACTGATTAAAGCGAGAATCTGGCCTTGCCAGCAAGGGGTTTCAGCTGATATAGAACACTGCACTAGAATGCCATCTGGAAAGTGCCATTACACTCCTTCTGCCCTAATGGGTACAAAGGATCAGTGTGAAAGACTGCTTCCCTGGGAACTGGCCTGGCTATAGAACTCAGAGAGTCCAATTGGGATGAGCCTGTGTTGGAACACTCTGCCACAGCAGGCTTAGATCCAGGACCTCAAGGTGTAAAAGGGACAGTCTTTAAATGATGCCAGTTTATTCCTTGCTGCACTTTCCTGCTGAAGACCCATGCATCCCAAATCCCTTGGGAGCAGTACAGCTGCCCACACACAGCTCTGACCCTCCATTAAATTCGGGGGGGTCTGGGCTATTTCTGGGCAACCAACTGCATCATTAAACCATTGAATATGTTTCCCAATTGAATGTTTCAGGTATTTGAATACATGGCAAAAAAAACCTTGCCCTTTCCCTCCTGCTTCCTGAGCTTAAGGGAGTTTTAACTAACATGATGAAAACGTGACAATATTTTTCTTATCTCATGGTTGCTTAATCAAAGACACCATAAGCAGTGCTGAGTGGACTTCCTTTCTTTTCACCTGGGAAGTTAAAAGCAGATTCAGAAGCAGAGACAGAAGTAATGACTGATATTATAATACATAGTATTTGCAATTTCTATGGGATAACCTATCAGGAAAATATTAATGAAATATTTTACAAGTTTACCAGAGAATATCATGGCATGAAGTGTCTTAGAATTCTGTTGATGCTACAAATTAAATTTCTTTCTTCAGTGTTGAGAAGAAATCAAATTAATAGGTGTTATGACCTCATTCAGATCGCCAGCAAATATCCTGCTTACTGAAATGTTTGAAAGAGTATACCTTTCCTAGCTAGACAATTACTTTGCCTAAATTCTGTTAGGATTTTAAGAGATGGATGTAGTTAATGGAGAAATCTATAAGCCCTGTATGTACTCAGAGGTCCTAAATATAGTGCCTGCCTTTTTTTTTTTTTTTGGTGATTTGATCAGAGAAATGCAAAGGAAAAGAAGTGATCATATGAATGTGTGAACTAAATGAAGAATTGTCCATTGTCAGCAAATAAATAATTCCAGACCAGGAATGCCCTAACACTAATCAATTTTGGTAGGTACTGTCTGCACCTGTTCCCAGTTATTTGTTACTAAAGTAGTCAGCCATAATTTGCAATTGTTTATAGATCTGGTCTGGCAACTTGTACAAGTTGTCCCTCCTCTCAAAATCATAATAATATTGGACCTAGCAGGATGTCTGTCTGATCTGCATGGAGACATTCAACAAAGGAATCCAAAAGAATCTCCTTAGGTAGTGATTTTTTTTTTTCATTCCCTGTCATATTAATGAAACTTTTTCCAGGAAAAGAAAAAGAAATTTTACTGTAAAAAAATACTTTTACTAGCCTCTACATATGCAGAGCAAGATATTTATGCATATTTATGCATTTTTAAATTTAAAATTAGGCTCACTCTAGTTGCCTTACAGGCTACATGAAACTGACATGCTGGCAAACTGCAGTAGAGGATTCAAATGATCTCTGTACCCTTTTCTCTGCCCTCAGAAAGGACTTATGGAGGAGCGTTTCCAAACCAGTGATGTAGAACTGTGAGTATTTGATGCATTTAGGACTCTTTGCTGGATTTAAGACAATGCATAAGATGTTTCCAGCTGTAGAAGGTGGAAGAAAACACATGAAGAAACAAAGAAACATTAGCAATTATTGGAGGAAGAAAGAAAGCATATACATGCTCATTAATCTTATCCACACAGCTGTTTTGCCAACATTTCCACTGTACACAGAAGAGCTTTGAATTGTGCACTCATTCTGGTTAAGGACTATTGTTTGGTCTTTTTTGTTATGGAGTGTCTTTAATTTGAAAGAGAGAGAAAAATAAATTCTAAAAAATTATTAGTGATTCAAGAAAAAATTCTTTTCCAGGCTTATTATATGCCTAGAGCCAATATTATTAATTCTTTCAATGTCACAACTACTTTCATTTCTTTACCAGAGGTTTCCTGAACTTCTTGTCTATATTCTTGAGTGTCTGAGTGAAAGGAAATATTTTCAGTTTTCAGTCTGTATGGCCATAAATGGTATGTTTGAAAGACTGCCAAATTTAGTTCATCAGGTTATTTCATTTTACAATTAAAGGACATTTTGGTGGATTTTTTTGTGGAGGTTATTTACATTTCAGATTAAAATATATAAATGTAAATCAGTTATCTCACAATGGTGTTAATTCGGAAAAAAATCGGTTGACACAACAAAAAAATGCAGTTTTCCATGGCATATTGTGTAGTATACGATTGTGAAAGAGCTAGTCAAAGTAGTTGGTCCTTAAAAGTTGCTTAGGTCTCTGCTCAGTGATTTTGTACAAGATCCTTTATGCTGTAATAAGGCATTACATGTGGAAGAGATCATGAGAAATTTGAACAGGATTCTTTTCTTAAGTATATAAACTTGATCAAATTCTTGACAATGACAGACCTATCAAAGGACTACGGCCTCCAGCTGGGCAGCATATCCCAGCCAGCCCCACAGCAGGCTGATCCTTAGGCAATTTCCTTGGATGCCAATACAAGCAATGTTAGAGCCAGTTCTTTCCATGGTGCAGCCAGCCAAGCATCCAGATGCTTTTGCTAGAAAAATGTATATCACAGCAGAGCACCTGGATACTGCAGCTGTAATGTTCAATGTTTAGTTTGCAGTTAAACATTCTCAAAGTATCTGGGATGAATACTGGGAATAAGAAAGACAAAAGAGGCTATTTTGGAGCAGCAGCAGAAAGCAAATCTAGGACTATAAGTGCAAAGCATTTTCCATGTGGCAGACCCTTTATATTCTTATCTTTGTCTCCTCATCTCCCATTATTTTCCATTCCTCTACACATTCCATCAACCCACAAATTCTTTTTTTTTTTTTTTTTTTCTTTTACTGACAAGTCATACCTAATTGAGGGGAATTACCTTCTTAGAGTACCTATCAACAGAATAGAAACCTCAAAGTACCCAGCTACGATGACAAAGGTACATTTTCCAGATGGGACCTGATTTCATAATGAGCACAGAGTTCGGTGTTGCAGTTCGAAAAGCACGATGTGTATGTGTGCCTGCTGGAAAATGGAACTGATACTCTTCATCGTAGCAACGTAACTTGTTAGAAGAAGAACGTGTTCAGCTCTGGGAAAGCCTATATCCATGATGGTACAATATTTGAAAAAATGAACTAGCTCTTTTATGACCTTCTGCAACTGAACATTCTTTTTTGTTTCTCTATAAAATACTATGCATTTTCTACAAATATAACTCCTTGTCATAAGGTTTTAGTGCAAAAGTTTTTTTAAGGATTTAGGCCCTATTAAGATAATTTTTAAATTGTCTCATAAATCCAAGGATGAAGCCACTAGAAGATGTCACCTTTCCTCTCATCTTTCCAGTCTTAGAAATAGAAATATTGTGAAAGTAAAGAGCAATTACATAATATGTCACAGAACTTTCTCAGCAGCAGTTCCTAGAAAAATTACATCAGTTTAATGTAAGCTGGAAGAAGATGAATTAGTGAATGTTCTCTGAGTTATATCCTGTTACATTCTAACACTTTCCCTTACTTTCACAAAGTCCCAGGATACTGAGCAGATATTAGAGACAGCAGAATGTGTTGCAATGTGACTGGAATTATTAAAATGCACTTTATATTTGTGATCTTCTGCAACAGAAATTCACACACTGAAGATGTCACACACATAAAAAGTGCTTGGATTTTCTGATAAGACACTACTCAGAGCTGCTGCCTTTTGCTATAAAGGTATAAATTGGTTTCTCCTGTTAAATCAGAGCTCTTCAATGACATATGCCTGCATAGTGCTCTAGCAGGATGTTCAGAAATACCTAAGTCTATTTGCCCACTTGCCTAATGGATTTTTGTATAACAGAAACTAAAGTTAAAAATATCTCTCTAAAATAATAGAAATCTTTGTCATCCAGGTTCAGGATAAAACCTAAAAATACAACTTTTATGAGAAAAGGGATTCCCAGGAAAATTTGGGTTTGAAATACCATAAAGAGAAATATTTTGGCTTGAGTCCTGCCCAAAATTCCTGCCAGTTTTACTGGTGGCAAGTGAAATTGCTGAAAGCCTCACTGGCAGAAAAAGAAGTCCTCCTGGTCCCTATTAGCTCACTACCTCTTTGAAATTAACTTTTATTTTCATGACCAAAGAAAGAGAGCAAATGCTTCAAAATTGAGGACTTATAATATCAATTTTATTGATATTTCCCACTGAAAAGTATTCCAACAGAAATTTTACAAGTTGTTTTAGTCCTGGCATAATAAATACTGGTCAAACACTTGATTTAGCATTAATTTAACCAGCATAATATACATCATAGCATCTAAATTGCACTCTTTCACATTTCAAATTTTGTTTTATAAATAAATATATATATGTCTGATATACAAGAATTTAAAGATTCTTGACAAAGATGGTTAGGCTGAACTTCATAACTTTCTAGACAAACAAAATTTCCTTCTTACAAACGGGGAAATAAATTCATGTGGGTTGCTCAATTCAGCAAGATCACACACAAATTCTGCACAAGATGATCTAAGCTTTCCTCATTTTCGGACTCTTGTGTTATCTAGTACATAGTTCATCTTTGTTTTGGCATGGTTTAGATTGCTTGTTACAAGCTTCTTGTAGGAAAAGTAATACGAGAGTGCATCTGAGAGCAACCTGAGAGAGTCCCTAGTGCCATCCTATAAAAACAATACAACACATAAATGAATGCTATGACCAACTGTCTTTTGTATGCAATTCAACATCTATTTTTTATTAGGCTTGGACACATTTATTGGTAATAAGTTGATCTATAGTATCTAATGCTCCAACTCAAGCAATTATTATATATGTCTCTGTAGATTTATTTCTTCCAATAATTTAGTTTCTAGATATGATTTATCCTTTTGGAAAACTTGTTGTTTGTTACAGACAGATGAAATTGACTGGAGAACAGTGGCAGCTGTGAATGCTGAAAACTAACATTGCCTCAGAATGTTTAATTTCTTTCAATTTCATCCTGATCACAAAATTCATCAGTTTCTTTATTTGATTTATTTCATATTAACTTAGTACCCTACCAAACTCTGTTTCCAAGGCAAAGCAAAATGAAATTTACAGAACTGCAGATATTTTCTTAACTGCAAGAGCTAGGAAAGACAGCATTTCAAAAGAACTGGCAGGAGTTTAGAAGCTGAAAAGTTAATCAAAAAGCTGACCAAAAATATGGCTTTCAAATTGCTTCCTCCTTCTCAGAACACTAGCCTTTTGTTTGGCTTAGATGGAAAATAAGACAATAATTAACTGCTACACTGGGTACAATAATTGTCTGCTACAAAACCTGATGGGCTTTGTTTCTTTTTGACATTTTTTGCTCACACTGGCTGGTTAGTGCTCTGAATTACCATTGCAGATGATTTGCAGACAGCAGAAGAATTGAGCAGAAATCGACAAGCGTAAAAGAACAACTTTTTCTTTTATTTTTTCATTTTTCTGAAGTGAAAAGTGTCAGTTGTTCAGCTTTGAAGGCATTTCAGTAATGTTTTTCCACAGCAGCAGAGCAGAAAGTGCAAAGGGAAAAAAGTTGCAAAATTAGAGCAGAGAAGCATCTTGTCTGGTGTTATCAGCGTGTATCTCTGTTGGATTTGGGCAATGTTGACAGTTTTGCTTTTTTTTGCTTAGAGTTTTTACAGCTTACAGTAGACTGTATGTATTATGCCTGAGGCAGGGTTTTTTAGCTGCTGCAGTGATTCTAAAAGTCATAGCAGAGTGAGTTTCATTCATATTTTTCAAAAATCCTTTACAATTGGTAGACTTCTCTCTCAAGATAGATATCTTCCATCTATGTTTTGTAGCACAGAACAAAATTGGGTCCTGTATGCTGCTGGAAGCTCAGCAAGGATGCTTTCCTCTGTGAGTGATGCTGCTTGCTTCACAGGCTCAACAGTTTAAACACAGTGGGCATACTGGATAAGGATTTTATCTTGCAGCTGCATCATCAACCACCATTACAGCTTTGTCATTTCAATTTTTACACTCCTGGTTTAGAGCAAAGCACAGCTAGGGTTTCAACATAAATTTTGAAACTTTCAGGAAACCCCAAGAATATCACCACAGTCACTAGTATTTGTTCTGCTTCTACAAGTTTTGCAAGTGCTACAGTGGCAACAGAGCACAGTTAAAGATGATAGCTTAGAAAATCCATTACTAATAGCATTTAGGCATTTTTCTATCAAGACACAATCACTGAATGAATAATCTTGCACCTGCCAGTTATAGGATCTTCAGGATCTTCATGTGTTAGAAGCAAATTAATGCTTATAATATACTACCATTTCTTGTCCTTTATCCATCAACAGTCTTGTGTCTAGCCTAAACCCAGCTGGGTGGGTGAAAGCCACTCTAGTTTAGGACAGTTAGAGTGAATTTAGGACAATTTACTGATGGCTAACTGTGGCATCCAGTGAATGATACTTTCATGTGGGATCATTGTAAATATCAGAGTATACTGTCCTGTTCTTCTGGGGAGGAAAACCCTACATTTACACCTAGACTTAGCCAGCACACTTGAAGCTTTGTCTTCCCTATTCAAATATGTTGTGACGCATTAAAGCTGACATTAAGTAGCTAAAATGACAAGGGTTCATCTCTTAATCAGCTAAAAGGGCAGATGAGTTCTGCTGTCAGGCCAAATTCTGGTTGTTTACAAGGAAAATCAGACACAAAAGATGTTAAATCCTTAGAAGCAGTATGAACAATCTCTGTAACAGCAGCACAGAAATACTGCTAAAGGGACTCTACCTTGCTTTCTGGACACCTTTTCCTCTCTGAAAAAGGAAATTCCTTTTTTTTATTTTTTTTTTAATTTTCTGTAATTCAGCTTTCCATAAGCCTAGAAGACACTATTTTGCACATCTTCACAAGGCAAACAAAACCCTCCTATGTGCTCCACCACCTCATGAAGGTAGAAGCAAGAAGACAGTCCGAGAAGCAAAAATCTAACTGTGGCTGAATACTCCAGAAATCTGTTTAGAGATTTTCTTAGAAGATATCATCCTCTTTTTCCTCTTTGCCTCTGACAAACATAATGAATATTTAATGCAGTGTATCACATATGAAATTTTAAAGAAAATTTAATTCACATCTTCCTTTGAGATAACCCAGAGGTTCTTCAATTTTATGAACACTGTTGCCTGCTAATTCCAAAAATCCAGAATAATATTTTAAAGGTCTATCAAATGGAAGAGAGTGAATGTTCACACCAGGGATGAAAATATCATATTTAAAATGTGTGCATTAAAAGATGCTTTTTTCAATTGACTTCATAGATTGAGAAGTACAAAATAAAAAATGGTACAAATGGAGCTTCAGGTTTTCAGAGCTTTCCCTGGAGAAATTTCCAGATAAAATGAAAGCTACTCTCAGTAAGTACCTGCAGTGCAAGTAATGTTTAACAGGATTAAGGAATAGAAGTTGAAAAGTGCATATAAAATGCCTAATCACAGAAATCCACGTGTGCCCAGATTGTTCTTTCTCCTACTTTTCAAGCTTTTCAGAACAGAAATGAGAACAAATTGCGAAAATGTCAGACCTTTTCTTCTTAGATTCTTTACTTGAATGGGGCTTCTTTATACATTCTGTATGAAGAAATGTTTCCCAGGAGGTGTCCAGGATCATTTGTAAAAAACATAATGGTTTTGCTGCATTGAGACACTTCTGATGATTATGAAAATGAAATGAGTTTGGAAAAACACACATCCTTCACAAAATGCTTAAGGTCCACAGAAACATTATTATTCAATTTTGCTGAAGATGTTACTCATAAATGCACTTTACAGCAGTCACTCCCTTCTGGCAATTTGAAATCACTCTGTGAATAAGAGACTAATCTTGCTCTCACAGATTGAGCTATTGTGCTTTTACTGCTTTATTCCTTATCACAGAAAGCTGTTTTTCAAAATCTATGAGAATTTTGGTAAGGTGGATACAGCAATTCTGACAAAAATCTTGGGTTTTGTGCAAATAGAACTAGCTATATTTAACACTGACACAAACAGAACTTTTGAATTGCCCCTTGATATATCTAGAAATTTCATATTTAGTAGACTGTTATTCTGTGAGGTCCTCGAGCCTACTGCTACAAAAAATTGCACATTAACTCCAAATAATATTGCTTGGGGAAAAAAAAGGGACTTTCATAATATAGCTCAAAGATGGAATTTTTTTCCTTTATATCAATGGTAACGCTTGGTAATTGATTCCTGGATCTACCTAGGGTTAACCTAAACACTGAAACCTTAATCTAAAACCATTTTTCATAGTAATAAGTCAACTCTTACTAACTGGAAGTGGCTTTGCTTCAGGCCTCATGTAAATAAAATATAACTAATTTGAGATCTGAGAAGAAATTAAAGTCACACAAAATTTTCCAGTTCTTTTAATTTGATGTCACATAAACCCATATGCAGTATAGCAGAAGGGAATTGCAAACAAAAGCATAAGAAAACACAGAAATTATACAAATTGGAGTATTTTATGTAAGGCAATTAGTCATGGATAATTTTGAGATTAAAATGCCAATAGAAATCAATTGGCAAAATTATTTTTTATTATGTTATTATTATAATGTTGCTGCAAAGTGAGACAATATATCATATAATGCTACTCACACTCTCAGGGTTATTGAAGACTTATCACAATATATTAAATTTTGTTTTCTCTTACACTATATATAGCTTTGATCTTGCAACAGGTTCTTTTGATACATTCATACACTCTGAGAATTCTGACTATACAATTACATACTTTAAATTTAGTAAGTTTAAAAAAAGCAGGCAGATTTTTATAACCTAATATGTAACTATTAATGAGATATCTAGAGGCTGGTCAAGAGTTACAAAAAGAGATTGGAAATATATTGATGAAAAGTAAGTTAAATTGTCCGAAGAATGCACCTAAGAAAGAGTTTCACAGAGCATCTTTTTCTTGATAATGTGACATACTTTTGCAATTTCAGCCTAGGAGGAAAACTACTACTGGATTCTTTCTGATCAAAATATGCAGTTTTCAGAGTAACCAGTATCGAGGATTACCATTTGGATCATAAATAATATCTTTTAAACAAAGCCTAGTTAATATTTTAACCTGTTCATTATCAGTGTTTACCCTTGCAGGTCAATGGAAGCATTACATAATTCAGGAGTGGAAATCTTCAATATGGAAAGAAAATACCTAAATAGCTATAGGGAGTAATGGTACAGGAACCCCTAAAACAACAATTGAAAAGTGAGGTGATGTCGCCTAAGAAAATTATATTGATAAACTCCTTGCTATGAAACATTTAGTTTATTTTTGCTGAGCCACTGTCTTTTTATAAAGCACATACACAAACAGGAGAAAAAAAAAACAGAAAAATGAAACTCAGAGCAGAATTTTCTGTGCAAATTTTCTGAACACTTGTAACTTCTGTGGACGGGTAGTAACCTCAGGATATGCTTAGCTTCTTACATAATCTGTCAAAGGGGCTGGATTATAGCGTGCAGCAGAATACTCTGTTAATTCTGAACCCTGATGAGCATCTTTGGAGCTATAAATAGGTTTACTACTCATAAATATGTTTATTACATCAATAGCCAAGATGAGTGCCTCTGGTGCTGGCATGATCAGCAGCAGAGCATTCTACATGGTGCACACAGAGGGTTTCCTGAGGTGGAAGAACATCAGGAGGAGCCATGGGAGCTGTCAGGAGCCACACACTAACATGAGAGCACTGGATGAGACCTGGCTGGAGCCAGCAGCAGCAGCAGCCAAGCCCCCACATGCATAGAAGAAGGCCTTAGGGATTTAGCTACCAGGAGTGCCACCCACAGGGTGAGCAAACAGGGCATGGCATGTCACTGTGCACAGCTGGGATGGAGCTGTGCCCTGCCAGCCCCACCAGTGAGCAACGGTGTCCACTCAGGGGCAATCCGCGGCACCCTGGAGCTCTGCAGCCACCAGCAGAGGCACAGTGCAGGGTGAGCCTGGCTGTGCTGCCAGGACCTGCTGGCAGCAGTCAGCACAGCGTGGGGATGAGCCCATGTAAAGGAGCTCCTCGGCCCCAGGAGGAGGTGAGTGAGAATACTGGAGACAATGAGAGATAGACCCTATTCCCCAGGGTTCAGAACCGGGCTCTGGTGTGTTTAACATCTTTCTGTGATGCAGATTAGGTGCTGAATGCTCTTTCAGTCAGTTCACAGATTACACTAAACTGGGTGGAAGTGTTGATCTGCTGGAGGGTAGGAAGGCGCTACACAGTGATATGGACAGGCTGGATCAACGGGCCAAGGCCACTTGTATGAGGTTATAAATATGGTTATGTGTAAATACTGCCTTCAGGTCTGACCCCTAAAGTCACTGAGGCGCTGGAGCGTATCCAGAGAAGGGCAATGAAGGTGGCAAAGAGTCTGGAGCACAAACCTCATGAAGAGCATCTGAGGGAGCTGGGGTTGTTTAGCCTGGAGACAACCAGCCTGAGGGGAGACCTTAATGTTCTCTACAACCACTTGAAAGGAGGTCATAGGCAGGTAAGGGTCAGTCTCTTCTCCCAAGTAACAAGTGACAGGATGAGAGGGAATCGTATCGAGACAAGCCGGGGAAGGTTTAGGTTGGATATTACGAAAAATTTCTTCACCCATAAAATGGTCAGTTATTGACTGTTAAGTCTAGTTCAATGCAGTAAACAAAATTCATATGTACTTTTACCATACTGAAAATATTAGAGGGATCTCAGAATTTGTGGAGATGTCATGGGTTTTTAACCTATCCACTGAAGAGCTAATGTTTCAACCATTGTTTAGAAATCCAAAATCATCAAAGACGAAATAGTCTCACTCTTCTTTAGATATAGAAAATATAAAATAGATAGAAAATAGAGATATTTCCTCTTAAGACTGAATGGAAATAAATAATTTATAATAGTCAAATGGGCTAATGAGTTCCAGAAAGTTTCTTTTACAGTATGTGATTATTAAAGATAAAGCACTTTATTAACAGATTTAAATAGTGTAATATTTTTCATAGTCTAGAATGAGAAAAGCCTGAAATGTAAAAACTTCCTAGTTCAGATGACCCAGTAGCAGCAATACAAAATAGTTTGCAAGACAAAGGCCAACCGTTCTATTTCAGGATGTTTTATTATTCTGTCATGTATCTGATTTTTCAACACGGGCTTAGTTTCTAAAATTGTTTCCTGAAAATTTAAATAAACTTTGTGAGAGTTGCTGTTGAAACTGCAGTGTTGCAGCCAATTTTTTACTGTTAAGAATGCTAAATGAGAAAAGCTGGATTAAGCCCTGCAGATACATTCTACAGTGTTTGTTGAACAGCTTAGATTTAATATGTGAGTTAGCAACAGATACATCACAGCACACTGGGGACACTTTTAAGAATTGTTATTATTCCTGTTTATTGGTGTGGTTTTTCTGCAGTTTAATGTACTGTGCAGTAGAGTAATTGCTTTCAAGAAAACAGTAAGTATTAACCCCCAGTGAGGGTGTTCTATGGGAAAATATGTTGTCTAAAATTAACAGGCAATGATATATTTTTCCTCTAGGTTCACTTAGCTGTTTAGTTTTATCACATTTTATCCTTTTTATGCTTGAAGAAATCTTTTGTATTAACTTTGCTACTTGAACAGGTCCAAGCCATAAACTCAGGTAGATTTATTACTTTTTTCACCATTACATTTATCAGGCTTTTGTTATGGGGAGAAACAAATATACACAAATATCTTATTTACCATACTTCCAAGAGGTGCAAGAACATCAAATGGAATTGTTATCATATAAAGAAATAAATATGGTGCAATTTAAAGAGCATTTAATTTTTTCAGCAGAAAAACTAGTTTGAGATGGAGTACTTGTATCCAAAAGGCCGTGGAATCAGCTCATGGAAAACTTAAACGATACTTCTTCCTCAGAACCAATAGTATACAGGGGTATAGGATGGCTTGCATCATAATCTGCTGATTTTAACTTCCCAACACAAATTACCATGCTGGATATTTTGGAAACCAGGAAAAGGTTGAAGTCATCCAGAGAAGTTCCTCTTTAATTGCTTTGTTAAGACAACCTCAAAGTATGATTAGTGCCTTAAACTACTTATTAACCAACTTGGCATCATTACTTGAAAAAGTAAAAACCTTACCATAAAATAAAATAAAATAATAATAATAAAGACCTTTTTAACAGTACAAAATTGCATCAATTGGTGTTATTTAACAGCATTATTTGACAAAAAGTTGTTTGACATTTCTGAGAAAGATGATATGCCAAAGAGTTTTGAATGCTCTTTAGTATTATAACAAAATGCTTTCTATTATTATGATGAGCATTTCTTCATGGAACTTTACATGTTATTGCTCACATAATGGTCTTTCACTGCTATGAATTCAGCTCCTAAATTCTTTCCTATCTGTCAGATGATGCTTCCCACTTAAAGACTCAGAAAACTGTGGGAGTTTAAATTTGATTTGTTAGAAGGCCACATTAGGTTATTCACTGAGTATATTTACTTTGAAGAATGGATATCTGGGAACTAGGTTGTAAAATATTAAAACAAATAATTGAAAAAACTTTAATAAGCATCTGCTTATCTAGTAAAAAAAGGCTTGTCAGCAAAATCCTTACAAGAGGTCACTTTAAGAGTGATTGTTGAATTTGATATTGAAAATCTAGAAACACATTCAGACCTTAAAAAATAATAATCTAAATATAGAAGATTTGACAATTTAATGTATCTTAGAATTCAGGCACTCATTTGCTCTTACAATCAAATATCTTAACTCATTATTTAGAAATAGTTTATCCTAAAATGGAAGAGCTTTTAGCTGCAGATATTCCTATTTTTATTTTCAAATCTCATTGAAATCAAAGACATCCAAATTTAAAAGAAAATAAAAGTTAAATTATAGAAGAGCAATCTGTTTCAGGCAGTAAACAAGTCAGAATCTTTATATTTTCTTTCCAAAGTGGAACTGGTCATTTAAAAATCTATTTAGTTTTTCACTTATCTTCAGTTTAACTAATAGTTCTTATAAAAAAGAAAAACTTTACTAACTGGTATAATCTCTGCCTATTTTATGTCATTCCTGTTTTTAGTTTTCCTCCTGCTGCTGCTCTGTGAAGGAAAACATGGCCCTTCACATAGTGAGGACACCTTTGGAAATTGTCTGGAAGCAACAGAAACATTGTTTCCCCTTCCCTGAGAGCTACCTGAAGAGGGTGGTGCTCACCATCACATTTTTGACAAACACACTAATACTTCTGCTCAGATATATGCTTCAGTGATAATAGCTCTAACACACTATCTGCAAGAATCCCCCCAGGAAGCAGTTTAAAGGTTTACCAGTAACTGCAGTTTCTTAGTTTACTTAAAAAAAAAAAAAAAAAAAAATTGGTATACCTAAATCCAAACATGTAATAATAAAACTACAGTTCAGGATGCATAAAAGGATTTACGCATCAGACAATTAGATCAATTGGTTTTTTAAGTATCGTGGTTAAGATGTCAGTTTAGAAGCAGAGCTACAAAGCAGTGAATGAGGCCCAGACACTCCCATTTTTTAAATATTACTTTTATGGGGTCAACCAAACGTCATGCAAGGAAAAGATTTTGTGGTGAACAGTTTAGGACTGTTATGTTATATCTATTTAACTAAAGGAGGTTTTTTTGAAGTGTCTTATAGAATCAGGAATTTAAGAGTTACTCTTTTGTGTTTAGCTTAAGCCATTTCCCAAATTCTTTTAAGTCAAAGCAGTAAATGTGTCTTCAGCTATTTTTCAGGATTTAAATTGAATTTTCACTTTTAATTCAGTTGCTAACTCTCACCAAAAGGAAGAGGATAACTGTATTGTAGCAAATCACTAACTTCTATTATTTTAGGAAAACAGAAGTACAGAATTATTTCATTTTACCATACTTTGCAGAATACATATTGATTTTGCATGCTCAATATTTCTAATGTGAAAGTATCTCAATAATTATTTCCACTAGATAAAATGCAAATATTTCTTATTTGTCCATGACTAGCACAATGAAGACACCTCTCAAGAAACAGAACTCCTGCTGCCTCTAAGGCCAGAGATCCCTAAACCCAGAAATTCAAATGATTAAGCAGAAATATTTCCCATAATGCCACTGATAGCTATGACTGCTGCTTCATAACAAAATCAATACAACACCTTGCTCTAGCAGTGCATGTCATCTAGTGCAACATAATCTGCTAGGACAGTGCCAGGGCATAAAAAAAACACATAATAAATATCCAAATGTATTCCCTCAGACTGAAACATGGTATAAAATTTTCATAAACAACACAGACTCCAAACGATCAGACAAGTTCATGGCTTGAACATCTACCAAAAGCAGATATTTATATTCAGAGACTCTTCAGATCTGAGAATAATTTAATACACACTTTACACAATTCACCATCCCACAATCTGCCATCCTGTTGCCACTTGTTTTTGAAAGGTTCTTTACTTAGATTTTTTTATTCACTAAAATTTGTAGCTGGGCTGCAAATGTTGCTGTCACTATTTGCTACTGTCCTGCTATTCAAATGGTGAAGTTCCTCAGCCACACACCAAGTGAACAGGGAAGGCATTGTGGATGAAATAATATGTAATTAAATAAATAATAAAGGAAAAAAAATATATATATAATACTGTGACGTAAGAAAGATATGTGTTGCACTGTGCAGTAGGAACATATTCATTGTGGAGTACAGGGACTAAAGAAGGCAGGGTGAGGTAACTTGAGGCTGACTAAGTGTGATCACATCTTTCAGTCACTTTTACCTGATGAGAAATGAGGAAGGATGAAAATAATAAGTTTGTATGTTGAGATTGCCATGTGATTCTACAGATTTAAATGTATGAAAAATTTGGATCAGAAGATTTTTGAGGTACACAAAAAAAAAAACATGATAAGGATTTGACAGTACAAAATGCAGAAAATTTTGAGGCAACAGTAAATGGAATAATATTCATTGAAATATTATCTTTCAAAAAGAATACTAAATTCCTCTCATGCTGTGTATGTGTTGAGTCCTCAACAAAAGCACTTAACGTGGACAGATAAATAAGGCAAAAAGTTGGAAAGAGAGCCCAGATTAATCACACAAACGATCTATATTCTTTGAATGAAGAGAAAGAACCCACACATTCTTTACAAATGACCCACTAATGAAATGGAAGCAAGTTCATTACAGATGCAGAATCTATAAAAACATTACTTTATTAAAATCTCCTGTAATTATATAATTTATATATATATATATATATATATATATATATATAAAATAAAAAAAAAAAACTCCTAGAGGAGTGAGAAGGATTTTGTACATGGAAGAAAATCAAGAATAGTACTGAAAAGAGGTAAAAGGGTCACTACTCGAAAAATTAAAATAGCTCAAATTTCTTACTCAGTTCTGTGAGCGTGTGAACAACACTGGAAGCAGCACAGCCAGAGTGTGTAATTCTCCAAGGGCTAGACTGAACTTGTGTTCTACAGTAATCTTGCTTTGTATCTATTTTGTCTGGCTATAAATTGATGCTAGGAACAGCTTAAAGGAGGGAGATCTCTTCCGTTTAAAGCTGACACTTCCCTGGATCATGATCTTTTGTTCGAGTACCTTATCAGTATGGAATGAAGGGCTGCACTAGAAAGATCTGCTACTTTCGGTCTCATTCACACATGCAGCACCAACAGAGAAACCAAAAACATCCTGCAGCTTTGCAGAAATTGAAACCATGATGTTATAAGACCGTTTTAATGAGTACAATTGTTCACAGCTCCCTATTCAGCCCATCAGATTAATGATGGGTTGACAGGGTCTGCTTTTCTCAAAGTATATGACTAAAATGAGCTAATGAAGTGACAAAGACCCTACAATAATGCCGGCTGCATCAAAACAAATAAAATACTCTACTATGCTATTATGGCCCTGATATGAGCTCAAGCTCACTGTCAAATTCTTATATATTCTAAATTTTTATTATAGCTCCTTTTTATTATGCCTTCTTGTGTGGGTTACCAGAATTTTATTAGTCACTTCTCAACTGTCCTGTTTATTTTCACTGAATATATTTACCTGAGTATATAAGGTACAGTGAATACACATTGTATAAATTCTTTTGACTCGAGTCTTGGAAATTTTTTTCCCATTTTGAAGACGCTTTCTTTATGCTTTGCTAATACATATTTGTGCAATCTCTTTTTAGAAATCTTCCAGAATGCTTAGAAATTTCCACTTCATGACAGTTATCTGAACCTACTCCAGCGTTTCATTATCTTACTTTTGGAAAGATTTTCCCAATAACTTGAACTCCTTCTTCATTGAAACCTCTAGCTTTTTGTGTCAGCCATAGCAAATTATTGTTTCTTATTGTAGCATCAGCAATGCTGAAATATATTCCTCATGTGATTTAAGTAAAATGACTGATGAAAAGCAGTTAACCAGCAATCTCTGAATTATACATACAGAATCAAACTGGGAAATCACAAAGTGTTTGTAAACATCTACAGATTTCATTAGCCTTGTATGAGTAATCCCCAGAAATCCTCACCCTCATCTGCTGCCTCACTCGCCAAATATTCTTGGTTATGTGCCCTTGTCCCTACTGTCTCACAGGAGACTTGGGTTACTAATTCTACCCACCGCTTCCAGAAGTACCTTCACTTACTTACCTACACTTTTGGTTAGAGATGGAAGGGTGGCTTCTAATTTTGTGTGCAGCCACGCTGCTCCCCACAGCCCACTAACCCACATACCAGTGAGGAAGCACCCTGAGAGGTCATATACACAAATCTGATTTGTGAGCCTCTATTTGTTCCCCTCCTTAGGCTCAAAAGTCCATTTAGATTTAAACTCCTCATGGCATTCAAAGGGAAATATGTTCAGACAGACCTAGGAAAATGTTCACATGGAGCCCAGCCAGATTACTGTGCTGTTGTGCAATATCCACTGTCACAAATTTCTGTGCTTCTTCTACATGTCTTTTCAAACTGACTAATTTTTTCAGAAGAAACCTCTCAACCTACACAGCCTACTTTTCCTTCATAGACTGGAATTAAGTTTCTTTGACTTAGATATTTTTTTGAAAAACTCAATATGACTCTTCCTAATCTATTTTTCCCATTTGTTTACATATAGCTATTTGATTATGTCCTTCTTTAAAGCATATTTGAATTTTCCATTATTCGTAGATGTTATAGTCAAAGTTGTGTTATGGGTAAAAGAGAAGACATGACACTAAGAATCATTATTAGGCCAATTATGGCCTAATAAACATATCAAATTATCTGATATAATATGTAGGAGTCCTATACAACTATAAAAGTTGTATAAAACCTTCCAGTTATTTAGCCCCTTTCTCTGGTGCCAAGTCACTCTCCCAAAAATTGTTAGGTCCTAATTCTGTCACTTCAGTTTTGCTCAAAGAGAAGGAAGAGGAAGTTACTAAAAGAAATTAATATGCTAAGATATTTGCTGTGACCTCATGGTGATGACTTCTACCTTCTCTCTCTTGGGGGAGTGGGATGTAGAAGTTCCTTTCATATCACTTGTACTCTGCCTGGGTTTCACTCTTTCCCTGTTTTTCCTGAGGGAAAAGGTGCTCAAAAGCATGCTTCTTAGATTTGCTGCTCTAACTTACATGTGACACATACACATGCTAGCTCATCTGAACACTACTTGCTCCTCAGATTCATACACCTTAACTCTATGGAACAGGGTTTAATTGCAGGAATTTAATAATATTTAGCCCCTTTGTTAGACTGTGTAGAAAATATGGTGGCATCAAAAAGGGGTGATATTTTTCTAGGTCACAGTCATTAATAAAGAGGAAAGTCTATACTTCATGAGGGGTAGTTTTATGTGGCATGAAGAGCTATATGTGTGCACACCATACACTATAGTGTTCATTAGACCATGCTGTATGTTCTCTCACTACTTGAGAAAAATTCTTCAAGTAATTGGTTTATTTTAGGACAACATGAAGGAACCTTAAGCCAGTCTCTTCCCTACAAAAAAGCCACACCCAGGAGAAATCAGTAGTGTTAGTGAAAAGAACTGCACAGGATACCGAAGAATCACAGAAATCTTCTATTGACCAATGATGAATAAAATGTAGTCTCCAAAGCATAAATCTAAACAGTATGTCAGCTGTGTATATGACTCCTACACGCTCCATTTCTTACTAATGTTTAAGCACCAAGACACCTGAAGAAATATTTAGGATTAGGAAACACATTTTAACTAATAACAAGGGAAATAATTAAGTTGAATGGTGGAACACATTTATAGACAGTGACATTCACTTGTGTGTGGACTCCCTTGAAGAATGCTGCAGGAGTACCAATGTGTTTGGAAACATAAAACTGGAGAGGACAAAGCATTTCAAATTGTGTTTAGGGAATAATTTTTCATTAGTAGTAAGATGAGCTGCATTATACTTTGATGGAATTCTTCCATCTATGAGTCAAATTATCCTAGGTATCAAGTATATATAAAATATCACTAAGTGTTGAAGAAAATTTGTATATACCATGCAGAATCTTAGATTCTCTTGGTTTATATTTTATTCTTTTTTATATAAACAGAACTCTCATTTTACAGTCTATCCATGAAGACAAAACCGCAGTTTTTAATTAAATTCAATCCAATAAATTCTTCTTTTCTTGTCAGAACATAAATTTTTATTTTGAACTCTCTGTTAAACTTTGTTGTTACTTAGAAAATAGAATCTAACTTTATGACTATGTTTATAATTCAAGATACAAGACCCACTTTTCTAGTAGAGTACATTATTAATGTTTTTATTAGCTTTTCCAATTGTCTGGCAACAGACCAAAAAGCATTTCTATATAAATTATAATTTCTGGCATTCAGGCAGTTTTTCCTATTGTCTTTTGAGCAATGATTATCAGCAGAGTGCGAGATGAGAACAAACCTGTTTAGCAGCTGGAAATAACTACCAACTTATAGTTGTAAATTAGGAATTATATTTTTTGTTCTGAACTAAACCAGTGAGGCATGGAATAACAGAGTATTTTAAGCTGATTTATTAATCTGAAATGTGGATTTAATTAACTCTTAATCTATCTGTAAAGCACTCTACAAAGACCCTTTCACTCAAGAATCTTAAAGTAGCAATATCAGTAGCAGAGATGGCAGCGATGTACACACAAGGTTAAGATAACAAACTAGTTTGACTTTATCAGAGGAAAAAATATTGCTTTAGCACTGGTCACTGAAACATGCACTCCTACATGCTATGACATAATTACATTTATTCAGCTGGACAGATTTTCTTATCATTAGCCCTTGTTTACAACTGTAATAAATTTTCATGTCTCAGCCAAACCTTGCAGCACATGGAAGGACTAGAGGAATTGCCTATGACCTGACTGGAAAAAATAGTTACCAGAGAGCAATGAAAATCTTACCAATTAGCATAAATTATTTTTAAAGGGGATACCTTTTTGGGAGCTTCATCAGATATCCTATTATTCAGAGGTAGCTTATTGTAGTAAATGAAAAAAATCTAACCTTTCTAATTAGATGGGGATTTCTGAAATTCTGAAAACCACTTTCTCAACTATAGGATTTTGAAACCATGTATGCCTCCTTTCAGTGGGAAAAAAAAATATTCTACAAAAAACAAGGCATAGTGCAGAGTGAAGGGAGAACCTTTTTGGTTGCTATACCAGGTTGCATTGCACACAACCTAAAGATGTTCTCTCCTTTTTTGAGAAAGAGAGATCTCTCCCTGTCCTTAACCAAGGAGCCTTTTCTTGCATTTTCTGTCCTCTGTCCAGCTGAGGAGGGGAGGGATAGAGCAGCTTTGGTGGGCATTTGGATCCCATCTGGAGCAAACCCACCACAGGCCTTTCAGTAGCCCCAATTCCTTGAACTCATACAGTCACGTACTGTGTCTCTATAGTTTCTAGTATTAGATGTGAACCAGATAATACCTTTCCAGCAAAGTATTTATATTCCATAAGGCTGCAATTTTTTTCCATAGCTAAATAGCTAAGTATTCTCTTTGTAGTTCTTTCCAGAATATGTCTCATATTGGACATTTTGTCTGGGACAATAGATTCTTCAGTTTGTTTTTATTTGCTCTGTCCTCTCCTCAGCTTCTGACATTTTTAGCTTTTAAGTTTATGTATTAGTAACAAAACCAAGATGTCAAAAATACATTTCAGTCTAGAAGAGGCAAAACTAGAAACATTTCCATTGTTATGGGTTTGTTTTTTTTTCAAACGGAAGGAAGACATATTTTCAGGGATTAAAAAACCCCAAAACAAACCACTTTTTGACATTAATTTCTACTTTTAGAGAATTTGCAATAAAATCAAATCATAGAATCAAAGAGTGTCTTGGGTTGACAGGGACCTTAAAGATCAACCACCCTGCTGTGGGCAGAGGCATCTTTCACTAGACCAGGTTATTCAGAGCTCCATCCAATGTGGCTTTGAATACTTCTGAGGCTGGGACACTCACAGCCCTGAGCAGAAGTGGTGAGCTGTAATTTTTTCCCTCATATAAGAAGAAAGTGATGTTCTACTGGTTTCACATAAGTTTTATATTTAAGAGAAGTGGAAAAGGAATTTCTTCTGCATTTGGGCACATCCTAGAGCATCTTAACCACATATATCCCTAGATTGTTGCATGAATATTGCATGGATACATGATAGCTTTTTAAAAGATTTTTGAGACCTCTGGAAATGAGGTAGTCTTGGCTTAAAATTTGGTTTACTAAAAGAAAATGAACTGATTCCCTTATTTCATATAAGTTCCCTATACATTATGTTACCCCAAAAATTTTTACCTAGTTTGAAGAAAAATAGTATTTATTCCATTCCTTCTTTTCTGTACAACTCTTTCTCTCTGTTTGTATTCTGTACTTATTTTTCTACCTTCCCAATTTTTTTTTTCTCTACAGGACAATTAGTACCCCTAATAATATATGAACTGGAAAACCGTGTCTCAGTTTTGGAGTCAGTATGCATAGTCTGCTGGGTTCTTTAGTGATAAGTCTGTGCACATGTTCTGTCACAGAAATTATTCTGAAGTGATTGTTTCCAGTGGACCTTGCTAATCTTCAAAACATCTGCTTCTTTCATAATTCCCACATGAAATTCTGTCACAAATAAAGAAATCTATATGATATCTAAGTTATGCAGGAATACTATTCATCTTAGTGTGTTTCTGTGCTTAGTTTTGGGTAGAAACAAAGACAACCACTGCAGCAGACACCCCAGTCTTGCTCCATCCAAGATCACGCTTGCATGATCCATTCAGATGTGCAAAGGTAAGCTCTCAGGAAAAACTTTCACATTCTTCCTTGTCACTCTTTTGTGCTTCCAACAGGAGAGTAAAAATTTAAGCAACCTTATACCAAATCATTCTCTATTATCTCATCTTTATCCCTCTGATCAGTCCTGCATATACTTACTCTATGTCTCTCAACATGAAAGTCGTATCACTGCTCAAAAAACCCCATGTTTGATGCACTATAAGATATCTAATTTGCATTTTTTCCAGACACAGTGCATCTGTAGCCCATGGTCAACTAATAAGCTGAGGTTTTTGTCTTCCTTTCTTTCCACATTGTAAGATCTCAGTTTCTAGTAGAAACTGTTCTTAGTCCCCAAGTGTATGACCCTGGCCCTTGCGCTATTGAATTATATTCTACCTCTACTTCTTCTATCCTCATTTATATCAATAGGAATGTGCTGAAAATATTTCCCTATGGAGACTGGGTTTCCTTTTGTATTATTAACTTTATCAAAACTAAGGAAATACTTAAGAAATTTGCTTTGCTTTACACATCTATCCATAATTCCAAATTTTGCAAGGATCATATAGGCATTATAAGTTTTTTGGATTTGTTTAATTATCTCAACTCACAAAACCCCCATATCCTCTCTGCCTCCCCCTAGAAGCCTGGTGCTTACATAAAACACTTACTTAAGGAATTTTAGGCTACAAAAAAACCACATTCACATCTGATGTGCTAATTTATTACTTTATTTCCCTTGTTCTGTTCATCTGTTCACCAAAAAGCAGGAAGAGTCAGCTTCATTTGATGCCTTAATAACCTCATTTAGGATCAGACAATAAAGATTTTCCCATCCCAATGCATGCTGATAGGAAATTAATTTTCAGTTATTGTTATTTAATGAATGAAAGAAATAAGACCTTTAGAGGGAAATGGACAAAAAACAGAGAGATTCGTGTTTATGTTTACATTATTATATGCCTGACTAATTGTTGAACAACAAATTAATTTTTCATTCAGGTGATATAACCCAGCTTAAGCAGTCCAAAGCAGAGATGAGGTACTAGTAAACAGTCAGCAGGAACTGTTCCTGTAGGCTCTGGAATGACTACCCAGGTGCTTTAGCATGCTCTTTAGGACAGTAGAAGCAGGCACTGTGCATGGATCTAAGGGTGCTGCTCAACAGCAGCTGAACATGAGCCAGCCTGTGCCCAGGTGGCCAAGAAGGTCAGTGGCATCTGAATCAGCAATAGTGTGGCCAGCAGGACCAGGGCAGGGATCGTCCCCCTGTACTCCCTACTGGTAAGGCTGCACCTTGAGTGATGGGATCAGCTCTGGGCTTCTCCCTTCAAGAAGAACATTCAGGAGTCCAGAGAAGGGTAAGGGACCTAGGGAAAGGTGTGGAGCACAAGTCTTATGAGAAGCAGCTGATGGGATGTTTAGCCTGGAGAAAAGGAGGCTTGGAGGAGACCTTATCACTATCTACAACCCTCTGAAATGAGGGTGTAGCCAGGGGATAGGCTCTTCTCCCAGGTAACAAGTAACAGTGTGAGAGAACACAGTCTTAAGTCATGCCAGGGAATGATGACGTTGGACATTAGGAGGAATTTCTTCAGAGAAGGGCTGATGAGACATTGGAATGGGTTGCCCAGGGAGGTGGTGGAGTCACTGTCCCTGGAGGTGTTTAAGAAAAGATGGGATGTGGCACTCAGTGCCATGATCTAGTTGATAAGGTGGTGTAATGTCACAGGTGGGACTCAATGATGTCAAATTTTTTTCCCCACCTAGCTGATCCTGTAATTCTAGGTGGTCAGGTGCCAAAATGAGTTCAGCAGAACAGATGTGCAGAGAGTTTCATCCCATCCAACCTGTGTGTTGTGAGTGCTCTTCAACACACGAACTGTGACATACAACCTCATTGAAAGATTCAGTTCTGTGCAGAGGCTTCGCCTTTATGCAAAGACCATTAAATTGGAATGGTTGGGTTTGGGTTTTCCTTACTGATCTCCTGGAGTATCCCTGTAGTAAGGCTGGTACACTTAGCTAGTTTCTCCACACCAGTTTTGAGAAAACTTTTCCTCAGGTAGGGTTACCAGAGAGTCAAATAGGTATAAATACAAGTAGTTAATGCAATAGGTACAAATACAAATAGTAATGCAGATTTAGAATGAAACAGAGAGGACAGTACTCCTGTAGTCTGAATTCAGTCTGGCCCAGTTTTGCCCAGATATCTTAGGCTGATATATCTATATCAAACTAGTTTTGTTTGGGGTTTTATATTTTTTAAAAATCTGAATAAAATTAGTGTGATTCAACAAGGAATCTGGCAGTATACATAGGCAAATATATATATGCAAATATGTAAAATCCTATAAATTATACTTATTATTTAAAATATTATATTATTTATATTATCTTAATTATATCATATTATATTATATTACATTATATTAAGTACATTATATTAATTATATTACTATATTGTAAATGATGTATATTATATTATTTAAATTATTTTATAAATTATCAGCAAATGCCACATTCTGAAATTTAAAGCATATCTGAAATAAGATTTTTCTCTTTCTATGACTAGTTTCAGAAATATGTCTTTGAGAGGTTAGCTTAATCTACATCATATTGAAGATGGTGTCAGCAGCTGTTAGGAGTGGTCCAGTGTAAATAAAGCTGAGTTGCAGATTGTGGAACAATTGTGTCAGAAATTTAAAATTGAAGACTTGAATTTTTACTACAAACAGTGATTCATAATAACCCCCTATAACCTTGAAATGTTTTGTTGGCTTTTAGAAACAACAGAAGTAAAAATTGAGTAGGTCCTTCACCTACTCTAAATTGGCAATAATTTGTAACTGCTTTTTCAGGGAAGCAGATAATTTGCTAGTGTTATCCACACAGTGAAATTATATGTTTAATTTCCCTTAAGTTCCAAAGCTATAATAGCTTCCATTAAAAATAATAGTTTAATATATTGCTTATTTACAACTAGAAAATATACATAGAGGGATACACTCTGCATCAGGGAACAGAATGTATATAGGACTTACATCCAGCCATACTTGGGAAAGTCAGACCATTTTAATTTCTAGTAGCAATTCAAGCAATCGTTAAACTTTGTCTGACCCATGATTTCACACAATTTTTAAAAAAGGAAAAAAATATTAAAAAGACTGCAACACTAACTTGGTAACAGCGTAATCTTTCACTACTACATAATTTAGGGAGATAACTCTATGACAGCCCAAATGTACTGCCAAAATAATGTTTCTGAACAACAGTTTGATATCTGTTGATTTTATTTTACTAATATTTTCATTGGAAAACGTTGTCAATCATGTCAGTAATAAATATAAATATATCCACCATAAGACACATTTAAGAATATATTTGTTGTTTAGTCATATACCTGTCATTCTATGAAGCATTTCAAGTTACATTACTGCTTGTTAATAATACCAAAAAATAATGCCAAATGTTCTGGAAGCAAGTCACACAAAGTACAATTCTCTAAACTGTGCTCTTCTTTCTCTGTTTCTTATACCAATTATTCTTTGCTCTATGTCAGCGCAGTGTAATTTTAGAATGAGTAACTATATGTAAGAAAAGGAAATCTTAGTCTCATTGCTTCTCTTTAGGTTGGAACAGCTTGCAGCTAATTTTGTCATAGTTTGTTTCCAATTTTCAATCACGATCAGTAATGTTGTCAATGCTGAAATATAAATCACATGTAATCCATAGAGTTTAGCTATATCCTTTTCTGTTGGAAATAATATTTTTTATGTCTTCGATCCTAAATAAAGAAATACTTGCAGCATTTAGGGGGGAGTTTGTTTGATTTGGTTAGTTGGGGTTTTTGTTGGTATATGTTCAAGTATTTTTTGCTGTTTATTTACAACTGAGTAGACCCTTTAGCAGATGCCAGTTCAATTACCTTAATCTTTCTGTGATGTAAAAGGTAGGTGCTCAGAGCTAAACCTAGAAAGGAAACATAAACATGCTTTCCACTCAAGCTATAATTTAAGCAGCTGTGTGGTCAATATTTTGTTTGTAGATATGTTTTTGTGGGTTTTCTTCGAGTCCATTTAAAACTACCAAGAAAGAGAAATTTATCTGCTATAGTCTTATGTTATTTGCTGATAACATGGATTAAGTTCTTGTATCATAGTGGGAGGAAAAAAACCTGAAAAAAACAAACCAAATATCAAGGAATAGTTTAACTGTAAAATGTTAGATCCACACTTTAAACTGGATACTATCTATACAGTGGAATTTGTATAGGGCCTTAATTGCCCATATAAAACCACATAAAGATTCCTCTGATAACAACATTACCTGAAAGATAAAGTCATTCAGTATGATAGAAGGATGTGTCACCAGCCTTGCATCCACCTGTCCTCAAGATGGTCCCAGAAGCAGTTCTATGTTCAATAGTGCAGCAAACTCATCAGCCAGTTTCTAAATAAGCCAAGGGAAAAGAACTGCTCCTTGAGAACATAAAAGGCTTACAGGATTCTATGCTTTGGGAAGCCTGTTTTTTAGAACAATTAGCAGCACGTCACAGTGTAAAACTTGATCTCTCCTAGGCACTTGAGCCATTTCTCAGACGTTGAAAGACTGAATAACTTTTGGTGTGTAGGAAAAGGCACTGGAACAAAATGGCAGTAAAGTGGGCTGTGAGCAGCAAAGATACAACACTTGAGGAAAGTTTTATAAAGGTGCATGTAGAGCCAACACCAACAGAAAACTTCCCCAAAGAGAGATTGAAGACTAATGAATGAACACTGTATAATTTTTGGAAAGATCTTTCAATAGAAAAAAGAAAAAGTAAAGCAATAACAAATCTAGAATTACAGAAACAAGGAACCTCTGTAAGAATAACACAGTCATGGCCAGCTAGTGACTATGGACATAGCTGGAGAGCAAAATTCAGAAGAGGCTGTGTTTTCAGTTTTGTTTTGTTTTGTATTGTTGGCTGGGGGGGAGGAAATGGTGGGAGGGGGACAGGAGGGAGGGAGGGAGGGAAAGAAGGAAGGGTTTATTAACATGATCCCTTCTGTAAAAAAAAATAAAATACATTCTCTGCCCTGTTGTCCCCAAAAAATGACATGAGGGAAAATAAAGTATAACAAATAAACGTGTGGCAGGGTCATTGGTAAGGTAATAAAAAAAAAAAAAAAGAGAAATTACCAGATAGAATTTATTAAAAGATAAAAGACCACCTTTGGGGGCCTAGCAACATCATACAATGCTCTAGACAGATTCTAAGCAGCAGCCATCCAGAAGCCATGGACATATCCTTAAAGTTGTATTTTTGTGTCACTCAAGAGAATAAAACCCTTACTCCATTTTTATTACCTATCTTACTAATAAATAAATACCTTATTTTCTAAATATTTTATTTGCTTCTTGTTTTTATAATAAGTCACCATAAAAAGTACACTAATTAACAGAGTAAGATTTATTCTTTTAAAGGATAATAATGAACTGAATATTTGGGAATACAGTAGTGGATCAAGGCTTGTGGGGTCAATCAGAACCTTTAAAGTAATGAGTTTATTCTTAATAAGACCATGATTTACATTATATTGTAAAATTATATCATTTTTACCCAGAAAGAATAAGGAAAAATCCTTAAATTTTGAATTTTGTTCTTAATTGAGAGAGTGTAAATAAATACCTTGCTAAACAGCAGATGAAGATTTCATTATTTATATCTTGATCTACATCTTTTTATTACAAATTTGTAAAATAAGACCTCATAGATTGTGGCTTAAATTAATAAACCACATGAAGCATTCTGCAACTCTTTTTGAAGTGGGAAAAAAAATTCTCATTCAAACACATAGATTTTCAGAATGGGAAATGCAGACCAAACACAGTGACACTGCTCTTTATGGAGTGGGGATCAAAGTCAGACTCTCATAATTATATCAACATGAACACAACAGCTACCCTGTGCATCACTCGCTTCTACAAAGCTGCTATTAAAACTGAATGAACTCCTCAGAACCCCTTAGCAGCTGAGATCAGTTTTGGATGTTCCTTTTGTTTTTTTCATAATTTATCCCAGATTGCTGTAGGTCAGTAGCAGAACAGAAATGAGAATGGTGAGCTTGCCAATTATTCTTCTGGGCAAGTGCTCTTATCTGAGTACAGGAAGTGTTATATCAGTAAAGGTGATAAGGTTGAGGTACACAATAGGCCTTTTCCTTAATTCAGCAAAAAAAAAAAGACAAGGCATATTCTACTGACTGCCAGATAATTCCTCTGTGGCGTTCTCTGTGAAACAAAGAACATATACAACAGAAATTGCAACTTATTGCAAATTATTTTAGAAAAATCCAAGAACGCAGGAAAAATTTTATTCTTATAAGAATGACAGAATTGTACGGATAGAAACCAACCCTCTACATGTCAAAAGATAACTACATATGTCACTGAGAACATTTATTTCTCCCTCTTTCAAGAACTTTCCAGTTCAAAATTTCTGGACGAGTGTGCTTTGCTTTAGCATACCCACTGGGATTCCATGCAGATTTTGCAAAGTCAAAGTCTGCATTAAGAAGCCCTGCTTACCACATGATTAAAACCATTTTAATACAGCTTCCCTACCCTTCCCTTTCCAAACAGAAAAGTGAGTAAGACATCCAACAGAATTGATAGCTTAATGAGTTTATTTAAAATACTATTCTGAACCTATTCAGTCCGTCCCCATTTGGCCTGTATTTGTCCATTTTGGGGGAGATAGAATGAAAATTGAGAACTGGGTTCACAATTATTAGTTATCAATTGCATTTATCATGTGTAGAAACTCTACATTATGATAGTTTATATTTCTAAAACTGTGTTTTCATTTTATTATTTAATCAGGCATTACTTTAAAATTTAAGTGAAACAAAATTTTCATTTGTTTAATGAAATAGAACTGAATTGTTCTAGTCACATATTTTATGTACAGATATGCTGATAAACCCTTTTCATCATCAATAATCTCCCTATATAACTAGGCACCATGCATAGGCAGAACTTCATTGTAAACTGGCCAGACTGAGTATAACATTAACAATATTATTTTGCAAAAGTTTATACTAATCAAGTCTCTTGTCTCTCACTCCAGCATGACTGAGCACAAATATAATACAAAATATGATCTGTACTTATATTCTTTAAATCATGTACAATTGGCCACAGTTTCCACAAAGGAAGACATCTGTTTCATAAATCCATGGGCATATGGAATGTTGGTTTTAGTTTCATTGAACTCAAAAGTTTTATATCATATTAAATGTAAAAAATGCTGAGTATTAATCTGACAGATAAAGAATCAGAGAAAGTGTCTTCATCAATACAGGCAAGTATCCTAGTACCTGGGATAGTCTAAATACTGGACACAGCTTGCATAAACATAATTTCCTTACTAACAGCCTTTTCAGCAATCTTTTATCACAGTGCACCCCAAGTGAAGCCAATAATTTCATAATTCTGAAATACATTACACAGTTTACTTATTTTTGAAGAATATCTATTTCATAGAGCCTGTCATTGTCTTTACAGTTGTGTACAATGGTATTTTTTTTGTAGGCAAAGCTTGAGACAGACGCTACTTAACAGATTCCATATTAACATCTGAGTAGACATTATTGTTTATATATTACATGCTTGACCACTGATACCAATTTGTTGTAATGACAATTTTATTTTTTTTTTTAGGAATAACTCCAAATATTTATCAAGTGTTTTATGATCTAAAGCAAATCCAAGATAACAGACAAAAGATTTTATTTTAAAATTACCTTTAATAGACAACTGACTACAATTTCAAAGTCATCAAACCAATGCATCAAAGAATGGATATTTAAAATTTAACACTGGTCATTAAGTAAATCAGTGGAAAATCATAAAAAGAATGTAAGCCAGGGAATCAAATTTGACCATAAATTGTGCTACTTGGACTTATAGTTATCTATTACTATGTCCTTCTGAAGAATTACAAATGGTCTGTTATCCTTACTATTTCAAATATTGGGAGCTTTGAAACTCGTGAACTCTTGCACATCAGCAAATGGGAAATAGACAATTTATGGCAGACAGGAGAATTCAGGAATACTTTATTCATTCGCTTACTATTATCTTTATTGTATTTCAGATTTGTGTCTTTGTGGCCTTCTCCTCCCCTGTTTTCCTTCCCTTGTTCTTTTATGAATGTCCTAAAAGCCCAGAAAAAGAAAAGTGTTTGAGCCAAGCTTCTCTTAAAGATTGGAAAATTGTTAAAGCTGACCCAACTTCATCTCAGTTTCCCAAATTTAATAGCATGTATTTAAAAATCTAAACAGCAAGTGACTAAACAGGAAACAAATCAAACCAATCATAAACATGTTATTACAGTCAAAAATGTCCTAAATACTGAAAATGTACAATATGCAGTGAACCTCTTCCACTTCTTCTACTCCTTCCACTCTTAATTTGATTCATATCTCCAGAGATCTACCTCCACAGAAGTATATGGAGGCCTGAGAGACACACAGGTTTTAAGCCAATAGAAAAATTATTTTTAAAACTCCCAGTGAGTTATGGAAGAATATTAATAAGTTTTGAGGCTAATATAGGATTGTAATTCCTGCAGGATGTAATTCTTACATCCTTTCAACAGATGGAAGTACGGAGTAATCAGTGGGAAAGAAAAGCTGATGAGATGATTGTACAAGAGATTTGTTCTGTATTATGCAGTAAGTGGAAGAAACTTTGATTGCAGAAGGCACAGAAAACCTGATCTGATAAAGCCTAGCAGTTAAAGGTTACGTCTCTTTGTTGCTTCTAAGTCCTGATTAAATCAGTCTTTCTGCAGATCACTTCCTTCTCTTATAAAGCTACATAATGGAGAGATACTGCAAAGGTATCCAGGACACATTTGATTCTCTTTGGGGCACAGCCTGGAAGAATTTAATTACTGAGAGTTATGCATAGATCACAATAGTACAATTAGTCTTTAACAATGGCAAAATGGCTGCTCTCACTTAAGTCTTCATTGGTGTCTAACAAGATGATTGAATAGTTATGGCAAAAATCAAGTTTTTTCATCTTACCATATTTGTGCAGTTTTAAATGGGTTAGAATATGCATGTTGCACATTTTTATTTAGTAGTACAAGTGCAAATCATCCTACACTACCTCTGTTAACAAAGTAGCTGACAGATATGGATTTTTTTGAAAATGGGCTTTACTTACAGCTTAAAATGTAACAGGTAAAATAGTGTATGCTGACATAAGATCTAAAAAACTACCTATGGTTTATGAGTACAGTCTCTTTACAGTGTTTATCTACAGTGTATGCAACAATCTGCTGCCAGTAAGATTTACCTGAAAGCTCCTTAGGAAATCTAAGAAAACAGTATCAACCATAAAGTTTGAAACCCTATTAATACAAGATGGATTGGGATCCTTAGGGAGATATTACAAAGTGCTGGATATTTTACCCTAATTAGTGTCACTAGCAGAAAAATCCCCAAAGGGCCTTATCATCTATGTAAAGATGTAAACTTATAGCACATGTCATATAGACAAGATAAAAAACTTTTTTACTTACCCATTTAGAGACCAGAGGAAAAATGGAGTCTGGGAGGGGGTTTGATTTTGATTTTTTTGCCTTTGTTTAGTTTGCAGGGGCTACAAAAATATCAAGAAAAAGACAGGTAGGAGGAAAATGCTCTAATAGGGAAGGAGTGCATCTCAATTAAAAATACACAAGTGTCCATACCAGACAAAAGTGGAAAGATTAAAAGCTTCAAGAGACTTTACAATGAGTGACAGTCATTTTGCACCATTGTTTAAAACAATTATTAGTAGTGCTTCTTTCATACAGAATTGAGCATCAATCTGTGGGAACATAGATTCCTGGAATGCTAGGGGTTGGAATTCTTAAAGATTACGTAGTTCCAAACCCCATCCATGGGCAGTGACACCTCCCACTAGTCCCAGCCTTATCCAAACTGGTTTTGATCACTGCCGGGGCTGGGACATCTGCAGCTTTCCTGGGCAACCTGCTCTGCTGTCTCACCACACCCACAGTAAAATATTTTTTCCTAATATCTAACCTAAATTCCCCCTCTTTCTATTAGTACCCATTACTCCTCATCCTATGACTACATTTCCTGACAAGGAATTCCTCTCTGGGTTCCCTGTAAGCCTCTTCAGGTACTGGAATGTTGTTAGGAGGTATCCATGCAACGTTCTCTTGTCTGGCCTGAACAGCTCCAATTTCCTCATCCAGTCTTCACAGAGAAGGTGCTTCAGCCCTCTTTTCAACTTTGTGGGCCTCCTCTGGTCTTGTTCCAACAGTTCCATATCCTTCTGATATTAGGGGCACAAGAACTGTACACAGTACTCCTGGTGGGATCTCACAACATCACATGAACATTAATATCCGCTTTTTTTTTGAGTAATGTTACTGCATGGACCTAGTTCCCTCAATTTACATTATCATTGGAGGTGTTTTAGTGTAAACTCAGCACAGATTTATTTCTTTATCTCAAATGTCTCAGCTTCTTCACTTCAGTGAAAATACGTATTTGATATAATAACTGGTACCTTATATCTTTAAAAGAAATTCACTCTCCTAAACTGTCCCACCACTAGGACTTTGGTGGCATAAGATACTTTATACTAGCAATATTTCCTTGAAAAGGAAATATTTGTGTTCCTTAATCCCAAGACGTTTAATTAGCTCTTTAATTCACTTTTAGCTATAAAACATAGTTTTTCTTAAAATCACTCTTTTGGCCGTGTTTGTACTGCACAAATTCAGTGTTATGTTAAAGATTATTTACTCAACCAGCATATTTACCCAGGGAAGTCAAGGATATGGGTACAACTGTGGGCCACAGTAAAACTGGATTAGCCTGGTAGTTAGTGGCCAGGCTGATTGACTCCATCTGAAGGCAGCACTAATGATCTGATTCCCAGCAACTTGCTGAGCTATACTGCTCTCCTACACTTTCTCCAACTCCTGAGCAACTTCAGTTGGGTGCAACTCAAGCACTTTTTCCTGCAGCATACACACATCCTGAGGCAAAATGTACAGAGCTGTATGACCTCCAGAGCTACTCCATAGCCAGCCTTTTCCACTGTCAACCAGCAATTTCAACATACAGCAAATATTCAGATAACTATAGAGCTGCCTTCAGGCAGGGTTCCTTTCCTAAACGTGGGCTGCTCTGCACTGCCAGTTTTCAAAATATCCTCTTAGATTTGTGTAAAAATGAATGAAACTCATTTCACTTAATGATTAAAGACAATTGAATTCTCACCAGTGGAACCACTTTATGCTTTCCTTAGACATATTAAACAAATATGTTGACATTCATCCACATGAGGGCTTTTCATGGGATCAGAGATCAAATTCTTTTTTGTTTTCTTGTGTGGTATTTTTGCTATAACTTTTTTTTATTTAGAGGTGACGTGCTGCTCACTAATGTCTGTTACCTGAAAATTAAAAAGAAAACAAAAAAAAAACTTTTACAAAAAACAGTCTGTGTCACAGACTTATTTGAGATCAGAGCCATTTTACTAAGCCTGGGAAGGTTCCCATAGTCTGAATACTTCAATCAGATTAATATTAATTTAGATGTTTTAAATCACCTTTTATGCAAGAGATATGCAATCTGACATAACTAATGGCACTGCACTCCAAAAATAGAGATATAACAATTTTCTAAAGTGCTTCCCATATTGTATTAACAAGCTGTTAGACTGAGCCTGTTATCTGGCATTACAAATGTTTTCAAAACTTTCTAAATCCAGATCAAAAGTCCAATGAAAATATATGTCCACCCCTCAACACCAAGTAAGTAGGTCTAATATAAGTAAGTACGTCTAATAAAAAACCAGGTTCATTTATTCTGCTGAGGGTTCACTTTTGGCTGGATCTGTAGATTCAATTAAATTATTGGAATGAAAATCCAGGTTTTCATTGCATTGCACTACAACCTCTCCCAGTGGAGATAATTTTCTTTGCATAAAACAATTAAACTTTCCAAAGTAAAAGTTAATGTTAGGGTTACAACAAACTCAGTCAAAACTGGAAGCTCAGCAAAACCTGGTATGTCAGGAAGGATAGAAAAAGAATAATGGATTTTGATAGGTTTATAATTTTAACAAAATAATGTCACTATAACTTTTGATGAAATACCTTTTAAAGATAGTGTAAAAGACAAGTGGATTAAATAGAATTAAATGAAACTTGCAAGCTTCATATATTAATGTCTGTTACTATGAGAGACTGTTTTGTTAAAATGCTTTCTGCACATTTTATGTTTTTACAATTATTTAAAAAACTACTTGAATAATTATTTCATGAATAGTGTATTTAAAACAAATAATAAAAAGGACAAATTTACTTAAAGTTTAATTTAAAGTAGTTGCCCAATTCTTTCAATTAGAAGGCATCTTTCATACTGATATTTTTGTGAGAGACAGCTTGTAAGATAAAAAAAATCCTGAGGACAGATAAACATTCCAGTTATTAGTCACCCTAGTTGCCTGACTAGAGAAACTTCAGTATTAGAATTCTGATGTAGAAAATTTTATGCAGAAAAGTCAACTATGTCTTTTACTTTAATAGCACTTCAGGAAGCATAATGTCATTTCTGTTGGTTACTAAAGGATCTTGAACTGTAAGCAGTATGTAGTATTTCTATATGCTCCCAGACTTTTATCAAGTTTTTAATGTTGACAATCTAATTATTTTGGCCAAAAAGGCCAAATAGAATCTAAGAACAAATATATGTTCTGCTTTTGTGATCTTTATAAGTACAATTACAGTTACATTTTGAAAAATACCCTCCAAACACTGTTAAAATCAGTAGAGACAAAAAGGCATATAAAGTCTTATGTATTATGGATGTCTTTTGAGACGTAATAGCTGTATTTATACATAGATGCAATTCTCATTTTCTGACAATTTTCTCAACATGACAGTCTAATTGATTCTGCGAGGAGTTGCTTGAGAATGTTCTAGTGAAACTCTTTCAGGCAAATGCGTTCATTTTGTTTAAAACATATAGTAGATTGGTTTCTTTGGAGGGTCATTTGGTTTTGACAGCATGTGCAGGGAAGAAGCTTTCATGGCATTTAAAGAATCACAAGCATTTGTGTTTTTAAAAGGTTTACTCAAAGAACAAAATGTGACTGTGTATCTGCCTGTCTCTCCACAGAAGAAAATTCTCTTCACTAAAAAATATATTCTTGCAGTTTCATTGTTGCTAAAGTGGCCAGAAGGATGTATTTCAATGAAGAACAGTATGTTTCAAGATTGCCACAAGCTCCAAATTTTGGTCCAGCCTAATTTCAGGAGAAGGGGAAGCCAAATCTGAAAACATGGAATTTTAAAACTTTCAAAAATTCTTCAAAAAGCAATATTCCCCCCCCCCTCCCCCCCCCATTTTTTAGCATTTTATGGATTGAGATGATAGGAACCTGTTCCAAAGTCTTTCATCATCATCATCAATGGGGGAGCTTAAACTGACATCATTAAATTTTGTAGTAGACTCCCAAAATGCTCCCATGTAAATATTCCCTTAAAATAGGAATATCTGCGTGTTCAAAAGAAAAGCTACTCAGTTTTCAATGAAAAAATAACTTGTCATTGGTATAGTACATATACTACAAACTTACTGAAAAAAAAGAGTAGGATCCTTGATAGATATCGTCAGTGGCATTAGATGCAAAAAATGGGATTCTTTTTTCCTTATGTGCACAGTTTACTGTGCTCTAGTTTACTGCCACAAGAAATATATATACATTTACTCTCTTCCCATCTGAACTTATTTGGTCTTGGATACAGGTAAGCACCCCAGCGATGGGAATTGATGTAGATACTATGGCTGTTAGCACTCTGGAGGTTTGTGGATCATCAGCCTACTCTGAAAATGCTTTTAATTCATTCATAGAGGAACATGGCAAGGAGACTTCACCACAAATTCTCACATACAGAGGAAGTGCAAAATGCCATTTTATGTACAACAGATGGTTAAAGGTGACAGCACATTGGATACACATGACATTAGCAATCTTTCTGCCTCTTTTTTGGAAGAAAATTAAAAACAAAATAACATGTCTAATTCTTTCCTAAAATGCTATCTGGCTTAGTTTATTGCAAGTATGGTGAGGCAAAATGCCCAAAAGTTAAATTCTCTGCTTGTTTTCTTTATAACCATATAGGTTGTTTTTCCATGAAATCAAAAATTCTGCTTAAGTGTTTTCAACAATTTCACTTCTGTATGTATTCATGCTGTGCCTAGAGTTCAGGGACTCAAGGTATGCCTGAAACTAGCACTCAAGCAGAAACCATCTCTCACACTAATTTACTCTGTACATGTCACTTCCCACTGTCCTCTTTCTTTTTTTGGCTTGAGAAACCCATAACATATTATCTTTGGCAATTGCTCAGGAACCATAAGCAAAACATCTATTCCAGGCCTGTCCCTTGGTATTTGAAATTTGCATGTTATTCCCAATCTTTCCATTACTGCTCAGAACACTTGCCAAAATAGGAGTAATGTATAAATCATCAAAAAATCAAAGGTGGAACCAAAGCACCATCAAACATTTTTATTTTTTCCTGGGTTTTAGGGTTGAAAAGTCTTAAGAAAACAGCTTTAATTGGGTCCTCAAAACTAAGCACCTCTCCAAATACAGCTATGACTAGGAGTCTCACATTAGGTATAGAACTTTCTAGAGCAGACAAGTCTTGATCTTGTATGTATAAGAGGCTGTTTGGATGCAAACCCTGTGGAGTATATTACACTCCTTGATAGTTTCATTAAAATTAGAATTTAGAAATAGGATATAAACCATTGATGGTGGAGAGTGGATGATCAGACGAGATGACTTTTAGAGGTCACCTTTAACTGTAAGTGTTCAGTAATTTACTATTGATATGTATAGGGTTTACCAGTGGATGTTTCTAAGTGCTGTTTCTAACCCTATTGATTTTATGCAACAAGAATAGGTCACAAAGATGATAAAATGAAGATATGTACAACAACATTTTTCCTATTATGTCAAGGGGCAAATAGAAAGCACCTCTCAGCTAGTTGTAAGTCTATGGATTTCTCAATATCTCAATATCTCCCACTGGACACACTATTATTTGTTTGAACTTCAGTCTCATCAAAAAGGCATAAGCAAATAATCCACATTTTTAAAGAGTCCATTATACTTTGTTACAGTTACAAAAATCTGGCTATGACTGAAATACGTGAAGCAGGTCTAATGATCAAGATAAAAGATAATAGTTTCCAACAACCAATGTTAAATTGTTCATGTATATTTTTATCTGTAGAAATTATGCTTTCATCACTAACTTTTGATATTTTAGCATTACTTTTCACTAATTGAATGCCTATACGTCTGACCACAACCTCTTGTTAATTAAAATCTCAGTGAAAGACCTTATGCAAGCAAGCTTTCATCAGGCCTAAAAGAAATTCATGAGTTACAATGGCTCACTTAAGTGCAGTAATTGTCCCAGTTTTCTGCTTTGATTGAATCTGTTGAGTCAATTGTGTGTCTCTACTTCTGACTGAAGCAACAGAATTGCTTTTCTTTGAAACTTAGGGTCATGATTCTGTGCATAAACTGGAAAGGTTGATGTCTGCACATCATGCTTCAGCTGGTGTGATAGGCTTGTACATTTAAGGTTCTGGTCCTACTACTCTGTACAGTCACCCCTCTGCTTGTTACACAGGTTATAATGACATCCTTGGGAAACACAGCAAACAAGGGACAAAAATATGTGAGGTTTTTTCAGAGATCTTGTGACACCCTTCATTCTGCTGCATATACATAATTACCAGCAAAATGTTGCTTCAGCCAAACATAAGAAAAAAATGTTGGCAATAAACAACAGTTTAGGATGATCAGACTATTTATACAGTGTTCTCCTAATTCTTGTGTGCAGGTCTGCTTCAAGAGGGAAATAAGGGGTGCACAGGCTGTGCCGCCTCCATCAGAACGGGGCCCCGCAGGGCCTGAGCCTGCCAGCAGAGCTGGGGGCTGGCTGTAGTGCTTAGTGACAGCCCCAGAAAGGGTGAAGGGATAAATCAAGTCCATCATACCTCCAGGGTCCAAACTGGGAGCCCAGTGAGCAGGAGCTGGACACAGGATTGTGGCTGATGCAATGCAGTCACCTCTGGGCTGGAGACGGCAATGCCTCTGCCCAGAGCGGAGCTGAAATGGGGCTCCTGGGACCATGAGCAGGGTTGGGAGCGCGTGGAGAAATTAGGGCCTCTCTGTTCACTCAAGGCCCTGACAAATATTTGCCCCAGTTTCTTGTGGCTAGAAAGGTTTTATATTCTGCACATCTGTACTCTTTTATATTTACTTAAGCAGAAAGTACAAAGGACTACTCTTGGCTTCTCTTAGAGTTTATATTTAAACCCACAGGAAAAGGTTTTACACCCAAGCTATAGCTGTAAGCATTACTACAGGCTCCCCAGGTAATTTTTTGGGCAAGTTTCATTCTAAACTTTCTTGCTAGGTTGCTGAAATGCTGTCTTTCTCCTCTGTATGTGCTGTTTCAGCAATAGTGGCTCAACAGGCTGATAAAGTTTCCTGTGTCCTGTTTACCTTGACTCAGTCTAAGATGAAAAAGTAGTGTTTTGCATAAAGAAAAAAAAGTATAAAACCCCTCAAACTTCAAGCAGACTGTAGTTTATAGATTTATTCCTACCAGTGAGACCTGAAGACCCCACATTTTATAAAAAATCACTTGAACATGCTCCTTTGTTGTTAAACTAAGAATAATTTAATAATTATATTAAATGTCAAGAAATGTATCTGTCATTGAGTTATAGTAGTATTCTAAATTTGCTTGGAATACTTCAAATGCTTACCTAATTAGTTTATAGTAAATTATATACGTATGTTACCTTTGATTCAGACACATAAGCAATGGAAGTATTGTTACTTTAAAAAAAGTGGGAATAACTTTTCACATTCCTTGTTCAAAAGGTTTTGCTAGCCAAAGAGATTTCCCCAAAACTGTAAATTTCTTTCATCTTGAACTATTATATTTCAATTATAATGCGGGTTTGGATAATCATATGATAATGAGTTTGGGGAGGCTTGGGCTTTTGTTTTGTTTTTTTTTTTTTTCTTGCTTGGTTGTTTTTTCTTGTGTTTGGTTGGTTTGGGGGTTTTCTGTGTCCCACTTTTACAAATGCATAAAACATAATGAATTTTTCATAGGACCCACAATGAATCTTTCATAGATAGACTCAAAATAAAACATCCCTATTAGATATACACTGCAATACACTACAGGAGTTCTTGAATGGTCACTAAAACTGCATCTCTTCAGAGGGATCTATAGGACATAAGACCTCAATCTGCTATAAGACATCAATAAAAAGATTCGGTGTACACACCTACATCAAGAGTAGTAGCCCAGGGACTTTTTAAAACTCGCAGAATTAAATTCATATTTTCAGACACAACTACATTTGACTTATTCTGTGTATCTAGCCTGAAAACAAATGACAATTTTCCTGCTTAAAAGTAGTTCCCTAGAACCAATTTAGGCACGTGAAGAGTCTGAGTTTCCTGCACAAGGGTGCATTACATAAAGACATGTCTTTTTGCAGCAGCAGCTGAAGACCAGATTGGGTGCCATATTGTGTCTAAAATGGCTGTTGAAAATTTGCTCAGGTATGTGATATTTGCTTCCTAGATTCCAAGCATGGAAATATTTAGGACTTCAAAAAGGAATTTCCTGTCCCATCTTTTCCACTGATTTATATTTAAATAAGTAGTAGCTTCATTTTCAAGAGGTGAATTTAAAAAGAGGAAGAAATAGGCATATTGGCATTTAAAGTGCAGCATACTAAAATGTGACATCTTTTTGTTTTTCAAAGTGTAAATTTATGCTGGCAGTGATGGAATCCATTATGTAATTAATTTTTTTAAAGGAGGATACAAATGAGTTGTTAATACTGCCATTTCAAATTAATCACTTTCTAGAATTAATGCATCTTAGCTCTTTTCAGAAGTATTTTTTTAACCTTGTATATTAGATGTTTTTCATCAATGGCAGCAATCAATCTCAGATTCTGATTCTCTTGTAATTCTTTTATCTTTAATAAGCCTGGATTCCACTCCACTGAAAAGCAGTTGTTCCTCTCCAGCTTTCTAAATCTATTGACTTCCGGGGAGCTAGTAT
>JAYDZK010000056.1:39504306-39520278 GCA_034509185.1 Euphonia xanthogaster | reverse complement strand
CACTTGACAAAATCACAGTCAGTTATGGTAGGTTTCCACTAGGCCTCAGTGGAATGATACATTTTGTAAAACATCTCTCCCTGAAAAGCAATTTGAATATTTAGGTGCTCTTCCCTCCAAATAGTATTTACCACAGTTGAGAATATTAACTTTTATCTCGCCTGTTCTGGCGAGACAAAAAAGAGTTTTAATGATATTAAATAAGGATTTTAATGAAAAGTTGTTACACAAATGGTTTTAAATCTCTTAATGGTCCCTTCACATTTAGATTGAAAGCGTGCTTTAATTTTATTTCTGGGGTTTCAAGTCTCTGCTGCTAATTGTGATGTTTCCCATATAACTTAAATTGTAATTTAAACTGTATCAAAATATGGGCTGATAATAACTTCTATGTCTTCATTCAAAATTCCAATAAAGTAATTTTAAAGTGTGATAACTTGTTTGTAGTCCCAGTGAATGTTTCTTTGTCATTACTGGCAATAGTCACAGGCTTTCTATGGTCATTTGGGCTCCTGAGTGCAGGTGCTCAGGACTTAAGTGGGCTTAAGTTTAACTTAAGTGGACTTAAGTTTATACTTTAACTGCTGTCCTTCTGCCAAATGCCTGTCACCCTGCCTATTTTTTAAAAACCTGTGAATACCTTATGGCAAGGGTGTGGCAAAGCCCAGACAAGATGACTGCAAAGCAAACAGTATCCTTTTGCTTCCCCTGAGACTCAGGGGGACTATTCCAGCCTTTGAGGTAAGAGATGTGTAGGAAGCAGCCTTTGTGATGGAAATGTATAGAGGGAGACTCAGGCAGAACCCAACAGTGTTGTGGAAAAAAGTTTCTACATCACATTCCTCCCAGAGAGGAGGGTAAAGTCATCAACAGGAGCTCCCAGTAAAGCCCTGTGTTATCTTTTCCCAAACCTTGTTTCAAGTAATTAAACTTGGAGTGAATGGTGTTGATACTGGAATAGGACTGGCTTACTAATGCTCATAAATTACTCGAGCCATATAAAATTTGGTAATACCGATGGACTTGGTCTTAATTTTCATCTCATTGCTGAATGTGGCTCTGTCACTGCAGTCGGTGTTTAGTTATTTGTCAGATTTCTGGTTGCATGGCAGTCGCTTGAAAATATCTCATTTTTTTTTCCCCACAACACCGTTATTTGCTGGATTCATATAAAGAGTAATGATAATGTCCTTGACAAATTTATTTTTATAATGTTGGCTTTGGACATTAATAATTTTCAACACTACTTTGTGAAGTAAAAAAAAAAAAAGTTTTAACCAAATTTAGTTTGGTTAATCATAATTCCTCAAACATCAGTTTTCCTTTTACTGTCAGTCCTGTCTTCAGTCCTTGTTATGGAGAAATCCTCTTCATTCAAGGTCACAAAGTTAGTTTTCAAAATCCCTAGACATTCTTGTTCCTTTTATAGTTATATTGTGTTATGGACAAATTACCAAATAATCAAAGACAGATAGTGAAAGTCTCAAATGAGTGTAAGATTTTGGGATTTTAATTAATTTTGACAAGTACATGAGGATTATTATTTTCTTTCCTCACTTTGTCTTCAAATGTCTGAGTTATGAAGCAATATTCTTTTAATATTTGAACCTTATATCTGTTTATACATTTAAAGATCTAGGTATTGCTCTCTCAAAACATCAAATGCAATACTTTCTATAAGGATAAAAATACACCATGCAGAAATCCAGAAATATAAATTAAAAAAAAAAATCAAATATTATCAGGATAATACAGGATGTATAAGAGACATATGTGCTCTCTCTCTGAGTTTCACTTCTCTCATAAATTGCATAATTTTTATGAAATTTGTACTAAAATCTTGCCTGCTTTTATTAAGGCATCAGTGATTTGTTTGTAGAAGATAAATAGCTGTTTTCTATGAAACTGTATAAATAAAAATCTGTAACTGCTGATATCTGCATCAAAAGCTGCCAAGATATTAAATTTCAAGCAGCATTCTACATTGTTTATTAAACTGATAGTTTTATAACACATAAAGCCAAAAAATATGTAAAATAAAGAGTGGCCTCAGCTCTTTGCAAACTACAAGAGCAAAAACAAAAGCTCTGTGACTAACACTCTTCCTATAAGTACAAAACCTCTCAGTTTGTGGGGTTTTCCCCAGTTATGTGGGTAGAATCAAGGATTCTTTGGGGTCGCATGACCCAGTGATAAGATTTGATTAGTGAGAGATGCCTCTGTCCAAATCAAGGTGTAAACAAGATCGAATGCTGAAGTCAATGACATGGATTTTATTTGACAATAAATGTGAGGTAGAGACAAAGAAATAAAAAGAGGGTGGGTGGCAAGAGAGATAGAGAGAGAGCTTGAGATATCAAGCAGAAGAGAGTCACCACCCATACATCCAGCAGAATTCTTCTCCAGTCTGGGCTTCTCGGTGGTGGGGGTCCCAGTGTGGTTCAAAATTTTCACTATTTACGCATGTTAGCAAAAAAAGGAATTAATACTCATTGGCTAAGCTTTTCTCTTGTTTTGTTGGTTAAATGATTCCCCTGCTTCTGATGCTAATTAGTCCCACGCTCAAGCTTTCTCTTGAGCTAGTGGACTGTGAGTGGGTCACTATTGCCACTTCCTGGAACTACCTCTTCCCCAGTCCAAGCTGTTTTCAGCACAGTTGCTGAGTTTGCTTTCATTGTGACCCATAAATTCTGCATTCTTTATGTCCATTATCAGTGATAGATTCTTCTCCCCCAGCTTGTTAACCTCCCCCTAGGTCTGAGATAACACTCAGACAATAGTGTACCACCTTTTTCCTATCTGAAGTTCCCAATTGGGTCCTTTCAGAGATTTATTTTGATCTCTCATAAAAAAGGTTTATTCAGGGCAAGAGAGTTATTTGGGACAGAATTTTATTGGAAGAGGGAGAGCAACTGTGTGGTACTTTCTCCTGATAGCTTTGTCATTTTCCAACTTGCAGCTACATGGAAGTAAGGTACAAAAGAAGCAAATGCGCTGCCTTGCTTTGCTTTTTGAAGGAAGTTCCTTATGAAAATACCCATCCCTGGGGACAGCTTTCAGTTGTAAATGTCTTTCTTTTCTCTTGTAGGTGTCATCCCAGCAGAGGCGTATTTCTGATGCCTACTGTCTTACATAAATGAGAAGTATTATTAAGAGTAAGAATAAACAATATGTTACTGTCAAAATGTTTTTCAAATGCCTTTTCAAAGCAAGATTTAAATAGTTTTAAATGCCTTTTACTGTGAGTGAAAAGTTCTCCTTTTCTACTTTCTAAACAATATAATTTATAGTTATATAAATAATTACTTATGTAATTCAGTCTCCATTTATTAATTGTTTTCACATCTTTGTGCTTTCTACTACTAAGTATCACTTAGTCAGAAAGCCACAAAATTAAAATTATTTATAATTTATACTCAATCTGTTTAGATTCACATTAGTACTAGTAAACTACCTCTTTATGGCCTAAAAGAAGTTTATCTCTAAATACTAAGTTACAGCTTCCTGGTCCTTCTGTATCTTTCAGACATTATTCCAAAAAGATCTTCTAACTAAAATATTTAATAGTTTGCATCTGGATCATGAACCCCCACCTAGCATCTCTTCTCCTGAGACCCTGTACATACCATTTTCCTTCCTTTACTGCTATTGAAAATGTCCTCTGATGAGTAAGTCTTTAATGCTGAAAAAGGACATCGATTTTCAAGGCAGCTTGTCCCCGTCAGTCTCCCAATTTATTTGTGCAGTTAAAATAATGTAAAAGTTACTTTTGTAACCTTAGGTTCCAGCACTTCACACACTGAACTAGGATAAGAAGACACTACACATTTAATGTATGGATTCTTATCTTCTGCAACAAAAATCAGTTGTCTTGTCTTAATTTTCCCCCTCCTTGAACCAACATTTTTGAGATAAAAAACCCACTTTACTTTTGATGTCAAAAGGGTTTTCATTTTAATATTTTTTTCACACTATGTCTTCAAAAAGTCTAATCTTTAAAAGCTTTTTTTTTTTTTTTGAGTTTCCCAAAACAGTCCTGTGGTGGACACTTGCAGTAATTTTGAGATTTTGAGTAATTTTAGACTTTTTTATATTGAATCTTCACTGTTTCATATTAACCTGCCAAATTTTGCTATGGTGAAAAGAGCTCAATGGACTTCATTGTACAACAGAGCTTTTTTTTGTTTTAGTGTTACTAACACACCATTTGCTAACATGAATTTGCAATCTAAAAAATATTTGTTTTGCTCCTCAGATGTGGAAACTTCAGATTTCTGCGGTGTCTCCATGGGTTAGGGCTTGGTTTCATGCATTATAAGTAAATTCCTCACTGCCTATTATGATTTATTACATTGAGAAGTGTTGAAAGTTGAATCATGAAATCTGAAGTCTGGATTTGGACCAAAAACACCACAGGCATATATTTTGCACTAGGGATTCTGTAAAAATAGGCCATTCTGTTGCCAAACATATATTAAGAAGCCCCCCCAAAATGTTAACTGTCATAATTTTACACTCCAAAGGTTAAGAACTTCTATGCTAACTATCAAGAGATGTTTAACTTGGAGCTTGCTTATTTTACATTGTGCTTTGGTTCTCTTGACTCTCTGCTGTTTTATTCTGACGTATTTCCATTGTGTAAAATTCTGACACTTGAACTATAATGACAACCAGAGTAAAACAGTAAATAATGACTAAAACAGTCATGTTGGGTTTTTTGTTTTAAAGTATTTTAACTGCTTGAAGAATAAGAAGTAAACTACTTCTTGCATTTAATTAAGTGTAGGTTAAAGAAAGCATAAAAAATTTAGAAATGCCACACTGACAATTATTTACTGCCTTCATGTAGGTCTGTATCAGAACCACAGTGTTGAAAAGTGATTTTTTGTGACACCTAGAAAAATGTACCATTCATTCCTTAGTATTAGTACACAACACTATATAATTTATATGGATGATACATTCACATTTCATCTTGCATGCTTAGACATTTTGAAAAAACACCATATGTTAAAATCTGAAAAATAATTACTTTTCTCACACAAGACAATTTAAAACTGTTGAAAACTCTGTACAGTGTTTATTTAATTATGAATTAATTTGATTAGCCAATGCAATACATATCACAAAGTCAGAATTACTTGATAGATTTTATAGCTAAGAAAGCATTCCAAATACTAATGTACCTCAAGCACTGGTTTACATTATTTGTGTAGGTAAAAAACCCAGAAGGTTGTGTTAATTATCCAAATTATCCAGTTCTCACCTACTGAAATAGACAACTAAGGTCTACAGCCCATTGTAATTTTATTGTTGTAATTTATGTAGTTGGAACTTGATTAGTTTTACTGTCCTTAAACCCATGACACAAACAGAAACACAAGCATTACTATTCACATGAACTAGAATAACATCATAAAAATTCAGGGTTTGAAGATGTTAACAGCACTTGTGCTGGAAATTAAGAATCTAACCACTTTTGAGAATGAAGAAAGGAAAACCTTTCAGTAATAAAAAAGAAAAAAAGTAAAATAATTTCACAAGAAGACTATTAAAAACTATAAATTATATCCTTTTATAGGCTTCTTAAAAATATTTTAAAATATTTTAAAATTTAAATATTTCCTACATCCACTATTAAGGTTATTTGATCAAAAACAGAAGTGGGGTATTTTACCCTTTTGAAATTTGACACTAATTAAATAAAATAAATGTTTTAAAGTGCAGTATATTTTGAGTGATTACTCTGCATGATAAAATTAAAGGTTGTTGAATAAAAATCCACAAACTGCAATAAACTTCGGAGATGGTGGTGACATGGGTGTATGGTGTAGAAAGGAACTGAAGGACTAATATTTTGGCACTGTTCCCATTAAAAAAAAACAAACAAAGAAACAATAAAATGAACCCAACATAGAAGTGCAAAACCTCTCACCACTAGTGTCAGTAGTAAAAAATACTTTTCATATAGAGAATAATTACACATGTAAGTGTGTGTGTGGGCTGCAGTGTATGTACAGGGAAAAGTTTTGTTTGTTTGTTTGTTTGTTTGTTTGTTTGTTTGTTTGTTTGTTTTAGAAAAGAATCATTAACAGGGGAAACAAAAATATAAGAATGTTTGGAGATACAGTGGAATATCCACATATATTCCTTACCGAAAATTAGATTCTGAGTGAATGACATCTGCATGTTCTTTTGCTTTTCCAAGAAAATATACTGTTTTATTGAAATAGCTTTAGGAACTCTGCATCACTTCTGTATAGTTGATTTCTCTCATGGAGAATTTTGATATTCACTACTGGATTATGGATAGAGACCTAGAAGATGTATTTGTACTAATAAATTAAATAGCGACTAGAAATGTCATCAAGGACCCAAATATGACCATCTGTAGTTTTAAATTAATAGCGTGGTCCTTAGCAGACTTCTGGCCTGTGTCAGGCACCATTCTCCCAGGAGTTGCCAAACAGAGTTACATTGCAAAGGTCATTCCCAGCAGGCAGCTTGAATGCACTCACACTGCTCTAAGGGCCAGGGGAGTTTATTGATGCCACGATGGGCTACTCACAGCCAGCTGGCCTGAGAGCCACCCAGCGCTCCTGGGCACACCTGCTGCCTGCTCTTGTAGCCATGGACTTATTGTCCAAGATGAAATCCTTTCTGATCCTTTTGCCAATCCTCAGTAGTGCACAGTAAGTGTCTATCAGTTAAACAACCACCACTGGTTTACTACGTCCAATACATTAAGGCAAACAGAAGGATTTTGGTTTTGACTGCTACACACTGAATTGTTTTCACAGAATCTCATCTTTTTAAACATATTAATTCTGGTAAAGCCTTCTCTCTGTTTGGAATAAGTGGGTTTTTTTCACCTATGTACACAGAATCTACTTAAAAAGCATATAAAAACTGTTTGTTAAAGCTATAAAATCACTGAAGAAAAATCACAGAAATTATCTATATATGGAGAAATCTATGCAGGAGCTTGGTTCTGCTGCCTACACTGTCTGTCACAGGTTTACAGGATTCAATGCACATTCTTACTAAGCAATTACGTTTTCTTCTGAAAATGAGCTAACGATTTTAGGCAAAGCTGCCTATTTGTTCCTCTTTACAGACATTGGAAGATCCACTCTGCTTAAAAACGGTAATGTGTTTTATGTTTTTTTTTTTTTGTGTTGGTTTTGAAAAAGAGAATTACATTAATTCACCCTTTCTGCCCCATCCCCTATAGTACCATTTGAATTATTATATAATGTTTTAAAAAGAGAAAAGTTTGTTGAGACTTTTTGTGCTTGATAGGCAAGAAATCAGACAGAAAATCTGCATATATAACATTAGACATTCCATATTTAGTTCATTAACCAGAAATCTCATCTGTTCTGTAAATGAAGGAATTCCTTAAAGGGAGCATGAAGTAGAAGTTCTTGCTTTACATATTTTGTCTCCCCTATTCTGCTTTTCCCTTCTTTTCTTCCTTAGCAATATAGTTGTTATGCTCAGTATGTTTTCCAAATAGAAAAAGAGCTTGCATCATATTCAGCTGTCATTTTAACATCGCTCTCTCTCACACAGATACAGATGAATTCTACCTATAGCTCTGAACTAAATTGGTCACAGAGGAGCATAGCCCAGGGAGATCACTTGCAGCCCAACCCCACATGCATTAGGGAGTTCTCCAGGGGAAATCAGCTCTGGAGTTGGGAGAAGTGCTTCTCCCTCCTCCACTGCCCTCCCCTGGTTTGGAGTTGGTTGGAGTAGTGCTGTTTGGCTTTATTTGGTTTAGTGGTTGGAAGTGTCCTTTTTCTACAGTTTTAGTAAAATACTCAATCCCTTCTGTGGTTTCCCTTGGGTGTATTACCTGTTGTTTTAGTACGGGTTGAACTGCTGTGAAGATTATATGCTCTGTGTCTGGTCATTGAAGAAGACACTTCCTCTAGAAGGAATAAAGAAATCAGCAAAATGTATCTGCAAATACCTGCAACACCAAACTCTTGTTAAGTAAAAAGGAACAAAGGAGGAAACATGAACAGCATCTATCAAGTAATGCAGCAGCTCAGCATGTCTTTTGAATTAAGGCTTATGTGCAGGTGCACTTGAAAAATATCCTTTTCAGGCACAAGCTGTTAAAGGATGGGAGTTCAGAGGCCACCTGTCCTTTTGTGGCAGTAAATCTTTTCAGACAACAGCTGAATCAACTGCCCTTAGAATTCATGTACCACAGGGTCATAAATCACATTCCTAGGGAATCATCATGTTGTCACCACTGATGTCAGCCTCAGTTCTCTGAAAAAAATCACCGTGTCCATGTGCATGTATTCCATTACCCAAATACAGTGATATTTACCCAATTTATATATATATATATATATATATGTAATATATCTTATATTACTACATTATCAAGAATATATTACATTCTTCAAAGTCAAAATATACTTTATCTACTTTCCAGTATGCACCACACATTTTATGACTGCAGAGCTATTCACTACACAGCTTTGTCCTGACAATGACTTTTTCTTTTTCTCCATGTAATAACTGAAATTATAAACATTCAGAGACAATGGCAGTGTTAGTTGCATCCTGAAACTTTTCATGACAAATGTTTTAAAAGAATTAGTCACAAAAATTAATGAATTTCAGTGGGCTAAGTTAAGCCAATTAACTATTTACGTCATGTTCTTGTTCACTTTTAAAGTTACTTAAAAGGATTTTAACTTAATTCACTTCTAGTGAGGATCTCCAGGTATATATTAGTATTTAATTTCATAAATTTTATTTGCAATAGGAGCCATAGAGGGGCTTCTTCTTGTGGCTGAGACCTTTACAATCAGCAGGATAGACTTGAGTACAAGACATTAAATTACATTAAATATTATTTTATTCTAAATGGGAAGAACCATTAAAGAGATTTAAACCAGTTTCTGCAATGTTTTTCAATTATGTAATTATTTAATTGGAAATAAAGGCTTTTCTACCAGGTCCCTAAAGACTGTCTTTAATAATTCTTAATATTTCAGGAATGGGTTTGCCTATTTGCTTTTTTTCCCCCTAAGAATTTTTCTCTTTTCCAACTCTTTGCCTTTTGAAAATTAACAAAAGCCCACGAAAGTGAGGCAAAAAATCTGCATAAAGGCACATTTTATGAGCAAATAGGGAGCTAAATTAAAATACTAACATTAAAACATCATTTTTGCATATAAAAGTTGATTAAAATGTTGCCGTATTTTAGCAACACTGTCCAAGGTATTTTACAAAACGGAAGCATCAATACTCACACATGGTTGTGAAATATCTGAACAAGTTTATATTTCTTAAGACAGTCATTATAGCCTGAATGCTTTTTTTTTTAGTTTGTCATCTGAGTTAAACAAGATTTTTCACTTTCGGGACCAATGTCAAGTTTTTTTCTAATGGCTTTAGGTGCTCTTTTTTATGGGGTATACACTGAAAGACATTTCAAGTTGGCTTCTTTTAAAAATCAGGGCCATTAAATTGTTTCAAGCTGGACAAAAATTCCTAGGATTTTTTTTTCTCAGTCTTGACCTAAAATCTTTGCCTTTATAAACATAACAAAACTTTCGAATGTGGAATAGATTATCTCCAGTGGCTATCTAGACATGTATTACATGCTCTTTACTATAATCTTAGGATGATGGAGCTCCAAGTATAATATATTCATGTACCACACATTATTGCTGATGAGGTTTCAAGAGAATTATTCTGAGCAGGGAATGTCATGCTTCACATGCATCTGCTCTAGATTTGGAGAAAAAGCAAATTCTTGCTTTTGGTTAGAATATTAATGTATTCATTTTTTTCTACTCAGTAAAAGGGAGTGCCCCTAATTGCAGTATATCTCCTGTTCTAACAAGTGCAGAATCTCCACAGCCAAAAGCAGAAAACTGTTCCATCACAGTACATACTTGAAATACATTCCATTCCAGGACAGTGCAAACAAGCCTGCATCAGATTCAACATATGGAAGAACTGCAACCACTAATTGGGTATCATTATAGAGGCTGTATCCTGTCTGGATTTGGATACAGAACCTTGAATCCAAAAGAAGCTGTCAGTCATGGAAATGCTTATACCAAGTCCCTGTGCTGAAAGTTATACAGGAGGTGACAGAAGGTGCTAACATTTTCTCCTCACGGGAAATTAGGCCAGCAGCTGAAACTTTTGAACCTTTTTTCAGTGTAAAACTGTTTTAAAGCTGATTATGTTCAGCAATGAGCCTATCCATCACTATGTTCTGACAGAAATATACTGAAATACTCTGCAGTGGGATAAGGATGTTCCATCTGCCTAAATTTAATCTCTTTGAACAGTTACCTGAAACAATACTTTGTATTATCACAGTCATCACAGACATTTAAAAAAACTCCACCCAAACCATCTCCTTTTTTCTGCCTCTTCCTCATGGCAAGTTGTCTTTAATATGAGACATAAACACCATGAAACTTGCAACCCATTAGGCTGTGGCACAGTGGCTTACTTGTGAATTAAGGTCAAAAGTTCGCAGTGTTACCAATTTCTAACTGCTTCAGAACATTATTTTTGTCACTGAGCAGCAGGCAGGATAATGAATAAAACTGAATTTTTGACAGAAGATGCCAATATGTAAAGCTAATACGGTTTTTGTAAAGAATTTAAGGAAGAGAAAATATTTTCCTAAGGACTGTTTTGTGTGTTTACTGTCATCCATGTCATCCATTTTGTTCCCTAAAAGAATTTAAAAATATTTATAGAATGCAGTATGTATTCTTAGAAAGTTAAACTGTCCTCTTTCTTTTCTTCTTTGCTTTTTTGCTCATCATTTCCTTCTCTAGATGCAAAATATCCATGTTTTCTATAGAAATTCTTCTTTACCTTGGACCTTATTAGCCAATATGTAACATTCTAATTTATGAACGGCACAATATATCACTACCAGAGATGCACAGAAAAATGCTTTTATGATTATTACACATTTATAGTCAAAGTACACTTTCCGTAAACCATTGCTGTAAAAAATTGAGTGAAACAGGTTTTAGACCTGCTTAGTACTTTGCACTGCTTCATCATTTTTTCAGAATTTTTGATTGATTTCACACAGCTAGTAATTTTTATGCCTACAAAGATTCTTTCATTTGCTATTAAGACTACACCAAGCCACAAAACTTCAAAGGACCATCTCTTTGGGATGTTATAACAAAATAATTTTGTATTGTATTCAGAAATTTTGTGGGACACAGATCACATACAGCGAATCTATGGTTCACGCTTCTTTGCTCTTCTCAAATATGAAATACTTGAGTGTGGTACAGTAGTAACTTATCTTTGATTTCAGAGAATGCAAGTCTGGTCTAGCTGCTGAAGTGGAATCTCCTTGTTCAAGAAGCAATGAGTTGCCTGGAATGAAGTTTTGTAGGAGACAGCTATAAATATCAAAAACTGCAAATTCACAGCTCTTTGATAAAATAGGTCATGGACTTGGGAGGAAAAAAATTAAACAAGTACATATAGAGTTTCCAACCTGGAATTTAGTTTGCTGCCTACTAAAAATACCTCATTCATCTGTTAAGCAGTGAGATACTTAATAGAAAAGGGATCAGAAGAAAGATTTTTAGAAGTCAATAGAAGAAAAGAATTTAGTAGTCTCCTTGTCTGTGTTTCCTGAACCTCTTACACATGCTAATCAGCAGTTATCCTGTGAAGTTTCAACTCCTCAATGCACTATAGGTAGGATTTTTCAGTAATTTGAAAGACTTTTTTTTCTACTCCCAAAGTAGTTGTCCACAGCATCTGTGCAGAGCTGACAGCACAGAAAGCAGGTTTTCATTACCTTAACAGCTGCTTAAAAAATCACAAAGACATGACTTGGGCTGCTGTGATATTTGGAAAAGAGATCCATCTTCATAAAAAAAATAAATAAATAAATTATGGCACTCACTTGAGCCAGTACAGATGTTAGTAATCACATTAACTTTACTCCAGATGAAAAATATATTTGCTAAATGTCCTGCATGAGGTTGCACTAAAAAAAAATCCCCATATCCAATACTGAACAGTTCATGCGCAGTCAGTGAAATCCTTCCATCAGCTAATTTAAAAATTGCAATGTATAGAATTCAGGTAACCTGAGAATTTCATGTATGGGGGGATATTCAGACAATAATAATTAGAACAGGAATTAAGAGAAACAAAATGCAATAGTCATGATAATGAGATCCTAAAAGAATACTGCTAAGTCATTAAAGGATGAAAATATGAAAAGTAAAAACCTCTAAATAATATCAGTAGAACTTTTCTGCAAGAGAAAATGGGCACTGTGGAAGAATGAATGAGAAAACAAAAATAAATTTTCTTGTATTTTCTTAGGAGCTATTAAAAAATATTCACTCTTTTGAGACATTTGTGAGACATTTGTCCTTCTTTTCAAGACATTTCTTCTAAGACATTTCTTCTTTTCTAGATGGTTAACACTGCTGGGCATTGATTTCAGTGTGTCTGGTCCCTGGGTGCAGCGCAGAACTCTGTACTGCTGGATTGGGTGGTTCAAGCCTGCACTCGAACACAAACTCCCTCCTTCCATGCTCCATCATGCTCTGCCTCTGGTATGCAAGAGGATCCAACTCAATCCATAAGCTGAGCATTTGAGCACAGATGCTGAAGAGCAGACCAGCCTCGATCCATGACCTGAAGGCAGCTGCACCGCAGTATGGATGTAATGAACAGTTTTCGTTAAATTCTTCTTGTTCTTCCCCTGGTGCTAACATCTATCTCTAGAAGCCATTGGACAGAAATTATTTCATCAAATCAGAGTTCCCATAGTAATTGAAAGTTGCAGTACTTTCTGAAATCCTATCTATCTAAAAGCCCAATTATACTGTTTCAAACTTCTCCACATAGAAATTAATCACAAAAAGATTCAAAAGAAGATATTAGCGGAATTTTAACAATGAAACAAACAAAAGGTCCAGATGGGCTAATTTCATATCATCCCCCTGAAATGCTAATAAATGGTTGCATTTTATTTTATTTTATTTTATTTTATTTTATTTTATTTTATTTTATTTTATTTTAATCCAAGTGTACTAAGTTTCTATTAGATGTGAGAAAAGCGATCAGGTTTTAAGTATTCAGACTTACATATCTGGCTTCTGGAAGGCAAATATTTCTGTCAGAGCATGCTTAATATGAGGTGATTTTCTTATTTTTTCTTTTGCTTATTTAACCAAAACTGCAGTTCTAATCAAGGTAAAGACATCCAATGACAAAACTCTTTAAATCCTTTTTCTTATATTTACAGTTTGCTTTGGTACAAAAGTATTCTTTTTCTTTATTTTCTTTCTGTTTTCCCTCCTCATACTGAGCAAGCAGTTCTTTATTAACAATTCATTTGGGCTTAGATATGGATCTTAATTACAGAAAAATTGTGAGCAGGCACTAAATCCCTGCCCAGGAATAGAAAAGAGTCCCAATGGCATAGGTTTTCCCAGCATCAATTTAATGAACTGCCACTATCTAAATAGACCAGATGACCAGGAGAGGATATGTCTTTATTAGACATACTGCTCAAAATATGCTGTGTGACTAAACAAACTAATCATCATATTCTATCTTTTAGGATGGACATAAGCTTCTACTCAAAGAGAAATGTAGAAATTGAGTCATGCTATATCCTTTAACAAGAGCAAATGATAGAAGAGATTGTAGCAAGATCTGACTAATAATGCAGCCTAAACATTTTTTTCCCTTTCTGTTTAGAGGCAATATTAAAATTTTCTATATTTTGTTTGCTTGCTTTTTTAGTCCAATTCCAATATCTGTAGATATGCGAGCTGTATAATTAGCTTCAACAATCAACAGCCGGATGGTTTTCACATAGGATGGCAAGTGAAAGAAATCAAGTTCAAATTAGGAGAAAGAGAAACTTAAAATATTGGCCTTCTATGCAAGGGACCTAAAAACTTACCTGTTGAGGTGTTACTCACTTAAGAAACAGAGTACAGTAAAATAAATTCATCATAGCTTTGCGACATTTCGAGGAAAAAAACCCAAACCAAACCAAAAAAAAACCAAACCAAAAAACCAACCAAAAACTCTAAAAAACCAACCAAACAAGAAAAAACCCAAACCAAAACTGAAATCAAAACAGAAACCAAAACAAAGAAGCTGGCCTAAGAATGTTTCCATGAGAAGATTTGCTGTCTCGGATCTGACATTTTCTGGCTGAAATTGAAGGGTAGGCATGAGGAGGGACCATCCAATCTACCAGAACTGCCTATACTATGAATTATTGTTTGTACTGTACAGAGCCTTAGTCACAAGTAAGGTTTCTTTGTGTTGATATACAAGACAACTTAGCTGTGCTTTCCTGAGCTAAAAGTTCTTTAGATAGATGAATTCAATTTATCACACAAGGAAAATAAAAAATTCTACTTCCATTATTACATTACTCGAAGTTGAATTATCAGTGCAACTCAAACTGTTATGTCCAGTCTGAATATCCACACCATTTTTCTCTTTTTGATTTAGAGTACTAACACAGACATCCTCAGCTAGCAAAAATATGCATTATTTTAAAAGTGTTGGGTGTTTCCTATCCTTATGTAACGTTCCACTGCCACTTGTTTTGTAAAAGTTGCTGATGAGCTTTTGCTGATGTAAATTTGGCACTTGTTTTTGTTACTTTGCTAAAAGGGCCAGATTCTACAAAAGGAACCTGACTTGGAAAAGTGTTTTCTTATCAATTCTTCTAGTGTACACCTTTACTTCAATGAAAAATGTTTTCTGTGGCTTAAATTTTTTTTTTTTTTTAATTAAACTTGGATTTTTATCTCAATTTACTTACTTTTTCCCCGCCACTATTTAGGGATATTATATCATATTGAGATCAGGCAAATCTTGTCTTTTTAACCCACTTATTCCATCATTTCTCTTTTATAGTCAGAGAGCAAGACTCTTATTTGAGACCTGGACTGAATAAATTTTCCAGATATTCCATATTTGCAACTTTTTTTCACAGTTCTTGGAAATTTTGTGATGTAGCTTACTTGACTTTAATAGCCCAAGCACACTCTTTTCTTTGAGTTTTCACTGTTACATGTAGCTTTCAATTCTTCATTTTTGTCTAGTAAGAATGGACATTTCCATACAAATCTCCTGCAAAGCATTCATCTATTTATAGGAGCACTGAGAGATTATAATTTTTATTATAAATCTTTTCCTGAAATGCATTTCTGTTTTACTGTGGGTTTTCTTGGTTTTTTAATCAATTTCTAAAGCTAAGGAGGTTTTTCTTTTAATTTTTTCTGCAGGGTCTGACTCCTCTAAACTTCTTGACCTCTGACCCTGAAGACAGACTCTTCTTTGCTGGTTTTTAATACCCTTTCTGAAGTCCTGTTCTACAGTATGTCCCCTTTGTCCGAGATAAAAATTCTAATTTTTCTTTTATCATTAATGTTTGAAATAAATTCCTTTCTTAGTTTCATTCTCTAATCTCAAATGAGTTGATTCAGTTGAGTTAGTAAAAAACTTCCCTTATTTTCTAGAGGGCTACCCTTTTGAAGGCAAAAATTCCAAGTTCTACTGGCTTGAATTGGTAAGTCTTTAATTACACTGATTCTTTGGTTCCTCAGCTTAATCGTTTTCAATTGTTTTGTCAAACATATATATATTCTGTCATCACAAAAATGAAGTTCTTGTGCTTTGGCTCTTAGTCTTGATTTCATTGATGCCACTACTAGCAAAATAATCTAGGAGTAAACTTTCTAAATTATTTGGATATTCATCTGCATTTGAACTTGGGAAAAATATTTCTGCACAGTCAGATATTATTTTATGGCCATAGAAACTTGTCATAAACGATCAAACTTCCCTGTCAGAATCTGTAACATTGCCCCTTTTCTTCTCTTTTTTATTTCTAACTTTTCTACAATTTAATAAATTCGATGTCGTGGGGGGGGGGGGGGGGGGACCCAA
>JAYDZK010000056.1:39473235-39504206 GCA_034509185.1 Euphonia xanthogaster | reverse complement strand
AGAACTAAAGCTACTGAAATGAATTATAAATAACATTTTGTTTGTGGGCATGAAAGATCTGTGAGCAGCTGTGAGATGCTCATTCTACTGCATATGAGGAAAATGAAAGACGCCACTTAAATGTTCAAACTCATCGTTGGAAGATTTTGACTGTAACAAAAGATAAAACTATGCCTCTCATTTCACAGGCTTCCAAAGAGAAATAATTTCAAATTAGAAAGCATGAACACTTCTCTGCCTTATCTCCACATTAGTGTTCTCTGCAATTCCTATTGAAAACTGGACTCCTGGGGACAGCTTACTCTGCATACTGTCAACACTATGTCAAAAGCTTGAGCTACAGAAACATGCTATCATCTCGTTGAGCCTGGCCTTCTTAAGACATATTCAATCTCTGTGACAATTCAGAGCAAGATAAATGAATGCTTTCAGATGATTCCTCTGTTAGAGACCTTTCTTAAAGTAATTTGTGGCTATAAGAAAATTAGATTCCAAAAGTAAAAAAGTCTTGTCTGCTGGGAAGTGAATGCAGCAGAAGCCTGCTAACCTACTTATAAAAGACACTAAAACCACTCTATTATGGTTCTTACTTTTAAGTATACATGATTCTTACTTTTAAAACTAAGCTAGGGTATACCTGTCCTGCTTTGAAATGAAAACAATTAAGTCTTGTGGCAGACCATTACTTAATTTATTAATTTAAATTTAATGAATTATATTTGTTTTAGATGTAAACCTGTGAAATAAGATAGACTGATAATAGTTTTTTGATTCCTTGGCTAATTACAACATGATGTTATAGTTTTTAGCTGGGACTCACTAGAAGTATAATACCAATAAACTGCAAGCCTTTCTCGTGATGAAAGGTTGATTCAGTCTCCAAACACAATCATTCCTGGCATTGTTCTTGCAGACACTTCCAACAGTATCAAAAGATATATTAGTTTTAGTCTTTAGTTTTTCTGCTCCCCTGGGACCTTGGATGTTTCAAACACTTCTCATTTATTCTTGAAAATTAAATCCTTTCAAAGGAGGAAAGCTGTTTAGATAAATCCATTGAGTTACCTTGTACTGTTTTCTCATTTAGCTCACTTTTGGAGCAGTTTCCAAAGCCGTGAGCTTTTAATCCTGTAAGACTACTAAAAAGAACTGAATCTCACTTTTTGTAAAGAAGCTAAAACGCATCTCACTCCGAGATTAACCTCCTGCTTTGCAAGTTTGAGAAGAATGCTTTAAAGGCAGAAAAAGCTAAAGGTTTACTCAAGTGGAAATGAGAAAACAGTGCAGAAAAATCCAGAGGTGAGAGAAAGGTCAGGAGGTAAAAAAAAAAAAGGTGTTTTGTTAATATATGGCAGGTTAAGCAGTATTTCCTTTCCATTAGAAATACTTCTATCTGATCTGTTCTTAAGTACATAACTATGTACACACAGAAACTTTAAGAAATTATTTATAATTTCAAATTACTCTAATTCTGAATAGGTATGGGAAATCATCTCCTATTAAGGCACAATATTCCTGATCTTTTTTTTTTTTCTTTGGCATACTGTTTAGAATTTATATAACAGAATACTCTGTACCCCAACCCAAAGTCAACCAAAATCATTGAGGTCTACTGAACATTTAATTTCTTACGTCAACAAAAGTGCTTCAACAGGAGGCATTCATAAAAGTTCATCCTAGAATCCCAACAGCCAGTGGAAAATATAGAAGCTGCAGAAACATACAAAGGGCCAGAGATACAGGTTCAAGCTATTTCTCTGTATATCTCCAGACAGTACCCTGAGCAGTCAATTAATGACTGCGATATGGTGCCTCCCCCACACTAGAATTTAGCCCTTTTAAGTGAAAAAGAGATAATAATTTTCACTGAAGAGTAAAAACTATCTGAATTTATTTCTTTTGGGAAGTGACCTGGAAGTTATTCACCTCCACTGATATTTATATTATTCTGTAGTGTCAACTGGTTCTTGGAAAATATATGACTAGTAATATTTCTGTGCCTTGATCCATTAACTTTCAAATCCAGAAGGTGTGTTCTGAAGAACTCTTCAAAGAGTCCTTTATCTTAGTTGATTTTGTTTCAATTCTAAGTGAAGGAATATTCAGTCTTGCTTCATTTAGAGAATTGTGCCAGATCATAATCAATGTACCTTAATCTTGTCCTAGAAAAAAAGAATATTATTCTATTTTATAGGCTATTATGAAACAAAAATTGGGGTCATTAGACACTACAGTTGTGACAAGTTCATAGACTGCCTTCCCTAGCTATTTGTTGCTGTTCATTGCAAGCAACACCCAGTTTTATTCACCAAAATCAACAAAATACATTTCATAACGAATTACTTTATGAACAGGCATGTTTTCACTTTTTATTAGAATATTAGCTTTTGCAACGAGCATTAATCTATGTAATTTTTTTTTCATAAATACATTGTCTCAATTAGAATCTGAAAAACATCTGTAAAATAGCATAATTGAACTTCAAGATATGCCTTTGCATTCTAAATCTCTTTTTAAATTAGTTTGACAAATATCCATCTTATGTATTCATATATATGATGAAACATGAAATTAATGTCAGATATGAAGTGAAACACAAGAAAGCTTAAAAAATGAACAGTATGCAACTCAATTACACCAGCTTTCCTTTTTTAAAAAATACTGCAGTATCTCTGATAAAGAATTAGAAAACCATAGCTGAAGTTAAGAATTCTGAATGCTGCTTCTTCAGTCAAAGATAAGCAATCACATGAGCAGGCATACACACAGGGAGCAGAGAACAGAAAAATTCTCAGTTTACAGTCCTATTTTTCTGGGAATACATAGGAGGAGTTAAAAATAAGAGTGCAACATGAAAAAAAGACACACTTTCAGATTTAAACATGTTTTGGGTTATGCAAGACAGAATTGTCAAGCTGATCTGGATGAAGGGTGAGACAGCAGCAATAAAATTGACTCCGAATAGCCAAAAGGAGGCGTCATCCTAAGTGTCATCACTGAACAGTATTGTCCTCTACAGCTGTTTAATTACATCAGAGCATTACCAACAGACCAGTCAAGTCATCTTTATGTCATGATATTCTATAAATCTATCAACTATGGAAATAAGTCAGTTTGAAGTGTCTCATCATTTTAACCAATATTCCCGATTAACAGATCATGTTCAAGCTGTAAATACTTCACATATACTCTACTGAAAGTTAATCAGTACACTCAAAAATAAGACTCTCAGTCTGTAAGTTTGTCATTGATTATAAATTAAAACTTGCAGGTTCTATAAAATACTTTAACAGAATTGAATTAAATTAATGTAACAATCTGTGTCAACATCTCTCCCTTCCCACAGGCTTAGCTCCTGATCCATTTAATGATTTTTTTCAATTACTTAGTAATACACTATGAAAGGCTGGCAATCCAAGCATCTTCATAAAACATATTTTATATTACTTTTTACTTACTGACACAGCTTTAGCAGTAATCTGTTATATAAGGATCTGAGGATAAAAAAATTGAAATAACATTTAACTTTGCACTTTGTAAATTTGTGAACAGGACTAAGTATTTTTGCACCCTTTGATCAAGTATCAGCTATCTGGTGTGTAAATATGATTTCAGTTTTAAGAAGTGCTCTTTTTTACTGCAGTATAGTTTAGTTTCAATATAAACTCTTGCAAAGTGTTATCTAAATTTAAATTCAGACCTCAACCAAATTTCAGGTCTAGCAAAGGAAAGCTTTCTTTCAATCACCTCATAGCTAAGAAATTGATTGAATAAGAAGGCGTTTTGAAAAGAAATAGAAGTAAATTTAATAGCAAGAAAATACTATTTCTAGAATTCTACTTTATGCTTAAGAGGAAAAAAAGTGTTTCCATATGTGAATCATCCTGTACCTTATTGAGCAGATTAAGCTATTTTAAACTCTCCTATTTAATTACATTTGATATTAAAACCTATTATGTTGTTCAAAATGTCAGTGGTATGACTTGTCAAACTTTCATATTTAGTAAGATTTGGTGATGAAACTCGGAGTTAGCTTTGAACAGAAACACTTAAGAGCAGAAACTCTGAATCTACTTGTAATTCCTTCTTAAATTTCCATGTGCAGACAAATTATGGAACACAGAGAGACTCAAGTCTGCTTTCAGACTACAAGCCTGAGGCAAAATGATATAAGACATCAAAAATGAAATTGGAGAAAACATATGCAAGAGAGTAACTCCCTTTTACATAGCATCATAGAGCCATAGCACTTATAACAATCACCTTTCTTGGTGTTAAGTTTTCAATATATGCATAACATCAGGATGAAAGATGAAGAAGTAATTGTTCTCCCACTGCACCAGGCACACAAACTTGGTAACCATTCTTAATCCTTGTTCCTAGGACAGCCTAAGAGTATTGTTCTCAGATCCTCTACCAGGTTCTGTAAAGAAGGATGCAGCAGCATTTTGTACCCTTTTCCCCTTCCTCTGTCTTAAAGTACCATATGACATAAGGCTTGCTTCATTTGACCAAACCTTTTAATTTTGCATTTCTTCTACTATGCTTACTTCTAGAATTGCATTGCATAGATGGATGAAGTAGTTGTACAGTTTCAGTCCATGGGAAAGTTATTAAATTCACAGTTTTCTTTTCTCACTTGTAATTGATTCCAGAGAGAAAACACACACATTAATACAAATTATCTCATTTGCAGTACAGATGCCTGATCACGAAATCATTCCTTATGTGCAACTCCCATTGAAGCCAGTCAGAGTCATGCCTGCAAGTGGACAGCAGGTCAGAAGCAGATTTACTTTCATAAATTTTTTATGCATTGACAGACTGTGTTTACTTCCTAATACATTACAAGGAGTGATGGGCAGACCAGAAAGTTTCTCAACACTTGGAAAACTACCAAAAACTGTGGATGCTCTTTTGAACTGTATTCCAACCATCTAAAGCCACTTGATTCTCCACAGCTGGGCTGGAAGATTTACAAGATTAGATATTTCAGCACTTCTGCTTCCCATCCTAGCCAAGTGAAGACAGTTTAAATTTGAAAAGAAGGAGCTGGGGAAGGGGGAGAGTCGAGAACAAGACCATGGCAAGCAGTATATATGAACTTGATTTTCAAATATTTGCATGCTCTTAATGTGGGTATCCCAGTGACTCTGGCCCCAGATCATGGGACACTTTGTTTCCTCACTTACATAACCTGTAGAATATTCACTTATACCCTAGCTTGTGGATTTAGATTCCAAACAATTTGGTCTGATAGTGACAGCAGGATGTCAGAGTCAGTGAACCCATAACTAACAGACAGACTCCTAATGATGCTGTAATCATGGCAGGAATGAGACCCAGTCTCAATTTCATCTTAATTCCCCTGAAAGTAAAACAGAAGAAAGTGGAAACTCTTTTCCCCTTTCTTATTAAGGATAGTATTCTTCTAGATACTGGAAAATAATATGGCTCCTGGAGGAAGCTTTGTTGAATTTTTCATGGAACCCACTGTATCAATCACTTTGAGTCTCCTATTTTCAAATACACATATTAATCAACCTGAAGTTTAAATAAGCCAAACTAAGTCATATCTGAATTGATATTTTAATACTGATTTTTCTTCATGACAGAGCTATGCATCAGATGCCATGTGAAAGTAAATATTGCACTAGATTAGCACTCTATTTCTAAATGATATTGTACTGTTTCTTGGACAGATGTTAGGAGAGGCTTATCCTAGCAGATACTGATGATTTTATTCAAAACACTCACACAAGCAATCTGGCTGGCTGCTTTAAAGCTTTGTAACAGATACAGGAAAAGTTCATAGATGGAACAGCTGCTTTTTATGCTCCATTGCCATCAATTAGAGTATTTCAATAACATGAAAATCTAAAATCCCAGAATGTATACCCACTAATTACTTCTTTTAATACCTGAGCTCTTACACTACATATTTTAGTGAAATTGCTACTAGCATTAAAAGATTAACAAAAAAAAAGGATGCTTGGGTAATTAATTTATATATTTTAAAAATATATAGTCTTTACTTCAAGATTTACTATTTGCTTTAAAAATTATTTCTTCAGAAAATGTATTCCAGCTGTCAGGGAGCAGCAGGAGTGGGGCTGCTCTCAGACAGAGATGAGCCCTGAGCCAGAAGCCATGATTACGTCAGCACTTCAGGTTGGGCATTGATGCTTCCACAGGCTGCCATCCAATGGTTCTGGTTAGGAGTGGTGGTATCAGCATATCCAAGGGACAACTCCAGGTAAAACAAGGCAATGCATCAGCATGCCCAGGAAGACCAGTCAAAAATGACAGGAGACTGGACTGGAGGCAGGAATAGAGATAAGATTACATGTAAATTGAGTCCAAGCTCCATTCTGCAAGTGCAGCCAGTGGGGCAGAACATGTGTACTTACAGCATCACTTGGGAAGGTGAGAGTGTGGAAACCTCAGCTTAAATTCAGCCCACAAATCCATAGGCAGGTCCCAAGTGAGGGTCAGAGCACATATGGCCTTTTGGTGCTCTCTGGGACCTAGCAGTTTTCACTACAATGCACAGAAAGAAGAAGCAGGTTCCATATCCTTGAACCCTTATGAAAACTATCTCAGTGGTGTTATTTTTCAAGGATGGAGGTGGTGTAATGTGGGGGGTACAATACTAGGCAGGAAGGGAAGCTAAGCACTTTTGAAAAGATATTCTGACGCTACCCAATCCTCACTAACAAAAACTTGATGAGCTTCTGCTGTCTCTCCAGTTATTTGACTCTACAGACAGTCACTGAATAGGTCATGGCAGTTTCAACACAGCTAAGGAACGACTGAACCTCAAAACATCTCCTTCTCGCCTAGGCCCTAGGAGGGCATTTTCCCACCTAGAGCAGATAAAACTGTCTCAGGCATATTCAGAGGAAAGAAGTAAAAATATGGGATAGAAATGAAGAATAATGAAAGGAAAAAAATCATATGCTGAAAATGAAATATTTTTACATAATAAACTAATACAAGGCATAAGTACAAATCAAAGTAATGATATCTGAGTCCAAAGCTTGCCTTAAATATCATTCTGTCAATGAATTAAGAAATATTTCCTTGAATAAATTATCCCAAGATGAATTTATTTGTTGAGATTTTACTACAGTATGAATTTCAGTTCAAACTTTTCCCACATAGGTCTCTAGCTGCAATGTATCTGAACTCCTCAGTGTCAGCTCATGCTACAGTTTTTCCCCTGAGTGGGAGTCTTAATAAGGTTTCTTTCCTTTATTTAGTTATCTAGTTGCCCAAAACTTGCAGTATTTTTTATGTTTGAATTTCCCATCTCTCACTCACATGGGAACTGAAACTGGCAAAAGGTTTCACACATTACTGAATACACACTTTAAGGACAACATGCGTGCATAAGCATTGTTTCCATAGAAAACCTGGTAAAATAATCTGGTAACAATACCTAGAATGTTCACTTAACTATTACCATCAAAATTGCAGCGGTTTGGGTTCTTTTTTAGAGCCACATCTTCAAAGGCCTCTTTTCCAGAAATTTGATAGTTGGCAGCTCAGATAAACTGTTTCTACTTAACAGATGTCTCTCAAAAGACTCCTATATTTTCAGTTTATAATGGTTTAAATAATTTTGTGGCTTTTATTCATTTGTGTATATAGAAACATTCTCTATGTTTATAATCAGAAACATGGATAGAAAGAAATTAATCCTTGAGTTTAGAAACAGGACTATACTCTTTGGTTGTTGTGGAATGTTATGCTCTGTGCTGTACTTACTAAATACATTTTGGATGTAAACTGACATAAACTAAGTCTTTTATTACCTTCCATTTTTGTGGCTGAGTCATTTCCCTTAAGTTCTTCTACCAGCTCAGTTACATAATATTTCAGTTTCAGGAAGGAAAACATTGACCAATTAATGTCTCAGGATGCAAAGAAGATCCAGAATACTGAAGTATTTGGTTCAGTCAACATAATTCAATGTCTTGTTTAAATAAAAGAGAATAGTGCAGACTGAAAGAATCCTAAAAGAAAAAATTCCATGACAAAGCAAAAATTTTGGAAATGGCAAGATTTATTTCAGCCAACACTGTAATCTTTTTTTATCATATTCATTCTTTTCATCCAAATGGAAATTTGGCCAATTTGTTATTAAAGACTTTTAGAGTAAAAGGGATGATTCAAAAGTTGTTGATTCACTTAAACACCCAGTCAGTATTAGTAAGATTCCAATTGCTGTTAAGAATTACTACAGTATTGAAAATACAATAAATTTGGGAGTGAATGGAAATAATTAATGGAATACTGAAGAATGCTTCTGCTAGATAAAGATAGGCAAAATAATTTTAAATTTTTAAGCTACTTGAAAATTCTGGGCTTGAAATGTCAGCTCAGGCTTGAGTGACTGGGCTTGGGCTTTTCTAGGGAAAGAATGAGATTAAAGGAGGAATGAAAGATAAGAAGCTAGGGAAAGCTATATATTGGGAGCAGGAAAGAAGATAGTAGGCACAGTAATGATATGGATGTGTTTTACAGGTTTTTGAAAGAAAAAATTCTGCACAGAACAGTATTTCTAGTGAAAGCATTAAGTTCCAGCTAAACTGAGATTGAAGTTGGCTCAGTTACTTGCTCATTTCTATCTCAACTTTCCTCCAACTAAATCACAATTTTCCCAGGCATTCTTGAAGACGGCATATGGGAAATATATTTAAAACTTCTTACACACAAAGTAAGCATCCTTCTTTGCATAAATCTTTTCACTTTTGAGTAAGGATGTCTCAGTAATTACTGTTGTACAACTTTTAGTCCTTTCATACCCTTTTTTTTTTGGTATTCACATCTTGGTATTTATTTTCTTAATTAAAAAGAAATTTTACTGTTGTGGCCTAATCAGCTTGTGCACTGACTTTTTTTTGCTTTTAAATCTGATCAATACAAAAAGCAGTGACATTCTTACTAAAAAAAAAAAAAAAAAAACAACAAAAAAAAACAACAAACGAACAAGCAAAAAAAAACCCTAGCATATTTTTTCTATTAGATTGCTTTCCCAGTTTATGCTCAGATGTAGAGGAATTTAAATTAGGTTCAAGCAAAACCTAACACCTAGGATAAATTTCACTCTTCTACAAAGAATCCTAATATTTTGTAACATTACCAAAGATCTAAGAAGAAATTTAGCATTCAAGACATTTAACTTTTGACCTAATACTTCTAAAATTTGCTTCTGCAATCAGTTAAGGGTCTCAGATTCTCATCTCAAATAAATAAGTGCAAGTCTGAAGTCTCTCAGATATGCTTGGGAGCCTATTACAGGCTTTTAACCGCAGTACTTGGTTTTAACATTTCTTTTACTTCGACAGAGAGTCTCAATTGTGCTTTGATACCTTTCATACTAGGTCAGGGGAGTTTCAATGAATACAGGTCATTAAAACTTCTAAGGTTTTACTTACATACTGATATGCAGATGAAAGTAAATTTTTTAACTGTTTCTTACATCCCTGTCTCTAAAAATGCTAGCACTTTAGCGTTCACATAGAGCAAAATACCGTGATGACTTTTTTTCCATTTTTACTTCATTCAATCAAATGGAAAGTAAGTTTCTTGACCAAAAAATATATATAAAAACCCCAGCCTGTGTTTTGCCTTAATTTCCTTTCTCTGGCATGCATTTAACATTTCTAGGCAATATTGTAGGTTAAGACAACATTTATTAAATCATTTTTACAGAAGCTACTTGACTTGCTTAAAACTTTCAAGTGTCAAGCTATTCCTGAGTGATCAAACTTGGATAATATAGTTTTAGTTTTCAGTTCTGAGTTTGGGGGTTTAGGGTTTGTTTAGGCAGATTTCAGAAGGGCCCAAACCATACCAAAGGGTTCAAACAGATCTCAAATGGCAATCCTCCCATCCCAGAAGTGGAAGGACAAAGTGACTCAACAGTGGGCCCAAAAGAGGACCAATTAGATAATGGGCAGACTCTCCCCTCAGATGTGATACCTGTAACAGTCAAATTATTCAGGTGACCCCCATGGACGTCCGAGGTCTCACATAGTGGTTTTGCAGGACTCAGCCTGCACGGGAAGGGAAAAGTATGAGAGAGAGTGAAAAAGGCTCCATTTCAGGGGAAAAAAAATCCCTCCTATAACATGGAGTCATACATCGATGTAGAACATCCTACTTTAAACAGCCTACTTTGATGCTGTAAATTCCTATTTTTCGCCTGTAACAGTTAATAGGCAATGCTATTTCCTGTACTGTCAATCCCATTTTGTTTTCCTAGACTATTTTCCATTTTCTCAGGCAATAATTTGCCATTACTGTTGTGTTTTCCCTTCTCAGTGGTTTCTCAGGATGTCACAGCTTTCTGTGTATCCTGGGTGCACTTTGAAGAGGGCAGCTGAAATTTTCAAGGCTGTTTCTGGCTCTAAGGCCTGGCTGTCAGGTTCCCAGGTCCCAGTGTTTCTGTCAGTACTTTCAGCAGACATTTTCTTCTTCATTCTTTTAGTAATTCTCTCCTTCCTGTCTGGCCAGTGTTACATGTCCTCACATCAGTGTTCTCCATGGTCATCAGTTCTACTGCCCTGTCATGGAGCACCTCCTTCACTTCCTGCCTTCCTGCTCATTTTTCCCAGTTTACCAGCTTTCTTCAATACATTTTTCTAGATGAGGCTGAGCTGTGGTGGGTGCATTGGCACTGTCTGGAACTGGCTGTGATGGACCCAGAGCAGCCCTGGTTTGTGCTCACCATGCCCTGCAGCTCCCCAGCTCAAAGACACCATACATACATACATACATACATACATACATAGACGAGTGTGTGTGCATACACAAATAAATGTACATGTATACCCAGTGCCTTGGTCCATCAGCTTTTGATTACTGAAACTGCTGGTGATACCTCAGAAAACTGTATTCCCAAAGAACATAAGGATTTAATTCAGTGTGTTTACAACAGGAAAACCCAGTGCAAAGATAACCACCAATGTGTTAGTTTAAGAGAAAAACTATTCACATGCTGCAATGTGTTCTTCCCTTGAGACTGGGTCTCAAAAGAAAAAGTATTTCTCACAGACACACAGACATGCACATAGAAAAAAGTAAAATTCCAGCTTATTACAAATATAAAAAAAAAAAAATAGAAACCCAAACCCCTATACCAATGAAGACAGTTTTTGTCTACTTGCTGTCTAGTTCTGGCAAATTATTCTGCCCAGTAACTTTCCTTTATTACATAATGTAATGTAAAAATTCCAAATCTTGGAACAATTTTTAATTTATACTGTGCATATTACTGTTCTATTTCTTAGCCTCTTAGACTTTTGCACCAGCAAAAGGTGCTTTTATCATATTTTTTTAAAGCAGTTTTGTTTTATGTTAAAATCAAAAAGATAAATCTAGACAAGAAAATAGTTTGCCATTTATGACTATATCTGCAAGGTGCCATTAGATTGTTAAATTATAAATGACACTGATGATACAACATGCCCTATTAATATATTATCACTTTAAACTGAGTGTTCATTAGGACAAGACTGGACATGACATAGCTGACTTCATAGTTTATTGAATCTCATTTTTTAACACTGTATTTTACTGATAATAACACACTCCCAGACTGAGATACTCTGACTTAATAACCCCATTTTAGAGTAAATATTTCATAGTTATTTCTTGTAAAAATATAAAAGTTCTTTTTGGAAAATGACATAATTGAACACAAGGTTTCATATAGTGCTAACCACTTAATGTCACATATAGTCCAGTAAAATTAAGTATAAAAAGAGAGGTTATTTTCAATTTATGCAGGCCCTTGCTGAAGAAAGCCAAGAGAGATTAAAGAGTTCAGTGTTTTCCTGTCTTCTATTTCTACATTCCCATTCCCTTTTTTTTGTAACAAGCTAAATGTACCTGCTGATAGAGTTCTGCTTAAAGGTAAAGTGTCCTTTCTAACTTGAATCTATTTGTTGGCAAAAGAAAAAAAATCTTCTGACAATGATTTACGATGGAAAAATGCATGAGAAGACAGTTAATGAGCTGAACCATTTGTTATTTCCTCAAGAATACATTCTTTCAAGGTTGAGGTTTTTAGAGTATTTTTCACTATTTTTGTTGAACAAAATAAGATTTGTATTAAATCTTATGAAGTATTGCAAATCTTAAAGGATAGATATATCTTCCTGAAGATTGCTGCACAGAACAGTCACATCTGATTTCATAAAAAAAAAGAATATCACTGTCAGTTGACTCTAATTAACACTTCATAATTATTTAGAAATTATATTTTGTTCTGTCATAGTATGATATATCGGTAGTGTGCAGGTCAATAGAGAGTCTGTGGCTGTAGTTAAGGAGTTAAGGAGTTAAGGAATAGGATAAGCTGAAAGAAAATGAGGTATTACAAGTAAAAATAAGGCAAAAGTCCTGTGTTTTGGTTCACTATTAACTGTCTCAGACTGCCTTAAAATATGACATTTTGCATACAGCTATGATCAAGCTCTGTCTAAACAACTAATTCCATACACACTCTGAATATCCTGATGTGCAGACCACTCCTGAAAGCGATTTAAATTTGTCTGTTTTATTTTGCTGTCAAATGTCTAGTTTCTTGAGACTGTTCTAGTATCTTCACCATGATAATTATTATTTGAGCACAAAAAGGCCACACCTGATATGGTGCACCTCCCTCTCACTTGACTCTTCCAGCATCTTGGATACAGGGGGGGAAAGAGAAGAAAAAGGTGCCTTGTCTCCTGTCACTTTCACACATTCAGATGCCATGTATGTGTAAGTGCATCACTGTGATGTGATGGTTTCCATTAAACTAGGACCTGTTTCCACCAAAGTGAGGAAATAGGGAGTATCAAGAACAAGGCAAGGTTTATTGGCTGAATAATTTTTTTTTTTTCAAAGAAAAAGTTCTGTTGGCTAAGGGTTCATATGAAAAGCATCAACATCCTGTAAACAACCAAAAGTGCAGATTTATAAGGAGTTCACATCAACAGAATATCTAAATCTCTTGAAAGTCTCCCATTCTCACATAGCAGTAAAGATAATCTGTTAAGAAAATGAACACAGGTAATGTTACTCTTTATAAAAATCTAATAATCTTATCATACACGAAAATAAAGGAATGAGAAAACATCGTGACATATTTTACTACTGATTATGCATGACAGTGAAGTAGATGAGCAAATAAACATTTTGACTAAAGATCAAAACAGGCTGTCAGGAAAAACACTTTGGAAACCAGAATATTACTTTTGAAATTGTGAAGATTTATATATATTGAAATCACTGCCAATTTCAACCATTCAAAATTATGAGTCAAGCCTCAGATAATCATAGGGTCAGCTTTAAAATAGAAACACAAAAATAAATAGTCTGTGTTTCTTTTTACTAACCTTTTGCTTTCTGAGATCATACAAATCACTCAGCACACCCTGCCCCTGGTGGTATGGGGAGAAGGATCTGAAAAACATAAAACCCATGGGTTGAGAGAAGAAAATTATAATGATAATAATAACAACAATAGTGGTGTAAAGGGAGATAAAAGAAAGTGGGCCAGGAATAGGGAGGCACAATAAAACTGCTTACCACACACTGACCCTGTCCATTCCTGAGCAGGGATCAGCCTTCCCATTTCTACATTGAACATGAAGTTCTATGATTTGGGTCATCTGTCCTGGCCATGCTCCCTCCCAGCTTCTTGTGCATCTTCTCATTGACAGAGCATAGAAATTGAAAAGAGTAAGTACTATTGAACAACAACTCAAACACAAAACAGTGGTTGGACTCGGTAATCTTAAGGGTCTTTTCCAATACAAACAATTCTATGATCAGTGTGGCATCAACATTATGCCCATAATAAATCCAAACCAGAGCACTGTACCAGCTCCTGGAAGAAAATTAACTCTATCCCAGCCAAAACCTGTTATCTCTTAATTCCTGCTAGGATGGCTTTATGAAATGACTAAACATCATCAGACTTTTGGTATCTATCTATCTATCTATCTATCTATCTATCTATCTATCTATCTATCTATCTATCATCTATCTATCAAATGAGGGCTGGTAATGCAGAAAATTAACCAGCAATTTTGAAGACACACATTGACAAGAGAAATCATAAAAGAATGCATTCTTAAAACTGTTTACACATTTTTTCGCACTGGAGAGACTCAAGGCTCTTTCAGGGATGACTCCTTAGTTACTGGGAAACAGTTAGAAGTGATGGCAACTTTACTAAACTGATGGAGGAGTAGATAGGCAGTAGATAGACAAAAGTAGCCCCTCTGCCAGAAGCAAGGAATCCAGATTGAAACCACAATCTTCATGTCATAGTCTTGCATTACTTTGATTTACTACAGCTGATGTCAGAGGGACCTGTGAGATCACAGGTCCCGGCAGACACTGCGCACCAGCCTTACTGCAGCCAGCCTTGCTTCACCCAAAATACACTTCCTTTTCAGACTAAATATAACAAAAGCGATCTCTGGCAAATCAGGCAAACTCTCCTTCCAAACTGTCCTCCTTCTTCCCCACCCTCCTCCACCACCAACCTTCGCCTTATTGGGAACCTTTCTACCCAGTAAGTTATAATGATATAACAACAATGTAATTTTAAATACAAATTTTCAGGCATCAGCTAAACCCCGATAGCTCAGTTTTAGAGCAGCGTGACAGAGTATAGCCACAGAATATTGGAGGAAAATCCAAGCATTTAGACAGTAAGATCTCTAGAGAAAGAGTTAAGAATCTTGAACAGCTAAGTCTTGAATATATCACTGAATATACCTAGATATTATTCTAATAATAGTAATATTAATTGTCAAAAATATACATTGGAAAAAGAAGCCACTCTGTTTTGTTTTCCATTACATTTTAGTGGAAGAGAGTTGAAATTTGCCCCCCTTTATTTTGCAATCAAAATTTCAAAGAAAACTTTGGGAGACCATTTCTCTGCCAGTGTTCTCACTAACACTTAAAATTCTTCAAATGGATGACAGAAATGAAGGCAATCATCATGGACAGTATGGGATATTATCTTGATCTACAATGTCTGATATATGTGCAGAACTTGAAATTGCAGTCAGCTCTACCACTTGGAAAGCCACTTACATGTGAATAAATGCACTTTTATTACTATTTTCCAAACTGCAGAAGAAATCAGAGAATTGGCCTTCTTGTCAAATATCAACAAACATAAAAATAATGGGAATATTGATGCATTTGCTATATGTTTCAACACTTCCTCATACAATAGTTGAAATACAGTAAGATAAAATTTCATTATTAAAAAATAGCTAAACAACAAAGTCAAAATTATGAACAACACAGTAGAAATGCAAGATCTTCTCTGTCACTGTTGCCATCTTAGGTAAAAAACTCTAATTTATCCTGTTCCTGTTTTAATTTGTATGGTTTTTCATATCTCTGTTCTCCCTCACGTTATTTTCTGGGTTATCTTGTTATTCTATTTACCTGACATGCACACAAATGTCTCCTTTGTCCTAAATATAGAAAATTTTGATTGAGATTTTTTTGGTTTTTTTTTTGTTTTTTTTTTTGTCATGCTGGTTGTGTCTTAAGTGTTTTGAAAAGGCAAAGGAAGAAAATAACTTTATAAATGAGATTATTAGTATTATGGCAAATCTGTGAGAATGCAGAACAATGACAGTAGTGGAGGAATTTGTATTAGCACCCCAAGCCAAAAACCACTGTGGGAGCTTTTTTCTGTGAAAAGGCTGATGTGGCAACTGCATAACAGAGAGATGGAAGGAGAGATTCGTGTCACACAGCTGTCGTTACAGTCATGTGTCACATTATGTCATAGAAGTTGCATTATGTCTGGATGAGTTTTAAATCAAACAGTGCCCATGAGCACTCATGAATTCTTTGAAAACCACATAAATCTAAGAAATGTGGCTTGCATATCTCCGTATTAATACTCATACTATCTCTTCAGTGATAAGAAAATAAAAATTTAATTTCCCTCATTTTTGGAGATGATTTTCCTTGCACTTAAAAAAGATTATATGCAATAATATTTGTGTACACATTATCTTAAAATGTAAGATATTTGGATCCTATGGTTTAAGATATTTTAGACTGAAATCTTAAATGTCAAAATCTGGCTACTCTTTAGTCAGAGAATGATAGAAAGGGTTGTTGGAAGAGGCTGGGAATTTTTCAAATATCTTCAAAGTCAAAATTGATTTCAACTATGTATGGGTGTCAGATAGTTTCATAACCTGCTTTTAATATTTCCAGTGCTGGAAGCTGCATTATTCCAGTACATAATTATTCTTACATTTCTGAGGACCTCCCTTAGTACAAAATAAGGTATTTTTTTCTCATGGGGAGCAGTTTGCTCCTTGGCTTTTTGGTGGTACTGGAATTTATGAAGCCACAGTGTGAACACATTTCAGTTGTTCAAGATGAAACTGAGATCACCGCAATGTGGAAATTCAGAATTTCATGTTGCAGGACTAGAATGAGAGAAGCAGCCACTAGTGGAGTGGGAAATATTCTTGGCAACATGTGGTTGGACAGGCTGTGGTTTAATTCCTAAAAAGTGTTAGATTTACTCTTACTTCCCCACATCTGAAACAGGTGAGCTTGCAGCAAAGCAGTCACAGGATTATCAACAAAAATCAGTCTGTATTTTATGAGCTCTTTGGAGAGTTTATGAGGTTTTATCACATTTCTTCTAAGAATTGTGATGAATAAGGAGTTCTAAATGGGACTCGGTTATTCTATTCTGCAGTGGACTAGAAAACAATGGGACAATATTCATGAAGGAGAGAGCAGGAAAGACAGACAAAGCCAGTAATTTCCTAATGGGTCAGTCCCTTATATACTTCCAAAGTGACTGTGATCATAGCTCATGACTATTGTCATGAGGCCTTTCAGAGACTAACAAAAGTTGTCAATACTGAAAATCTTTGGTGAAATTTCCAAAATTATTTGCAGTAGCAAAGAGCTTTCTGATTTCATTGTCATTATTCTTACTCGTTGAATTCATTTTCATATTATCTAATTTAAGGTAAGGAAAGTACCTCTTTGATTAATATGTTTTCCAGAGAACTTGCACTGATTGGTACATTATTTCAAGCTAGACCTTTAAGATCTCTTAGAGATTTTTCCTGTTAAAGCTCTTACAGTAAGCATGTGAGCAAGAGGTAAATGCAATGATTTCATGTTCTGTACTAATTGTTTTCCATCTACAGAATATTTAATCTTGAGAAGTGCCAGTATGAATTAGATGGATAGATCATATTGATGAATCTCTCAAACCCCAGGTTTATTATCTCCACATTAGGCTGTAGTGTAGTATTTCAATATAGCACAACAAGCACAATAACCAAGTCAAAAGAAAGTATTGCTATCCCTCTTTTATTAGTGATAAAACCGAGGCTTTATCATAGGACTTGTAAAGAAATCCTCTGAAATAAATCAGCAAGAGAGAAAATATACCAGTTCTTATGACAAAATGTTTCAGAAAAATACCTTCCCCCATGTAAATGGAAAGAGGATTTTTCTTACTATCAGTAGAATACTAATGGTAATAACTAGGTCCGTATCATAAACAAAGGTCAGTTCTCAAAAGGAAAACCATCCTTGGACTCAAATCAGTCTAGGATCTTCTAGAAAACATTCTCAGCCAGAAAAAAAAAACAAAAAACAAACACTATCCCTCTCATTTGTCCAGTGCAATTTGTTACATTTCTCCTATTCTGGAGAAATGGAGGCTTTGAGGAAACCTAATTGCGGCCTTCCAGTACCTTACGGGGACACTGCATCAGCTATCTAGAATACTTTTATAGTCAATGGAGGAAAAATAAGCTTTTCTGCATTGTGAATCACCTGACCTGCTTTAGATTTATGGTTTTTAACAGAAATAGATATCACTCTGAAAGTTACTTTCCTTCCACTGATAATAACAGAAGTCAAATGGCTTACTCAGACAAAAATGTGTGATGTAGATGGGTGAAATTTTATATATTGCTATCTGAAAGCTCAGTCAAGAACAATTTGCCAAGGCAAAGCAAGTGGTCAGTAAATGATTCATTTGCTGAAATAAAACCAAAGTTATTACACTCTTAAAGTGCCAGCTGAGCTAAGGGTCATCATTGACTCTACAGCACAGTAACTTCAATTTTAAAATTGTCACTCAGTACGCCTAATTATGCAGATATGCATATCTCAGGTTTGCTCATCCTCAGTGAATTGGGTGTTGGAGCAAGCAGTGGTAGGAAAGGACCATCTCATAATGTCAAACAGTGGACTGAAGCTGTGGAGTGCAGTCTGGAATCTTGTTTGAGCTTGTACCCTGACACACTCACACCAGCACCTCCTCACCACTCTACACCACAGCATTTTTGCTTTCTCTTCTGCTTGCAGTGGTTCAGTTTGGGCACTACAAACTGCAGCAAGTGCACTAAGGGCACTGACCACTAAGGAGGATGGATAAGGAGTTGGCCAAATCAATTGAATGTTTGCTAAATCTGATTTGACCTAACAACAAGGTTCTAGCACACATTTTAGACTTCAAATTCTTATTCCACTTCCATCTCTCTTCCCTCACTTCCAGGCCAATAATTAAAAAATTCCAATGGCATCACTTAAAGCCTGCATACTACACATCTTAAGTCTTTTTTGTCCTTTCCTCTCCTTTTCCTGCTGCAACTATGCTGTACAAAAACAACTACAGAAGGCAATCTGTAACAAAACATGCACCTGTCAGAGTTCAATTCCACATGCAGGTTTTACTCAAATTGGTTTCCTATCTGTTGCAGGGAGCTCCTGGAGTCTTTCATTTTCTCATGCCAGGAGACTATTCATGAAGTAATTCACACAGCTATTTCCTGACCCAGCTGGCCCTTTCACCCTGCACAATGTGACTTCTCACCTAAAGGAACTAGTCAGAGCAAAGCACATCCCCAGAGTATTGGTATGTGAACTATTAGCTCTGCAGAGTTCTTTTTAGCTATTAGATATGCAGACTGTTTTTACAAATGCAGTGACTGAGGTGGCAGAAGCTTGTGTGGTGAAAACACCAAATATAAACCATTCTTGGGTGGTTTATGGAAAATATGTCATATAACAAGAAAAACTATCAAACCTGAGACATTCAGTGAGTCTGAAAATTCCAATATCCCCTCTCTGCAAGTGGCCACTACCACATGCTTTAAGGGAAACTCTAAGAAAAAAAATAAAGGAAAAGAACAACCTTTCCTCAGAAGAAATGCATTTTTTGACTCTCACTCTTGGATGACTGCTTATGCTCAGAATCACTGAATGTCTGTCAGAATAATAATAAAAAGAAAAGCATATCCTATGGTTAATTTTGTGGATGGTCCCATGGCTCACGTAAATGTCTGATTCATTTAAAGTCAGCTACAGTCTCAATCTCTCTAATAGGCTGTGCCATTCCTCCTGAAGGGAGGAATTCCAGAGGTTAATTATATATTATAAATTATATCCCTTTTCTGTTTAGCTGAATTCTGCTTTCCCCCACCCCCACAACCTTTCCTCCCCTTCACTCTTTTGTACTCTATCACATCTCTCTCACTTCATTTTTCTTATTCCTAGCATATTTTCCCATCTTAGTTTTTGTTTTTATGAAAATCTACAACAAGAAGAAAGACTCTAGGGCTGCACTTTCACTAATTCTGGAGATATGGATGCAAAATACATATTTGGTCAATGCAAGCTTATAAATTTTAGTATCATGCAAATTAAATCACATCCAGGTTGTGAAAACATTGACATGGAGTTAATTCCAATTAATAAAGTAGCCATGACAATAGCTCTGAAATAAAATTTTCTGGATCAATAAATTCATAAATTATGAGAAAATTTATTTTCCAAACGATGCACAATGAAGTGATCACAGATACATCTGGCAGAATCTCTAATGAGTATTTTATTCCCATCTACTAAGTACCAAACAAATTTTCTCTTTCCAGTGATGCTGTTAAGATTTAGAAGATGGTCATTGTGTGTCATGTGAAATGTATCTTATTGCAGTGTTGTCTGAATGAAGGTGAAATTTATACTATATTATCCCAGCTATTACCTTTTTGCAAGGTCCAAATATAATAACATTTGCATTTATTAGTCTTGCAAAAGCAGCGAGTAAAATACTGGTTCCACTTTTTGATGAAAATATAGAAACCTTTATAATTTTTTTTTTTAACCTGACAGTGGTATATATTATTATGCCAATTTCTCCATTCTAGTTTATAAGTGCTTAAGGCCTTATAAAGTATTTATATTTAGTAGTAATGACCTGGATACTAAATGAATGTTAACACATCAACCACTTTCCCTTCTCCTCCCTTTCTCTCAGTCCAATAAAGATTAAAGAATTAAAGCATGTTTTATTGTATGCTTGCCTCTTAAAAACAAAAACAAACCAAACTAGATAGAACTAGATAATATGATACCAGGAAAAGAGCAGGGAAGGAAGTGAACATAAAGGGCAGAAGCAGAAAGTAAATTAAAGAAAAAATGAATGCAAAAGAAGCAAAAAAAAATATTTTCTTTCATGACAAACATACAAAATAATTATTACCTGAGAGGGCTGTGTGTTGAAGCAGGACTCAGAGTAGTTGCAAGACCTGAGAGACATGAAGATTCTTCTCTTACCATAACTGTCTTTCTTAAGGTCATATAGCACAAACGTAGGGTTAAGGCAATTACATGCCTGAGAATTGTCATGATTTGGCATTATTTTATATGTTGTCATCACAGAGAGTATCTAATCAATTCTCTTAGTTCTATATTGCTAATGTACTTATAATGTTCACTGAAAAAAGAAAGAGTCCAGGTTAGCCTTGATTTTAACCAATATTCTGAATATTGATTAATTGTTAATCGTGAGTTAGTTAAATGGCAAGAGATATTCTGAGATACTTTTATGTGCAGCTTCTCATCCTATAAACTGTCTGTTCTTCAGTCTATGTTCTTCACCTGAGCAGTACCTGCAGATAGAGTGCAGCATTGAAACCAGCTGATATTATTCTATCCATAACTTCACTGGCTGATAAACAAGAAGCAATTTGAAAGCATAAAACACATTACAGTGATTATTATAGCTTATTTCTGGTCTGTTTTTATTGCTTTCTCCTTTACTTTGTAGAATTAAACTAATATTTGTTCCACAGTCATGTCCCACAGAGCAGAATGGAAAAACAGAATTTTACCAAGAAATAGAACACATTCACACATATTGCATAGGAAAAAATGAAATAATACTGTTATGTTTTATGAGGTGTAAGTTGTGCCAAGTTCAGCTAGACAATGCATACAGATCTAAAGCTTTAAAAAGCTCCATCTTGCAGAAATGCATTTTATGTGAGTTTAGAGCTATTCAGTAGAACTAACCCTCCAAGGAACACAATTTCTTTTATGAAAAAGAAATTTAGCTCTTGGAATTTTATGCATAGTATGGTTTAAGAGAACAGAAACCTTTAGATAAGCACATAAAATTACAGTTGGAAAAGTCTAGAAGCAAAAACATGAATAAAGAAAGAAAAAATTGTTAACATTCTTTGTGTTTTTAAACGTTAACTTTTCTGCCCTTATTGCTATAACAGGAATTATTGAAACTTAAGATCTGTTCAATAGATATTGTTTTATATCATTTAAAATCACTGAATAAATTAGATCTGAACATATCCCTGGAGCCCATCTGATCCAAGGCCTTGCTGACATCATGACTAAATTTAATGTTTGATCAGATTGCTCTGGATCTTGCCCAACCTTGTATTTTCTCTGTACTTCTGAGAGGAACTTCTGAGTGGATTCTGTCTTCATCTTCTTTATCAAAATCTATTAGGTAGTTAAATGTAGCAGCAAGACTGCACTAAACTTACTTCCTCAGACTGAAAAGAAGAAAAAATCACCTATTTTCTCAAACTCTTCTCAGAAGCGTTGTCAGGCACTGGAACAGGCTGTTGAGGAAAGTGGTTGGGTCATCTTTCCTGGAGGTATTTAACAGAAGTGTAGATGTAGCACTAAGGGACATGATTTTGTGGTGAATTTAGTGCTGGGTTAATAGTTGAACTTTATGATCTTAAAGGTCTTTTCCAACCTAAACAATTCTATGATTCCATTCTCCAGCCATCTTTGTAGCTGTACCAGTAGCTCTCCATTTTGTGAATGCCTTTCTTGTACTAGGGAGCCTAAATTTCAATGCAGCACTCAAAATCTGGTTTCAGAAGCCAAATAGATTGGGATAATTCCTCTGGGGATAATCCCTGTTCTCACCTTGATGTCTGAACTCTCACTAAAGGTGCTCAGTGAGCAGTTACCCCTCACAGCCGTGAGGATGCACTGCTGACTCAGGATTAACTTGTGGCCTCCAGGACTTCCAGAGCCTTTCCCTCAAAGCTGCTTTCAAGCCAGTTAGGCCCTTTCTCTTGCAAGGGCTTTTTCTACTCCAAAAATTGTTAAATTTCATGAGGTCTCTGGTAGTCCATTTTCCCCAGCACATTGAAATTCCTTTGTATGGTCACTTTTTCCTTTTGCACGTCAAGTACTGCTCCCCGTTTGTTGTCATCCATAAACTTACTGAAGGTACTTTTCATCTAGTCATTCTACCTGAAAGACATTAATAGCATCACCTATCTCCCCATGAAGAATACTTTTCTACTTCTATAAGGCAGCCTCTTCAGAACTCTTGGCTTGCTGCATTGTCCCATTGGGGTCCTATTGTCATATAGCTGTCTCACTAACTCTGTATTCAAAAATAGTTTGATATTACTTCTGTTCAGAGATCTCCATTCATGCTGTTCTTCTACCAGACTTGTTTGCCTTCCTGTACAAAAAGGAGGAGAATTCTTGCGCCATGAAGAAATTATTCTTGAGGATCATCCAACTCTGAAGGGCCCTTTTGTTCTTCAGAGCTACCTCCTAGGAGACTCTCCAAGTATTTCCACAAAAAAGCATAGGTCAGCTCTGATGAGGACAAGAGCTGCTATTCATTTTCACAGAATCACAGACTATTTGAGGTTTGCTGTGACATCTTTACACTGTCAAGTCTAACCTCTCCTGCTGAAGCACGGTCAGCACAGGCAGGTTGCCTAGGATGCTGTCCAGACCTTACCCCTGTCTCTTAGGATTTCAAACTTTAACATCATAAACACAATGGAAGCTTCCATTAGTCTCCAAAACCCTGACTATTTTTCCTGATTTATAAACAGCTGGTTCTGCAGATACCCTAGCAGCCTTACTAAACTCTTTCCTTGTGCCCTGCATGTAAAGCAGATAGCAAAATAAAATTTCTCATGAGCAACATGACCTTCAACCATGAGGCTTCTGCTTCTAAGATCTATAAAGAGCTCTTCATCTATTTCATCCTATTGTTCAGGTCCTCTGTAGGGAATGTTCTAGGGAAATGTTCTAGGGAAGTGTTTCTCTCTTGTTGGTTTCCATTTTTTAGCTGCCTGATTCCAGCTATCTTGCTACTCCTCCCAGAGCAGAACTCTGCACAGTCAAGGGCTTCTTGAAAATTTCCATCCTGTCTTCCTGGCCTGCCTTTCCCAAAAAACCCACATCTACCAATGTACTCAGTAAGATAATATATTTCTGAGTCCACAAGAACTTCCAGTTTTACTTCTTTGTTTCCAGTGATGAACACATTCATGAACAGGTGCTTAGGACAAGCACACAGATGCGCAGCTTTGTTTAGGAAAGTGTGACAGCTTCCCACATCATGCTGTCCTTGAGAGCCTCCTATGTTTCATACCATTCTTTAATTTTTCTATATACTTTGTGTACTCTTCCATTCTCAGTGTCGATTTAAGGCCTTCAACCTCTGGTGAATCTATGTCTTGTCATTTAAATATAACCTCAAGCCATCTGTCTTTCGATGTCATATGGTTTTGGGACTTTTTTTGCACCTACAAGGTCTCTTAAAAGATCCTTTCTGTGTCCTTTTCCTCCCTGATGTTACACCATGTACTCAGTTTCTCCCACATCTCTTTTACTTGTCAGCCCTGTGATTCTTAGGGTATACAACCCACAGCTGTCAGCCCTGAGGCAGGAGAAACTACAGACACCTCTGTCATCCTGGTACTTGGTCAACCTTGTCCTTCCTCAGGAGATGTGTCTTGGTCAAAGCCAGGTCATCCTGGACTGGGGGATGGGGAAGGGGTGTCAGTGCATGTTCTGTTGGAAACTACAATCTCTGATATACCTTTGCTGTTGTAAAACCAGCTCTACTAGTCCCATGTGGTCACTTTCACACATCTCTGGGTGTCCTGCATGTCCTAATCTGTCAGCACCCACTGCTGAGTGCTGATTAATATCTTCTCTTGATATGCTCCTCTTCCACAAATTGTTGGACCTAGACTGTGCTAGGAATGGGGTCAGGCTTTACCTGGTGGTTCCAAGCAATAGGACAAGAGGCAATGGGCAGAAACTGATGCACAGGAAGTTCCACCTGGAAATGAGGAAGAATTTCTCTACTGCATGGGTGAGTGAGTACTGGCACAGACTGCTCAGAGATTTTGCAGAGTCTCCCTCAATGGAGACACTTAAGAAACATCTGGATGCAATCCTGTGTCATGTGCTCTAGGGTGATCCCACTTGAGAAGGGAGGTCAGACCACATGACCCATTGTTGTCCCTTCCAACCTTTCCCATTCTGTGACTGTGAAACTTGATTTAGATTATTTTTGATAATTAACTTCAGCTGTATAATTTTTACAAATACAAATCCAGTGTTTTGCAACTGAGAAACAGCAAGAAAGGAGGGTCTCTCTGCAACACAGTGACAAATGGTCCTTCAGTGCTAAAGGAAAATTTTTTGCACCCACCTCAAAGTATTTGAGTTCACTATTTTCTTCTTTTGCTTTCAAGAGATTTGGGATAATATATATAAATAGAAAGATCAGCAAATGTGAAATATTGGAATTTGTTTCTTGGGAAATCTTCTTGACTACAAAACTTAGTTCCCATTTATTTAATATGTTCTAGCCTGTTTTGAGATTTTAAAGGACAGATGCTCCCCTGCCCTTACTTCTCTAGCAGTTTCAATGAAATGTTTTAAAATGGCAGCTATATGAATAACAATTTTCAGCAACAACGAGCATCATTTTGTCTTGTCAGAAACTGGCACTTACTGTACAAGGTCTGTTACTACAAAATTAATGCAAGGGCTATTTATTGTTCTTGACTATGGAGTAATTTGGATTGGATGACTTGATACTCATCATAACCTTCTATAAATATAAGTTAGGCTGAGCATTATTAAATAGCAGTTTTAAAATAAACAAAAGGAAGTGCAAGATATGATAAAAGTATGGAAGACTTTTTTCATAGGATATTGTAAATGCCAAAACATAGATTTAGGAAGGATTAGGAATATTCATGGAAGAAAATTCTGTCAAATACGGTTGAACACAAATATACAGACTTCAGCTCAGAAAATACTAAAACTGCAGATTAACTGCTGATTTCTGAAAGGGTTATTTGGGGAAGTATCACTAGCAGATTATACTGACTGTATTAGCTATCGGTTTTTTCTAAAATTGAATCCTGGACTAGATAAATTTTTGACATGTTCTAATATGGCCATGTTCTTATAAATTTTGTGGCAACGCAAACTCTCCTTGGTCGATATAGACTGAAAAGCTACATTTGCTTTTAACATTTCATCAACATTGCTTTGCTCCAATCCAAAGTGCATAACTTTTCTGATACAGAAAGGACGTCTGACTGGAGCATCTTAAAACCACATTTGAAAGCACTGATTTGAACTAAGCCAAATCTCATTTCATGTATACCACATCTTAGGTGACTAAATAAAACGGACCTTTGTGACAAATATGCCTCTGAACTACTACTTACAATGCACATGAAAGTTACATAACATAGATATGTCCTCAGTTTGAATCATTATATTTAAACTAATCTCACTTCATTGCTAACACACAAGGTTCACATTGCACAGTCCTATGATTCAGTTCCTGGCATTTCATTTATACAGATACATTCAATGCAATATGCTAAATATTTTTTAATCCTCTAACAAATTAGTATTTCAGCTAGGAAGCACAGTATTGAAATTATTGTATTAACATTCATCCTTGAACTGAAACAGATTTGTTGCCCAAGAAAGCAAGAAGTATTTTATGTCTACTCCAAATGCCAACCATTACAAAATTAGTTGAATAATTTCTAGGGCTGGATGAACAGTTGCACTGATATTCCTAAAATTCCACTGAATTTTAAGCTTGCACACTTGAAGGCTCACACCATACAAATTATGATTTATGTGAAATGACATAATAGATGGAATAGTAAGAATCCCAAATCTCCCAAATTTTTGATGCAGAGGCAATTAAGCAAGCCAGGAAAGAGTCTGCATCCTTCCCAACTATAACACAGTGACTGCACAGCACCTTGACATATTACATTTAAACTCTGTACTAAGCAAAAAATCCTGCAGATACCTATTTTTTTCCATCAATATTACCTTTGGAAAGGCCTGTGTCACCTGGAAAGGTAAACCTGTAGCAGTTTATAACATTTTCTGAAGCTCTTTTCTGATACTGCTCATCAATTTTCTTCACTCTGTAAAAGATTCAGGGCTAAAAAGACTACTATAAGGTCTCCCCTTAGCAGTAGTATCAAGTAGTATGACAATGCAAAATGTGCAGCTGTCTCTATTTCACATTATTGTACATACTGCACCATGCGTCGAAAAGCCATGACCCAGTTGAAGACAGTGGAAATTTTGTCACATGTAGTGATTTTGTTCTTCACAAAACTTGAACAGTTTGAATATATAATGTCTTTTATGACCTTAAAAATAATTTTAAACAATGATCTGAAACTGGATTAATGTATTTCAAATATAATGTTCAAAATTAACAATTAAGTAACAAATACAACAAAAATTTCTTTTACAGTCAATTTCCAGTAAGTGAGGGGAAATCATGTTCTTTCAGAAGTAAGTAGATACAATGATTTGTAAATTACTCAGCTACCTTTATTCATTTATCATGCCTAAGATGCCTTTCAGCCTATTTGCTGACAATTTTCAGGGTCTGAAATGAACACTCAGTATTTATGATCAGTCACAGAAAACAAAATCCAGCCAATATAATTTCCTGATGCACATTTTCTGGGCTGAAGCCAAATTACCACTAAGTTTAATTTCTAAAGGATTTTCACCTCTTAACAACAGCATTAAATTAAATTCTGTTTCCTGTACATGGATTGAGTAGGAAGGAGAGGGAGGAGATTTGGGTAGCAAGTAATCCAATTTGTTAGTAAACCCCATGAATTTTAATAGGAGGATCAGAGAAGAGATACTGAAATAACTTCTGATTTGACACAATGTAATTGCATTGCTTTCTATTTCCACTCACAGTATTTCCTATATTCTGAATTCACATTTTACAGTCATTTTTTTCTTTGTCATACGAGTCAATGAGGCTGAGTTACCAAAGACAGAAAGATATGTGAGACAACAATAAGGAGAACTTAGTAATGAACATTTTATTTCTTGGGAACTGTATGTGATCTACTTTTCTGAATCAAAATGAATACCTCTGATGGCAATTTTAAATACGACAAGAAACTGAAATGTCATCTGATTTGCAATATTAATGAAGTCACTAATGATTATATATGATATGACATTCCCTATAATTCAGTGCATTTAATCAGCAAGTATATATCTATCTTTAAGTGTCCTCCATGTGTTAATGTACATATCTGTAGTAGAGAAGCAGAACAGTCGCTTACAATATGCTTACAGCTATTGTCTGGTGTGTTATGCCTATTGGAAGTTTTGCTAAAGACAACAGCTTCATCTTTGAAAAAGACCATTCCTAATTTTCTTTATTACCCCTGTCTTTCTAATCAATGATACAGATTAATGCCTGCAAAGGTCTTTTCTGGCTTTTTCCCTTATTAAATTTCATTGATACCAAGCTTGAAATAAATACATTCATTTTAAACCAAAATTAGTCCAAACGTAAATACTTTCTGAACATGAGGGGTTCTCATGTCAAAACTACTGACTTTTGTTGTATATTCAGACATATAATTCTGCTGTGCACCACTAACAAATTCCTTGGATGAAAAACAGCTGTTATGCTAAGAAAATGTATTTTGGCACCTTCCTGTTCTTTAGTTTCTTGCCTATACCTCATTAGAGATCTGCTGTTTCCTTTTTTGAGTGAGACCAGCAGAAAATGTGACTGTAGCAGGTAGTAGCAGGTCTGATATACTTGGCTCCAGTTAAGTACTCTCTTTAGAGACATTTACCTGACATTTTCTGATTCAAGAGTCTCAAAAGCCATGAGAGGTTCACAGAAGGAAGGATTGAAATAGTAGCTATTCAAGATTCTGATATTATTAAGGATCCTTTTTACAGAGCAGTGAGCTGGGAAAAGATGGGGAGGCATGGGACAATAAACAGCAGGGACACAACAGACTCAGGCACACTGGATACACTCAAATCCCTGGAAGAAAGTGGGTTTCATACAAAAGGGCTGAAAGAGCTGGCTACTGAGGTTTTTGAATTCAGCTGTCTGTCATCTGCAAAGAACTATGATGATGATAGGGAAGTGCCTGACTAGTAAAAATTAGGAAAAAAAAGTCTAATGTTATGACAATTTTGCCTTTAGAAAAGGCAAAGTAGCTCATAATGGGTCCAGGTAATCAGCATCATGTCATGATTACGCTGACCCCTAAAAAGGTCACAAAACATTTACTCTTAAATTCTATTCCAAGCATATGAAGGATAAGTGTTTCTAGAGTAGTTGGCACAGATTTACAAAGAGTTTGACAAAACAAAATCTTTCTGCTATGAAACAAATCATTATGTTGATGAGGAGACATTGGTGGGCATGTTCTACCTTGTTATTATTAATGCTTTAACAGCATTTCAATTTGAAAATTGAGAAAACACAAACCTGGCTTTGAAAAAATGAACTACTAGATTAATTGAAAATTGGCTGTTCCACCAGGCACAAATAGTAGTTATTGTTGGCTTAATTTTGGCTGACAGCCTGCAGCCATCAGAGGCATCCAGAGGCCAAGTTTTTGCCCCATTTGTATTCAACATCTTCATCAGTCACTTGGGTAATGGCATAAAGTGTACCCACATGGAAATTTTTAGATGAGTATAAACTGAAGGGAGTTGTTGGCACAGAATATTGGGCCAGAGGGAATTAAAAAAAAATTGAGGAGTGGGGTAAACAAACCCTTCCTGGTTTGTGTTGAGACAAAGTTCAAAGTCAGAAACTATGACAGAAAATCCTACACATTTTTACAGACTAGGAGCTAACCACCAAATAATGTCACATCTGGGAAGAGCTTTTTTTGTGTTCCCATGACCACATTTTGGTAACTGCGAACTTAAAGTTGTTTAAAAGTGCAACACTCTTTCTGTCTGGTGTTGTTACAGCCCGCCTCTGAAAGTGGGGTAACTGAGGTCCTTTTTAATAGATCACTTCGGGGTCAGATGAGTGTGGAACAGCACTGACCAGTGTTTATACACACATAGTTGCAGTGGAAAGAGAAATGGTTCTTTCCTACATACATGGTAGAACTATATACACTCCTATTTCTTTCTATACAGCAGCTGACTTTAGTTGATATTTTAGTAAAAACAGTTTCCTGCAGCCTTTTGCAAGGCAATCTTTCTGCCTTTTGCAAAATATAATTAGCCAAACATAATCAATGGATATTGAAACAATTTAATACAATGGAAAAATTCAATGACTCTAACTTACCAAACTGTATGTAGGATGTGCAAGTGAGTGGCACTCACTACACATAGTTGTCTTATATGTGTAGATCAAGCTACATCATCAGAGGAGTTAAAATATTAGCAAAATCCTTCTGTATAAGAACACTGTGACAAATAACACAGCCATGAAGAAATTAATTACTTTCGAGGTGAAATATCAGACTAATCTACAGACAGGATTTTAATCTTAACTCTTTCAGAGGCATCCTATAGCTTTTGTTTTCTTCTTTTCTACAGTTTGGGCAAACTGCTTATTTTCTTTATTTTTGGTGTGATCTCAACATTGATATCCACAGATGTAGACCAGAGCCAATTCTCACAAATCTTAATCATTTATTTTTTAACCAATTAGTAAGAATTAACAAGGTTCAGTAGACAATGCACCGGCCACTTATTTGGAATTTACTGATTGCCAGCCATCTGCAGAGCACAGCTTGTAAACTAATGTACTTGGCAGCATCAGGAAAAGCCTATCTGCTTCAAGGTATTATGGGGTCAGAATCATGTATATATGTAAATGTATCCCAGCACAATTAGAAACATGTAGTTATAAATGCAAAGGGTTTTTTTAAGCAGAACACTGAAAGGCGAAGTTGGGGAATACCAAGAAGAAACTGAGATTTTAGGTTTAAAGTACTTCAGAGAAGCTCTACCTGCTTCTTATCAGCAAAACTAGCATGAATATGGCTACACTGCCAGGAGCTGCCCAGGAGAGTGGAATGTAAGGTAGTAAAAAACAGTTTTGACAACTTGGATTCTTGTGGTGAACTCGTGAATTATCCCTCATTTCTCTTTCTCTAACCTAAATTTACTTTGTCTGTGAAAAGGGTATCTTAGGAAGCATATTTATAATTCCCACTCTAGGTAGCATTCATGGCAAAACGAGATACAGTCTTAAGAGGGTTAGTATAACACAGGATATTAGGAGGCCACTAAAATAGTGCTGCTATGAAAAGAAAAAATAAAAGCTGTGTCAGCCCAGGTACTCCAGAAGAAGTACATTTAGATTTACCAGGGAATATGAAAGAATGAAAATGAAATGGCTAAAGCTTTCTGCCATTTACTCTACTTAGTACAGCACTCAGGGTCATGAGACTATGAAAGACTGTGTACCTTTTTGTTTGCCAGAGAAGCTGCATCATGCTAAGAGACTAAGTGAAATACTAATGCCACTGTCTAGGGCACTGATGAGACAGCAT
>JAYDZK010000056.1:39438552-39455280 GCA_034509185.1 Euphonia xanthogaster | reverse complement strand
TCTTGGTACAAGACTATGACTAATAAAACTGAAGTCAAATACTTCATTGTGACTTAAGAAAGAGGTAATAGAGACAATTCTCAATAAATTATTTCATTTTTAATGCAAAAAATAAATGAATTTAGCAAAAACAGAGGTTTGAAACCTGCTTCAAAATAAGATACACCTCAAGTTTCATCAGCTAGCATAAGTAGGAGCAAATCCAAACCTTCAACCAGAAATAGGAATAGCACAAGCTTAGTGCTAAAAGTGATATCCAAAATCAAGACCCATTAATATAGTCTACCTCAATCCTTGCAGTCTGCTATCAAATTGGACACTTCATCCTAAGACTGAAAGAAGTACTCTGTCAACCTAACCTTATGACAAGGTATGCTTCCATGAGTCAGCAGCTTTGAAAAACAGCTGCATCATCCTCATAAATACCAGCTCCAGCTGCAGTTAACCCATGCAGTCAATCCATGACAGGTTGCCTTCAGGTTTATCCACTGAAGTCGTGCTTTGAAATCCCCTTGGAAGTATTGTCATGGTAGATCAACTTCATTTGACTATGAGGTGTGTTTATTCCTTGACTGACCAATCAACAGATCAAATATACAATAATTTCAAGGACTTTCTCTAAGGAATAAATCTGGGGCAACTTTTGTGAGTAGGATCTTTCCAGAAAATTAGGGTGGCAGCCTCAGTATTCCCTGCTTTTATTTGATTAGTTTTACCACATGGGAGATTTAATATCTCTTTTTTTTCTAGAGTCTTAAGAACTGCAAGACATGTGTTATCATCTCTATAGCTTTGAAAATGCAAATGTAGAAAAAGATTAGCTACTTGTGTAGACTTTTGCATTTCATACAACACTGGATGATGTTATCCAGGGACAGCCTCAACATTCTATGTATAGCAAAAGGATGGCACTTTGTATGGACAACATATAGAACATTATTATTGTTAATAATGTGATATGAACCAGATCTACATGAGAAGTATCAGATGCCTTTGTTTTCTAATAATAAATTTCATGTAAATTTTCTGAATGGAGACCCTTTCATACAACTACCTGTCTAGACTCCTTCCTGTTTTATGAAAGTTTATGACATAAATTTCCCTAGGGTGAGTGCATATTTTTTTCTCTAGACCGATGATTCTGAGCTAATTCATTCATCTCTGTAGTATATTATCTGAAGTGCACAGCTGCCACAAGACTTTATCATCTGTTTTTCCTCATCGCAGCTGCAAATTTGTAGTACTTTCTTTCTTCTCTAAGTTTCACTTAAATCCCATATTTGTGTTCTTTTTTACCTTACTTCGGTTATGTTTGGTTTGTGATTTTTATTAGAGGGTAAAGTAAAAATATTTCTGTAATGGAAATGCTGCAGAATATGAATTCAAATTATTTATTCTTGTTATGGTAATACAGCCTATCAGCATTAAATAGGCTAGATTATGAATATATTGTGATAGTTTTGTGCAGAGTAATCTCTTCTATAGACAATTTTAGATAAATTTGGAGTACAGTAGATCAAAGACATGCCACCACAATGACATTAAGAAAAAATTTTGGTCAAAACATTTTGGTGAGATAATTCCTGTGTAATGCCAACTGGCTTATAACGTATGAAGAACACTCTAGAGGTAAATGAAAATTGGTTTTCAGCTGCTCTTTGGAAAAGATTTTACTTTCAGTGTTTGAGGTATTTTTTAGAAACAGGGTTCATCTTGTATTATGTCTCCAAGATTGAGTGTATATTCTTTAAAAAGTAAGCTACAGACTTATATATTCAAAGGTATCAGTCTCCATATATGGAAATGCCTCACCAAAAAGACCATCATCTATATATGGAGACTTGTCTATGTTACAGGTATACAAACAGTAATTGAAAAGCATATATATAAAATCAAATCATTATTGTGTTCTTCTATCTACAATGTGAGGGAATTTCACACTTCCATGGGAGCTGCTGCATCCATGAAAGAGTGCAAAGCATCTAGGAAAGTGTACTGCTTAATTCAGGGGACGTGCATTTTTAACAACCAGAACTAGGAATACGAGGTAAAATGTTTTTCTCTTCTTACCAGGATCTAATTTCTATTAATACTTGCTATGATCAGACCCTCTTGGGGCATTGACCAGCAACAGTCAATCACAGCTGACGTTTCTGTGATTCATTCAAAAGAGGTCTGTCATGTGGTTAGCTCATGCCATGTTTCCATTCTTTCTTCAGGGTATCTGACATTATGTTGAATTATGGTCAAAAGTAGAAATGGATTTTGTTGAACTGTAAACCAACAATTCTTTTGAAAGTTGTTGTTTTCCTGACTCATTTAATCCAGGGAAGGAAGGGAAAAGGACTGGAACTAATTTGGGGCATTTCTAGTTCTTTCTGCAGATTCCCAGAGATGCAACAGAATTATGGAGTAATATAAGCTAATAAAGTCTTCCAAGAATTTAAGATGGATGTGCATACTTATCAAGTATATTTTTTTTTAAGTTGGAAGACAAAATTGATTGCTAAAGCCAAAAGATTCAATTCAAACTAACACAAACCTGGATAACTAATCTCCAGGATATTACATAGACAGTCTGAGAGCATCTATAAAGTATGAAAATAACTTAGATGTAATTCAAAACAAACCATTTAAGGTTTGTTTTGAATTACAAAACAAAACCACTCTAGAATGTTCATAAAATTCACAAAGCACGACAAGTACTGTAAGTGTAATGATTCTTTGTAGACGTCCTGAAAGAATCCCTGATTCACATACAAGGTGAAAAAGGAAGCACTTGTATTGTTGAAGGACTGGGAACATTCAGGTTATCTGCTGATGTGATTTTTACTATCTATATAATATATAAATTTTAAAAGGGAATAAAAAATCTGAGGAAAAAATAGGAATAGCATAGGAAAATCAACATAATTTTAAAATATACTGATAGAAATTAAAATCATACTGATCATTAAAATCATTTGTTTTAATGGAAAACTGTAATAATTACAGTGAAAAGCTACAAAAGAGCAAAAATCTATGAACCCATAGGAATAACATTCAAATGTTTCTGTCAAAATATTTCCATAAGTTGATAACATTAGTTGGGAAACAAATGTCATTGACCCATACACTAGGTAGTATTAAAATATTGCCTATCTTTATTGACATTACAGGAATTTGGGTACAAATGTGTCTGTAGTTCTATACCTTCTACAATTTCGAATAATTGAAATTAAGAGGCATTGTGGGTAGGTTCTATCCTCTATCACAGTAAGGCAAATATTTCTTCAAATCCTGAAATATTTTGATTTCTGCCTTGTAATAAGACCAAATAATGGACTATGTACATCAAGTTCCATTTTTTCCTAAACTTTGCATGTTTGTTTTTACACACAGTCCAAGTCTAAATGAGGAAACCATTGACAAACCCAGGATGATAATTTTTAATTTAGTCCCCAAGACAGCTCATACTGAACAACATATTTGGAAAACAGAAGCAATATTTAGGTACATCTATCTCATACTAAGTCAGAGTGACAGACTTCTTTATATCTTAATAGCATTTTTATGTAGTTTTGCATTCAGTATACTCTCAGTGGATTAGCTTACACATTTCTAGTCATATTTTTCATTGTAAATCTCTTTACACTGTCAAGTAACATCACACAGTGTGTGCTTTCTGAAAAATGTATGTGCCTCACAATACTATATTCGTCTTCTGAAGTTCATTGTTTATGTAAAACCAGCTGACAGGATCCGTTGTTATTTTATTATTGATGTGTTATTTTCTTTGTGTTTTATTCAGGGAGATTTTTTCTGATAAATTTTAAAAGCACTTTGCAAAGTATATAATGAAAAGTTTGCACTGTGTTATTACCCAAGAAATTGCTAAAATAGTTGGGGTTTTTTATAAATTGAAAGTAATGACAAGGTGTCTTGGATTTCCAGCTAATGCATTGGAAAAAATGTATTGTTAAAATATTCATCTAAAAGGAAAACTTAAGATTTAATACATCAGGGAAGCTTCAGTTGAAGCTGAAAAAAGCTATACATCTTTAATGTAGGCAAAATGTGAACCGGTTTAAAAGTGATTTCGAGACAATATTAGAATAAGGAAAGAAAGAGAAGTGAACACCCAGGTCATTCATTCAAACTCAGTATAATTTCATCAACTTCATTAGAATTCTAGGATTTTTTCAAATTTAAGCTTTACTTCATTTAAAATTTTAGGAATATTTTTTCTAACAAAGAGTCTTGCTTATATTTTACTTTAATAAGGAAACAAAAGAAAGAACTGATTAACAATACTTATTCTATCATGCACAAATAAGTAGACAACTGTGGACAACTACACTGTGCTTTTTTTTTATTTTGTCTCTATCAAGTTAAACTAATAATGAACAGAAATACAGGACCTGAACTTTGAAAATATGGGTTTTGGAATGCTAGCATTGTCTCCTCATAGGATCTAAAACAATAACTCATTTTTTACTTACAGATTCATCAGTCATTTCCCGGAGGTGCAGTCTGTAGTAGTTCACAAACTCCTAGGGGATTTTCAAAGACATTTTGCATTGTGTGTGATGACTCATGTATTTCTCGTCCAACAAATTGAATCAATCCATCACTATATCTAGAATGGCAGCATATTATATATTATACATTCATTTCATACCCTGAAAAATCAGCTTCTTGTTTCTGATATTCCCATTTTCTGTGGTGTTAAACAAATATTTTCACTCTGTGTAGCATCAAGACTACTTTTCTGAGCTAAAAACCAATAAATTAGAATGTGTATGTATACACACACAAAAATCTATCTTATCATAGTATTCTTTTATACAGAGTATTCCTCATTTTTCTTCTTACTCATTCCCTCAGTTTTCTTATACCCCATGCTATGAAGCAATGCTTTTCTTCTTAGCTTTGTCTTAATAATTTCAACAGCCTTTCCTGTTGTGCATTGAGTTCATGGATTTTACTAGCAGACTGGTAGCTGGGTGGCTTAGTGGAAGCATTTTTTATTCTTTTTTGATGGCAAGCATTATGATTTTGAGTGGGGTTGCAATCTTGGCAAAGAAAAGTATACAGAGATTCTTGAAAACATTCAAACTGTTTTGAAAAGCTCCATGTCAGAGTAGTTATAATCTCTAATCCCAGTGAATGCTACAATTCCCCCAAGGACCTGACTACAGATAGCAAACACTGTATGCTGCAGATATTAGCAGCTATGTGTGCACTGTCCAAAGTCAGTTGCTGATTGCCTCTCCAAACACTGCCAAGCAGAATTCCTGAAAACTGAATTCAGCCTTTCATTTACTTTTCCTCAGTATTGATTTTCCAAAAGGCTGTAAAAACCAAATAATCTCTGATACTTCCATATTTTCATCAACTTTCTTTGAAATTGTCAAGTGATTTATAGGTCTTGCAGATGTACACTTGGACTACTTACAGTCACCTTCCTTTGTAAGGGTGGAGGAGGAAGAAAAAAACACCCAAAATTTGAGCTAAATTATATTTTTATAAATATATATATGAGATATTTCTTTAACTAAGGGTTAATGTAAATATCAAAGATCTGATGACAGAGAATGAAAATATTCTGATACATTTGTTTTTTAAAAAAGTTCCATAGAAAAGTAAATTTCTTTTTAAGACAGATGTCCTAAAACATTCTTTACTTGAGAAAAAATGCAGTCCTCGAGTTAATCTAACCTAGGGAATGGAAGTAATTACATTTTTACTTTAATAAGTACTTTTATTTGAAGAAAATATCAGCCTCAATAGCTCATAATGGAGTTATTTATTAGCATTATCCTTTGCATCCTAAAAGCGTTTTGAAGATCTTGAAATAGCTTAGAAGGTCAATTTGGGAAACACTCCAGAAACCAAATGGATGAGTGGATTGGGCCAAGGACAAGAGAGTAACAACCCTGCAACAGAATAATATTAAAACTCATGTTGTAGCCACATTGGCAGTCAATAAAAACAGGGGTAATAGGCAACACAGGGTAGAACATAAATGTTTAGCTTTGTAGAATGCTTGAAAAGACAAGATTTGACCATCTTTGCAAAGAATAGTGTGAAGCTCTCATAAAGAGTGGGAATCAACATAAAAATATTTCTCAAAAAATATGTTTCTTTGCCTCATCAGAGGCAATAATGAAAAGGAGCAGATGTAGTTTGCAATACAGTTATAGTGAGTTATCCCTGTCTGATATCAGGATTCCAATATTAGATATGCTAAAGACGGATATTTTGAATATGAAAATAGTTATGCCTGAAATCAGGACATCTTCAAATTTTTACCATAGAGGATACTGGTTGATTTGACTCTTTGATTTGACCTTTTCTAGGTTCAAAGATCATTCAAGTCTTCTTCAACCCTTAACCCTTAATCCTCCATAATACGATATATAAAAGCAAGACATATAATTACTGCCATTAAGATTATGTCATTTAGGAAAAGGATGGCTATTTAACTTGGTTTTTTTAAGGGCTACTGTCAAAATAATAGATTTAATTCTATTATTAGTCAAATGTGTTAAGATCACCTCCAAGAGAATAAATCACAAAATCTGAGAAAAGTTATGGTTGGATGGGACCTCTGGAGACCATAATTTTCCACTTTTCTATATTAGTAAATGTAGACTTGGGAAACAAATAAAAAAGCCCCAAAATTAGAAGAAAATTAAAATATTTGATTTGAGAGTCATACATTGCAATCAATTCATAAGTAAAATTGGACATGAAAGGTAGAAAGTTTGAAGAAAATTCAGTAAATAAGTAGTCAGTTGCTTAAAATTTTAACATTCAAGCTTGGAAAATATGCACTGCACCTTGACTGCAGAGATATAACAAATGAAGTGAGCTCTATTTTATTCATAACAGAAATATTTCAGAATTATTAAAAAATAAATCCGTTATATGTCATTAACACATGTTTACATTAAAGTATTAATATGTACGGATCTGAATAAACAGGTCTGCTTAACAATGGAAATAGTTTACATATTTGGCATTAGTTTTGGCATTACATATGCTTTTTTACTATTATTCTTTTGCACAGTTTTATACAACATCAAATATCAACATGTTGCAAACCAAGGAAAAAAGGGGTTAAATTAAAAAAAAAATCAAGAAAGGTCTGGACTTTTTTTTTTTTTTTTTTAAGGACAGCTCTTGCTATATTTCTTCTCTTAGTGAAGGGTTCAAAACCATGATTTCTTTTTGGTCTTTTTCATTTCGCTGCCTCCCCATACACTATTTTCACACACGCTTTCAGACTCTAATGCTGCCAACACAAGTCTGCCTACAATGAGCTTGTTTTTCTTTGTTACCTCTTTAGCACCTTTTGGAAGCAGTACTTTTGCCGTGCTTAAAAGCTGCTTGTGGTTTAGGAATGGTATTCCCCATTTTAGTGTTCCCATTGAAGCACTCCAAATCATGCACTGCTCTCTCACTCCCCCTTCCCCCTCCCTGTCCCACTGCAGAGTAGAATCAGAGGTACAAAAGGTAAATGTCACAGGTGGAGAGAAGAATTATTCACTGGAAAAAGGAGTGGAATAAGGAAACCAACAGCAACAACAACCATCTCAGCAGCGGACGGAGCCGGTGTTTGCTGACCGCTCCCTCCACCTTGCTCACTGACTGGGAGAGAGCCCTTCCCCTTATCCTTAGAAAAGCATATGAGGCACTATAGAATATCCTCCAGGTGCTGGCCATCCACTATCTTGGCTGGAACCAGGACACCTGTTAATTACGAGATTATACCTAGGGGTTTTTTCCAAAAAAACCCAATCAAATGGATAACTACTGATTATTTAAATTACAGCTGACCTGGAAAAGAATAAATTTACAAGAAGCGCAGTAAATTACAAGAAACACCACAAAGGTTTATTTATTACCACATGAATTTCCAACACAAAAAACCACAGACAATTACCAAGTTTATGGAGCCCTTGCAGTATTCCTGTATGTTTAGTTACAGCAATCTCTGAGGTCAGACTGTAAAGGATGACCATCAGAAGATACCAGGAGGGAATATAAAATTTCACGTCTTAAATACATCAGATATTTGGCTTTTTACCAAATGAAGCTGACAGCACCCCAGATACAGCTCATCCTTGTATTGTCCCAGCACCTCCTGCTCAAATTAATTGGGAACATTTGTTCACAGAAAACGATGGAAGACTGACAATGTTGAGCAACAGGCACCTTGTATGTGTTTGAAAAAATACACAGCTGTTCATTAGTCCTAGCACACCTTTTCATCTAGGGAAAGTACATGTCAAAAGAAAAAGGTTTCAAAACAGTGAAATCATACTGCCAAACTTACTAAATGAGACTGTCTTTCTGTTATAGCAGAGATATAATGAAGTTTAAGTCAGCACTTCAGTTCTAAACTCTCCTCTCCAAGGGATTTGCCATTCAACAATGTAAAAAAGGAGTCAAAGATAGGTTAAAGCACATCATTCTTTCAATCCAAAAGGCACTTTTTAGTGCTGGGGTTTTCTAAATTTTGTTCAGCATGTTGAATTTAATTGAATTTCAAGTTCACATCCTAAAAATGTAAAAGTTTTCTCATGTAGACTTATATTTAACACTTTGACATTCCAAAATATTTTTTGTTTGAAAGTACTTATGTGAAACTCTTTTGCTATTCAAAATAAATAAATGTAGATATTAACTAGTGAATTCCTCTGTTTTTATTTCCTTTTTTTTATAATTATTTTAGGGAGGGAGGCAAGTTTAGCATGACCTAGTGATCAATCATTTCTCCATGCAGCAAATGTAATGTTGTAATGTCAACGCAATTATATGTATGCCTCATTAAAATGAGGATTAAATGGAGTATATGCTAGTTCTCATTTCCACATAATTCCCACTTGAATATATGATTTCATGCTTATTTACAATCTACAGGCAGGAGAGCATGTAGAAATGAGAAACCAAACTTATTGGTCATTCCCAGCTGATCATCCCAAAGCTCCTCATTACCTCTCAAACCAGACATTGTGTAAGGAATAGTTTTCTAGCTTAGTCCTGTGATTATGGATACTTTCCTTGATTTTCTATTATCATTGTTAAATAGTGAGAAGGTCTGCTTACTCAGATTCCTCATTTAAGGAGGGCACAAACAAAAGAAACGAGAGGAGTGGTACAAATGAAGCCAGACTTCAGGCAAGTATTTACTGTTGAAAATAAGGATGGTAAAAGGAGGAAAATTATCATCAGGCAATATTTGAATCTAGGCATTCCCATATTACCTGCCAGTGTATTTAGTGCCAGCAATAGTTGGTGGTCTTTACCACATCCCAGGGAGCATGTAGTTCCTATAACATGTATGTAGAGGGGAAATGTACAGAACATAGTGGCTGCCTGGAGAATTGAGTAGAGGTACACGTGCAATGCCCAGCACATCTGCTTGTCAGAGCAGAGGTAATATGAGCACACAGACATAATCCAGAGCTACAGAATGGACAGCTGTGCAGAAGTGTGAAGGAAATAATTTTATCTACAGCACATCCCCATAGCCTGAAGGCATGATCTAAAATACAAAATTAATTCATGTTAATGTACTTTTTTATAGTGTTATCCTTCAGGCACTATAAACCCAGGAGGAATGGAACTGTAGTATACTGGGAAGAAAAATATGAAGAATGAGAAAAACAATAAAAGCAACAACAAAGAGAAAAAAGAAATATGGAGGAATTATCTAACAAGTCAGGAGCTTCATAGGCAATCATAAAAGATTTTTCTTTTTTATGATAAAAGTTAACATATGCAAATATGTTAAACATTAGTAATCTATCTGTTCAAGTTACGTTAGCAATAAATCTGTTCAAGTTCCTGCACTCTAACCTCAAGAAGGGGTTATTTTGAAATGCTTCTTTCTATGGTAAGTGATTAAAATATTCAGCAAAATCAAAATGAAACCAACGAAAGGTACACCCTATCTTTTATAATACATTATTAATATTAGATATAATGGTAAATTGAAGGTCAACATCAGGTTTTTATGAATCAAACTGGTTTGGTTTTATGAGAAAAATAACCTTTTAACTCCAAGTTTCCAGATGTTAGTATTTGCTGTGTAATGGTCAAACCAGATCCATAATTGTAACACACGCAGAGAGCTAGCAAGCCTCTGTAATCAAGCATATCATACTATTTTTTAACTATGTCATCATATCTAGGGTGTGGCATATATATATGGTCAGAGTTTTTCATAAATCATTACAGCTCAATAGTCTCCAAAGGGATATATGAGAACTTAAACTAATTTTCTTGAAATAGTGTATTTAATTTCTTTTATTTGGTTAGTCTCCTGATAAAACAATTTTCCCTAAGAGATTTAAGAAAAAAACAATAAGCAATGAAAAATTTAGTGTTATGCTGATTTACTGAAATGTATTTTAAATAGTTGTCTATCCCATTCTTTAGTGCCTCACCTTTACATATAAATGCACAGTAACACAATAAAAATGTATAGGACCTAAGATTAAATCAAAACTGCCATTCTCTCTTGTTTCCCAATTTGTGCAGACTTGTGATGCCTAAGAACTTGGTGTCCAGAAAGCCTTTTGGGGTGCAAAGGAAGAGTGTATGAGAGTTCAGGTTTTTTTTGGCGTAGATGCTTCCACATTTATTAAGAAGCAAATGCCTAGGTCTTTTTTACTGACCACAGCTGCATATGCAGAAGTGCTTTTCATTCAGCTCTGTGCTTAAATGGTAATCTCTGTGGAATAGCAAGCAGGACAAAAATCACCATGAGCAGAGCTCAGAGGATGTGAAGGTGAAACCAGCCACCCATCTTACTGTGTCCTGGAAAATATATGGAAATATAATTATATCTTTTTCGGGGGTCTCACAAAAACACAACCTCCGTCTTTAAACCATCAATAGCAGAGTGCTTCAGATTGTTTTATACAGTAACTGAGCCTCCAGTGCCCCATGCAACCATGCAGAGAATAAAAAAATCACAAATAGAGGGGAGCTGGAATCCATGGTGGTGGTTTAGAAACACAGCACTGTCACAAAATTCCTTTTGTATTTAATGTCATTAATAAAAATCCATTTTTGTTCTGATTTGCTGATTTTTGATCAATAAATAATTTTTGATTTTTGATGTCTTTAATAGAATATGGCGACTTAGAGACAATACTAATGGAATAGTCATTAAGCTAACACAAGAAAATTTATTACCTGTCTCCAAATTATCTGTAGTCTAATTGTAAAGTGATGATAAACATATTCAGATAGAGAGATATGTTAGTACCTGGTTAGATTCTGACCTTCTTGCCCTGATGGCTAAAAACATAAAGGAAAGGTCTTCTGCTATCCCAGCTATGATGACGTGCAAGAAATTAAGTCTTTTGGAGCTACATCTGGGAATTTATTTCTCAAATATAAAGGATTGTTTCTAATTTCTCTTCCTACCTCAGCTCTATATATGAAAAAAAAAATTTCCATGAAGAATAGACTTAGAGGAGATTGTCACAAAACTAAGGAGACATTCAAGGTTGATAGAAAAAATCACTGTTTCCCCAATCCTTTCTGATATCTTTCCACAAAGTTTATGTAATTATTAATATTATTTTTTTGCTTTTCTCTCCCTTTGAAAGGCATGTTTGTTTTCCTATTTCTTTAAAGCCCAACGATGAAAACAAACATTTCAATCAATGAAAAAATTAGTTTAAATCACCCAAAACTTCCAAGTAATAGAGAAGGTTGATTAAAAAGTATTTCAACATAATGTTTATGTGAGGTTACAGATCACAATAAAAAGTTCCTTTTGAGCTACTAGGAATACAGTCTGATTTCTCTTTCTGCAGGACTACCTATGAACAGACATTTGTCTTTTTTCAATTTATTTTCTTTACTTTTTTTCAGACCTGCATAATATTAAAAACAGTTTTAAAAAAGATGGAGTAAAACTCACTGAAACTTATGAGAGGTAAGAGACTCATGGACAATATTAAAAGTTCATGCTTACAACAAGCAACAGTTTTGAACAGTTTATGGAAATTCTGTAAATTAATACAGTTCTACATAATATTTTTAAAGAGGAGATTAAATTATGAAAAATACATAGTGCTCACTGTTCAGTGAATTCTAAAATTAATATCAGAGGTACTGAAGAAGAATTTCAGTTCATAAGATTGTCATAAGAAAATCAAATATCTGCCTGCTGCAAATGTAGACTGAGAAAAGAGCCTCATGTGGCTGATGTTTCAACTTACTAAGAATATCTTCAATTTTTGGTTACATTTGAAAAAAAGAGATAAATAAATTGTCAGTCTAAATTTTACCTGTTGCCATCATAGTCTGTAGATTTTTAATTGAACTTTTTATGTGGTATATAATGTACATGGTGTTATTAATAAATGTCTTAGGATTCTAAATACATTTAAATGTTATCTGAAGTTTGTTAAATGAAGTGTTCCCCAAATTTTGGAAAAAAATCTAAAAGGATGTAGATGATTATTTGGTGTCCACACTCATAAGGAATTATTTTCTTGCTTTGACATTTACCTAAATCTTGTTCAATATTCATCTGTTTGCCTCTAAAACTGCCCAGAAACAGTTTTCTAGTTTGGTTTGAGTTAAGCTGCCTTTGCATTCATTCATTTAATTTAGTGTAATGTTCACTTAGAAGTCTTTGAAAATTTAATAAAAAGAGTAAATTAAAAAAAGAATAACCTTCCTTATGAGAATGTTGAAAGTTTTTTTAGGAAAATCTACCATGAAGAGCAGACTAATTAATTCCACAGTTTTGGCTTGCAATATAAATTGAGAAGAATTATTTGAAGTGCTTATTTGCATGACAGTACTAAGTCTGTACTTAAAACTCTTTCCTACTTCATAGAGCTATTAAAAAAAAAAAATTTTTTTCAGTCTTTCCAGAAGTGTTAAAATGGGTGATATATATATAGTCCAGAATTCACATACACATGATTTTGCATAACTTATTGTATAACTTATTCTTAGGCTGAACTACACCCTTAACAATTGCAAAGAACAAATGTTTTTTATTCTTTAGTCCATGGTTGGGTTCCTTTGTATTTCACACTATTAATCATAAAGAAAACATACAAAAAATTATTTGTCTGATAGACAGAAATAAAGTATTTACCCAGCAGGATGTATCAGATCAGATATTCTCCCAGAGTTCTGCAACCTAATTCTAACCCATTCAGACATATAATTTTATTGCAATTAGCATCCTCTTTGATGATTTCAATCTTTTCAGCTACTATAAAAACTGTAAAGTGATCCAAATTATATCCTTTGATCTAAGTGGAGTTTGGATTTAAACTTCAAGAAGCAGCTTGGCATAGCTGATCTTCTTCTAATAGGGAATTCAATATAATTCTGAAATGTTTGTTTAGATAGACAATGACTGAAATGCATGTTATACAACAAAAAAGCATTTCAGTTAGTATCCCAAATTACTGCTTTCATGTTGCAAAATATAAAGAAATCCCAATTAAAACCTAATTTCTTCAATCATTTAATTTTTGTAAGTATGGTAAAATTGCAGTACCCAAGCTGTTCTCTATGCAGTACCACTCCCTTTCCCCCCTCTTACCTGCATCCTCACCTACCTCAGTTTCAATGTCATCTGTTGTCAATCATGTTGCATGTGTTTTGTAGTGCTTCTGATACCACCTCCTTCCCTTCAGGGGATTCTTGGTGTTCTTCAGGCACTTCACAAGCACACAGCCCTGAGAGTGGCCCTGAGAGTCTGACTCTGATGCATGAACCCGTTTCAGGAATTTTCATAATAATCTTTCAGATTTCATATTATTTCATCTTTCAGATGCTAGATCTTTCAAAATGTCTAATTCTTGTTTTAAAAATTAACTTTGGGTTTTTTTGCAGATGGTGCTTGATGTAGGACACCCATATAACTCTGCTCCACCCCAGTCTCCCTGAAGGTGCCAGGAGAGGTGTGTGGGCACGGCTGCCAGTGAAATCAGCCTGTGAGGATAACGTGACACAGCTTTTCAGCAGTTTCAGCTATTTTCCTCCTGTTACTTGTCAGTCCATAACCTATACCAAGACTCACCACACTTTTTGCATTGTCCTCTCTGCCACTCAGTGCACTCAGGCACTCCATTCTTAATGCTCCTTTGAAAGCAGGGCAGATGAGAAGCATTCAAAGGGGATCTCTCACTTTTTACTAATTACAAAGAGAAACTGAGAGGTTTATGCCAGGTGCAGCTGTCCATGATATAGATGCTTTCAACTAAATGAGATGAATCCACTTCTGATGCGATTAGCCCTTTTAAGATGATGGTGTGGAAGCAATAATAGAAGTAGGCATATACATATACAAGAGGAATTCAAACAGAGTTTGCATATTTTAATTTTTTTTTTAATGCCAAGGTTATTTTTAAATTGTAGTAAGGCAACCACATCAAGGACTGTAACTAGATGATGTCATGCTGTGCTCAGCAATATTCCTTGTTTTTATTTGTTAAATTGAAATTGAGAGATACCAGTGTAAACTACAGTCACTTCTCTCAAGCAGCAGCCATAAAGAATGCTGTGAAGTCTGGAGAATAAATACATCTCAGCATGGAGAACCTATGTTTTTGTTACCAGCATTTTAATTAGAAGCTTTTCTTGTGATATTTGCAGTAATGACCTTGTCAATAGTGAAAACCAATCCTATGCACAGTTTACTTTTTGTTTACCTTTTTTCTTAAAAGCTGGAGAAAGAGAAGTAAAATGTTAATACTGTCAATAGTTCAACAAGCAAATTAAGAAGGAATGGCAACCATTTTTCTTTTTCTGACGTCTTTCTCTCACACTGTAAATATAAAAAATAATGCCAGCTGCTGCTTAAATTAAATGGAAACATGAAAATAAATTTTAATTAAAACTGCTTTCCAGTATATGTCATTCTTTCTATGTGGCAATGAACTCAGCTTGTGAAACTTTTCCAGAGCAGTACTTTGAAAGTTTTGAGACAAGGAAGTCAGCTAACAAGAACCATCTCAGCATCACTGATCCCTGAGGACCATAGGACACTTAGGAACAACAAGGTAAAAGAGGCAAAAGTCAGTCAATAAGGAAAAGATCACCACAACATTTTGAGGAAGTTAAACCTTGTTTCCTTGCTTTATGAAGCTCTGCAGAACAGGGCATCTGACAATCCACCTTGCCACACCCAGAGCTGTGCTGGCAGGTGCAAGTGGACTGCACAATTTCTTTTGGACAGTCAGTGAAATCATGAAAAGATGAAGTAAGCATTTTCAAGGTTATAGTACTGTATGCTTACCCAAGGGGATCCTTCTCAGGAAAGAGAGGTCATTCAATATGATCTGATATATTTATTCCAAAACCTGTTATATAATTATTATTTCAGCTGAATTTCTTTTTCCAACACTTGTAGGAGTGTTGAAAACTCCACTGGGGAATGTGAATATCTGTATCATACTGGGCTTTAATTTGTGTGAATAGCTCAGTCTCAGTTCTGTAGGTTAGTCATGTATTCTGTATTACCATTTTTATTTATTCAGCAGATTTTTCAGAGCAATCAGCTTTCTCCTAGTTTCTGCTGTATTTTTTTTTCCCCTTCCATGTATGATCGCTATTTCACTTCAACCTTTTCTGGCATCTCCTTTTTAACTGTGTTATAACAGAATCACAGACTCACTGGGTTGGAAGAGACCTTCAAAATCATTGATTCCAGCACATGTCCTAACACCTCGACTAAACCATGGCACCGAGTGCCACATCCAATCATTTTTTTAACCACATCCAAGGATGGTAACTCCACCACAGGACAACCATTCCAGTACTTTATCACTCTTTCCATAAAAAACTTTTTCCTAATACCCAACATATATTTCTCTTGGTGCAGCTTGTCCTCTCGTTCTGTCTTCCAAAGTCTTTTGCTCCATACAAATATTGTCCCTATCTTCCTCACTCTTATGAGGAAGAAAAAAAACCAATTAGTTTAGTAGCCACAGTGGAATCCCAAAGACCAGATAGTATCAGAGACCCACATATCAGGAATGCATGTGAATGTTCATTGCAGAGCACGTATACCTTGGCTGCCCCTAAGCTGAATCATGGAGAATTGAACCAGGTGTATCTAGATTATAACTTTAGCAGAAAACCTTGTTTTTCTGGGAACTAAATCTCCTGTCCACTTGAAAATTCTGTCTTCAAAGTGTACAGCTCTGATCTCAGTAAAACACTCTTTTTGGGCAGAATTCATCACATTCATCACATAAGCTGAGCATGTAATATATGAACTTATATATGTAATATAAGTTTGGTTCCCCTTTTAATTTATGTATAGAGAGGTCAAGTTGGCTCTTTTTCTGATGACGTAAACTATATGTTATATTTTTAAATTAGGCTATTTTCATTCTTGCTACTCTAGGCAGGCAAAGGGCTTCAAAGAAAACAGGTCCATAGAAGAGAATTTTGGTGTTACACTGCATGAAAGAGTGGGGTCAAAAAAGAAGGAGTCCAGCTCTCCCCTTGCTACTCTGCAGCCAGTCTGTCTGTACAATGACCTCCTTCACCTTACTTCGAACAAAATATATTTGTTCTTCCCTGTTTGCTTGAAAAGTGTTTATAAGTCTTCTGGAAATTTTTCCAAATCACAGGTGACCGAGCTCAAAGCTAGCTAATCTCATTGGTACATATCAGCACACACAGTTTTATAGGATGATTGTTCTCTAATATATCCCCACTTAAAAGAAACTAAATAACTTT
>JAYDZK010000056.1:39391728-39435716 GCA_034509185.1 Euphonia xanthogaster | reverse complement strand
GCTTAATATTTTGTGTTGTGGTATATTATTCAAGCTTAGGTGTTTTGGTGAACCAGGGGCATAGTTTTCACCATCTTGCAGGAACACCTAGTCTCTGAACTTCAGAGCACATATTTTAATAGGCTTTTAAATGGATTTGGGGATCAAATGAAGAACTCAGCATTTTGAGAAAGCTCTGCTTGGATTTCCATAATTATACAAAACCCAGAGTCATGAGACTAAAAGAAGCAGATTCTAAGTAATTAATAGGTTAAAATGGAACATGCTGATTTTATATTGAAGGCTTTCAGGTATTATGTCAGGACAGAGCACAGGTTGTCTAGAAATGTTCGTGTGAGGAGGGCGTGCTCTTGCAAAATGCCTCAGCACCGCTCTTGAGGGCAGCCCAATGAACACTGCTGCAATTTCCCTTCTGTTTCAGGAAATGCTGTCTGTTGGAACTGTGTTACCTGATTCAGTCATTAAATGGACTACTTGTAAAACAAAAAACTCCATTCTCCACTGCAGCCACCTTCTCTTCATGTCCCTTGTGGTCCTGACAGGAAATTCAGCCTGAACATTCAGCCTTAGGTTAAGTGCTCAGTTACAAACTAAACAGGAGCACTTCTTTGGCTCATTTGGGACACCAATCGTCTTTAGCTCCAAGGAGCTGGGAAGCTGCTGAGGGACTGAATACAGAATGCTTTTAGGTTTTTAGCCTGTGAATTTACAGCAGCTCTGCAAAGTAGGAATCAAGAATAAATGGGCAGGTAGATTAAGCTTTCAAGTTTCTTCAACAACTCATAACTCACCATACTTATGTGGAGCAGCATGAATCCCTGTTAAGCTATAGGGATCTTTAAAAACAAATAATTCATGTGTGTTTCAAAAGTGAAAATGGCATGCAAAATCTAACTCTGAGGCTGAAACTTCAGTGACAATCTCCCTCCCTATGGAAGAGAAAAAAAATTAGTGAAAGCATCCAGACAACTTCCTGTAACTATTTTTCTTTTTTTGCTTTGAAAATTCGAAGTAAACTGTTTAATAGGATTTTAAGGAAATTAGTAGGTTAGTGAGATCAGTTGAAAATCAGAGAAAGATTTTGTAACCTGCTAATCTGGTGTCTAGAATGAAAAATTGGTGAGAAAGTTTGGCACGGTTGTAATAGTAAAGACAAAATTATTAGCACAGATGTCACAGAACAATAGAAATTTTAAGAACGTAACTCATAATTTTGCATAATATTCAGCGATATTTTAAAATTACTATGGATTTCAGAAAATATGATATTTTTCATTAATTTGCAATATATAGAAAAATTTATATTGTTTCACAGGTCTGGTGATACTGATACGACAATAATTGAATATTCTTTACTGTAGCTGTAGAATTGCTGTCAATTCATTGTTTCCTGATCTTTTTGCTCTTGGTCACACAGAACAGGAAGATACGAAGTTATAATTTTTTTTACAACTTTTTTATAGAAGTAGATAAATAACACCTGAGTTTGTGCTTATATGTTGGGGTTTAATTTCAGCAGCAAACCCCACACAGCCACAAAGTCATTAATCACCCCTCCCCACAGTGTGAGAGGAAAAGTATCAGATGAAGAGTCAAAACTGAGAAAACTCACAAGGCCAGTTTAATAGGTAAAGCAAAAGTTGTGAGAGTGAGAAAAGAAATCCACTCACCACTTCCCATGGGCAGGTGTTCAGCCATCTCCAGGGATGCAGGACTCCTTCAGGCATAATAATGGTGACTTGGGAAGACAAATGCCACCACTTAGAACATCTCTCTCTCCCGTCTTTTTACCTCAGTTTTTATTGCTGAGAACATCATCATATAGTATGGGAAATCCCATAGTATTGGTTACGTGGGGTCAGTTGTCCTGGCTGTGTCCCCTCCCAGTTTTTGTGGACCCCCAGCCTCCTTGCTGGCAGTGAAGCATGAGGAGCAGACAAGCGGATGTTACTGTGTCAGCGCTGTTCAGCAGGAACTAAAACATCAGTGCTACCAAAGATTTTCAGCACAAACATGAAACATAGCACTGCACAAGGTACTTTGAAGAGAATTAACTCCCAGCAATGATCCATGTACAAGAAAGAAGAAAGAAGAGAAGAAAAAGAAACCACAGAAAATAAAAAAATAGAATAAACAAAACATAAGCCAAACCACAACACAATACTTTTCTCTTCACATACAGTAGATATCAGTAAAGAAAGGGGATACAGATGGGAATTAAAAGAGAAAGGATATAACATTTATTACATCTACTTATTCAAGTACAGAATATAGAGCTTGCTCAACTTGACTCAAAAATAGATTGAACCAAAAATAGATCTCAAAAGAGCTATCTATGGTGCACCTGTTACAACCATGCTAATATTAAGCATTCTTTTTAGAAATGTTAACCTAGGTTATGTTGAAACTAGGTAGAGGATTTCAGCAGGCTATAGCAGAAATATCTAGGACGGTGAAAAAAATATTTTCTAAAGAATATTATCGTGCAAGGACAGCTGAAACAATTGTAGAGAGTAATAGTCATGGGAGTCGCAACACAAGAAATTTCCCTAGATTCACAGGCAGGTTTTCCCTGAGCCAACTTTGAGTATGGTTCTCAGAAATTTGAAGTCAACAGATTATTATTCAGATGTCAAATCTGCCTGTGATATAACAAATTAATGCATAAACATGTAAAGAGTGTAACATGATGATATTTGCATTGATGGTATTGGTTAAAAAAAAATGCTACTAGTTTATCAAGAGCAGATTACTATGTACTAATTTTATCAGACAATATAATAAAATTATAATCAAGTACATATGAGCATACAACATAATCTTTGATGTTAATTGGATGGCAAATAGTTTCTTTCTTCCTATTACATATTAAGATTTCAATATAAAGGATATTTGTGCTCCATTGATTTAGTTTCAGAATTAAGATTTTCTGTCTGCTTATATAATTGTGATGATTTATTTCTTCAAAGTCCCAGAGCAAGCCTTTAAGCACTTTTACAATCTCTCCCCTACAACCTATTCACCAGAAGTCTTCCACCATAGACTTAAACATATATTTTATGCAAGGATGGGTTATACTTTCATCTTAAACTCCAGTTTGAAAATAATTCATGCTGACAATCCTATGCTTTCCATTCTTAAAGGGCTGAGGGGCAGATACTGCTCTTGTAAAATTTTTATAGTTAATTTAGGCTCTATATTCTTATACCTCCTCTTTGTTTTTTTGTTTTTTTCCTACCTTTTTATTGCAGTTTTATCTTTTATCCATTTTTTCCATTACCTAGAATAAGAGAGGAGTCCTGTCTTCTTGCCCACAATGACAACCCCATGCTTTCTACTTAAAGAAGCTGGGAGTCGTAGAACTTAGAAAGCTTGCTCTGCATGCCAGAAGAAATGGTGAGCTCACATAAAGCATGGACTGAGCAAGCATGCAAAAGAATCAAGAGGTTTACAGAAGCTTCTTTTTGTCCAGAATGCAAAGGAAAACTGTTGAACTATTGGAAGAGATTTGGGATGCCGGTATATGGAATGTTAGCATAGTTCAGCTATCAGAGACATGGGAGAGAGAGTCTGTCTATAAAAGGGTTTTTATGGACCAAGGTTCCCTGAGTCACTGAGCAGACTAATAGAGATACATTGCTTTGCTCTTCCTATGTCTCTAAAAGGGTCAGGAAGTATCATAAGGCCAAAAAATATTTTCCGTTTTCTGATCATTAATAAAAAAGAAAAAAGACAACATTTCCTCCATGTTTTGTGGAGAGTTCGACTTCTTGTCCTCATGATCAATGTATATCACAAACAGCTACTTAATGCCTACTGACAAAACGTGTCACAATGTTCTTGCTGCCTCATTATTATGGAAGACTCATCCCTCTAATTTTACCGTGTCACCATCAATGGCAAACTTTAGTGGCTCTGACAGAGCTTCCTTCAGCTCTGAGGTAATTTCATTCTTTTTTGCCTCTTCTAGTTGTCTGATATGTACAAGTGTAAGAGTTTATTCAATTGCAGCAACTGCCAGAGGAGAAGAATTATAGATCTAGATGATCTGCACCTGAAACTACAGCAGATGCTGAGGTGTTTGACTTGAATATATAGCCTTGTTACAAAGCAGCTGGTTGAGGGCTCTTTGCAGCATGAAATGCCAAAAATTAATTTTCGATATGCACTTTTTGTCCTATCTGAATGCTTCTTACAACTTTGGCTAGAACTCTTGCCTCCACAGGAAATGGTGAAATTTTGATCTGAAAAATTTTTATTAAAGTGAGGTTACTAAATCTAGTTTTAGATGCCTGTGTATATTTCAAATATCTGAATTTTTATCTAAATCTCAATGCCTCTTCCTCATGAAAGAGATATATACTCTTCAGGGCACAATACAATTCACTCATTTCCAAATTTTCAGTAGGAAAAATTACATCATTCACATTTCACAATTGCATCATTCACAACTTTCCATAGCTGTATATAAGTGATATCAAGAACAGTAGTTCAGGAGTGGATCCTTATGAAATGGACAAATCTGAAACACTTTTTGATTATAAAATCTCATTCTGGCATTCCATTGCACTACTGAGCTGATAGGTATTTAGATTAACAGGACATTTGGGAAGGAACAATCTTCATTTCCTAGTGGCAGTTGTAGAGTGAAGATAATGACATTTAAAGGAAATTTTTAGGCAAGTATAACTTCTTTATTTAGATACATTAATTTTTATTTCTTTCTTAAAGGACAGACCTTTGGGAATGTTTTCCTCCTGGTCACGTGCATTTTTCCTTTTAGCTGTAGTTAAGATTTGAGTCAGTCAACTTATCCTGCAAGGAAAATAGCCAATTTATGTCTTACTGAAGACAAAATATGAACATTTGCGATCATATTCAAAGTTAGTAGCCAAACAGGTATTCCAATTTGAACATTACATTCGGTACACAATGAACATACCTACTGGTTTTTCATGCAAGATCAGCAAGAGAAGTTTCTTTCTTCAAACTTTGCTTCTCTTTCATTTTGTTTTATGATCAAAAGGAATGAAAAAAAAACCAAGAAACCAATATCTGAGTCCAATATATTAAAACTAGTTATATGATTATGAATGCATGATCATACCTACATATTTTTGGAGCAATTTTCTACTCTATTGTCTAGTAAAATACCCATTTTAAATCCATACATAACAAACAGAACTTTCATGAAGATCAGCTAGAAAAAGTTTCCTCTTCTTCTGTCTTTCATTCTTTCTTTGCCTCATCAACCATATTTGTGTGAATTTGATTACAGGTTCCCTCAGGCAAGGAATAAAAGGAATAAAAACTGTTTTCTTAAATAAGCCAATGTAAGTCTGAAAAAAATTTTGAGAATCTGGAAATTCTCCAGATGCTCACAGGTGTAACTGGTTTAAATATGTTCTTGTGCCTTTGAAGGTTATATGAAGGCATCTGTACATGCAAGATTGTCCCAGTAACAAATGATAGTCTTCCTACCACGCAATGGTTTGACACAACAAGAAGCAGCATTCTTCATCTGAAGTATCCTGATAGCTGATAGGATTCTTAGCTGTTCAGTTCCCTGAATACTGGATTCACATCGTAAAGAAACCTGGGTGTAGAGACTGTATTTCTTTTGGCTGAAACTAGACTGAAACATTTTATGAGCCCACATTATACCATTCAATATAATAGGAACCACGTGCAGACAACCTGATAAGGAGTAAGTAAAGCACAAGATGACAAGTCTTCTGTTAGGCAGAGTACACACTAGAGAGCTTACACTGATCTTTTTGCTGTCTGTGGGAGAGCAGACAGCAAATAACCTTGTATAGGGTGGCCTGGTCAAGTAGTACTTGACCCAGTGTAAGGCTTTCTTATTTAAAGTTAACTGACAAAATTATTTGAATTGACTTGAACAAAAGAGTTTATACTGGAACATTACTTTGTTCTTTCTGCCTGTAATGATTTTTGCTTAGTGCAGAGAGCCTTATAGACATGTTTGTCGTATAAAACTGATATATGAGCCTTTTATTTACTTGCAAAAGCTCTCAACAAATAATAAACTACTTAATACCTAACAAAGTGAAATATAGTGTTTTATTGGGTCACCAAAAAAAGAGCATATAATTTTAGAATCACTACTCTATAAGCAGAAAGAATTTCATATTCCCTGTGATGGGTGTCTAGCAGTGTAATGGGGGGTTCTGCATTTCACAAGTCATTTCACCCACTTTTCTGCATCTTTTTTGCTTTTCAGAGATACCAACAGTGGTCTAATCTTGCAGATAATGGAAAAGTGAATGCTTTTATTCCAGTTTAACTCTATATTATCACATTGCACAGCCAACTGCTACAAGACTGGTGGCAATACTTCTGGAATGCTCATTCTCTCATTGAACTTCTGACATTTAAGTTAATCCTAAGTGCTTACCATATTTAATGTGTCTAAGAGGGCTAGAGCCAATTTCTGGGTTTCTCTGCTAGGAAATTAAACTAGCTTTTTTTTATGAGTTAAGTAGTTCTTTTAATCTCACCTTAAGGAACTTAACTGGTGCCATAAGAGAAGCCACTACCAGAGCAAGAAAAAAATCTGACCCCTCAATTTCTTTATCACAAAAGCATTCTTTCTTTTTAAAGAGTCTTAGGTCATGAGACCTAAGAAAAGAAAATTAAATGGAGCAAATTTTCATTTTTTTGTTTTTGTTTGCTGAACTCAAGGAGAATATTGGCCAGCAGCCTGAATGAAGCAATTACTTGGATGCTTTCCTGGATTTCACAATGATTTTCAAATGGTTTTGACTGTCAGTGAGGAGGTGAAAAGAAATATATATAGAAAAAAAAGGTGGTTTAATGGCTAAGTCCCATTGTGATCTGTTGGGAAATTACTTCACAGCATATTGTAGGTGTTTGTTTTTTTTCCATGAAGAGACTAAAGACAAATGAAAAAGTCAGAAAAGAAGTCACAATAAGTGTCAAGCAGATAGGTAGATTTACAAATAAAACTTGTTAATTCTCTCTGTCAGTAAAACTACCTTTATTATTTGCTTCCAGCCAAACACTCACAGAATGTCAGCCAGTAAGTGCATGAATTATTTCTCTCAGTGATTAAGAAGTAATAATTGTAACATCTTCCATAAAATGCAAGCAATATCATTGTCTAGTCTTCCAGCAAAAGGCTGATTACTTGAGATTATTTTCTTGATGTGATGTGAAAGAACAGAAAGTCAGATCTAACTCTGAAGTTTCAGAGGTTTTTGTCCTATTTGAAGGTCTCGGATCAATTTCAGAAAGTCTTTATTGTGAACACACCCAACACACCACACATTTAAGAATTTTTATAGAAATCACCTACAGTCTATTGGATAGCTTTGTAGGTAAGACCCAAATACTCATTCCATACTGGGAAACACAAAATAAATGCAGGCTGTTCTGCCTACTATCCCCAGACTTCTAAAAGAAAATCACCAAAAACTAGTTAAAGGAGGTAATTATGGAAAAAAAGAGAAAATTATATAATCCAAAAAGATGCCGTCTAACACATCTAGTTTTAACTTAGTGTTACAGATTGTCTACTTATTTTATTCTGTCATGATTATATTTTCATGATTAATTTTCACATCTATTATATTTTGAGCAATGATATTCTTTAAAAGAAACTTTTTGTCCAGAAAACTCTGTCGTCAGAAGAGATTAGTCTTTGGTTTTCAAGTCTTCACCTAGCTCAACTTCATTCCCAAAGGAAAATCAAGACTTAAGAGCATCTGGTACAGATATTAGGATTGGTACCTGATTGTAATTTTTTTGTCAGCATAATTAGGTCTTTGCAGTTATTAAGCAATTACAGTTGTCATCAATTTTAAATACTTTGCTTTAAACCTTAGTGTTTTATTTCTAATTGTGTGATTCAGTATAAACTTAATTGGTTATGATGGTTGAACTAAAGAATGACTACATCCTACAAAACTGTACCTCAGATGGAGTAGGTTTCTTTAACAGATTTCTGTCCTTCTACACAGCCATTGCAAGGATAAATATATTCCACTGAATTTAATATTAATTCTGAGTAATCAGAGCATGAAATGTAATGGTTAATAAATTAATGATAGGAGAAACATCCAGACAGTAGTTGTGTTTCAGAATATACTGTGTAGGCCTTTGTTATGCCCTTATGTTTAGCATGAGGTATTGCTTCCTAACAGGAGAGGAAAAAGCGTGCTCCTTTCCTAATGTACTTTTCAAGTCTATGAAACACTTCTTGAAATTCATAATAAATTATCATGCTGATAGGTGAATATGTGAAAACAGAAGTGCGTGTTCCCAAAACAATTAAAGCTATGGATACTTAATTTAGAAAATAACCCAAGAATATAATTGCATTTCTTTTAAGTAAAATTCATCCAGTTTCATGAGTTTGGCAAAAGTTCAAAAAATTTCAGATGGTGCAGATATTATACATGTACGACATTTTACAGTTCTACAAATACCTGATCTGAGAAACTCAGTCATGTTTAACCTGATACCAAACATGAGAGTCTTTTCACTGGTAAGTGTGAAGACGGGCTGTGCTTGGACATGGTTGTTGTAGTCATTAAGCCATATTGGGAAAAGGAGGATATGGTGGAAAGGAAGATAAGTGCAACATATTTGGGATATTCTTCTCCTCTAAGGCTTTTATTCAGATATGACTTATTGAAACTAATGTTCTTGTGACAACTTTAGACTGCTTAAGGGTGCCACTCCATTGATTTTTCCCCATCACATGCAAAGCCTGCATTAACATTGAATTTCAGTTCCCTTTATTCATTTATACATCTCGTATGCAAACACATGGATGACATATAACCTTTCTACCAGATGTACTTTAGTCTTAAATATGTTACTAAGCTTCCCACCTCCTTTTACTTCTACACAAAAACTTCTGAGATATATCAGAGAACCGTGGTATACCAATTTTTATGGACCAATATCCTTAAAATATGACCTTAACCAATTCATGAAAGGACATAAAGATTAAAGACAGAGGTCTATGACGGCTACTTCAAGAAAATGATAGAAACCCTTGAAGAAAATTTTTTCTCACATAAATTTTTACAGATCATGGACCTCGAGTTTCAAGAGTTTCGCATTCTGTTGACTTTGCTAACATATTGCTTAACAATATAAGGAGCCTGATGAAGCTGCTTTCATGAATTATAATAATTTACAATAATGGGGTGGCTTGTTTAAGTAGAATTTAAAAAAAACGTGGGGAAAAGTTATCACAAAGATTCTTTGTGATCCATTTTAAGTGATGGCTTTATTTTTTTGTCAGAAAGATCAGAAACATGTCATTGGAGAGCTGTGCTATACTTATTCATTTATGTATTAGAGAAGCAGCCTGTATTCTGAAGGGATTTAATAATCTCCTTCCATTACAGTATTTCATATCAGTTCAGTAACTCTGAGAGATACATAGAAATAAAATATGAATTCCAACCCAGTGAAAAAGAAGAATAAATCAGAGGTTCTAAGGTGTGGCTCTATTTTTATTTTGCAGTTGATGAAGGAAGAAAAAGCCTTTTTAGAGAATAAAGGATTACTGCATTAGTAATTTCACAGCCGACAAAATTGTTGGAAAACAAACTAGAATGTTTGAGGTGAAAACCATTTCAGAAAGCAGCTATCAATTTAATAGGTATCCCATACTCAACAAAGTACTTAAGCTTTTCAACTTTAGACATATGTCTAAATGCTACAGTGAGTGCTTTGAAGAATAGTGATGCACATATGTATATGCTTAAATTTTTGCTCATCTGAGACCTTAATGAGTACTCTGACAATCTTGACCTAATGTAGAATGATCACTTTCTCTATCACTACTAGTTCAACTAAATTCTGGGTTTTTTCTCAACCACAGATGTGAGATAAAATCCTTTAGAGACTGACTGTAAACCACAGCTTATGCCTCAGAGATATGAACCAAAGTCTGAGATAAGAAAAGCTTTATTTTTTATACACTTAGGCACCAAAATCAAGATAAAGAATTATAATTCTTCTTGCATTTTTAAAGTTCAAATAACTTTCATGAAATTCTTTTCATGTCAATATTTCCTTTTCTTTGAGTCATTAGTTTCTTGGAATAATACACAACAGTGACAATCAAAAGAAACCATTCCCTTGAAGACTGTACTGTAAAAGAAGCCAAGAAACAGGATTCAGAATTAAAAACTTAATAGTATGAAAGACCTTCCTATTGTTCTATATACTTGTTTTGCTTAGACAGACAAAGAAAATTCCAACAGCTTAACTGTCATTTTCCTTAACACATCCAGCCTTTCCTTCTGTATAATTCTCTATTGATTTTTACAAAGGGAGAAGGGAAGCTGAAGTAAGTCAAGCATATTATTGCATATGTTCCCAAATATCTGAAAATCAAATATTCACATTCAGCTGCACAAACTGGTTACAACAGAGTAGAAGAAAGACCTTAAAGAAATAGGAATGCTGCATCCAGTAAGACCTGACATGTAATCTTAATGAAAGAAAACCAATCTACTTTCATACACTTTTGTCAGCCAGTAGCAATCCTGCAATAACAACAAAAATATAGTGCAGGGTAAATGTGTGATTCACAGCTCAGAAGTCTGACTGACATTTTAATATTTCATCCTAATATTAAGAAAGACTATATTTTTCATCATTAAACACATTATAAAATGCAGGTATTTGTAAAGTTGTGACATGAACTATTCAAATTAATTACCCAAGATAAAAATTTTGAAAGAAACATAAACAGTATGCAGAGAATCTCAGTTTATTTTTAAAGTTCGTAACAATTTTCTGTACGATCATGCAAATTTTTTGCCCTAGCAATAAAATTTGGCACTACGTGGCAGCTCACAAGACTGAAGTTTATAGTGACGTGTGTTCTTCTTTGATGTGTTTGTGAGTACAATGAGACAGAGAGCTGGTTCAGAAAAATGGAGGAAATCTGTGTGTTGTGGTTTAACCCCTGCCAGCAGCCAAGCTGCACACAGCTGCTCACTCTCCCACCAGACAGACTGGGGAGAGCGTTGGAAGGGTAAAAGCTGGAAAACTCGAGAGCTGAGATAAAGACAGTTCCATAGGGAAAGCAAAAGCCAGACACACAAGCAAAGCCAAACAAGGAATTCCGTCACTATTTCCCAGGAGCAGACAGATGTTCATGAGCAGCCATCTCCAGGAGAGCTGGGCCCCGTCACACGTACCAGTGACTTGGCAAGACAAAAAGCCATCATTCCAACATCCCCTCCTCTTCCTTCTTCTCCCCAGCTTTATTTACTGACCATGATGTCATAGGGTATTGAATATCCCTTTGGTCATTTGGGATCACCTGTGTCTCCTCCCAACTGCCCATGCACCCAAAACTTTCTTGCCAACATGGCAGTACAAAAAGCACAAAAGGCCTTGGCTCTGTGTAAGCACTGCTCAGCAAAAACAAAAACATCTCTGTATTATCAACATTGTGTTCAGCACAAATCCAAAACACAGCCCCATACCAGCCACTGATAAAAAAATTGACTCTTACCCCAGCTGAAACCAGCTTACTGCATTAAAGCTCTTCCTTGGTCCGCCGATATGAACTCTGGCAGCAATTAAATGCAGACTCCTGTCAGATACTCCTCTACCAACAAAGATTGTAAAATCAACATGAATGCATGATTCAGGCTGAAATTAAGCAATTGCAGGTTTTTTTAAGTCCTTTTTGCTTTTAACACGGAAATTCTAGTTTACAAGGAGTTCTAATATATTTGGGTTGATTTATAATATGGTAAAATTTTGAAGTCTGTGTATTTTTTTTAAAACAGAAAGCCTGATTTTCCAACAAACTTTACCAGTTCCTGCCTAAACAGCAAGATGTGAGCTAATGTTACTATTAATTAATCTCTCTGGCTATTCTAGGGAATTAGAAGCTCTTTCTCTATACCCTGTCCGCACTAGATGTACAACCATGGCAGAACTGTTTTCCCCCTGTCGACATCCTGTAGCCCTTTACAAATTAACGAGTCATGTCCTTTATAATGAGGCACGACGTAAGCCTGCATGTACTGAACACTTTGGCCTGGTTCAGCAAAGCACTTGAATACACAAGTAGGCGTGGAGTTGAATTTGATACATCTAATTCTCCAAGCTGCAGCCAAATCAGTATTCTACAATATATATTTTCTAACAGAGGAATTTTTATACATTTTCTTTGTCTGATTCTCAAGCCCATTTCTGCATTTTAAGTAACATTTCTGGTACTATGCCTGGTTTTACTGCATCCTAGAGAAAAACCCTTATTTCTTTTGCTAACATTTGATTTTATATTCTTCAAGTTAATTCTCGCATCAACTAACTCTTTATTTATTATGTAGTAAAACTTACATAGATGTATTTGTTTGGTGATTAATTCAATATTTTTTTTCTCTTTCCCAGCTTCACAAAACATATTTATGCCAAAATATCCAATTAATGGAAAAATCAAGCATACTAGTTCCTAATCCCAGGGACTTTTAACTGAATTACATGATTCAGAATAAAATTTTTAATACTGATTGAGGGTGAGGCACAGAAATATCCACACATTTGTGCATGTTAACTCAAGGAGCAACAAGAAGGCTGTTAACTTGATCCCAAATTGTTTTTAGGAAATTTTTATTATATCCATTTTATAATATTTATAATATAAATTTTTTTTTAATAGTAATAGGAGCACTTTCTTTGATTTTGCCATAAAAGATGAGGATGCAAATTAATAAAAACTTCTAGCATATTATACTTTAAACATATTTATAGGTCTCTAGCAAAATGTGAAAGTGCAAAAACATTGTAAGAACAAAAGTTACATTTTCTTTTTTATTTCTCTCTTTTCCAGACATCATACTTTCCCAGTCTTAATTTACATTAAGGAACTATATCTATGTGAATGAAAAATATTCTTGCTGAAATCAAGTGATTAAAATCAGCAGTTTGAACCTTTACTTGTAAATATATTCATGTTTGTGCAGAAAAATAAGCATGCAAGAACTCTTCAGTCCAGTGGAATTTCTGCCAATATGATCCATCTGGAGTTTCAGGCAGAAACTGGTCTGCAGCAGCCACAGCAGCAGCAGCAACAGCGTGTCTTCCTGGCAAGCTGTTTCATTTACTTTTAAACCATTTTCTAAGCAAACTTCCCAAAAAAAGTTGAAAGAGGGTGACAAGCTTAGGGAACTTTTGGACTAGTGGTCAACCAAATCAGGCCACATTTTTCTAATTAATTTCTCCGCTGTTAGCAATTTTTTCTTTCCAGTGTTAAAATGTTAAAGTTGTCAGTTGTGTGTCAATGCTGCATTAAGCTGATATTCCAGTAATCAACTGTGAAAGGCCCCAGATGTATTGTGGAGGAGAAAAAGGAAGCCTTTTATCAAACGCCAGTTCCTGCTTCCTGAACTATGATACAGCTTCTAAAGTTTCCCTCCAGCTAATAGAGCACAGTCAGAGCTCAGAACACAGGAGAACGGAAACACACACATACATGCACCACATACACTCAAACAAAGGACAGTTCTCCTCACATAGGTGCAGATGGAGAGAGTGAGGTACACTGGTTAAAGGAAAAAAAAAAAATTCTAGAAGCTAGTAAAAAGTCCACAGAGCTCAAATGTAGTTGCACTATTTCTGGAAACTGGAGTAAGTTCTGTTTGAATAAAGAGGCAATAAAAAGAGTCAATCTTTAAAGTCATAGTAGTATTTTACTTTGAAACAAAGGCACTCTTCTTGTTAAGTTGGAAGGTCAAGATTGCAAAAAAAATAAAATACTAGGCTTAGAAACTGTTTTTTTTTTTCTTTGCCAAATATTCCAATGGGGTTTGAGTGAGTTTAATTATAGTACTGCCTAATTCCATCTCATAAAATTACATACATCCCAAATACTAAAGAAAATGTGTGATTCTGTGTTATTTTTAGCTTTGTGTATTTTTCCTCCACTTTTATTCACTTCACCTTTGAGACTTAAGGTAAACTCCAAGCAGAGACCAGAAAAGCAAATCATTTCCTTTTAATTACTCCTCCAGGAAATCAGTTAATGGAGGTTCACCCTGGGTCATATAAAACTGCTATCACAAATCTTTAAGCCATAAATGATCTAGAAGCAGAAATCTGTCTGCCACACATGGTGTGACTTTTGGTAATTTTTCCCAGGTGCTTCTTTGACTAATTGAAAAAGAGTAACAAATGCTCTGTGTGGCAAAAAAAAGAAAAAAAAAAAACCCTCATTCTCCTTCCTATAACACTCATGTCATGTGCTTTCCCATAACTATGTCATTTGATACAAAACCAACATGGTGTACATTAAAAGTATTATAAAACTGGCTGATGTGTTTCCAAAATTAATTATTAATAAGGAATCACGCTGAAACAGGTGCACTTCCTGTGGATCCATTTATATACTCTTTTGGGTAATTCTTTTAAATTATATCAGGAAAATCTGATCTATTCTTGCTGCTAAAGATGTAAAATGGATGGCAGAAGTGAGGAAAGAGGAGGAGAAAAAAAAACCCCACCAACCGGACTAATCCAAACAGCTTGATAAGGCAGACATAAATACACAACCTCTGTCTTCATATGATAAGCTGTAAAGCAAAAAAACTATCCAGGGATGCAAGGGTTCTCTCAGGTATTAGAAAGGTCGTGGTAGATAATAAGCCAAACATGAGCTCTCACTACAGATCTGTAGCTGAAAGGTCTAAAGAAACCTTTGAAGTTTAAATAGAGGACTATCAATTAGGAAGGAAACATTACCTTTGATTCTGGCAATCACACAACTGCAATTGTAAAGCTCTATCCCCTCTTTTAGAGGTCTAAAAAGATGTTCATCAGTTGGAGAGAGTTCAGAGAAGAAGCATGAGATTGATTAAAAGACTAGAAAATGTGCCTTATTTTGAAAGACTTAAGGAGGTAAATTTGTTTACTCTAACAATAGTAAATCTAATCCTAGTGTATATCTAGATGGGAAAACAATGTTTTTAATAGAGACTTCTCATTCAATTATAAGATAAAATGGCTTAAAGTGAAACCAGATCATTTCAATCTCCAGTTAAGTAAATCCAGGAGAAAATTAAGAACGCAAGAAATACATCTCTCTGCATTGCATTGCCTTTCTATAACAAAGGAAAATATGTCACTACTAATTTTAACCTCTTAGCATCATAGATTAACTGAATTTACAAGAAAAGAGGTATTCAATACAACTTTAGACACATTTTAAGACACATGAAGTTAAGAATGGCAAATGCAATGTTTAATATAGAATTCAAGAATGAAAGAGGTATGGGTGGTTAAAAAATAAAAAAGTAATAAACAAAACACTGGCATGCAATACATGGGAAGATTAAATAAACAAAAACACAATTAAAGAAGAAGGTAATTAAATTTCTAAAACAGGATATGCTTCAAACCTCAAGCACGAATATGAGACTACAGTGTGATTTTTGTTAATACAAATGTGATTTCAAACCTGTTAATTTTTGGGTCTTATATGACAGATATCTGGTACCATGTTCACTTGTAAGAACACTGAATACACAAGATAATTCCATGTGCAAGTATAATATTTCTGTTTTTCTCCAACATATGTGCCCATCTTCATGGGTCTTTTCAGGTGTGTGGTCCTTGTGCAATTCAATAAATGTCCTAATCCAAATGCAAACATTTCATTGCACTGGTCATGTCCTTCAATGATATGAGTCCTTCTGCTTATTCAATTAACCTGTGGTGTTACTGGGTGTAACACTTGGGACTTTAGATTCCAGTAGAATGTATTTTCAGGAGTCCCAGTAAATTCCCACGAAATCTTGACCCTTCCCCTTTGCTACTGCACTTGGCAAAGACCATCGTCATACCTACCACATGAAAAATGGAATGCCTTTAAATAATATAATAAATTCTAAGTCCAAGTTTTGTTTTCTAAGTCACTTGAGACAGGTCTAAAAGAAAAATTCCCCTCCTTCTTATGTGACAAAACATCTGCTCATGCAGATCAATATGTCAACATCCCATCTTCCTCTTCCACTAAACTAACATTGGTCTGTCATTAGTCAGATATGTAAAAATTTTTAAGGTGTGGGAAACCGCTCTAAGAATCAGAATAGAGCAGCAACACATTTTGTATAAACAATTAAGTATAAACACTTCAGTCTTCCAGAACCTTATTCAATTAGCTAAATGTAAGAAAGGATATGATAATAACTGTATTGCATGATAAGAGAAACACACATGCATCAGCATATTTTATTGGTGGATAAACCCTCCAGAAATTCCCACAAAAGCCACTACAAGGTCATTCCCCATTCAGTAACTGTGGAATTATAACTTTTTGGGAAATTGCTTTATGCTCAGCAGGATCTAAATTTCTCTTTAAAGTAAAAATGGAGTTACTCTTCCTCCTGATTTTAAAGTCGTTCCTACTGGGGATAAATACAAGTGATTCATGGGTGTTCTGAAATGAAAATATAGGCAGCATCATAAAGAAATTTGAAATTAATATTAACACTTTATTATTTTGACAACAGAAAAACTTTATATTAATGGAAATAAAGACATTGTTCAGTCCATTTAGAGGATGAAGATTTTTTTTAATCAAATGGGGCAGCTGTGGCTGTAATCTTTAAAAAGTGTATAATGTACCTTTTCATACATGGAATAATGAAATACACTCATTAAATGATTATATTAATTAGCACGTGCCAGTCAGCAGGTTCAGCTAAATGATGCATAAATAAATTAATGGTGAGGGAAGCAGAAAAATAAAACCAAGACAAAAAGATCCATGGCTAAATGCTATCATCCCTAGAACTTCATAGTTTTGTTATTTCAGTTTCCTTCATAAATAAAATAAAGTGTGAAATCAGAAGAACTTAATGATAAGAAACCATGCAGAACCATCCTGAAATTAAACAGGTGTAATTAAAAAGACAGATTTCTGTCATACACAGCAAGGGTTTCGACAGCACCGTCTCAAACAATTTAGTCTTAAGAGCAATTCTTTGCCAACTACTCTTTGCTTTCTGGGTATCAAAAATTCTGGATTAAAGCCAAGAGCTGTTGCTGCATTGTTAAAAATATACAAACATTTCAGAGGCTGAAAGTGGAAAATATAAAGAAAGGGGGTATAAAAAGGAACTCCAAATCCATTTGAACAATAATATGAGAAAATAAAGATACTTTATATTTGGAATTTTGGAAAAGCCAGAGCATAACACAAGTTTCATTGTAGGAAGAATTTCTTCTGCTGCTTAATATTTAGGTTTTATATATTTAAAACATAATGAATTTTTGTTTTAATAAGAATGGAAACCTTTTTGGTTTCCAAATGGGAAAACCTGAAAATAATTAGGCCATGATTTTCACATCTCACTTAAGCAAATAATATTTTTCTTTAAAAAATTTTTTTCTTTGTTGCAACTAGGTGTTTACCAAAAAAGTATTATCTTTTCTTTTGCAAACTGGCAGTAATTATAGCCAGGTCTGGGGAAGGTCCTTGCACTAGGATGGGAGATGTCATGAAAAAAAGCCCAACTACATCTTCTTTGGCCCCTCTAACTGGTATTTGTACACATTAATAAGATCCATTCTGAGCCATCTCTAGATGAAAAAAAAATTCCTGTCTCAGCCTTTCTTCATAGGAGAGATGCTCCATCTTTGTGACCCTTCACTGGACCCCATCCCGTATGTCTGTATCTCTCTTGTACTGGGAAGCCCAGAACTGGACACAGTGGTCCAGTTGTGTCCCCTTAGGGGAGGAATCATCTACCTTTGATCTGCTGGCCATGCTTTGGCTAATGCAGTTTGGGTCCCTGTTAGCCCTTTTCTTCCACAAGGGCACATTTCTGGCTCATGCTAAACTTAGCATTTACTGGCACCCTCAGGTCCTTTCCTGTCAACTTGCTTTTCAATGTATCGGGTGTTTTTCCTCCGAAGGTGCAGGGTTTTGCACCTTCATTTTTGCAAAAAACAATCCATCACTTGCCAACCCGTTTGTAGAAATGGATTTCAAGTCTGTTGGGAATGTCATCTTTTTTTGGGGACAAAGTTTATTGTCTAGAGATTGCCAGTAGTTTTCCTTGCTCCAAATACGTAGATATATTTCTAAGATATGGTCTTTCATGGATTTCAATAGGATAATAGTATTAGAGCATTTGCATATCTTCATATTGGGTATTCTTTGGGTAGACTGAATGTTTTAAGCATAATTACTGTGCTCTGAGGTAGCTCATTCTGACTCAGTATTTGAAACCTCTTGCATTGGGAAAAAACCTCCTTTTTCTGATATAGAATAAAGTGAGAAGGGCTTATGTCAGTCCACTATGATAATTTAAAGGGTATATTTTATCACATTATCATCATTTGATTAATAAATCAGTTTGCAGCCTAGATTATAGTTAAACAAATGTTATAGTTTTATTCAATCCAGATGTTGGCAGAGAGGGAGGGGGATTTCCCCTGAAAATCATAGAGTATATTCACAAGCTGGTTAACAATAAATTGATAATCTCCCCAACACTATATGTTACTTAAGAAAACACAATAAAATTGATTTTTCAGCGTGGTTGGTGTTTTCTGTGAAATATTGTAGCAATTCATTTGATTAAAATTTCAACACTGGCTGCTCTCTTTGCAGTATTTCTTTTTTCTGAAGGCAACATTTCAATGCAAAAAACAGTGCTTTTCCATTTTTTTACTATTACTTACTAAACTCGTGACCATTATTATTATCATTCATCTATCTTCTGCTTGTAAACACAAATTCTTATAGATTATCTATCTATCACCTAGAATTTAAGAGTGTATGATATTGTTATACAGCATTCTAGAAGCATCCAAGGTTAAACCAACTGAATATAGCAGGACTTAAATTTATATACCATCTACACCGTATCAATAAAAATCTGGAAATCATTCAGAGGTAGTAAGTATGTAACCCCATGAAACTGCTTACAGGGACTCTTAGGGGTCAAATAGCACTTCAGTGTTTATGAATGTACTAGCTGTTGTCTGTGAATGTGCTCTGCCCTTGTATACTGCCTGCTTATGAATGTGCTTCTTTATTTACCCTTCTCAGTTTCTGTACTGCTCAGGCTGCCCTGTCTAATGTGTGTACCACAGTATCATATATCCAGGTTTTATTGAACTGTGGACTCATGGTTATGGAAGTACGAAGTGTGCTTCCAGACACAGGAGGGTGTCAGACTCAGCTTTATCTATTTAGTCAGATATCAGTAGAATACTATTTTTTTGAGCAGTCCCTCAGGGTTTTAAGGCTTTTGAATAGGTAACAAAAACATGCAGACCTTGGTCTAAAAGATAGCATGTCCAACTATAAAGGATTCAGTCAAATGTACTGGAGAAGAAATGGGTGCTCAATTTTTAATTTGAGCTGGCTAAAGCTAATGCTATGGTCTTTGAGCACTCATGGCTTCCCAGAAGTGATTCATTTTCAACAGTAATTTTTTCAACAACAATTTCCTCAAGTACTCACTGTCTCTATTGCCTCACATTATGACAGGTTGGCAATAATATGAAAGAAAAATTATCAGATTATGGAAAGCGGAGAATATGGATGATATTTTGGGGAACTACTTAACTGCATTTTCCCAGTCTTCTGGTTTTATACTTAATGATTCTATATTATATAACATCAGTATTATAATTTTCAATATAAATAGATGAACGACTTAAAATATGAAAAATACATTATATTAAATTATATTAAGTTCGTCCTGAAAGTTACTATCTGTAACTTAAGGACCAAATAATATAATTATATGTAATATATAAATGCATTTAATCAGGTAGAAAAGGAATGTATTGAACCTTTGATCATCCTATGGGTCATACTCAGCTAATGTCAATTCCCAGTGACTAAAGAGGACATGGATTAAATCTACAGAGTGTTAGAACGCTGGGTGGAAACAACTAGGTTTCATTATTACACATGTCAGAATTCCCTATAAAAAATTTAGGAGTGTGTATTGGTGCAGTAACCTATAGCAATAATTTGTTGCATGGAAGGTAAAAATCACCTTCACAAACTATTTCACAAGTACTAGTTTCATTTTCAAAATCATTTAGGACATGAGTGACTCATTTTTAGCACCCCATAGTGGGCCAGCTCTTCATATAAACAAGGAGCAGATACTCTGTGCCTCCACAATCTGATTCCTGTACTAAGTATTAGTGTCTTTAAAATATCAAGGTTTTAGTACTAAAGTAACATTAGCCTTAAAGCCAATGATGGTATTTTAAATAATAAAACGCTGTCATTTAAATACTATATTAGGCATTCCAAGCCTGTGTAAGTAATATTAACTCATGATGTTATCATTATTATTACTTTGTGTCTAGACAGTTGAAGTCTTAGGTAAGCCAATGTATTAAGTAGGCTTCTTAATTTGAAGTTCATTAAGTGGGACATGTATCTCAGATCTGTCCACCAGGAGGTGATTTTCTTGCAGACCATTGAACTACCACAGAGGAAGTTTCAGAGGGACCTCATCTCTCAACCAAAAGCCCAAGAGACTGTCATCAACTGCATCAATCACCTACTGCTCAGTCAAGGTGTAGCTATATTTAAATAAACTAGATAACTAAATGTGTTGATACAAAGAGAAAAGAATAATCAAGAGACGGGAAGAGAGAAGGAACGTAACTACTTATTTTGGTTCACTACCTTCTTTATTATTTAGGTAATTTTTAAAAATTTTGTCGCAAATATGTAAAGATGCAGCCTAGCAGTCAGCAGTTTCAAGATAATAAAAATTAGTTTTCTTTAGTGAAAGAGAGTTAAACATTTTAACTCAGTTGCCACAGACTGAGTATGCATTGTTACGGTCACCTTTAGACAGTGATTGAACTGGTAGGAATAAAGCTCCCACTTCAACAATATTTCTGCTAATCTCCATGAAAAATCAACCAATGATCAACACAGAAGGCTTATTCTGTAAATTGCACTTCCTTTGCACTGGCAGGACCCTACCAAATTTGATGAGAATTCTCATTCATGGCTCCACTCTCTATCCTGCGGTCTGCCTAGATTTTGATTCTACAAGCTCATGGCACCCCTTTTTAACCACAAAAAATATTTTATTCCCCATGTCACTGAAATAAATGTAATTCATTAAGACAGAAATAAAAAGAATATGAATAATTTAAGTCGAATCACTCTCTGGTGCAGTGTGGAGACACACAGTCATGCTCAAATTGGTGTTAGCTTGTTGACTAACAGGAGCTGGCTGTTTCCTTCAAGAGAGAAGTAGAGTTCACAGGTTTGAAGTTACTGAGCATACTAAGAAGGAGAAAATATTACAATTTGTTCTGTGAAACAAAGAACTGAGATGTCAAATGACCTCACAACCATCTTTGACTTCATCTCCTTCACATCCATGACCTAATTCAATAACTTTTCCATATTTTCTTTATTATGGACTGTTATCAGAACAAAAAAAAAGCCATATTTTTGGTATATCTGAGTATCTGAACTGCTCTTTGTCATTCAGTTTTAGATTTGTAACACCACATAATATCTTCTTAGCTGAGATAGAAAAAGGATAGCTAAGTATGTTTATGTTAAATTTTGTTGATTATTCCCTGAAAAAGGATATAATTCAGACACCTCTGAAATGAATCATTTCAATATTCTGTGACTCAAACTCAGAGAAATTAGTTATCTTTGTACTAAAATGGTTTATACATGTTTTCAGAATAAGCAGCTTAAAATGAATGCATAATACTTACAAAGGCTACTCTCACAGGCAAAGATTCCAATAAGTTTAATGTGAGCAAATTTGAGTGCATCATATGAAAGAAGGAGACGTGATAAAATCAAACTGCAAATTTAATATGAAAAAAGGGGGATTTCTTCTAACCCAGAGGATAATCAACATGTGGAGAAAATTTTCCATGGAAGGTCATCTAGGATGCTAGATTTAACAAATGAATGGATAGTTTTACAACCATTATTAAAATTTGTTGCTATGCAAGCTTAGACAGTGATGTGAGTAATCACATTTCAGGCTTCAGGGCTTAAGCTGATTGCTCATGAGGGTTAGCGACTAATCCATCTTCTCATTTCACAGTACTCCAAATTTATTTAAGTGCTCTCTGAAAGAGAACAATTGATTTATTTCAAAATATGATGTAGTGGTCACTAATTCACAGAAACAATATAAAAGAAATCCACCCCAGTAGTCCACATGCTTTGTTTTGGTTTTCAATTACACACATCCTAATCTAAAGATTGCGGGTTGGGAGCTTATTGCATTGATGAATGACTTTATTGAATTACATACAGATCTATTTTGTGTCATGGAGACTGAACAATACCTTATTAGAGCTTATCTTCTTGTCTGATAATTTTTTTAATCCACAGTTGCTGTTATCTTTCTTCCAGAAGACAAATAGCAAAACACATACTTTTAAATTAGGAAAGATACAGTCACCAGAACTTTAAAATAATTTGTAAATGTTCACAATATTGTTGAAAAAAACAGCTGAGTCAAGTATTTCCATGTTCCTTATAATGCTATGATCAGGATATGACCTATTAAAATTATAATTATAATTTATTAAATCTGCAAAATTCAACAAAACAAATAATATGAACTCATTTATTATAAAGGAAATAATTTTATAGAAAGTATGGATATAGTAAAAAAAAAAATACAAACTATTAAATAAGGGAGTGTGACTTTTTGCACAGATGATGATAAAACAAGTGAGAATTCTTTTAAACTGAAAGAGCAGAGATTTAAATCAGATACATGGAACACTTCATGACTATAAGAGAAGTGAGCTACTGGAATGTGTTGTCCAGAGAAGGACTGGATGCCCATCCCTGCAAAAATTCAAGGACAAGATGTATGGGGCTGTGGGGAACCTAGTCTTATTCATTGATCTAAGACTATTCATGAAATATGGAATTTTACTTTTAATATTACAGCACAAAATCAGTGTTAAATTTGTGCAATGGATTTTCAAAAAACTGGCCTATCTCTCTACTATATATAGATTTTGTCAGCTTGGCTAGGCTTTCATTTTTCAATTTTTGCAGTAGATACAGGTGGAAACTTCTTTCTTCAGAATGCCATTTACTGTGAGATGTGTCAGAAGCAGATTTTTCACATTGGCTTCAGAACGTGAAAATATTTACATGCTACCAAAATTACTTTTTTGGCAATATTCTTCCACAGGGGCATTATGGGTAAACTCATCCATCATCTCATCAGTGAAGGACACAGTCTTCAGAGTAGTAGAGATGCTTCAAAGGAGGCAGGGTTAATTTGGCAAAGATAAACAAATATGTTGGGAAAATCCATAATGTGGCATTGGTCTGGAAAGAAATCAGTTTAAACTGTTTCCATTCCTTCAATAAAATTTGTCTGCCATATTCCAGCTTTTCTCATCTAGAAACATTAGATTGAGTTACAGTTTATAAACATAAAGTTATGTTACAATACCCACTACCGAGCTTTCTTCAAACCCCAAGTGCAACTTTTCTTGTAAGGTCATACCACACTATAACAACAAACTGTATAGCATAATCAAGAACAGAAGTGCCAGGAATCAATGTTGAGTCAAATACAGTCTAATATAGGACAAATAAGCCCTAAAATGGTAGGATACAAGGTGGGATGATGCAGATGTTCTTATACTGAGAAGAGTATAATGTAGGACTTCAGTGTAGTCTTCCCGTTTAACTGCAGACAGACTGTTCCCTCTCAAAATGCCCATTTGAGATCTCTGTCAAAAGGATATGCATCCTGTTTGGATTTTACGGCTTGTTATTGATGCTCTTTTAGACATAAAAATTTCAGAACATACAGAGCTTCAAAAACCTTGTTTGCTTATTTTTCATGTTTAATTATCTGTGTGCAATCATTCAGAAAATTATTTGCTGCACCAGCTTAGCACAATACAATGGATTTTCTGAGTTATATAATTTTGAAAAAAAAATGTCTAAGATTTGCAAACTGCCTGAGCATCTCATGGAATTTAGCCCGAATTACAAAATTTAGTGTTTATAAAAGTCATTGGAAAAGTAATTCAAAATGTCCACAACTGCTCAATCTTTTATTTACATATGCTACCAGCTGAATCATGTATATCCTCAGAGATGACAAAAAAGGGTTTATTTATACATCTGAAATGTTTATAAAAGAAGTGCCAATTCATCCAAATAAGAATTGGACTTGGTGCACCACAGGACAATTAGGAGATTTAACTACATCAAGATCTTCTGCAGATGTGTATTAAACCATTGCTAGTGAAGGACAAGGATCCTAGATTAAATATCTTTTAGATGGACATTTTTCTTTAACACCCACCCATTACAGAAAAAAGGAAAAGAAAATGGTGCCAAATTTCTGTCAAATAATTTACTTTGGCTGCAATTCCAGGTGAAATGTTCCCACCTCTTTCCTTCCCCTTGGCTTTTCATTCTTATTCTGGACTGTATTTTGCCATCACTTACACACCACTACAGCATTTCATGGAGTTTTAGTCCAAATGGAATAATTCTACTAAAAAAATAATCCTTTCCTTAGATTTGTTTTTAACCTGAATCAGTTCAGCATCTGGTTTATATTTGCAACAGATGTGTATGACTATTGAGTGTTAATACAGAGATAGCATAGAAAAAGTGAGGAATGAACATTTTTCACTGTCAGAAATCACTATACCTTTAAACATCCTGAGATTTTTTTTTCCTGCTCCCATCAATATTAGAAAAGTAAACATGGGATCCATATTGAAAACAGACTGACAATTTAACATGAACAGTTGGAAGAATTCATAACCCTCAGGAAGACAACTGACCTAACAATGTAGTAGATGGAGTTAATTCAAAATTAATGGAATATATTAGTGCCGGTATACTGGGTAAACATCCCAAGGAAACCAATAAAAAATGCTGAGAGAGGGATATGAAAGATCTCAGTACCTAATTTAAAGCTTCTTTTCATATAGCATAAAAACCATGAATCCTTTTTGTTAAGTTCCTAAGCTCACTCTTTTTAGAACTGAACAGGGAGTCAGTTGTTTCTCAGTACAGGAAATTTCTAAATGAAATAGGGTGTTCCTTGTTTTTACCTCACAATTTGGTGTTTAATTATTTTCTCTTGTTGTGGGTTTACTTCCTCAGATTTGAGCTACTCAAATGCACATCTCCCATGAAAAAAGCATCTCCTGTAGTATGTGATTTATATTGGAATTTTAATCCCTGTATTTAGCATAGGTTGAAAAAATAAAGCACTGTAATGAGGAATCTCATCCGAGGTGTGCACATGAAGCAACAAAATATCAGGCTGCTGTTTTTGTCGTTGTTGTTGTTGATGTTGAGGTTGTTATTAAAGGAGTTATATATTACCATCTGTATGTTTTAAATGGTGATGGTTACACAAAGGTGGTCAGTAGAATACAAGGAAGCATTGCTGAAGCAATCAATAAAACACAGCACAATGCAGAGCACTGGGCCAAATATTCAACTGATATAAATCCCAGTATAGTATCTATATTGGCCAGCTCAGGATCTGCCTCAAGATATATTTCTATCATATTTTCTTGGTCTATTTAGAAAAAAAAGGTAAAGAGACCATTAGGCTGTACGCCAAAAAATGAGAAAATATTACATATAAGGTTTGTCTCCATTTTTAACAGTTTCCAGAGAAATTAGTTTTAAGATCCAAATATTATTTTTGAGTTCTCAAACATGATCTGACACCATGAAAACGTGTACATATTTATTGACAATCATTTAGTAATTATTTTACAAGCACATTTTGTACATGCTTTTCAGTGCTGTATAGTGGCAATTTTCCCTGTTTTGGTGCCAGTCACTTACTAACTTAGAAGATCATTCGAAGACAGAAAACTTTTAATATAGACCAAGTGTCTGAACTAGAAAGTACATCTCCAAGACCAGCAATATACTGAACACTTAAAAGATTGAATTTTCCAAGGTGCAATAAGTATAGAAAAATATTATCATGATGTGGACCATTTAAATCCTAGAGTATTTTGCTAAGTTAGATCAAACAAAGACCTTTGTCCAAACAAACTCCGCTAACGGAAATCCAGGGCATGTGCTCAATCCAATTAACTGTGGATTTTATCTTGAATTTTGTCAGGAAGAACAGACTTGAATCCTGTTTCCATGTTTTCTTATAAGTGTTCCTTCAGATATGTGCATGTGCCATTTTCTCATGTAGAGACAGCAGATGATAAAACCTATAGATCATATTGGAAAATTCTAGCTGACCATAGCAACAGTTACAATTTGCTTTCCTTTCATAGATTGGACAGAATTTGATGTATTTTATTGAGACAATGCTTCTAATGGATTGACTGAAGGACATCCTGGGAAAATGGATACTGTTCCATGCCTTTATTTTGCATTAGAATGCTGGAAGTTCTTTCTCAGAGTTCTTTAAAGATTTTGTATAAATTTAATTTTGAAAAATCCCAGATGGAAATAGGTATGGAGAGACCTCTGCCCTTTTCTGAAGTTAACTTTTATGCATTTCTGTAAATAGCGTTCTATTTCTTCTTCTGCTGTACCCAACAGCGTAACAGACATGGTCTGGAATACACTCAAGGCTAAGAAGAGAGTAATAAGATTCTTTCTCAGACCTTTATTTTAAATTACTGTGTGGTAGAGAAAGTAATAAATGCTTTGCATTACTGCTTAGATACAGCAAAAACATATCCTTCCATCGTTACCTCTATTAAATCTAGTAGATGGAATTAAATGTTCTATTCTTCCCATTTCCAGAGCCCTTGTCTGTCTGATAGAGCTTTAATAAGGTTATTAGAAGACAATAATAATCTCCCAGTGTAAATGATTCTCAAATGTGCCATTAGCTCATGACTAGTGTTAGTGGTCTTCAGTTATACCTTTTCTGTAACTTTTTGTTTCACTCAGATATGAGATTTCACTACAGAGTGTTGCAACTACAGTGTGTTACTCATGCAGAAAAATGTTCTGTTTATCTTACACAACAGCAGGAAATCCCCATTCAATTTTCTGTCCAAATTTCTGAAAGTGATTTGAAAGACCTGTAACAAAGTATTCCTCAGGGTTCTCAAACTAAAGGGCTCATTCTTGCTATATTTCCATATTAATTGCTTTAGCTATTACAAATAACAGTTCTAATTGGCTTTTGAAGACTTTTTGAACTTTGGTAATTAAGTCCATAAGGTACATTTAAAATTGTTGGCTCTAACCCTCTGTCGTCTCCTTGTCTGCCCACACATTGGGTAATTAATGCAGACTCTCCATGCAGTCCATCTCTTGATTTCCAGTTCACTATTTGGAATGTGTATGTCTTTCTTGCACAGAAGTATATGCACAGGCATATGAACAAAGAAAAATCCAGGGGGGATTTGAATTTGGGAATAAATTAATTACCTATTAAATGTAAAAACAAAGAAAGAGAAAAACAAATCTTATTCTGAAACAAGTCTTTTTCTTCTGTGACCAAATTACTGACTCTTTTCTGGTTCTTAGTAAGTTAGCTTTGATGGCACTCTGGAAAAAGTTTGCACGGAAGCTTCAAGCTGTACAAATCTTACTTATGAGAAGGTTGAACCACTAAGAGAAAAACAAATCTGGTTTTGCCAAGAAGTTCACTATATCCTTTAATCTGTTCAATCCGATTCAAACCACCACGATGCAACTGTTCTTGTCTGATCTTGGAAGTTAAGCAGCTTTGGAAACCTCGTGAAAAAATCACATGTAATATGAACATAAACGAGGCAACCACACCCTACCAGCTGATGGGCACTAAGATGCATTAACAAGCATCTGTAAGGTTTTATTCATTTGTCTCTGACACCAAGAAATTCAGGCATCAGTAAGAGGTGGTGAAGGAGTGATCTACAGTGTTTCATAAAAGCCATACAAGCAGAATTCTTTTGGTGTCAGGCTCAGCAGATTGCTTAAGGAAAAAAGTTTTCATTAATAGTTGAGGCTATAGATGTCTGGGACAGGATTTGTACCCTATACACAGACATCTAGTCCTATGTAAGTTGCTCCTGGGTGTCTGAGGTCTAGAAAATGAGGCTGGAAAACATGAAGAAGGACTGATGAAGTAGAAAATAAGGGTCCATTTTTTCTGTGATATAAATCACGTGGAATTTACTCTAATTTCCTCTGATGCTTTTCAATCACATTAATAAAACACATTTTCCATAAAGAGGTTAAGCCACTCTTCATTATACACTTCTTATAATTCCCCTTTATTGAGTTAAAAATAATGTGCAAAGCAGTATACTTAGGCTTGAGAAGAAACCTACTCTGAAATACCTAAAACCATTAGCAAAATTATAAAACTTCAAGGTTTTTTGTATGGTTATTATACAAATGTACACTCCTTTTCAATTCTATATAAATGAGTGTTCTGTATTTGTATATGCAGACACTTAGAGGAATAATACTTGGTAAACACATGTTCATGCCAGGATAAAATCTAAAGCAAATTAAATTGCACATGCCTAAATAAATCCTTGAAATATGGGGTCTCTAATGAAAAGAGTTCATTATAAAAATATAATAGTGTCAAAGGAGGTACCCTGTGAGAGTCTACAATTTGACATGATACTCTGAATAGAAAAAAGCCTAAAGCCTTTTTCCATTATTTAAATGAAAAGGGAAGGAGGAAAATACCAAAAACTAAATGAGATTTCAGACTTTTGAAAGTTCAACTATCTTTGCAAAAACATTTAAACATATATCTTTGCTTCTCCTTTTCCTACATCTATATTTTCTGGAAAGGGGTAACTGCAAGCTCATTCTCAGAGAGACACCATACCTGCATCCTGCTATTCTGGTCTGGAAAAGTGACTATCCTCAAAAGTTTAGCTAGATAACTCACAAAAGGGGGAGCAAAGCAGAAGACTATCTTCAGTGGTCAATGAGAAGTTGTTTGGGCACCCATCTACCAGCTTACTTTAATATCTTCTGGTGCATTTGAACAAAATCAGACTGTCATTTTCAGTTTCAGATGTTTTTACAAAGAAGTTGTCATTCTCTCCTGAAGTTAATTGTGGTTTTCCCTGACAATTAGGCTAAGAGTGAGAGGTCACCCTTGAAGTTCTTGATTCCACTGACAGATAACACAATCTTCACTGACTCTGGCAGTGACAGACAATCATGCCAGAAGTCAGGCATCATTATCTTGTATTTTAAACCTACTTTGGGACCAGACCAAGTAGCCTGAGGATGGAACTACAAGAGGGGGCAAACAAACAGTGAATCAGGATCGTGGAGAAAGATAGCAAAGAGGATAAAACCCAGAGAAATGTAAACCTGTACCTTGCCCATTATCGGAGATGGATATCCATATCACTGCTGAAAGAAAGAACGTTCTACATCGAGACTTAAAGAAGTGAAAACCCAACAGCATTGATCAGTCAGCTCTGTCACAAACTTCTGTTTGACAATACATTTTCATGTATTAAAGTTCATCAAATTAGGGATATTTTAGGCCTAGTTAAATGTAAGTATTTATCAGGAAACTAGCTGGAAAAAACAAACAAAAAAGTAAGTTTGGAATGGAAAAGTTCTTTTGAATGGAAAAGTAAAATCTTATCCAACTTAGTGCACTTGTACACTTTTTCTACTGGTTTGTCCTTTTGAAAAAGTTTCAGTTCCCCTCTCCATTTGCATTATCTTTCCTGTATTCACAGAGTAAAACCAAAAAATTAACATTTTTAATGGCATGTTTGAGTTAGGAAGGTTTACCTTCTTTGTTTTTATCAATTTATAAACCCTCAGATTTTCTTCACAATAGCAATCATATGAATAGAACCAACTGACTACAACATCTCTATGCTTTTTTTCGGTCTTTTCTACAATTACATTACAATCTGTAATGTGATTTTTCCTCTAAATCTTTTTTTAAATATTTATAAACACATATTTGGTAAGTATCATAAATAAGGAAAAACCCCAAAGCTAGGAGAATTTCCTTAAGAAAATTACCATGTGTATGCATGTGGACCACATGTAAAGCAGATGATCTGTGTGGTCCCTTAGTTCTATGGAGAGATGTCAGGCAATGTGTCTGAGCAGTAAAAAAATTTGTCCAATAAAACCAAGGCACAGTGCTGCTAATATAGTTTGGAAATATTTTAGATTTCTATTTCCTATCCAGTTAGATTCCAATATATATTCATAATAGCAGAATACACTAAACTATTTTGAAGTAATATCTGAATGCATAAATTTCTAAGAATGATTACTCATTTGCTATGGGGTTATAGTAACTGTATGAGGCCAAGCAGAACTTGTTCTTTCTGTTTACTTGAGCTTTAGCAATTATTTGCTTCTAGCAATAACTAGGCAAAAAATATTACAAAAGGGACTGGAAAATATGTATCTTTTAAAAAGTATAGGAAGAACTTTTCATAGAGGCTCAGAGCTCTCATCAGCATAATTTTGGAGCTGGCCAGCAAATACTGTACTCAGAGACAGGCAAGGTAAATGGTGTTTCCCAGCAAAAATTCACCTAGATAATCAAGCAGGCATATGACAGTCTGCCTGTCTACCTTCCTACCCACCTAAAAACTCTCAGAAATCATATCTGAGGTTCTATCTGAAAAAGTGCTATGTCCTGTTAACAAGCTGCTGTTGGATCCAGCAGTTTTGAAGAACATCACTGGCACCTGGGTATCTGAAAGGTGTAAAAAGTAATTGCTCAGGTCTGTGTCTTCTCTTTCCACTTCATGGTCACTCATTCCTATGGCTTGCAGCACATTTTTAAAAAATGGCATTCCTAATTCCCGTTCTCTCCCCTCTTTGAGAGAATGCAGACCTAACTTTTTACTGTTCTTGAACACCATTCCGCAAATTTAGTTTAATCTTTTTTGGCTTCCGTTTTGTTTGTTTGGGTTTGTGTGGGTTTTTTAACCATATTTAGTGTGAAACAATGAGGCAGACGTGCAAACTAGGGAGTCTGGACTCATATATTTTGACCCAGATATTTGACTAATGCTATTTGCGATAACCTGGGATATCTGACAGTTTTCAAGTGCCTCCCACAAACACATTTATCACCCACGTGTGCAAGTCATATGTATCTAGATAGTTTTCTAAGACTCAGATACAGGATTTTCAGCGTGCCTATTACCTCCTCCTGGTCTAAAACAACCTAGAAATACCTCAACTCTCTGATTACATCTTTGAGACATTTAAAATTACATAAAATCAATCTCAGCAAGAATAAAACCAGGAGATTGCTTAAAAAAAAATAATGTAAAGGTTATCTTGGGAAAAAGGAGGAACCAAGTTCCATACATATCAAAAGTATCTGAAAAAAAATTCTGGAAAAAAAAAAAGTGTCATCAGTATGACTGATATACCAGGTGAAAAAGAGTAACCAGCATTATAAGCCTGATGAGCTTTGTATTTCTTATAATCATCTCATCAAATACCTTTGTGTTAATTGCAGTGGTTTAAGATGTTACTTCCATCAGCTAACTTCTATCCTGATACCAGAGGTAATGCCCATAAAACAAGTGCATAAATCCAGTATTCAGTAGGTTCCTGGCTGGCATAACTAATAGAATACTAAAACAAACTGCTTTATAATCATAGCCCAGGCAGTAAGCTCTAAGAATGGAAGACAGTCACACAGATCCTGCTGTTATACCTGTTTTAAGAAGAAAATCTCTGAATAAAACACAAAGTAACCAAGTAAAGAAGAAAAGTTGGATAAATATTTTACTGTGATTAACAATGGCTGTTTTGTTATTGATCGATACGGAATATCTTAAATTTTACAGTACAATCAATTATATTTAGCACACTAAAACATCCAGAGAAGTTAAAGATTGAACTATGAAACAAGCATCCTTTGCAGACCACTTTTCCTTGAAATTGAAGTTTGTGATATTGTAGAAATAACTGGTTACAGGCAGTTGCCAAAAATTTTTAATACCCTTCAAAGAAGTATAATCTATCATTTTTTTTATTTAAATACTTGTCATTGCAAGGCTGTTTGTCTTGGAGCATGAAATAAAGGATCATTAATTTTGCCCATACTAATATTATGATAAAGTAAAAGAATTTGTGGCAGTTGGCCCCAAAACATCTCTTACTCACATATTGTTGCAAGCTGCAAAATTTTCTGAGTGAACAGGCATAGAAGAAACAGAACATCAAATAATTATTCAACCATACATTAGAAGAAAAGAAAGAGCTATTATCTGATTTTCCCAACCTTTTCTTAAAATGCTGGAAGAAAACAGAAACATATGCTTCCAGTAAACATAACACACTGCTTCTTAATTGTGTAGGACAGCCCGTTCAAAAACATTTTATCTATGTATTTTTGATCTATAACCGGTAATTTGACTTCTGGTATAAGTTCAGTTTTTCTTTTTGTGGTCAGACACAATAATTCCTAAAAGAAATATTCAAAATTAACCAAGAATATTGTTTTGAGATATGCTTATAAATTTATAAAGAAATTATTTCAACTATTAAATTGAGAATACCAGATATTATTCCAATTTTATTAATTTTAATGGGATCTAAGGATATTTTAAAAAATTCAAAATAAAAGTTGAATCTGTGGTACAACTTTGATAATATGGATATATGAAGTTGTGAGTATAGAAATTATATAAATTTCTGTGTTTGTCTGAGTATGGGGAGAGTTTTCTGAAGGCTTTTAGGAGGATAATTTTGTTTATTTTTTTGTAAGGGTTAGTATCGCTTTACATGTTTTCTATTTCTTAAAAGATTGAGTTGTACTGGGAAATGGAAAGTGGAGAATTAAATATTAAAAGCTGCCTAAGGGATATGGAGAGGCTTATAGGTAGCCAAGCTTGAAGAAGACATGAAATGTCTTAATAGTTTAGGTACTTTTGTAAAAAAAACCTCACAAGCTGTGCTCTCTTTGCAATCTCCATATATTTGCTATTCTCTTTACTGCAATTTTGTGAAATCCAAAGGAAAAAAATGTAAAAATTGTGGAAACTGCATTTGTAGGTCCCTTAATATTTGTGAAAATTGCAACATTAGTCTTTGCTTCATAGCAGGGATTCATTAAGACAGCTAGAAGTAAACAAGTAAAAATAAATTGCTTTCAGTTTTTAATAGTTTCCAAAGTACCATAATCATTACAGTTATGATCCATGACACATTTCCAATAACTGAGTATATAGATCCTGTCATATCAGTGTGGTTTTAAGGGGTTTTTTAAGAGAAAAGTTTTATATGGAGGCCGAAATTTTGGTAAAAAAATTGTCTTCCCTTATTAAGCTTTTGGGAAGATAGATATCAAAGACCATTCTTGAGCATGGAGATTGCACTAGATGTTCTGCTGTGGACTCTTCCAACCTTACACATTCTGTGATTTTCTGAAAAAGATTAGAATTAAAATTTAGATTTCTCCCCGCCAGGAATTAGAGACTATTTAAAAGATTTGTAAAAGAATTAGCATTCACTTGTTTACTTCTTCATAAAGTGAATAAGTCAATTCATTTGCTTTAAAAATCTTCAGCAGCAACTTCTATTTAGATTAACATTCTGCATGTAACACAGTGATGGGTTAGCCAGGTGTCATTATATACCTACATTCACAGCTGAGATGAATCACTTTCAGCAGTGTTACACAAGTTCATTTATCACCAGCCCGAGAGTAAAAAACATGCAAGTCTTCATATTGACATTTTTAAAAATATTAAGGGTGATGTTGAGGTACACTTAAATTCATCATAATTGTAACATATTTATTTCAGATTACAACATAGCACAATCCTTTTACTGGCTAAAATCCACAAAAATCAGAAGATACTTGAAAATTCATTGTCCTGGGGACCCTTTTGCTTAATGTATTACAGTTTCATTTTCTATGGATAATATTACATTTCCTCATGTGGGAGATTCTTAGCTAAGAAAACTCCAATATGACAAGAAGAATGTTGCTGAGTGATGTAGTGATACAAAGCATTTAGCATCTATATAATCCCAAAGGTTGAAATAATCTGCCAACACTAAACAACTGAACATCAGCTTTATCAGTCTCTGAATTTCTTTTCTTGCAACCCAAGACTAAGGAGAGCTGAAACCCACAGGTCTCCACAAACTTTCTTTTGGCATTTAGAAGAATTCATAGAATGCTGGCATGTGTTGCATCATATATGGGCACTGGTGTCTCATCAGCATTGTTACAGCAGTTTAATGACCAAAGCTGCAGTGCTGCTCCTAAGAACTGTTGGCATTGTAGGGCATTTTAAACATGAGGCAGAGTGCTGAGCTAATTCACCTTCCATTGGCAGTGAAAGCTTTGCTAGCATAAGCAAGGAAGCTGTGAAGAAGCAGCAGTAAGCTGCCATGTATGTGTGAAGAACGGGACTGCATCTTTTTGATGAAAGTTTAAAAGTATAAATTGTATAAATCTGAACTGCCTTGCAGCATGTTTCTGTTGTTGCCATTAAAATTCTCAGAGGGAGAATACTCTGGGTCTTCACAGCATAAAGAATATTTGCTGTAAGCAGAGAACAATAAATACAAAGGTGTGGTATAAATAAATTGAACAAAAAAACTGCCACCTTGAGTGACCTACTTTCTCCAACTGGACTCTTTCTACACTATTTCTGATTATATGTATATTTAGCTTAGAGGTTTCAGCATTACATTTGCATGTCTTTATATCAGTTAAATATACATGGTTTTCCTCTTAGTTCCTGGCAGTTTTCTTTCTTTAATAATGTCACTGGCTTTACAGCACATCAAGTGTGCTTGAATCTTCAAACACCTACAGCATTTTCTGTCTAATGCTGTAGATGTAGGTCAATGCAATCCCACTAGTGATTCATGACACAATTCCATCTGGCTCATTACTCAAATTCGAGGGGAGATAGGAAAAGAAGAGGGTACATAAAATTCAGAGATAAGTGTTTCTTTTCACAAACAGAAACCCAGTTGTCCCTAGTTTTCATATTTTGGCAGCTGTTTTCATAACAGCAGTCAGTGACGGAATCCTAAGAAGTAGCACCTGCTGCTGAAAAACCATCCACTTCCTGCTGATCAGAAGCTTTTTTTACCAATGGTTTTAATAAACAACTGATTCACATCTGTTGCTTATCCAAAATCTCCCATCCAACATAGTATTTTTTTTAATATCCATTCAGTCATTTGTCTTAGTCACCATTTATTTTATGTAAATGGGGCAAAATTTGAAATGCCTATCTCATTGTTCATTGTCTTCCCAATTTAATCAAGGTGGTATCTTTTTATGACATAAAATTGTACAAACTTTTAAAATTTTTAAACCTGTATGAAAAAGGTCTAGTGACATATTTATATCTTATCCTACCTTTTATTTACAGAAAAAAATTGAAACCAACAAGCAACTTCCCATATAAAGTAGAGGCCTTTTTCCTTTCACGTGTCTTTACTATCTTGACTATTTAGTAATTTTTACCCTCATTCCAACAGATTTCCCTGGCTGTAGTTGGGAATAGAGTTGAAAACAATAAAATGACCAACATGCAAAACTGTTTTTCTTTGTAGAAGAAATATTTAAGGGTTCAAATAAACTACAGTATTGCCAGCAGGAAGGTCAGAGAGCAAGTTACTCCAGGACATTGATAAGTTCTGTTGAGTGCTCTCACTAGATTCAATATTTTCTAGCAGAAGAGAGGTCTGAATTCATGTCCCACATGTAAAGCACAAGTACATAACAAGGAGAAGTGTGACTTAGTCTCTTCACTGTCTTCATTCGGTCTTTCCCCATGGCTTCAGAAAGGACCAATACCCACTAGCTCATGCATTTATGTGCTCAGAGTCTCAGTGACTTTCTATAGTCTTTCCCCTGTTCATATGGATACAAAAGGAATGCCAAATAAAGTACATATCCATATGTAACTTTGGGTTGGTTTTTTTTAGGATTTACAAACAATGCATTCCCTCTTTTGCATATTAGGCATGCCGTCTGGACCATGTTCAACTGGCATAATGGAACAGATATTTGTATAATCCACTACTATCTCAACTAACTTCTCATAAGAGCAGGAAGATGAAATTGTAAAATGTCAGTTGCTGGAAAAATCAAGTTGGGCTGACTCTGTAGCTAAGTTGAATACAGGCTCTGCTTTTCAAAAGCTGCTGCTGAATTGTACAATCAGTCTCTGGGTATCTACACTATTTTCTAGGCTGTGTATGTGCACATACAATACCTTGAACTCGTCTATATGTTGTACAAATACAAAGGTAGATGTCTAAAGACATCCATTTCCATTCGAAATGTGACCTGCTCTGTACAAAGCTTCATTTGCAGAATACATTCTTATATTTCACTTCCATTTTACTTCCCAGACAAATTTCTATTTCAGTCATAAATTTTATATTCATCATATCCTTTAATCTTCTTAACCTAAGTCCAGTAAAAATAAGCATATTTTTAATTAAGAAAGCTGCAAGAAACCCAATCATCTATAGCTGGAGAAAGAAAAGCAAATGACGGTTGTGTGGGTATAATAATGTGCTGTGATCAAGACTGAATCATAGCTGAAACCTGAAGCTGATTGTCCCGCTGTGGGTTGAATGAAATGTGAAAAAATAATTTAATGCATGCAAAACCTTTACACAGATTCCTAAGTGAATTACAAAAACTAAGGTAGTTGCTTTAAAAATAAATTATATTTCAGTGCTTCCACATGAGTATTAATCTGTATCCCTGGACAGTTTATCCTTCTATGGTGGAAAAAGTACAGCAAAATATAGAATCCTGAACAATTCATGGTTTTATTAAAACTGGTGCATTAAAAAAAGAAAAAAAGGCTGCCTTTGTTTTAGTATTACTTTTTATTACTTCTATTTTTCCTTTAATATCCAGAAATTTTTAGCAACTTATTTATTATTAGTTTCATTTCAAGAATACCTGATGGGAGACATGCCTGGGCAATATATAATATTAGATGTGGTAAAGAAAATGAGTAAAAATCTCCGTCCCAAAGGCCTCCTTCCTTAAAATTAAAACAAAGAAAAGAATAGGAAGACTGCTAGAATACAGAAGCACATTTTCCTGCTTTTTCTGGTTTGTCCTGTTTTGGTTTATTTCTTTTTTAAGCGTGATTATACCATATTGTGCATGTAGGAAAGTATTTGTTTGTTTATCTATAGTGCACCCTCAGGAGGATCCTAAGGACTATATCTTTGGGGAGGAATAAATACATTTCTATAATTTTCAAGTATAAAATTCAGCAAATAAGTCTTTACAAAATTGACAGTTAAACCCATTCTACATTGACATCACTCACTGTTTAACTTTAGCAAGACTTAGATGGTTCTGAAGTGTCATCCAGATAGGCTCATTCAGAGGTTTGATCCCAGAACGTCTGAAACACACATGGTTTCCCTCTCTGATGGAATGCTCTCGTGGAAAGCCCTGTGAGAATGTTGTCTTTGGATCTAAAGATGGAGGGTTGCTCAGAAACACCCACAGAATATGTAAGTATCTCATTCACTTATGAACACATTGTTCACTTCAAAGAGAAATCTTGAGTTTAAAGCTTTGCTTTAAGAGCTGTGTTTACACTGAACCGTATGCTGTGTCTGAACAGATTGTCACATACAATGTTTAAAAGCTGAAGCAGCATATGGAAGCATTGGAGGTATTGATATTTCCTAATGTTTTAACTTTTTTTTTATGTTCAGGAATGTTAATTGGACCCACACAAATGCTCTCACATGCAGCATCCTGGATTTTTCCTCTCTTTTAATTTCTATAATTTATTGAGCTTTTTTGTAACTTATGTTGCTGTTTTACATTTCACAAACCAAAAGTAGGGCAATGCAAAACCTAGTGAACTGACAGGAGCAAGAACTAGTAGACTCTGTCTACAATTATTGCCTGATCTCCAGAACAAAAGCTACAAGTGTCATCTGAGAAATCTGTATAAAAGTTTCTTCCAGTAGAGGCATCTTCATTCAGTGTCTCTGCAGAACAGCAAACAATACAGTTGCTACAACACTTCTATCTCCACATAAAAATCTTACCACTATCTATCCAATAGATTAATTAGTTTAAATGTTTTATTGTAGAAGCCTTATGAAGCTTATACTCTTTATATAGCCTGTGCTTGATGTATTTGCATCAAAAGAGATGAACAAGGGTCAAAATCTAGTTCAGAATACATGGTTGAAATCTTTCTAGACATTCCCCACAAAATTAATGTTTTAACATCTTGTATATTAGGAAAATAAAATAATGCTTAAAAATTCATTTATTTCTGTATTGTTAGTTATTTTATTGTCACTTCAAAGAATAAAACAAACAAAATTGGGGTAAGGATAGTATCTCTAAAATGTTTTTGAGCAATTCATGGTAGCAGGAAAGAGATAGGATTTCATTAAAACTCATTAAACCTCTTTATAAGGAACTTTAAAATCTCCTTTTTTCTCTTTATGTAACCTTTCTACTTACTTGAAGAGTAAATCAGTTCCTTGTGTTTTGTAAATATTCTTTCAAACATGTATATTACTTAAGAAAAGATCATTGTCTTCATTTGAGAGGCTATAAAATGCAGTACTTTCAGATAGGCTGAAGTTACCTTTGCCTTTAAATACTGTTCTGCTAAATTTCAGTCTGGAAAGAGATCACTGAAAATCTAAAATACTGTTGGGACTGAAGTACAACATAATTCTTGGTTGTATGAAATACAGATGAAACTCTAGATACTCAAAAAACAAAATGAAACATGTAAAATTTTGTCAGTGGAAGATTTTTTTTCATTGGACCAACACAGCTTTTCCAGCAGCATCAGTCTCCTTGATGAGGGAAAAAAGCATAATTCCAAGGGCATTCCAAATGGACCCCAGATGATCCATTAAGCAACCAAATCCATTTGCTTTCAGCACTGGGGAAAGAGGCTTCCTGCTGTTCTTTCTTGCCTGCTACAACCTGCTGGCTCCAGGATCAAATCAAGACACTTATGCCTTTATCTTTCTTAGGAGCACATTTCATCAGGTAGGTATCCTAAGAATAACTGTAAAACTGTATGTTAAGAAATACAGGAAATCCAGACTTCCTGTCAGGTTAGACTCAAAGTTTTAGAAGTTTTCCTTGCTCCAGACAGAGGAAATTTCCAAAGGGCTAACACAGGCATCTAGGATAGATATCACCAGTGTACCAAAAACCACAGGTCTGCTCTTCCTGAAATTGTTTCTCAATTTTTCTCTGTTTCTCACTCTTGAAGCCCTGAATACAATACCAGCAATTGAGAGGCTCTGATTTTATACAAAAAAAATGTAGAGGTAACATAAGATTACCATAATAAGATTTTGTTCAGAAATATGTTCACACCTTCTCTTCTGAGCTTCCAGGTTAAATGCCTCTAATGGTAAAATGGAAAAAAAATTACACTGTAAACTCAAAGTAAGACAACAAGAATATAATCCACCTTGCATTTAAGCAGAATGTGTGAGACTTTTTCTGGTTACCAAGGTTAGGTTCAGGCAAAAGAAGCCTCTGTTCTCTGGTACATTTTATTCCTGTAAAATATAGAGTGCTGACTTCACAGGAGCTGCATTTGCTGAACATCTTTCAGGAACTGAGTCCTTAAGTTCACTGACAGCAGAAGAAAGAGATGATTCTAAGTCAAACAGTTTGTAAATCTGTGTTGTGGAGCACTTTATCAGTATTAGTGGGCTGGTACACCTGGGAAGGCCACGAGGCAAAGCTGCATCACTTCAGAACCTATATCTTCTGTTTTTCTGGGGCACTAAAGACAAGAATAAAAGTACTGCAAGGGAAGAGGAATTGCTTTGTAATTAAATGACAAACCTTATTCAAGAATATAGAAAACAGTCATCCTGTCTTTCAGTGTCTCCTCTGGAAAGTTTTTAACAGAACTGGTCTGAAAGTAATTCCTTAAGGGAAAGTCTTTGCAGCACATGTTCCCAAGAGACAAAGGAGGACTATGGAAATATTCAAATACTTCTGAAATTGTTTAGGATTTGTATATGCTCTCCTTAAAAGCACAAAGCTCAAAATGCTATGTTCTTTCTTATTTCCATGTTAAATTTAATTTTAAGTTTTCTGGGCAGACAGTATAACCGTGAGTGTTATTACGAACATGTAAGAACATTTAAGGTCTGCATTATCATTTCTAAGGAAAAGACAATATGAGACTTTGCTAAAATATAGGAAATCATAAATTAAAATTAAAACAAAGACGTGCTAGTTAATGGAAGTAGATTATAGATCTCCTATAAAATGAAAATCTTTCTTTTTCCTGTGGTGGGACATGACACCAGTAACAAATGACTTAACATGTAACACATTTAAGGTATTGCAATCTTAATATATAATTCAATTGCCTTGAAGATATTACCATCACAGGACGAATAAACCCCCAGAAGTGTCATAGTTTATAACTTTGGGAGTATGAAAGATATTGCTTCAAAAAACTTCACAGCATTAAATTTTCTTACATTAGCTGTGATGGCTTTTAAAACATCAGTATTTTATAGTAAATTCAGTCTCAGAGAGGACCTGCAATATGCTGTAAAGCCACAGAACTTCAGGTAAATGGTCTGAAATTCCAGCTTGCGGGACTGGAAATTTCTAGCAAGGTTATGTTTCTTCCATTAGTAATGCAAAGTAAACATCCCAGAATTGGATGCAGTTAACACCTGCTGTGCTGTCTCAAATTTCATCAACTAAACAGAGTTGAGCCAAGACAGTTCTTGGAAGATATAGGTGCTTTCTTATATATGACTGATGAGGAAGTGAACTGTTATATTTGATGCTCTTCTGTCTTTTTATTCTGTATTTATCAACAAGGGAATTGTGTTCTTATCCTCCTAAATGCATTAAACAAAAATGTCAAGGCTATTTGCCTTTAAAAAAAAAAAAAAAAAAAAGAAAAAGGATAGGTTTACTTAAATTTTAAACTGTAAAAAATTATGAAAGATTACCTAGAACTACAAGCAAAGGGTTTGGAAAACAATGTTGTTTGGGACATTATCTCATTCAGAGACTACTAAAAAGAGTGAAATAGATATAATATGATCTTGCAGCTATTAAAATTTATCATGTGAAGATGACTTTAGAATTTAAATCATTTTGCCATCAGGAATGCCATCTCACCAGCAACTGGAAATCCTTGGTAAAACTGTAAATTATCAGAAGATTGCTTTCATGAATCTGGGTTATTTTTTCATGGCTGTGTGTCTTGGTATCTCACAAATTGAACTTGCAGTTACTTGGAAGATATTTTGCTTTTCCAAGAAACTCGATTAGAGACTGATCCAAAGATATCTGGGTCTAATTGCTGAAATTCTTTGCACCTGGTGTCTTCTTCTATTGTGCTTTATCAGCCTTAGAGCATTTACTTGAAGGAAATTTGCTAGAAAGGATGATTGCTGCTGAGTAAACTATCTGTTTGTTATGGATTCACAATTCTTGCCCACACAGTAAAACCATTTGAATTGAAGTAATCAAAGGAAATACATTTTTCCTTCATAGTTTGTTATTATGCCTGGAGACTGATCATTTCCCAACCATCTGTGCTTTCAAATACTGTGGGCAATTTTCTGTGATTTAAAGCAGATTGCAACCAGGAAAATAGCAAGATTTTGAAGTAAATTTTACCATGAGAAAAGTCTGTCAGTGAAGTACAAAAATACACTATGCTTTTTATCAGTGCATTAATTGTATTATGTAGATAATCAAAGGGAAAAAAAACCTTTTAAAGCAATGCTATTATAATTCAGATACTGCAAGAATAAAAATACTCCAGTTTGCAAAATTAAGAGCTCTTTTTATTCTGCAATGAAATGCTTCCACCATTTTGCATTTCTAAGGTGAATTTTCAAATCCTGGAACCAAAATCTAACACTGCTCAGTGACTGGGGGAGCAGCATAAACCTATCTGTAGGTGAAAGTTGTACATTAGCTGAGAATCTAAAGATTAATGCTCAGAACTTGTATCTGTTACCATACTGAACATTTGACTGGGTTTGTACATGTACAGATAAAATTAATCCCTTCCCAGACAGCTGCATTAACATAGCACTGTACTTTATCTTTTATTTCAGGGCTCAGTAGTAGGGATTGTGATTAACTCTTGGTTTTGTGATAACAGAGCTATAAAGTTTTTATCCAAGCCTGGTTTATATCCAAACAGTTTAGGGAGTTAAAGCTCTCATCAAACTGCAGATGTACAGAAATATACCAAATTATATTGGTTACTTAAGAATTTAATTATTTATATTGCTATATTTATACTCAGCAATTTTAGAAAGTTGTGAGGAAAAAAGTAAAATTATAGACCAGATAACAGTAATGCATTGATGTGTAAAGGTCTTCAAAGCTTTAAAAAAAATGTAAGCTTTCTTCCCTTTTGTCTGTGTGTGGGCAATTAATAGTATTCCCAGCGATGTTCTAATCCAAATATCAAAAATTACTGAAAATTTAAAAAGGTATTTGTTTGGTGCTATTTCTCTCTTCTGTAACCAAAAATGCTGGAAAGAATCAGGGAAGTATGTTTTCATTTGAGCATTACAAGTAGAGCAAGATGGCTAGCAGGTTTGAAATCCAGAGTGACAAAATCATCTAATAATATAAAACAACAGGATTTTTAGGAAGGAGTGATAGTTGATAAAAAAGAAACATGAACAAAATAAAAAAATAGAAGGAATGTGTGATTTCCAAGAAATCAAGAATGAAAGGAAAAGGTTTCTCTTATTTCTTCTTTTCAAAAACTACTACTAATAAGAAAACAATTGACATAGTTCTAAAAGCTAAATTATCATGGTAATAATGTTAAGTAAGGTTCCACTGGTCAAGTTTCTTTTCTTTGTTGATATATCCTTGAGGTATATGCAGCCTTGTGCTTAATAAAATAAGACCTGACTTCCCTAAGGTATCAAAACACCAGAAGATCTTTCTGGATATACTAGAGACAGACAGACAAGATTTAGTTTTACAGAGAGCAGATACATTATGATGTTTGAAAACTGAATAGAGAGTCTAATCATAAATGCTGAGGAGGGTTGCAAACACCAGCTAGCTTATTACCTGGAATGCTGCTACCACTGTAGCTCCACTTTTTAAGGAAAAATAAACTTAGAAACAATGTTGAGACTTAAAATAAACATAGTAGTAGTAATTTCAGGCCACTAAGAGTTATGAAAACACAATACTTTGGGACAGAACAATAATGAAAAAGAACCTTGGACAAAAGTTCTCTGACCTCTGGCTGACACAATAGCTAATTTCACACAGATAAACTGAAACCATGGTAAGGGTGTATTCAAAATTCAGTCATCAAGTCTTACTTAGGTATGGAGATGAAAATTTTATCTGACCAAGCAGATCTTTCAGGATCAGCAGTAGAGTTGCTGGTTGCAGCAACTGAAGTGGTGCCTCCTATAACAGGGCAGCTGAGAATCATATGGAAAGATCTAAAATTAAAAATCTTTTGACTTTCTGGTCTGAACCTTTAGACAATTGGTTTATATTCTGCTTCTAATTTACTCTTTTGAAATTATTCTAGCTGGAAAAATAAATCTGAGGCCAGAAAGCAAGACCTAAGAGATTACTGAGATTGCACCAACATTATTTAACATCTTCATTAATGACATAGGCAAAGGGATTGAGTGCAACCTCAAGGAATTTGCAGATGACACCAAGCTGAGTGGTGTAGTTGACATGCCTGAGGTTTGAAATGTCCTTCAGAGGGATCTGGAGAAGCTTGAGAAGTTGGCCCATGGGAATCTCACGTAGTATAACAAGACCAAGTTAAAGGTGCCACACTTGGGTCAGGGCAACCTCTGATATCAACACAGGCTGGGGGATGGACAGATGGAGAGCAGCCCTGCTGAGAAGGATGTGGGGGTGCTGATGCATGGGAGGCTGGACACGACCCAGCAAGGGCACTCCCAGCCCAGAAAGCCAAAGGTGTCCTGGGCTGCATCCAAAGCAGCGTGGCCAGCAGGGGAGGGAGGGGAT
>JAYDZK010000056.1:39377687-39388724 GCA_034509185.1 Euphonia xanthogaster | reverse complement strand
CTGGGGCCAAGGGTCTCAAGAAGAGAGATCATCTTCTCTGAAGACAGAGGGCACCACCACACCCTCCTCATCTTCCTCTGTTCACTTCACTCCTGCACTGGCAGTCACTGCAGCAGGTCACTCTCTTGGCTCAAGCCATTGCCTCCCCCTAAATGCAGTCTCTGTGTTACAGGAAAAACTGGTTCAGTCTATGGCTAAACAAGAAAAGTCCAGCCAAAGGCCACTCCATCATCTCCTCCCACCTAGGATTCTTCTCCATCTTCTTCTGACATCTTTCACTTGCTCAGACCTTCACCACACTTGCCCATTTCCTTCTATTTCATGTCTGTCTCTCTTCTCATTCAAATAAAGGAGGATTGGTGTTTCGTAAAGTTTTCCTTGTCCAAGAAAAGGGTTAAAATCTTAGGCTCTGTCTGCCCAGGACTCCCATGGGCACCTTCACCCTCCCTTCTCTTTCTCTTGTACAGCCTGTACAGCCAGCACACAATATCAAATTTCAAGGTGGCAGGCTCTGTCTCTCTCTGGGGAGGGGGGGGCTCTTTCTGGGGCTGCCCAGGACATCTCAGTGTTCCTCCACCCTTCCATCCTGCAGGGGCCTTCATCTCCCTTCTCTGTCCAAGAGCCTGGCCTACCTCGCCCAGCCGCATGGCTTCCCCTCCCTGCCCAGCCTGCAGTGGGGCAGGGGAGATCCCACCTCTTCAAGCCACCGGAACCAAGAGAGAGTTCCCTGGCAGTTCCCTGCTTTTAACCACCTGTGTTCTCAGAGGCATATCCATGTCTTCTGTGGCCACACCAGGTGCCAATTTTCTAATCTAACCACTGATTGGTTTGGCTACAACTTCCCGAGAAACTCACTGCCTTGTCAACACAGGACAGGCAACAACTTCTGTTTATGGTTAGTTTGGAAACCTAAAACTAGTGTATTCTTTAGTTAAAATGTGTGTAAAACTTTGTCCTGATCTTTCCTTTTTTGTGAGATTACAAACTAAAACCTTCGTATTATATTAAATGCTAATGACAAGTATTTCACAAAAGCAATGAATACCAGTATTTTTTCTTCCTTTTTTAACTTAGAAATACAGTATTTTCATGTTAACATAAGCATAAACTGCAGATATCAGCGTCTAAAAGAGGACTATTCAAGTCTGGTCAGAAAAAATAAATTAAATATATGAATTCCCCACATTTTTACTGTCAAGTTTTCCAACACATGGTTTGTTTGACAATTATTATCTTTTTTTCTGTCTTTTAAAAAATACAGCATGAGAACTTAAGAAAGGGTGGAACATTTAAATACACTATCTTTGAAATTCCTTAATTAGCTTTGGGCATTTCTTACTGCCTGAAGATGGTACCTAAAACATGAGGGGTAAATTACATTTTCCATTGTCAAAGGCTACCTTTGGGATTTTTAATATTTTGGCTGTCCTAACACTTAATCAAAAATCCATTAAAATAAAAATATTCATATTAACTATTATGAGTGCTGGACCAGGTACCCAGCAATGTCCCCACAAAAATTAACTGATTTAAAAAATAATAAAGCTTTCAATATACTCAGTCCATGTATTCCTTCTTTAAGGTTGCAGACACCTTGTGAAGTTTAGCTAATCTCATCTGGTTTTGTGGCACTTTCAATGAACTACTTCCTGTGTGGAAATTATATGGAGATGAATGCCTCAATCTCATGCTAATACATCAGTGCTTAAAAAGTTACAATTTAGCCTTAAAAACTGGTATCCTTTCAAGACTTAGTATTTTTGACACAAAACCAAGCTTGAGTTAAATATCCATGTAAATGGAAAAGTATCAGTGTTTAAACAGATGTCAACAATTTCTTAGTAAATGGAACTAATGTTACAGGTGATGATGAATGAAGAGTTTCAAAACAGCTCTGTTGCAATAATAAAAAATGGCATATGAGAAAAAAATAAGAGATTGCATTAAAACAGAAGATATTGGAAATTTAATGTTAAGAAATTAAAAGCAGGAGTTGCACCTCAAGCTCCAAAACTCTTTTTAAGTTCAAATCTGGAAGCTGTTTAGCTAATACTCATATTTTCCCAGAAAGATGAAACTCAACAAAGTAGACTTTAATATAGCCATTCTATCCAGGCACAAATATCCCAAAGCAAACCTCAGCAGGCTGGTCATTTTTAGGAAGTGGTGTTTTCTTACAGCTCTAAAATACTGAAGTTCCCAACGGGTTCCCTGAGAGATGGAGCAGGCCAAAGGAGGTACAAATAAGTATATTTTGTCTCTTTTGTGACTTCTGCAGTTCTAACCCTGCTTAGTTATTACCACAAGAAATAAAAAAAAAAAAAGAAAAAAAGAAGAAAAAAAAACAGAAAAGAGGAAAAATTTAACTGTCTCTTGAGGCCATCTCTTAACAATTTCATAACTCTTCTAATACTTGATTCCTTGCATTGACTCCAACAGCCAAAGGCAACATGTGTTCGACCATAGGCCTTGCCAGCTTCATTTTTCCCATTTCATGAGTTAAATGGCAGCAAATGCCAGTGATAAAGAACAACAAGGGGAGTGAGCCCCGCATTCAGGCCCAGGTAACCAGGTGCTTATGAGCAATCACACCTTTCACCTGAAGTGCAGAGCCATGCCTTCTCCATGGTTTGTCCCAAAAGAGCAGGGACCATCACAGGTGGTCACAGAGTGAGAGGTAGGTCCTTCCATGACACAACCCAAATGTACAAGTGTGGGGTTATCTCTTGGGAAATAAGAACAAGCATACCAAGAAATGTCCAGTGGGAGCATGGGTCAGCAGGCTGCTAGGACATACTGAAAAGCTGGAGACAGTTCCAGAAGTGTCACTGTGAATTAAGTCTGAAATTCCATTTGAGTAGCCAACTATTGCAAGGTTTGGCTTGGATAAAGTTCTAACCTCTACTCATTTCATCCTTCATTATGTAGCTCAGTACTAGCTTCCAAGTCCTTCAGGAAGTGTTTATTTTCCTTTGTTTTCTTTTTTTTTTTTTTTTTTTTTAATGAGTTAAAAGAAGAAAAGAAAAAGTCTATAATAAATTTCGGTACTGAACTACGAATTCCATTGTAGCTGAGATTCATCCTGAGGAATAAAGTCTCAGCAGAGATTACCCACCAGTTCTTTGTACAGTCACAGCAGCTCTACTGTACTCATATCTGGTCTACTATTTTGGTTTTGATTAAAAGTTGTAAAAAACCTGTTGGGTTTCTATGAAGGGTAATAAGTTTTCCTAACCTTTGACTTATTTCTTCTCTTGTGCAAGAACATTTTGTGTGCTAAAAGCTGGCAACAAGTTTTTAGTCATCCCTTGTCAGCAATTGGATTTTAAATGCTTTTTTTAGCACTTGAAGTACATGGTTAGAGTCCAATTTCCTACAAACTTTAAATACAAAAATAATTCCTTGAGGCTAAGCAAATCTAAAGAACCATTTGCAAAAGTATCCATCAATTCTTTTATAGTTACTGATAGAATGACTGTGTCAAAAAGTCTTCCTTGCAGAAGACATCAAGTAAGTATACAATGGTTATTTTTTTCTGACAATGAACCCATACTTATTTTACCTTAAGCTAATTATAAACTCTTTTTTCTTACTTTTTTTTTAATCATCTCAGCTATATTAAGCACAAGAACTGAACACCTGAAATACTTCTACAGTGCAATGTCTTTAAGACTGCAGCCACTGAATAACTTCACAGTATTTCATCTTAAGGGAGATTTCAATCATCACAATAATACAAAACTTTTGAGAGATTGCTGTCTTTATGCAGGGAGTTTCAAGACAGAGTTAACTTTATACTATGGACAGCTGGTTCTATAATTTTATAGAAATTAGGAGCCTGTAGGAGGTCATAACTTGAAAGCTTGTTACTGAAGCTTACCAGAGGAGGTAGTAACTGTCTCTGACCTACCGCAGTGGCTGAACTTTTTAAAGCAGATTTGGAGTGCAATGAGCCAAATTCCAGTGGGTAGTTTTTCACTGATTGGAGTCAAGGAAGCTGTGAAATATATAAAATAGTGCATCCACATGTACGTTTTCAGAATAGAATAAATGATAGTAATGTCAGACCAAGTTTTACCCTTAATCTTGTGTTATAGATCTATCATCAGCAGGCTCACTTGGATAGAGTTGAAGGAAAACTTCTGAAGTTTAAAAGTTTAAAATGCTTTCATTTCATGGGCATAAATTATGCTAGGTGCATTTGGAGAAGTAGTATGTTGAATACACCTTAATTCATATAACTTGCACAGAGAATTTCATTGTTTTTTTGGTGGAAGTGCATTATTTTAATATAGAACAATGTTTTAAAATATTATATGAGAACATGGATTCTCATCTAAGTAGTCTGTGAAGAATTAGGAGAAACAATTGTGATAGTGTCTAAAGACACTGCCTCCCCCACAGAAATTAAATTTACTGAAAAACCTCAAGTTTTCTTCAAAGGAACAAATCAAACGAAAAGCAACAAATAGCATACCAAAATGTCCTAGAACATTATTGGTCTGTCTGGTCTATACCATCTCTTGGATATTATTTTAGTGTAAGTTGTCTGGGTATTTCATATATGTGTTATGTGTCTACACACTCATGTGCATGCATCTGTGTGTTTGCTTGTTTTCTTTTTTTTTTTTCTCTTGGGATGTTTGTGTATTTGTATATGCATAAGATAGCACAGAGCAGTACTTTGTCCACTTTGTATGATTGCTGTAACTGGATGAAACCCATCTGGGAAATAAACCTGAATATTTGCATAAATATGGGTATAAATAACATGTGGCAACAAAACTGATTAATAACTGCATTTAGAAGGCCATAACTAGCTCATTTACATTTTGGTGCCATTGGGAAAGGATAAAATTAATATTTATCATTCCTTCACTGAATTAATTTGAAAAAAAAGATACTAAGTGAATCCATTCTTTCCATACAGTATTCTTGTATGCTTTCATACAATAAATAGTGTTTCTTTTCCTCTTCATAATGATCAGTAGAATCATATAGCATATATGAAAACTCACTTTGAAATTAAATTATTTCTCTGTCAGGAAACAAACAGTTTGCATAGAAGGAGGGTCAACTGGGCTTCCTTCAGCAGGCAAACTGCCTGGAAATTGTAGTTAATGTTCAGAAGTAAATGAGAGATCAGGTAAATATAACTCTGGAAGTCTAAACAAGGTGCAGGCTCCCAACTTTAAAAGTTTATCCTCTTTGGAGTCCTCATTATCCTCACTATAATTCTTAGTATTCTCCTAGGTGAAACTGCTTTCCTCTCCAGGTTTGACTATACACTGAAGTGGTAATTGTTATGCACTTGGCAAAAAATATATAATTAAAAAACCAGTAACATGTAGTATCATTTCACCTTGCATAAGAAAAAGTAAGAGAAGCACAACCCATTTTGTAGTTGTCTTCTCAAAATTGCAGAGTTTTTTTTGCACTGAGTAACATTGATTCGAGTACATAATTACCAGTTGCCTAGCTTTGGTATATTTGAAAATGAAATGGTTGATTTTCATTGGGCTAGATGTTCCAAAATCATCAGCTGCCTACCCAAATTCCAGGACAATGCATTCTCAGTGGATCTGATGGTTTTGTTCAAAATACTCTGTATCGAAAAATTTAGGTTTTGACTATACAGAATCATTTACATATTAATTGCCAAAATTCACATGAAGTTGTTGCACTTCAGATATTCTTACAAACTTTTGCATTACTTTTCTTGAGGAGCCTTGTGATCAAATTTACCAGCTCAACAATTGTAGAAAACCAATTTCCAGATCTCTGGATGTTTGGGAAAGCAATTTGAAAAGTATGAAATATTTGTTCCAGAATACTTTGTGTACTCAAACAATGAGGAAACACAAGCAGTATCACATTATAGATCATACATGACAATGGTATAAAGTCACAGGAACAGGGATTTCTTTCTAATCCTAGATAAATGTGGAAAACACTCTTGCATCTACTTTGCTGTCTCTTTGTACTGTAATGATGTTCTGATGAAAACTTCTGCCAGTCTCTCCTGATGTGCACAGCCTTTGGAAGCACTTCAATCCGGCAGTAGAGCAAACTCTCATGCTTTAAGTATGACTACAGACAAGAAAAGAGCATGTTCAGAAAAACTAAGAAAATGAAAATTACTATATCAATGTCTATATTCAAGAAAACCGGTAAGAAACTGATGGATAAAAAAGTCCTTCACACAGTCCCAGAGTCACAGGATTGCTGAGGTTAGAAGGGACACCTGGAGATGATCTATTCCAATTCTGTTATGAAAGCAGAAGCAAGTAAGACAGGCTGCTCGGAGCTGCATCAAGTCAGGTTTTAGATCTCTCCAAAATGGAGACTTCATGACTTCTCTGGGCAGCCTGTTCCAGGGTTTGATCAGCATCATCATAAAAAGAAAGATTTTTCTTATATTCAATTCAGCTGGCTTTCAGTCCACCTCACAATATATGGTGCCTCAGAGTCTAGTACCATTTGTACCAGACACAATTTTTACTGTCCAGTATCAATTTGAAATTAAAAGAGATTTATAGGAGCCATGTCACAAACCTTACTAAAGTCAAGGTAAAAAGTATCCACAGCCCTTCCTTCATCTGTCAAGCCAATCATATCTTCAGAGAAAGCAGTGAGATTGGTTTATTTCCCCTTCATAGTCTATGCTGATGGCTTGCAATCACCTGCTTGTCCCTGAGACATTTCAAAATTGTTTCCTTGGCTCATGCCTTGTGACATTTAATGTTCCGTCATGGAGGATGTTTTGCACTGTTATTACCGGATAGTATGAAAATGGTTTTTTCTCCTAAGACTAATTAGCAAAACATTGTGATATAACTGGCCAGAAAAAAATAATTTACTGTGTAGACTGCTTGTCTAATGGAAATTCTGGTCTAGTGGAAAAAGTTACATTGTCTCCAATAGGTCTGTGTGTGATATACACATCTTATGAAATTGGGTAATTCAGAAAGGTTTGTAAAGCAGGATATACATAGTAGAGGAGTAGATGATAAGAAAGAGTCCATTTATTGAGCCAAAGCTTTAACTTGCAGCATTTGTCACCTTTATTTGCTGAGAACATTTTATAATATACTCTCTTTAAGAGTAAAATGGTTAAAATTTTTTCATTTGTAGTGGAATGCAGTTTCAGAAAATTTATGAAAACTGACTGTAATTGTATTGTTTTATGTCTGTGGAATTGTGCTCCAGTTCCACGGCCCTTATTAGTTAAGTGCCAACTTTGTCAAAACGATCACTACCATTAGCAACACTGAATCCAGAATGTGTTTGAGATGTATCCAAATATTTAGGTCTACAGATGGTTCTTTGATAGTTTCATATTCTAGATAAAGTACAAGATTTGGCAGTAAAGCAATACACAATATGGATGAGATATTAAACTTTGCTGCATGTTCAGTAGCTAATTTTCATCCAAAGTGTTCTAAATATTGCATTAAATGAGCCAAATTCAGTCTTTAATTTTTTTTCTCAAACTCCCCATAAAAGTCAGTGGAACACATATGCAATCATCAGATAAGAGAATTTTGGCCTACAGAACTTTTTGTAGAAGCTACAATAGCATGAAAGACCATTCAGGGTGTATATCAGAATTCTGACTGGTTGCTCTGCCTAGCTGATGGATTCATGGACTAATCTCCTTCTCTCCACCGTGCAGGAAGTAAAAAGCACTAAGAATGATATGTTAGTCAGAGTATATATTATGACAAAAAAAGACATAGCAAAGGAAAATAATGCTAAAGATTAGAATCTTATCTGTAAATTTAAGAATTTTCTTGAAAGGAAGAATTATTAAATAGCTTAACTGAGCTGAACATGAATATTATAAACAAAAGATGGTATATTCTTACTTGCAAGGGAACAAAACCCAAACCCCAGTCGTGTAATTTGCAAAATGTATAGAGCAAAAAGTGATTAAAATAAATACAAAATCCAAGCTTTTTAAACCCAAGCATCTAAGTCTATCAAAAGCCCACTAGGAAAAAAATAAATACATAGTACATTTATAAAGGATACAATAGTGTTTCTCACTAGTATTTTGGAAGTATTTAAATAAATTGAAAGAAAACAGACATTAGGCTCCTAAATTCCACCACTTCAGTAATTCTGAAAATTTCAACCTGTTTCTAAAGTTTTTGCACACCTTGGGTAAGATTTTATTTCAACAAAGAAATTTCATAGAAATTTATGTGGTTTTTTGCAATTCCTATACTAATATATAGCAGATTACAAAGAGTTCTTTGGTAGCACTTGCAGCATCTCCTGTCAGTCTAAGTACAAATATCTATGGCTAAAATAAATAACTTTTCTCCACTTTTTTATTTATTTAATCTCATTACATTTCCTAACTACATTAACAATACTTCCACATTGATTTAAGTGTTTTGCAAAGTGGACTTAAAGGCATATGAAGAGAGAAGTATAAGAGACAAAATGTGAACATCCTTATGAAAATATTCAGTTTAGTAAGCTGCAAATGAGTTGCATACAAATTCAACCTTTCATAACGTACTAGTATAACATCATATAACCAAACCCAGAATATTTATAGAATAGCCTTTTTAGTTGCTAATGTTTTCCTGATACCACACATGGTAGATTAAAAGTCCTTCAGTTAGAGGAAAACTTGTGACTCCAATTTTAAGACTTCTATGCTTTTGTTGCACAATCCACCAAGACAGGACTCATTTAAAAGACAGGAAGAAAATCTTGCAGTTTCCCAGAGTACAAATATGAAGTCAATACATGACTGTTAAACAATTCCCTTTCTCAAGAACTGAAGGTTTCAATGCTTTCCATATAACTGAAGGTTATTTCAATTACCTAAACATTTTCCAGGAACTCTGCTAAATTACATTGAGAAAATTTTTTGCATTCAGATGTCAGTTGTATTCATACAAATAGAAAACCAGAAAGAAAAAATTGATTTATGGATGTTTCTTCCATCTAAATACCAAAAAAACATAAACATTGAAAGAAGAAAGATAATAAGAAAAAATAGTGTGCTGTAAAAAGGATAGGAAGTAAAGACTTTGACGTCATGCAAAACTCTGTTTCACCTCAAAAGGATGAGAAAAGTCACTATTCCTGGGATGTTTACCAAGTTTTTACTCTGTAGGAAACATGTATTCCTGAAAAAGATAGGAAATGTTAGTAAATCATTTCATCATAATGTTGCTTACATACTTTTCCTGCTTTATAATAAAATAATAAATTTTAGTATGAACATATTTTTGTCCTGACTATAAACTTCACTTGTTTTAGTAACTGGTCACCAAAAATAGAATGTTTTTATCTCTTTTGTAAATAGGTTTCATCTTTATCTCCTTCCTGTAAAAATCCTCCCTGTGTAGTGTGTAAACACTCCTTTTGCTGTGTGGCAATTAATTTAGGACACAGTGACAGCCTAGCTGCAATAAGCTACTTTTATGTAGGATTACACCCTGAAATAAAACAGATCTGGATTAAGTGAAAATACAGAACAGTGTGCAAACAGGACCTTGAGGTATTGTATCGATGGTAAGGAAAGAGAACAGTCTTCTAAAGAACTGTTGTCTTAGTTTTGGGGCTCTGTTTTCAGAAAGACTGAATGTTCTTGAAGCTTTTAGTGCCTTTTAGGTGTTTATTTTAAAATATAAAAATTTTCCAAAGAGTTTATTTTTTCAAATCAAATGTTTAATTCACTTTAGCATACTCAAGGATATAAACTTAAATCACTGAATTTTAGGTTCAAGTAAAGCAGAGATGAATAGAGAATATCTGGTAACAGTTTGTTTTAATACATTTAAAAGCATTAATTCATAACAGCAATAATGAACAATGCTGAAGTATTCTGAATTACAAAATGTCAAATTATCCATCCAAAGTAGGAAATTCAGAGGGTATGTATTTATCTACCTATTTATGTTATATTCTAAAATTATATGCTTTTTAATGATGGCAATTTCTATTTGTTTATTTGATATTTGAATAATATAAAGCAAGATAAACACTGTTGAAAGCTGAAGAACATTTGCATAGATTTAAGTTAAGATGTTTATTTCACAGCTTTTCCCTGTCTCTGTTTTGTCACCTGAAGAAGCAAGACTGCATTTCCAATACTTAGAAAGAGCTCACTGACATTCCACTGCTGTGTTTGCACTTACTGTCAAACTCTGTCCAGAAAAAAGATGTTTTTTCATGTAAGGAAGCACTCTGGGTAAGAAGGAGGGAAAACTGTCAGCAGAGAAATAAAGACATGGATCATTTGTTATTTAATTAATTTTACATTGATTCAGGTGGTTAAAAAGCATCAGTGAAAGCCACATTTTTACATTTTGAAGAGGAGGCATTATTAGTGTCATCACCAAAACCACAAAGGCCAATACATCTACAGAAATTACTGATTATATTAGGTATGTCCATACAGACAGCAGAAGTGCTCTCAATAGGCCTAGTTTCAATATGGGAAAGAGTTTACTTTTTACCTACCTGAGTTTCCAGGATGGAAGCTAACAGAGAGTGAGCCAGAGTGAAAGCATGTTGTATGGCATAACTATTACTACTCCAAAGCAAAATTGTTTACCTTTCTTGATTTTACTCATGAATTATGAGTCTATTTTTTGCATCAAGATATCTTGCTTTCATAAGTGATGGTATTTTGGCTTCCTCTGAACTGGAATCTTAAATGAGCTAAGCTTGAAAATTTTCTAAAGATTTTGACCTGAATGAGGCAATGAATTTCAAGAAATTCTGAACTCTCTGGGAGGTGAAAACCAGGTCTACCTTGAAAAAAAGAAAAGTCTTTCTTCTTATGAGGAAAAATTTTGTCTGTCCACATTTAGGAGGAGAGTATGTGGGAATGATGAACCTCAAGGGTCATCTTGGTTACAGTCACATGGGCTTAGGAAGTTGAAGGCTTTATTTGTACTTAACTTCTCAGAGAGGGAAGTTCAACAGCCTCTGTTTATTATTATTATTATTATTATTATTATTATTATTATTATTATTATTATTATTATTATTATTATTATTATTATT
>JAYDZK010000056.1:39283086-39377587 GCA_034509185.1 Euphonia xanthogaster | reverse complement strand
TATTATTATTATTATTATTTATTTATTTATTTATTTATTATCATCATCATCATCATCATCATCATCATCATCATCATCATCATCATCATTTTTATTTGCCTACATAGAGCCAATGCCTACAGCAAAACAAAGTGTTATAGGCAGCAGTCATGAAGATAATGTTAATATTAACAAGTTGAGCAGTGTCAGAGAATGTTCCAGACTCTGGCGAGGCTGGAGTGATTGTCATCACTGTTAAATCGCTAAAACAGCTCCTAAAACAGTTTCAGCCTGTACCAGGTTTTGACACAAACAGTTCTCAGGCACAGCTCAAGGGTTAGTATGGGTCATGGACTAACTACTCCCAGCAAGTAGTTTCATGTGTTACAAGGAAGAGACCTTTGTGACATGGAGGTTTGCCTGTCAGTGATGACTGACATCAGTGCCACTTTACAGTCTCTGACACATGTAATTTGCTAATTAAAACACAACTAAACTTGTCCCTCTACTTGGGAAGTTTCTGAGGGTGGTGAAATGTGAATAATTGCTTTATAGCACAGATTTACTTGTGAGTTTGAAAGAACCTTTTATCAGGAAATCAGCAGTAGTAAAAAAAAAAAAAAGAGCTATTTTGAGACAGATGAAAGTTTTTCTTCAATCCAGGGTTAATATCATTCAATGTTGGGAAGTGTTCCATATCACATGAAAATGTCCATGATCACTATAGCTGCAATGAATGGTATTTTCATACACATCACACAACCCCCATAAACCCTTTGGGTTTTGTCAGGCCAGGAGATTGAATAGCTACCTAAAAAGTAACTTACATTGTTTATAGAGCCTCTCATTTATTTCATTCCTGGTATTTTCTAAAGAAAACAATTTGTTTTTCTTCATGGCAATTAGTGACTTCTGTCAGTTTAGATCAGTTTAGAGTCCTTTAGAACATTTAGGAAAGAATACAAAGAAGTAACCCAAACCCAGGATTATTGGACAGCAATAGATTAAAGTAAGATTAGGATAATTATTGAGAATAAAATTCCTTTCACTATCATCCTGAAACACATCCATACTGACTTCCTGAAGACAATGAAGCCATTTGCAATGTTGCAGTTCAAACCAGGAGTTCAACTGGCTGGCAGTCCAATGCTGTGCAAATGTTACTATACAAGACCCAAGATGGGACACTTGAGTCTTTTTCCTGTCCATGAGGGTAGAGATTTAAAACACAGTAAAGGCCATGCCTCAGGGCAAGCTGCCAGCTTGACCAAAAGTACTTAGGAAAATGACAAAAGGAACTATATATAGCAATTATGTTTCTTAAAAGGGATTTTATAAGTTTCAGTAGGCAAGAGTCGTTGCAGATTTTGTAATTATGAGTTTGGTTTATTTATTATAATTGTATCTTATGCATTAAAACCATAAATAATCTGTTTCCATCAATCTTACACAGAGAATTATTATAGATCATTATATTTGCCTTTTATTTGACTGTTTTGATGTTTATTGTATTTTATATGTATGTTTATATTTTATATGTATGTTTATATTTTGCTTAGGCTTTCTGATTAATAATGTAAGTAATCTCAAGAAAATACATGCACTTGTGCACCATTTTTAATGCTTTACCTATAGCAAACCAAACAAAGTATATTCTGCAACTTAAAATATACCACAGAGAAAATCATATACAACAATTGGATAGCTATTTTATTTATTTCTTTGTAGCCTTCATTATAGCTAAACAATATGTTAGATGAATATTTGGAAGGGAAGAAAGCAAACCCAAAGACTTCAGCAGTGTTTTTAATTAATAGGCTTCTACTTTTATCAATTAATAAATACAATTAAATTAATCCTGATATGAACTGACCTTGAAAGTTTTAAATAATTTTCAAAAGCAAATAGGTTCAACTCAGCTACTCAAATGCCCTTTCATAGCATACATTAAATAGGAATGCATAGAAAGAAAATTGCAAGCCTTTTATAGATAAAAGTGTGAAATCAACTTAGTCTCACATTAATGTGAAGACACATAAAGGTATATTATTAATCCAAGTTTGGCAGTGACAATTATTTATGCTGCCTAACTTTACGAAGCAAAGATAAGAGTCAGATGTTTTTTCCACCTCTTGCCATCCATTCTTCTGCCCCAGTGCAGATAGCAGTGAAGCTGAACCAGCCTCTGGTTCACATCTTGGGCAGGTTAATAGGTCTTCAGACTTCATTTACCATTGAGATTTCAGACCATTGTAAGTTTAAAACGTAGTTTCATGCTGACAGTTTAATGGTCAAATAAGCAAAGAGTTAATGTACTTTTAACATCTAAACCTTCTGACCTTTCTTACCAGGCCACAAAATGAATTTCAACATGGATTTTCTGACATATCCTTGTGCACATGTGGCACTGTCTAAACCAGCTGCTCGTGTTTACATTACAACCCTTTCAAAATATTTTCCTTATCTTTTTTTTTTTTTTTTAATTTTGCATGGCCTCTGTGAAGCAGGGAAGGTAAGCAAAGACATTTTCCTCTTCCTACCGTTTTTTTTTTTGGTCAAGTCAACCTTCAAAGTCACATTATAGATCATCTGAGGGGAGGGGAATCTCACAAAAGTTAAACATTCAACTTTGTCTTTTGCCAAGAGAGGGGTCTGGAGGTTGCTTTATTTTAATGAATGTGTCAGACCTGAAAGTGTTCACCATATAACCAGCTCTTGCCAACAGTAGGTCAAAGAACTAAATCATTGTATTCATGAGACAGAAATGTCATCCCTTCCTTTTACACAGAGACCCTTCACCTTCTAGCCTTGTAAACATTCTAATTGGCTCTTTTCCAACAAAAGCAAATGAGTTTCTTGACTTCATGTTAACATATGAAGGTAAAAGAGAAATTTGCAGTGTGTATAAAACCCTGTGAATATCAAAGGAGTTAGATTTTTGATGGTAGGAAAGAGAGCATTTCAAATTTCAGATTGTAAGCAAAGTCATTCTCTTCATTTTTAGCTCTTAATAAGTTTCTTTCTTTGTTTAGAAAAGTCAATAAATATTAATGGTTTATATTTAGAGTTGATATTTATCAATATGATATTATATGGTTTCTATACATGCTGTTAAAAGGCAATGATTCTTCTGAATCCTTTCAAGACCTCAGAGGCCAGGAAAAAAATTAAATAACAGTGACTAATATTTTGCATTTTGTGCCCATCAACAAACATCTGGAGAAATAATGTAAAACTAAAGAGTTGGAGAGCTTTAAAATAAGTTCAAAGGAAGGAAGGGATAAAATAGGCATACTACTGATAAGTTTTGGGACAGTATGACACTGTTTGAGGTTTTGTACTGTGGCCCACAGTGTGCTGAGTACACTGGAGTGCATTAGATATATTTCTACCATATTTCACATAATAAAAGGAATAAATAAGAGGAAGTAAAAACTTTGGTTATGGCATCATTGGCATAAATGAGGCCTGATGGGAAGAGTTCTGGGACTGGAGTAATATTATGGGAAGTTATAGGCCTTTGCCATGCTCCCCCAGAACATTCTTCTCCCTAAACTGGAGAGATGGATTCAGTGGGTGAATTGTTCAGTGGATGAGGAATTGGTTGGATGGTCACATACAGAGGGTAATAGTCAATCACTCAGGGTCCCAATGGACGCCAGTGACAAGTGGTGTCCCTCAGGGGTCCATACTGGGACCAGTGTTATTTAATATCTTCATTAATGACATAGAGAGATTGAGTGCACCCTCGGAAAATTTGTAGATGACACCAAGCTGAGTGGTGTGATTGACACACCTGAAGTTTGGAATGCCATCAGTGGGACATGGACAAGCTGAGAAGTGAGCCTATGGGAATCCCATAAGGTTTAACAAGGCCAAGTGCAAGGTACTGCACCTGTGTTGGAGCCACTCCCAATATGAATCCAGGCTGGGGGATGAACAGAACAAAAGTTGCTGTTTCTTCCTCTACTGAAGAACTCTTTTTCCTTTGACACGGCAAACTGAGTGGTGAGCGAGCTCTAAGTGGAGGTGGAGCTGATCCTGCCAGTATGAAGTCAAGGCAAAACTCCCTGTCAACAACTTTAAAACCACTTTTACTTTACTTTAATCTTTACCTAGTCACAGTTCCTTTACATGGAAGCACAAACAAGGAGAACATGGGGGAGCAAACTGACATTACAGATTCACCAGTTTTAAGAACTATTGCCATGTGGTAAAAACTATCCTCTAATTTGAATGCCAACAGCAACTCCACTATATTGACCAGAGAAATTGTGAAGTCCTCATACTGGACATATTGTAAAACATGCTAGACATAGCCCTGAGAACTGCCTCTCAATGCACCTGTTCTGTATAGGGGCAGTGGACTAGGTGATCTCCAGATATTTCTTCCACCCTCAGCTGTTCTGTAATTCTGTGACATAGCTAATTTCTGTAATTTCACAGGTGCATGCACTCTTGGCAGAACAATGTGATGTTGCAAGGAAAATAGAATAGCACATTTATTATGATACCAAAAATCTTCAAATTTTGCTAAGGATAAGAAATTTTTGCTATTGATTGAGAGTCTTTCAAAACTCAATAGTTTCTGAAGGTGAAGTGATCTTAAAATGGCCTTTAGCACAATGTTTATTTCACACTGAAAATGTCAAATAGGTGTCAGAAATGCTTTTCAATATTCTATTCAGCAAACCAGGTGCCAGTGTAACTTATAAATAGACAACACCTTGGTAACTCAAAGCCTGTTATTAACAGCAGACAAAGGGAAGAAAAGAGAGAGAAATTTTTAAGAAAACAACAACTGAAATATTAAGTAGCAACCCTTATCTCATTTTATTTTAGATTTTTTTTCTTAAGCAATCTTTTTCAGTAAACATAGAATACAAATAGCAAAAACAGGAGCAGCCCAAGATTCTCTGTAATGCCCTCTCCACGTGCATCAATCAAGACCTCAGACGTCAATACTTCTTTTCCTTTCTAATATGCATGAACCTGTTTCCAGTTTTCAAAAAGTGTATATCATGGACTCACAAGAGCTGCCTAATTAATACTCATATTTTCTCCAACAGGAATGTCTGAAAGTATCACATTGTGCTTTGGTCACTCATACTATGTCAATGACCTCTGTAGAGACATAAAAAAGTGAAATGGTAAAATAAATAAATTTTTGAACTTTACACAGGGTTTCTTTACATTCTAAAACTAACTGAATACTTTTCCTCTCTTACGTTTGAATCCTGTTTACTGTTTGAATTTAAATTCACCTGTCCTTCAAAGAAACCAGTGACTGGGTATATAAACTCTTTCAGCTGAGAAAAAAAAAAAGACTTTTAACATGTTGGTGAAATAAAAAGCAATCATGTATGCAACTGTTAAAGAGTAGCTATAATCTTAAAGCCATTATTCTTTTTGTGTTTACTATTACTCATGTAAATAATAAATTAAAAATTTAGAACTTTTTTTTAGAATATATTTTCTACTAAAATAATATTTTAATTTTTCAAGCAAGGTATACATTTCTGAGGTTAAAAATGTAATATCTTCCAAATTTTAGGACAAAGGTTTGCCTGCAGGACTTTCTTGTAGGTTTATTAAAGCAAATACCAATTTCATAAAAGTAATACCAAAGACATAAATGAAAGGGGACATGCATCATTGCATTCTGATCATCTTGCCATTGACATTTAAGAAGAATTCATCAGATAACGATGGGTCTTCTTCATAGTCAGTTCTGTAACCCTTAATTTTTAACCCCATATTCCATCTTTTTTTACCTCCTGCACACATCTATGCTTATATTCTCTTCCTTTATTCACATCCTCACATATCCCCACTTTCCCCAGACCACACAAGACAGACATATACAAGCATGAGCAAACTCCATCCTGAATACATTTATTTTCCAATTTGTTTTTCACATTCTCACATCCAAACATAGCACCACACCGTCTGGTTTCACCAGACTTACCATCACCTCAATTTATTTTAATGAAAAGAAAGGAAAAGGAAGTTGGCATGAATAGTAACATAATTCTAACCATTTTACAAGTACATTAACATGGAATTGCTTTCTATCTATGTCCCTTATAACTTCCATTCAGCATGATCCTTCACAGTGAATAATAAAGGAAGTGATAATTGTTTACTACTTTAAAAAGTATTGCCGGTAGATACAGAAGTTTATAAATTATTAAATCAATAAACTTACAGGAATCATGGTGAACTGCTTTGGTTTTAGTGAGAATGCAGAAAAACACGTAATTCCATAGTAATTTCCACATACGTTGGGATTTGCCAAATTAGCAAATAGTAGTAAAATTCTATGTAGAGCAGGTGAGGTTTTAAACTTATTTGATACTTATCTTTGGACAGACAGGGTTATTGTAAAGAAATCTGGAGTAACATCTAGTACAATACATCATCAGTCTGAACCTAAACAAAACAAAACCCAAAACACCACCCCAAAACAAAGATGAGGAAAACAAAACAAAACAAAACAAGAATATATGAGCTGTAATAGAAGTGTTGGAGTGGGCATTTCTGTTTTCAAACAGAGCAAGCAGGGAAAACAGAAATATTCAGACTCTTCAGAAGGCAAAAGCAGAAATATCTAAAGAAGAGGTGGAAGAGAAAAAGAGATACAAATTTGAAAACTGATTCTTACTTAAACAAAAAGATTGCATATATTTACTACAAAAAAAAAGCATAAAGGAGAAGATAGAAAAATCTGTAGTGAATTCCTCAAAACCAAAGAGTGTAGAAAGATAAAATGTGTTATTTTCTTGTATTGGAAAGTATCCTTCCTTGTCAAAAAAGCCATTTTATTTCCCTATGTAATGTTATTTTATTACTTTAAAATCAACCATGTTTTAACACTCACTGAAATCAACTTTTTCTTCTACTCTTTAAAAGGAAGGTTCATTTTTGTCAACTTATGGTACATTTGTCTTATTTTTCTTTATTACAGATAGCATGATGACAGTTAATGGAAAATGAATTTTTGTGTGCATACATTGTTATCAACACAGTATACAAATGTAGCGAGTGCCAAAAACAGAGATTAAGATCCGCTGGACTGTTTTAGGCTTCTATCATTTTAGCTCAGTAACCCTGTATTTTCAGCAGTGGTGTATACACAAAAGAATTTATCTTTTTTTTTTTTTTCACTGCAGAGAAGCATTACATCCAACTCAAAACTGACCTTTATATTTAATGCTGTTTAAAATTTATTTGGATACTTCAACTTCTCAGTGAATTTGACTTGTGTTATGATTTCTATCCTTTTAAAATTCTCAGTACAAATGATTCTATAGCAATTTCCTTTAAACACTCAACATTGGAGCCAAGAATAATTGAAAAAATTCATAATTTTAAAATAAAGGTTTTTTAATATTTAAAAGCTTTATCACTAATGAAATTCATTTTTATCAATGATGTACCCCACATCACTAATACCAACTGATATCAGTTTCCACTGGAAATTTACTCAAATCTATTTACAGACTTTTGCTGTAGTGTTTGATAAACAGATTCGAATTACAATGGAATAAAAAGTTTCACAACATGCACATTATCAGCCAATGTATAATATTGGCAATATGAGCAATATTGCCAATATTTCATAGTAGTAATTAGCAATAATTAACTGATACTACTTCTACAGGCCCCATTGAGTTTTGCTACAGGAGTATGAAGTAAGGAAAATTACATCTATGTTATCCCTAAGTTTAAAAAACCCAAAACACCAAAAAAACCCCAAAACCTACACAAGACACAAATATCTGACAACTTTATGTATTTAATAAAATAGGACAAAAATTAGAAATTTTTCATCTGTGTATATTAAAATTAAAGGTGGATCCCACAACTTCAGAATTATTAATTAAAAACATGAAGCACCTTCTGTTTCTTATCTTTTATAAGCAGCAAAGACATGTGGCCTGTGTTACATGTGGAAGAGCTTCTACAAGCTTGTTTTGCTTCTGCAGAATCCGTGCCACCCCAAAACCCATTGCTCCACCATGTCTGAGCAGTAGCAGTACAGTAAAACTGCTGTTTTAAAGGAACCTGCCTGAATATAAGTTAGGGCTTCTTTCCCACTGTAGTATACCAGACAAAAAGAATATTCTTTTTATGTTTCTTCTAAGCAGACTTTAAGTCCACACACACTGGAATGAAAGAAATAGCTCATTCATTTATCCTCAGCAGCAATTGGATATGAAAGAATGGGTAATATGAATCTTGGACTCTGCTCACCGCTGCAGAGCCAATGGGAAGGAGATGGAATTAAACTCAGCAGGAAGGAGACGGAGTGATGCTCATTTATTCATTCTATAATAAAGCAATAAATGATTACCTATTTGGAGGCAACAGATGAGGCAGTTAAGAGGAGAGTGCATTTGTGAACCCCAAGTACTTCAAATAAAGTTATGCTTTTGGATGGCGCCTGAGCTGCTACTCAGGGCTTTCTGTACAATCATCTGCAAGTCATTTTTATGCTCACACTAACCTGGCCTTACAGACAGACTTAACAGGGAGACACTGGTATTTCATTCTTGTAACAAAGCAATTTACCTCACAAATATTGCTGATTATTGCAATTATATATTGCATCGCCTGACAGATGAGATGTTCTTTGGCAGTTCTCTTCTGCAGCAAAACTTCTAAATATACTCTGTCTGACTGTAACTTTTATTTTCTCTTTTCAAATCACTTTAATATTCTTGACTTTTGTCCAAAATTCAATAGCTGTGGGGATTATTTCCATGTTTGCATTACAAAATGCAGGAGTAACTATAAAACAGCTCTCTGTTTGTTACATCTGGCTCCATTCATTTTACACTTAATCCTGAAACCTGTCTCCCAAAGCTATTTTATTCTTGCAATATTGGGGAGAACAAAAAGGCTGTCTTATTTTTTATTGTTAATTATTCATTTATTTGATATTTATTTAGAATACATTTTGAGGCACTGAACAGATATTTTATTTTCCATATTTGTGATGGGAAAACTATACGCTACTTTGACATTTGATTCTAACAGCAAGAAAATAATAAAGGGTTATTGCTGCTATAATTTTCATAATGGTTTTGCTACTATTGCCTGCATAACTATGGAACATTATATATATTTGCAATCAGAATTTTTCTGATACTCAGAAGGTGAAAAAAACAATAAGATCCTTAGGCCTTAAAAAAATTTACTTTATTATTTACTCTGGATTTGGATATAGAGAGAGATCCCTTTGAAGTTTCTCTAATGAGAAATACTACCAAGGATTTTATCTTAGGAGAGGACTTAACCATTCCAGATATGGTTTAACAGATAAATTCTGTCAAACAAATAAATGGAAAAACCAAGAGAAGCATCCATGAAGCAGCTATTGAACAAGAAGCAATCTTATTATAGACACAAGTCAATAATTAATATAAACCCTTTTTCAGGATTTCTTTGCATGCTTTCTATGTTTTTGTAGTCTCTTATAGCTAGTGCACCTAGTTTTATTTTGCAGCTTTTTGAATGTCACTGCTAAATATATATATATATATAATTATTACAAATATGCATCAAATAAATTAATTTTCAGATTTTTATAGCCTAAGCTTAGTCATCAAAATGTTGCCACAGAGTTACTCATTCAAGCTTCCAAAGAAATACTAGAGAAATACAGTGGCAAAACTCTTTTTGATATTTCTTATCAAATTTTGATAGATTAACAAAATACTTGACTAAAATCTGCAATATATTCTTTTTAACCAAAGGCACAATGAAGAAATATGAAGATATTCTCAACTTATTTTTATCAGATATTGATTAAGTTTTACACATGTGATTGTGCAGTAACATTTGAATTCTCAATCTCTTTCTGGGTAGGCAGGCACCCTCAGAAGGGTTAAGAGGGGCATTCCAGACAGCCCCAGCTGCCCATGCAAAACTTAAAGGAAGATTAAAGTTAGAAATGGTTTTGCTCTTAGTATCTGCATAAAGTTTCTAAGGGCTGTTGAAGAAAGTAAAGATTATGAAAGGATGAGTTCTGCCCTAAGATTCCATTTTTCTTTAGACTCATGCAGGCATTGATGTGTGGTTCATCATTCATGCTTCCCCAAAAGTGTAAATGTATCGAACTGAAGCAGAGTGCCTCGCTGTGTGCACAGCCTCCCATGAGAGGCAGAGGCATTTAGAGGTAAGTGATCTAGTGAGGTCTGCTGTAAACTCTTCCAAATGTCTTCTGTTCTTTAGGAATCTTTTATCTTATAATTTGTAGCATTTCTACTTTACTTTTTTCCAGTTATATCTACTTAAGAAGCCCAGGCATTCCTATGATGATTCTTCATTGTCCAGCAAAAAGCCTTGCTCCCAGATTAAATATTCCCTATTTATTCCCATTTGTTCTTTTATTCCCATTTTAATTCTACATTTATTTCCCCATCTGTATTCTTCAACCCCTGCAAAGTGACATAATGGCACAAAACTTGATCTGCAATTAGCTCACAGAAACCATATTTTTTATAACTGTGTTCAATGGTAAGTGCAAAAAACATTTTGTAAAACCATTTTAGGTAAAAGTCATTTGTCTTGAAAGTAAATAAGTCACTTTCCTTTGTCAGCTGTCAGATATTATAACCTAAGTCTTTAGCTCTCTTTAGTGAGCATACTTAAAAGACTGACTATTTCTGTGGGAAAGTAATCCTAACTAGGATAACATTTTACATTTTACGAGCAAAAAAGTTAATTCATCTTGAATTCTCACTGATAATCTTCCGAGCAGGACCCTCTCATCTGAAAAACACAGCCACTTAAATGCAATATCTCATCTACTATTTTAAATAAAGTTGAGTAACAATTATAAAAACTAAGTCTGTGAGAGTGTTTTGCGTTCTTAAATTATTCATTTGAAAATGGCACCCTAATGTTTTCATTTAACCTTCAAAAAGGGCATATTACTTTGTAGATGTCACTTTATTTTTTTCCCTTCACTTTTAGTAAAGAAATAGTTCCCAGGAAGGCATTCTGAAATTAGGTGCTTGTTTTGGCAGAAGAAAGATACGAGAAAAAAAAGGCAGCAAAATTTCTACTGATATTTGTACGGATTATGTCATCTGCAATGTCTGTATGTGTCCTTTCACATACATAGGGACATTAAGTACATCTAAAATCTCTGCATATACTTCATCATTGTGTACCATATAACAAGGGAAATTTGAATTGAGCTCATTAAATTAATGACATGTCCCTACACTTTTTTTTTTCCCCACTACAAAGGCAACCCTGTATCATGCGACCATCTCGTTCCTTTTAATTCCCAAATTCATTGAAGGAAATTGACTCCTTTTTTGCAATACACCTGAAAGAGTGGGCTGTTTTGTGATCTGAAAAAATAAATTAAATCTTCTTCAGTTCATAAGATAATATTTTATGATTTCATTGCAGTTACCTCATAAGTATAATGATAAACAGAAGGCCTTGCTATTTTTCTAGAGGGAATAACTTATAAAAAATATTATTTCCCTTGTGGTTTTGCTGCACCAGATGTTTTTTTTCTAGGAACAATTTTAGCAGGCAAAAAAATTGACTGGCTACCTTACTCACAGATAGCTAAGATATGCTATTACTGCACAGCTCTTCAGAGTTCTTTACACTACAGTTCCAGTGATTGTAACATGGGGGTAGATTTCAATGGTACCGTTACTGATTTTACCACTGTCTGTTAGGATGAGGCTGTAGTTTCTTTCCACCTCATTGCAAAAAAATGAGGCCTTCAAGAACAATCCAGATATTTATATTAAAATATTTAATAGGAATTATTAAGTCAAAGTAGAGGAGGGAATTGGCAGAAGTAATTAAGGATTTTCATTGGATCATGCACTGAGTTATTTTAGAGTTCTTATATGAAGATCTACTACCCTATAGTTTCAATCAGGTTTTGTTCAAATGAACACTAATAAGAACTTTTTGTAAACTGTATGCATTTTATTTATTCCTTAATAGAATGCTGATACTGCCAAATAATTTTTATTGTCAAAATTTGACTTCTTGTATAATGGTCAAGCACCCTCCTAAAACTATAATTCAGTGGATGCTTATACTGGATGGAAGCAGGTGGTGCACTATCATTAGCATATACATTAGCATATATTGTAAGATGTATACAGAAATATAAAGCAATAGAGAACTGCATTTTAATGCTGTGTGAACTCAAAATAAAATGTCACCACCTCACAACCAAAGCAGCTTTTACAATATACTGGTCTTTGACAAGGTCCAATTTTTCAGCTCAATTAGGTATAAAAACCAAGTGTTGAAATAGCTGAATTTCCCCAAGGAACAGTAATTTCAATTTTTGCTCAGCTCCACTTAATGTTACCTCAGTAACCTTCCTTTTGCCTGTTAGACAGGTTTGTCTACATTACCAGTGGGAAACCATCCTCATTTATGAGGTGGGAAAGCAACCTCTGCAGAGCCATTACTTCCCCTTTCCATAATGGCCTGAAGAGAGTAGGCTGAGCCTTGGTATTATTTCTTTCCCCAAGAATGTAACTGCACTAACACAGTGGCACCTGGCCATATAATTGTATGAAGTAAAGAGCTGTTGTACTAGTCTGTTCTACCCAGAGGTGATGGCAGAAGGTAGATTGTGGCTGAGTTACAATTTGCATCTGGGGCACTGCAAAAAAATCATCTGCTCTTTGCTCTTTCTATGTGCCATTGACAAAGTATTTCTACAAAGTCAAAGTTTATTTGTTATCCATAGCCACTGCAAAGACTTTGGTCTAGCAGTATACTACCTGAATATTTTTTGGCTAGAATAATAGCAGCATTAACATCAATAAAATTATCTTTTTACTCTAGGACAGAAAATGAATTTTCTTTTTGAAATGTGATCTCTGCAGAGAAAATCGAAGACAAACAATCTTCAATTCCAGCAAGTTTCATATCTATTGTATATTCATCAACCATTTTTAGCAGTACTTTTTAGTTTCTTAAAAAGTCCACAGATATTATTTATGATTGCTTACCTCAAAAATAATTTTAGGAGAAATGAAATTATTTTCTGGAGATGCACTTCAGCATTCATTGACCTGATGCCTGCACAGCAATGCAAGCCAATACATTTGTATTGCACATTTCTGTATTATATCATTTAACATCTCCCGTGTTCAAGCTGAAAATTAGGAGGAAATAGCTTTTTGATACTCACCATATGTTGCCTTTAAGGGGAAATCCAAGACATCAGTTCACGAACATAAGGGTGTTTTCTTCTCTGTGAAATTCCACTGAAGTTAGCAGGACTGTCCCAGGACAGCTCTGCTGCTCAAATTATGGACCCTGTATTCCAGTCCCAACGTGCTCCTTTATTACCTATATGTACATACATGCAGTATAGAAATATAATTACCTAAGACATTAACAATACCTTTCTAACCAAGTTCAATTTGATAAAGTTTTGCATTCACAAAAGAGTTTGGATAATCCACCCAGTTAATTGTGTTTTAAAATTAGTTGTTAACCTATGAATGGATTGCAATTCAGCTTCTTTCACAGTGCTAACCAAATGAAGAGGTACATATGCCAAGCATGATTATGTACAACCACATATAACTTCATAAAACAGTCATCATTCCTCTTTCCCTGCTTTCTAGGAGAAAGAAGAAGCTTACATCAAACTGAGCACACAATTTAATGAGAACCAAGAGCCTGAACTTCTATCTAGAGTTCCTAGCTACAGATACAAGAGTTAATGATCTTTGCACCATGATTCAGTGCTTTCAGGTACCTAAGGTTCATTGTTATTTCAGACAAATCTGTGTGAACAATGATTTGTGACATGGTAATGCTATATTAAAATCAGAATAATTATGCCTTTAGGAAATGACATAAGAAAGTACAATGGAAAGAATTTTTACCATGGATTATTGCATTTTTTAAAAAGGCATTCTCACCGACTGAATTATTAGTGTCACAGAAGATTGAACCTAGTGAATTATAATTATTACTTAATTTCTGCCGAATTAATTTTAATTGATATAATCAAAGAGGATTTTTGTGTTTTCCTGTGTATTAACTTAATAAGTCACAAATGGAACTTGCTGACTTTCACGCTAAAAGGCACACATCTCCAGGAAAGACATTTGCTCAGAAAAGTGGAGTAACTCCAACAGTCTTCTGTTGGCTGCCTGACTATTTTTCTCACTGGCACACCAAAGTAACTGCTTTCTAGGAACAGATTGATTAACATTTTGGTGTCATCATTCTCATTATCCATTGGGATTGAGAGCCAATGGCAAATAAGAGAATTGTAAACCCCCTGAAGAATTTCCTGACATTTGAAGGACAGGTGAAAACTACATTTTGTTGAAAACATACCTAGTGACTGCATCTGCACAGTAAGAAGAGAACTCAGGTACTTTCTGAAAAGAAAAATGGAAAAAAAAAAAAAAAAAAGAAGAAAGACACTGGAAAGTGCTCAATATATCAAGTTGAGCATTGCATATGGCTTTACAGGTTCAGTGTCCAGAAGATGAATGAGTAGAAACATATGCCAGAGATTAGCCAAATAATCCAGTCTGCCTACAAAAAGAAAAGTAACTGTATTGATCTTGCACATAATAAAAGTTTGATTTTTCCTTAGACTTTTGGAAAATGGGATGTTGTCTGTTCACAGTATTGTAAGAAGAATCAACTGCTGATATAGTCCTCATCAGAGGAAATAACTTCACATAATTTCCATTTCTACTTTGAAAATAAAGTTGAACGGAATTGAGGAAATTTTAATCTTGTGAAATTTTAGACTTAGATGTTTCACTTAAGAAAAGTGTTTATTTGCCTTGTGTCCCTGCAATGCATGCAATAAGAGCCTCATTTAGTTTAGTTTTCCTAGAAAAGGGTCTGCTTTGATCTCCTGATGCAGCCCAATAAAAAAGATTTCCCTTTTTACATGGGGTTCCAGTTCGCATTTTTTAGAAAGTATAACAAGTATGTGCATCTATTTTCTACAAAAATGTATTTATTTCAGAAAAAATATTTGTGTTTTAAGGTTCTTGTTATTCAGATCCTTTTACAGTGTCATGGCATATAATATGTGCCATGTTATTTATCCCTGTTTATCTTTCATTAAATACAGGTGGTTTTCTTTTATTCAAAACTAACTTGGACTTTCTCATTTACATTACTGATAGTGCATTATAATTCTCATGGAGCAGTTGTCTGAATCTGGCCTAGTAATTTAAATAAAGAGAGAAAAATTCTGTATAGTTTAATGCATCTGATCTATTTCAGGGCAGATGGATGGGATGAATCAGCCCTGCAAAGCATAAACCTGACTCTCTTAAATGTAGCTGCTTGGACTTTAGACAGTTCAGTAAAGCAAGCTACATTTTTCCCATGATGCTCAGTCACATATTCAGCTCACTATACCTGGGTTAAATCTAAAACTAGGAAAGAGTTAACTACATGCAAGAGCTATACTATCTTGAAAGAATCAGGCCATTATCTATACCTGCATAACAATTCATTATTATAAGTTGTAATTTAATGATTTCATAATCGGTTATTCAGCTGTCTCTCTCACTGAAGTATTTCCTTGTGTATGTGTCCTATAAATAACATTTTAAATTGTTTATCATTCACAAATAGTCACATATTAGTGAACCCTCAAATGCACTAAGAACATCAGATTTTTAACTGCTGTGTAAATTCTATGGAGCCTTTTAAGACACTGACAACTCTTAATAAGAAAGAAAAGAAAGGTAAAATAATCACTTTCCTATAATAGGAAGAAAAATAAGACACAAACTCACAACAGCTGCTAATTAGACACAGGCAAAAAATTGAATACCCATGGGCAAGAGCAAAAGAAATTTATTCGTGTAAAATATCATTAATTCCAAGGAGTTAGTTTCTTCCTGAGGGTGTTTCTGAAGAGAACTCCACCATAAAGTCTTCCTTCTGAAACAATGTTGTTCTGTGTAGTTAGATAACCCTGACAATGTGGAATGATGCACATTTATGACATGTAGAGACAAACACTAGCCTAAAGAGCGCTGTGAAATGGTTCCATTCATCTCCATGGAGTGTTAAATGTGAGGCCTAATTAGCTGAATCTGCTCACCATTTTACTGTTAGTCACCCTCCTTTAAATATACAGCTAAAGCTATCTATTTTGGTTAAATGGCATTGCTAAGCTTAGAGCTGGGAGAGTTACTGAAGCCATAAATCCAAAAGAGCAATCAGGGCGCAGAAACTCAGCTTTTGAATGTGCTCCTTTTTTGGGAAGTTAATTTTTTACTTAGTTGACTTTTTGTTGCTGTATTTTCTTTTCCAGGGTGGGATATTAATGAATTAAAGAAACTGTATCAAAATATGAACTACTCAGTTAATAATGTCAGAGCTTTTTAAACCACCCAATCTGTGAGCATACTGAGGTTTAAACAGAGGATGACTCTCCTCTGCTACGTTTTTAAATATATTTACCACAGTTAAGTGGCTAATATATGGGGTTTTAGTCTTTTTTTTTTTTTTTTTAATGCTACCTACCTAAACAACATGGAAAGAAAACTGTGGAGTGAAAATGAAGGGCAAACTCAGAATGTTCTGAGAATAAAAAGACAAGGGATGCCTAAATTTAAATCCTGAGACAACAAACTACATATGTTCACCACATGAGCAGGAGACATGATTCTAGTGGGTGTGAAAGTTACTCTGTATCCTTAATATAGACTTTCATACACTTCCTTTGAGCATCTGCTAACATTTTACATTTTGAAGTGGAAGTTTTAAAGATGCTGACCAGGTGGCAGCACTATCTTAAAAGCTGTGACATGGAGATGAATTAATAGGTAGGCGGAAGTTGGAGTAACAGGAGATCTGAGACACCTATTTGTTCTTTACAGTCATGGGCAGTAGGTGTCTGAGGCAAAAAAAACCCAAAAAAAATAGCCTTCAAAACATCCTTATTTCGGTATGATTTTCAGTATGGCTGATGATTATAGAACATTATATGGCAAGGGATATGGAGCGTGGCACCTCAAAGACAGAAATCCAGGATGGAGAAAAATAAAACTGTGGTTCAGTGCATGACTGGTGTCAGTCAGTCTGTCTAAGAGACAGACAAAAAACTGTTGCATCCATAAACATAGATTCCTTTGGATCTGTTCAATGGAATAAAACCTCTGATAGCCAGGGGTCAAAGAAATCTAGGTATACAACTGTCATGGTCAGTCCATAATGTTTACCACAGTTTCCCCTGATATAAAATAGGGATAACACTACTAATCTAATTCAGATATCTTGGAAAAGAGTTAACAGACTTAAACACTAAACATTTTATGAATGAGATTTCAGTTACTAGAAAGTGTATCAATGCAGCAACTTCTTGAACTCTAAATCTGATCACACCTTCTTTGAGCATAGAAAATCAGCACATTCCAGGCCTCGCTTACGCTTGTGTAAATTTGATTCAACATCTAACATTACTAAGCACCAGAGCATAATGAGGTTGTATACATATTGTGGGTAAGACAAAAGGAAATACTTTTTAAAAACAGAGTTTGGAGAGATAAAATAATCTGAAAGTGGAAAAATTTGTAGTTTTCAAACCTTGCCTTATGGAAAATGTTTCTATACAGAGATGAACAAATATTTCTAGTAAGAAAACAAATGTTCAAGCAAGGATGATTTTGACTGGAGGTCATCATTACTTTATTGTGTAGTTCTCATCAGTATTGTCATGTAATATGAAAGTTTTAAGAGAAAAGTAAACCAAAACATTTTGAAACAATTTTTTTATAAGGAGGTCACTGAGTACTTTCTTTATCAGTCACAGTGAAATGCTTCTCTTAGTAAAATTGCTTCTGGTTTCATGTAACAAAGAGCCTGATGTTGATAAAATCAATTGCAGAATGATTTTATCAACATCATATTAGTAAAGCTGGTTTCAGAGACACTTCCCTTCTGTTTGCATTTAATTTGCATAATAATCTTTTGATTCAGGAAAGAGTGAAATTCTCTGAGAGACAGAATGCATGTATCTTTATGTGATATTTAATCAGTGATTGTCCACTTTGATTTGGATGAAACTTGAGCCCAGCTGCTAACTTCTCTTATTATTACCCATTTCCTGAAAACTGTATTGTTCTCTGGATTATAGAGCAGGTTTACTGACTAGCAATTTATTCAAATTCACAAATCTTTTCCCTGACATGTATTGTTGTTAAGCTTTCTTTTTAAGATGGGTGTCGGAGTGAGGGTAGTCAGAGAATCATCATTATCCCTTTCATAATGCAGAATTTGTTTTCTGCTCTGAAACCAACTTCATTCACTATTGTCTAGAACTAGTGCTATGGTTTCTACTCCAGCAGAGTTCCATGACCCGATAAAGCTCTGTTAATCAAAACTATGCATCAGCTGCTCTGTTGTACAGATCATTATGTTCCACAGTTCTTCTGTTACACAAATCTGTATCACAAGTCATCTCTGAAATGGTATACCAAAAATTCTTCAAGGATCTTTAAAAATTATGTGTCTGTTGTGTTCCCTGAAGCTATGGGTAAAACATGAGCAGAGTATTTTGTTTAACAGCAAGACAACAGGAAATTATTGAGATTTAATGGCAATAAATTGCATGCTGAAGCACTAAAATATCTGCTGTTTAGAGTGTTTCTGGTGAACTTCAGGGATAGAATAGGAACCCTGTACTCCAGTGGTTTCATTTTAAGTTCAGTTAAGTTTAGTTAAGATAGAGAAGAAAGAAACCTAAAAGACTTTAAATAATTATTTAGTGTGGTATCTTAGCAGTAAATTCTTGGCAATCACATAGCAGCAGGCATGTTTAAGAGGTTTTAAAAGAACATTTGAAGAGTTGAATTTTTTATCTCATCTGTTTTACTGTGGTAACTAATATGCTGCACCTATTGCAGGTAAGGATTCTGCTTATAAGACTACCTTTTAACAGTTTGCAGATTTCTCTGGAGTCATGCAGAGAAGAAAAGATTAGGGGGAACAGACAAGGCTTTTTAGCAAGCACACAACTGTGAAGTGCTGTAGACTTGCACTCTGTAACTTTCTGATTTTATACATCTGTACCTACAATTAGCAGAAAAAGCCAATGCTCAAATAGTTACCCACAGCTACTGTCCTTTTCATAATCTAAAACCAGCCAGACTCTCAAAATAACAAAATTGGCTTGCATTTTTTTTTCCAGATAATATGTACATTTTGTATTTCTTTTGGTTTCCATTCTGGCAATCTCCAGGAATAGCTTATTTTCTTTTTCTGAAGACAGTAGTGTAAGATCCTCAAGAAAATTTAAAGACCTTTTCTATATGGAAAGTTTCTTTTTTAACCTTGGGTCTTATAGACTCAATTTTGTCAGAAATTCAAGCAATTAAGAACTATTAATGACAGTGGGCATAAGCTCTGTAAATATCTTTTTGTATTTGGGCCCATATTCTATGTACCCTGGCTTCCTAGGTAAAAGTTCAGATTTTCAAACATTATCAGAAAAAAAAATACGTTAAACCTTCATATACTACCAGAAAAAAGATATAAAGATTCCTAAGATAACAGAATTATGGGTGATAAAAATTAATTATTGAAAAAAAATTATGTATTCACATGAATTCAGAAGCACAGATCCTCAAAAACCAAAAAAAATACACCAAAAAGAAAAAAAGAAAAAAATCCCCCCAAAAACTACATCACATCCTAGGATTCATAAAAGGCTAGTAGGCAAAAACAGGCACAGCAACACACACAGTTCATCACTTCTGTTGAAAAAGTATTGTATTAATTTATAGTAGTATTCCAGCCTAGGAAGATCTGGAAATACTCAACACATTCCATTCTCTCTTTTATTGAATAAAAAATAAAAAAAAAAAAAAGAAAATGACTAAATTTCCAGCAACTGGTCGCAGAAAATACCAGTCTGGTAGAATTACTTTATTACCTTTGTACTTTGTAAGTTCTACAGTGTCATCATGGTTATGGAAATATTCCTTTGCATGGTTCATTTTAAAAACACAAATAACATGTAATGCAAAAGCTACAGCACAGAGGAAGGAAATTCAGCAAAGGAATGCAAAAAGGCCGAGTGATACCAAAGATGCAAGTGTAATAACATGCAAGATCCAATTACCAGCAGCTGGCCTGCATCCAAGCTGACTTTGCAAAGGAGGTGTGAAAGATACAGAGGATAACTTATGACACAGCATTATTTATGTAAACCACTAAAAGCACGACTTCACATTAGGAAGTTTTAGGAAAAATTCTAAAAAAATAATTTCCTGGGTTTATAAACATTATTGAGACATCACTCACAAATCTGCAGTATTACAAATGGGCTCTCTTTCAAATGTAAGTCACATCTATATTAGAGATTTCAGGTATGTTTTCAAGAAGGAAGGTTGCAGCAAGTGTGTCCACATGTGGTGGTTTCAAATTGTGTGCTGTCCTTCTGAACATTGAGTGTCATTTTGAATTTAGGTGACAATAGCACAGCTGCTGCACCATTTCATGTGGTTTCTCCAAAACAGAAAAAGAACTTGCAACTAACAAGTTATGCATGCTTGCTCTACTCCAATTCCCCCATAAGGCATTGATAACAGTAATTCAAGTAAGCAGAACCTGCAGCTTGCTTGGGTTTCTTCTGATAGTAAAAGTGTCAGCAGAAAATTCACTTTCCTGTACATTGAAGAAATGGCAAAAAATGGACTGTCACTGTGTCATTAAAAAGTTGGACTATGGCACTATGTCATGGTCTTTCAAAAAGACATTAAATAACTCATGAAAATCTTCTCATAGACTAGAAAAGGCAGGATCTGCATGTTATTTCTTTCTGGGTTTGTTTATTTTTGTAATAAACTTCTTTCTCTTCCTCTGAAGTTATGTTCATTTCTGATAATCTAAGAAAATTCTTGTAACAGTTTTCACATTTTGGATGAGCTGATGATGCTATGAATTGTTTTTATCTATTGTCTACATATGAACCTTTTTTATTTATGGTCTGCATCTGAAATTGGATTGGCCTTTTTCAATCATTGCAGTATCAGACCTTTCAGAAGTAAATCCTGATTCTTTGAAAACCCTAATAAGAACATGTAAGACTACAGGAGGTTAAGTAGCAGATTGAAGATGCTTGCATTTCTTTTTCTGCATACTGGGTTCGGAAATCCCATCTTTTTTTTTTTTTTTTCCATTGTCCATTGTGAGATACACTGGAAATCATAGAATCATACTGATTGGAACTGACTTCCATGGGCAACAGGTGCAACATACTTTAAACAGGTCCAGTAATACCCAGCTACTCAGGGACACTTCCCAGCAAGCTTTGGATGTCTCCACAACCTCCCTTGCAATCTGCTGCAGTTCTTTACTCCCATGAGAGAGAAAAGCTGTGTGTCTTCCCACACAAGACTCCATCTGTCTGATTATCTTGGTAACTCTTAGAGTGACACTTTGAGGAGTTCACTCAAAGTGAACTCAAATTTTAGTGATAGAGACTCCCTTCTAGGGTGAGATTCCCTGGCTGTATTTGCCTGGATCCTGTCTCTGTAATAATTCTTTACACCATTACTGAAGATGTCTGCAATATCCATGTTACAAGCATTCACATCATGAGTCTATGACTGCAGATGAGGATCTTCAGTAGAAGTCTTTCTGTGGTTCAACTCCTACCATGTCCCAAACAACCTTATTTCAGAGAAAGAGCTTATGTCTCATGCCTCATGAAGCATCAAATTATAGGCCTTAGAAGTTGATAGACTAAAATATTCAGAGAATATGCAGAAGAGCAGGATTTCAGTCCTTTACTGGTCATATAAAGACTTCAGATAAGAACATTGATTTTAATGTGTTGCTTAAAACCAGTGCTAATACAGACACTGTTATTACTTCTTTACAAAATTATTTTTGTATACGGACTTATAATGCAGTGTGTCCTCAGCTTCTTGACCTTGTCTTCTATGAATTCTGTCCATACACTTCACAATTTTTTGAGTATAATATTCACTATGATCTTTTAAACACTAATTGTAATAGGATTAAACACCAAAAAGAGCCGTTCTTTTTTTTTCTACTTTCCAGAAAATTTATATTGAAGACAAGCAAGTTGCAGATAAAACAAAACATTTAATTTGAAATACATGCTTTGTTAAATCCTAGAACACATCGCTGAGAATGTTAAATACTTGTATATTTCCCAAATCTAACGGCGTAATCATCTTCAATATTCCTTCTTGACGCTGACTGAGCTGATGTCATGAAAGAATTAGCACTTTACCTCCAGGTTTTCCACTTCATTCCACATGTTTATCTCTCACATTATTTTCAAATATATTTTGGGTTAAGTATCTGTCCAAGAGTACATATTGCAAATACATGTATTTCCTCCTTGATGTGCTCACTGATTTCTTATTAGTGCTAATGGAAATTAAATGCATTTACATCACTCAGAGAACCTCATTACTGTAAAAAAAAACAAGAGAATCACAAAGAAACAACTGAGATTATTTTGCCTACCTTGAGGAAACTTTAGATGACAGATAATTTAATAGCTGTTTTACCATCTCTACTTGAATTTAATCACCTGAGCAATCAGATTCATGGCCTGGTGATGTTCCATGATGTCTAAATTCTGGAATCATGCCTTTGTGCCATGGGCAGTAGCATTAACAACATATCAGAGGATATAAATGGATCTTTGCAAATCCCCATGTCTCTTCCAGTTCCTGAAATACACTTTATTTGTACCAGGCATTTTCAGGATCTGGGTTATTACCTTCAGGGGAAAACAAAAACAAAAAACCCTACACCTGTATTATATATAAACATTGTGAAAAGAAATGTTTCTTAAGGTTTCCAGAAGGAACACCTGCTGTGCACTGAATCAGATGTCTCCATTTATGATGTTAGTTATATTTAAGAATACTATTTTCAATTTATATATTAACTAGTTTCATACAAACTCTGCATAGATTCACACAGTTTTATGTAAAATGTTCCCAGAGGAAATATTTAACAGCCATGTTTATCAAAATCTCATATCACAGTGGGTTGGTAGAATATTTTAAATTCAATTCTACTTTACAGACCAAAATGGCAAATGAGGAGTTCTATCTTTATAAACTTACGCTGATTGAAGCTTTTAATGAGCTTAGTTTACAAGAGACATTTTCTGATTGGCAGTCGTAATTACTCGGCTGTGGATACCTGGAAATATCCTTCTTACCATCTGGAAGCTAAAATATGCTTTCAGTTTTGCCTGTTCAGTCTTCTCTTCTTCACTTTATGACCTCAATTTTACGTAGGTAAATGGTGAGAGGTGGAGTCCTGTATCCCTGGTGCAAACATCAGCATGGGCATTTTACAAAATGTCCTGTGTGCACACTCTCAAACTATACCTCAGCCGTGCACAAATATGGCAGAGATTTAATTGCCCCGCACCATTTAACCAATGAAGGAAAGCTAAATCAAGCATTTTCATGAACACACTTGTCATACACCAGTAGGCAACTAATTTCCATATAGTAACAGAGATTTACAGTGGTTTAACTAGAAAACACTTGATTGAAATGGGATAACTAGTCCCTACACGACTAAAACACTGTGGCTAAGATCTCTTCCCCAACAGTAAAATATTCCCATTTTCATGTGTTATGCAAGAGAACTTTTATCAATTGGGTTACTTTATCTCCACAACTGTGGAAACACATTTACCCTCTCTGAAGTGGGGAAATACTGTGTTGGCCATTTCAGAAATGGACAGATAAATTAAGACCTAGTCCCTTAAAGGGATTTTGGCATGCTGCCACCAGAGTGGAGCTCAAAGCTCCAACTAAACTTTCAGTGCTTTGCCTGGAGGAAATTATCCCTTCAAGAAAAAGATTCATAGCAGTCAGCATGATGAACCAGGGATATGGTTAAACTGGAGAATAGGAAATGATGGAAAGAGCACATCATTTGACTCTCATACCTCTTTTTGACATGGGTATATCAGCTCAGTAGACTGCAACAGTATAGAAGTACATGATCTAGGTCTGTACTGAAAGTATTTCAGCATGAAAAATAAGCCAACATTTTGCTCTGTTTGATGACAATATGCTACTTAATCTGAACAATTTCTAACTTTACATTTGAGTATATACTTTAGGCTGGAGTCAGAAGTCCTGAACTTTTTCCTTGAAGTAAAAACTAAGCTGTTTCCCAGGGGGAAGAAAAGACAACTTCCCTTTTCTTTTAAAACATGAACAGTGGTAAACATGTATTTCATTAGAGTGCTTGAACTCAGGGCCTTCTCTCAGCAGTGGAACACTGAATCTGAACTTTCTATCTCCGAAATGGGTGCCTTAACCCTAAGCTTAGAGGGTAAGCATTCTGCATTAAAGTATAGAAACAAACCTAGGAAAGGCAGGCAGAAACCAGGACTCAAATTTTCATTGGAGATCTGTAGTCACTGGTGTAATAATGTGTAATTTTTGCCTCATAGAGGCACCATGTCAACATACTGAGCAGAGTGTTCAGGCCTCATTATTAAATTGCATAATTTCCTACATCTTGCAATGCATTTTTTCTATATGGCATGCCTACAGAGGGAAAAGTTGGATTTTAGAATTTTGCAGTCATGGAGCTTGAAGGAAAATCCTGGAATACATTCCTCCTCTCTTCCTCTAGGTTTGTGGTAAAGTACTTGAGGTAAGAAGACCCATGAAAATTTCTCACACTAAAAATCATTTTATGGCAGCTGCCTGTACCCAGCTATCTATATATTTGTGATAAACAATATACACACACACCTATATAAATACATGTGTTTTCAACTTTTACATGACAACTATATGCCATGTTCAGTATTCTTCTATGTGCCCATTAAACTGAAGCTTGGTTTTGAAGAACATGAGCCATAAACTATTTACTCTTTTTAAACACACAATTCACATTGGTCAACCTCAGAAATGCAGGGAAAGCAACTGGGAATTTTTTTTTACATATTTCAGGAAGGCACTTAAATCTTACGCAAATATATGTACTCTCTTGAAGGCTTAAGAAAGACTACTATTTATAGAACCATAATTCCATTTTTCATAATTCCTGGCATTTTTATGAACTGTTGGGTTGAATGAATGTCTTTCAGACCTGCAAGTATTATGCATTGTCGTATGTTTATATATGTGCATTTGTGTGCTGAAAAGATTGGTACTGCAGCTTTTTAGAAAACACTTATATTTTGTTCTTAATTTTGACCAATTCTTTACAAATTATGCTAGGCCATAGACATAATTTTGTGTATAGCAAGTACACAATATTTTGGGATGACTGCACCTCTTTTTCTTATACCAATGGTTGGAGTTTTGAAGTTCCTTTATAAGATAGATACAATCTGTTCTATTGCCTACAAACATAGGAACAGAAGGAACTTTTACAGTCAATGACAATTTACAAAATATAAATATCTGAAGTATTTATAATAGTATAGCATATATTGTGAATTCATTATTCTGTGCTATTACAACATGACTCTTTTTAGTGGGGATAGGAACACAGTTACTGTTAGTAGGTCTGTAAAACTATTCTCATGGAGAACATTTATGTGATGGATAATACAAATGTGTTTACATTTTGCTGTTCCCTAGTGTTCCAGGATTTTTCACCTATTCACACACAAATAAAAGTGAACTAATGTCTTGATATTTCTTTTTCACTTAGCTGTAATCCAAGTTCTCTCAGCTGTAATGAGGAGGGTTTGATTGACAAGGGGCTTTCTACTGAAGAATAGTGGTATCTGGGCTTCCCAAGATGTTGTCTTTCTCAAAGACAGATGGTAAATCTGTCAGCAGTTGCATTCTGCACAACAGCAGCCCAGATGCTTTTTAAGCTTTCTGTGTGAAGCCTCTCCACCCCTCAAGAGTACCAATGGGCTACTTGCCAGAGAAAGGCCCCCACGGCAATTAGCCGTCTCTGAATTCAACTCCAGCTGTCTGGAAAGTCAAATGAAGGCAGCTTGTTTGGTCATACACCATTTAATGTGAAGAGTCTGCTTCTTTTTAATTAAAGCAACCTTCCGTATATCAGTCCAGCTGTGTCCAGAAAAAAGCACCTATGTGACCTTCATTGTTTGAAATAACAACTTTCCATTTACTGTGCCTTTTACTTTTTATTTAATGAAAGCTATATTTCTAAAGATTATTATTTTGTACCTTTTCTGAATGTATGCTTGCCAGTCACTGGATCTTGAAGACACAGTGTTTGCAAATAATTTAGTGCACATTAAAGGACCAAAGGACAAAGAACACTGTGTGAAATCTTTTTCACATTATTCTTCACAGATGAAGGCTTTGCACTTCAACCTTCCTGGATCTCTGGATCCATCTCTATTATAATTGGGACTCACTGAAAAAAAGTGATAAAAGAGCAGAAACTTCTTATGCTAACAATTACAAAATATATAAAAGTTGCAATTCTGCAAATTCTACTTCTTTTTCAAACCACAATCACCTGTAATCTATTCACAGGAGAGAGAAAATCCCCTGCAAGATTATGGACTAAATTTTACTCGCATCAAAAATACTTTTAGTGTGAGTTCAGTGCTTGAAACATTCATCCAAAATAAATAACATTTCTATATGGAGAAGTATGTGTCGTACATAAGCTCATCCAAGATACAAGAGACAAGAAGTAGCTAAGTTATGGAAGAAACAAGGTGACAATCTGAAGTACAAGTTTAGTGTCATTCCTTCAAAAACAGTAGGAATGCTTAGATTTGATCCCAGATGTTTCCACTGCACAAGATTTTACGCAGGCTAAGGTGATCAGAAAAACAATGTGACTGTTAAAAAATTATATTGTAGATTTTTAAAGAGATTAAGTATTAGTGTTCAAGACATGAGCTGTTTAAGATTAGGAAAATAGTAGTGAAGACTGTAAAAAAAAAGCTAATTCCAAAATCAGTAAGCCAGAAGATGACCAAAAGGTCACAGCTGGAAATAGGGAATAAAAAGTATGCAAATAAAGAGCACTCACAATATTGAAATATTGTCAGTTAATAACCAGATAAATTATTATTCCCTTTCTCAGAATGGAAGATGATAACTCTGTAGGTTTATGAGATAGTGGAGTGACAGCAGTCATGCAAAAAAGTGATTTTATCAGAAGTAAAAAGGAGAGTAAACAAGTGATCTCTCAGGCTTTCTCCTTTTCCTCCATTCCTGTTAGGATCAGCACAACAAAGGCATTTTTGGGTGTATTAGCTTGGCTGCAACCTAACACTTGCTATGGAGTTAGCACTGGAGTGGAAGCCTTGTAATATAAAAGCCAGTTACTGAGGCCTGGGTTTTGGACTCAGTGCAAGTACAGTCTGAAACTTGTTTGAAAACCAATTTAACAGAGACTCCACAAGAGTGATGGCAAAAATAGTAATGATTGTTACAAAAAATGCCAACCACATTTTTCAGAATTCCTCATTACACTCAACACTGTGATAAGAATTATGTCCTTTGCTTTCAATTAATCTCTGATCATTTGAAATCCTGTCACAAGCTTGCATACTACTTCATTCACCTAACTACTATAATAAGTAGGGTCTGCTGTCCTGGTAATGGGAGACAAAAAAAATCCAGTAAATCAATTCACAATCAAGCTTCAGTGTGTACTTCACCCAATGCAATATTGATTTTAGAAGCACAAGCTACTCCTGGTCTGCAAAAATTTGGCAAGTTGTATAGCACAGAAAGTTGGAACTGAGATTTCCAAATTACTTTATGAAGCTTTTGTGCCTTTTCTATGCCTTATGTGCTTTTGCCATGCATTCTTGCCATGCCCTCAGAATGCTGGATACCTCCACATAGAAATAGATGTTAGGCAAAGACGAGATTTTAAAAAAAAAAAAAGGAAACCTTTTATCCTATCTAAGTAAAGCAGTCAAATGCTACTCACTTATGTGTTAACCCTAATTCTGTTTTTTTTTAAGTGAAAATACAATTTGAACATCTCCTCTTCTGTAGAAGACAAAAGGAATTCTATGTAAGAGACACTTATCCTTGTGTTACAAATTCATCCAGCTGGCTGTCATGCTAGCTTTTTCCAACATCAGCCTACCAGATGATCCATTAGAAATCTGCACATTTTTCTCAGGAAATCCATGTTTAAATGTCTGAAAATTAACAAGCATCAAAAAACTATCTGTGTAATTAATGATCTTATTCAGTCTTGAGAGAACACAGCCATATTCAGGATATAGCACTGGCTATACCACTAGCTATTGGTACAATGGGCAGGAAATGTGCATAGTTCTATTTGGTGATTAAGAATATTGAGCTTAAGTGGAAAGATTGAATGTGAGAATAGTTTTATTAAAACCAGACATGGAAAAAAGTGATTACACAAGATATCCCATAGTCCATCCAAGCACAAGTTGCTCTTTACAGTATTTGGTCAAATTTTCTTTAATGAAGCTTATAGGTACATTATTTTAAAACGTTCTTTTGTCTTTTCATTTAAATATGGCAGCAAGGAATGGCTAGTAACTCCATTTGAATGCTGACCTTATCTGTAAATAAAGTATTTAAATGAATTATTTAAACAAATTAAACATACACACCAGTTTTCCTCCTCTTTTTTTCCCCCCTATTCATGAAAGACCATCACACTTCAGAATAGATCCAAAGGTTTCCAATCTACTTTTAGTTAATGATTTACATTGTCAATATATTGCTTAGAGATTACAGGTTGCTCATAAATAATGTTTCTGCTTGTTGCATGCAATGGCAATTGGGAACTTGCCCTGTCATTACAATTCAATATGTTAGTGTATAAATTAAGATTCATAAATGACTCAACTGAAAGAAACACATGGTCAAAACATGTGGCTAAATCGTTGAGCTATCTTAGGAGATGTTTTAAATCATTTGTATTGATTAATTACCAGACCTTAAGTGAGGTAAATCAAAATAATGTTAATGACTTCAATGGCACTATTTCTTCTCATTGACAGAAAAAGGAACTTTCCCTGGAAAAGTCATGAGGTTTTCCCCCATTCCCCAATGTAGGTCCTCAACTGGAGTATTTTATCCATTTTTTATTCCATGAACTTTAAGATGTTTTATTCAGAAATGCAGTCCAGAGGGGAAAAAAAAAAAAACAAATTAATTAACAGCCACAATAAAAAAGATAAAATCTTGCCCAATTAAATAAATAAAAAGAAATATTTATCTTAAACCCTAGATATTTACAGTTAAAAATATATTGAAAGATATTTGTGTGAGTATCATGTTTTCTGAGTTTATTGTGCATTAAAAAATGCAGTGGATTTAATTGTAAAAAGAGAAAAAAAAATTAAAAAAAGAAAAAAATAAAAAAGGGAGATTGAACTAAAAAAAGCTTTTCTAAAAACCCAAAACAAAAGTCAAGCATGAGAATAGATGGTTGAACGTCTCTAAATATATATCACTGAGGGCTTCAAAAAGGAATTAGGTAAATATGCACTCAAAATCATATAAACATAAAGAATCCTGTGTTGTATCAAAAGAGTGGTTGAGGTGACCTTGCTGTGATCCTTCCAAAATTTTTTTCCATCTTCTTGCTATTGCTGTTCTTATTTAGCTATTTACTCTTACAAGCAAGTTTGATTGATTGAACTGCATGGAAACATTTTTCCCCCAGTTCCTACAGACATAAATACAGAATACAGGTTTTGAGAGAAGTTCTCATGCACTCTTGCCTTTGTAAGTTAGAAAGGAGAAACACATAGGGTAAAACATAGATAAGCTACATATCAGAAGAGGGCACACAAATAATTCTTGGAGGAAATACTGCTAAGGTGAACAATGGCAAGCACAATGAACCTGAGAAAACTATTGCTAGCTGTGTCACATCATTATTGGACACTAAGTTTGTTGTAAACTCAAATTCCTCTTGGTCCTGTTTCTGGGCACTGCTGTAAAAATCCAGGCTCCATCTTCATTGCACATTTTCTTCAGGTATTTATATATTCTGATAAAATCTTCCCTGAAGTGTGCTAAAGGGTGAGACAGCTTAGTTCCAGCTGTCTCAGCCTTTTCTCATAGAAGACATGCTCCTGTCCCTTAATCATCTTTGTGCCCCTTCAATGGTCTCTCTCCAGTGTGCCTGGGCCTCTGGTACTAAGCCCAAAACTGGATAGAGTACCCCTGGTGTAACCTCAACAGCAGGTTGGCACCTACAGGCAATAATTTGCGGAATGCAAGCTGGGATACCGTAAGCCACTTTTGACACAGGGGCACAGTGTTGACTCATGTTCAGCCTGGTGTCCACCACAACCTCCAGGTCCTTTAAATCAAAGGTGTTTTCCAGAAAATCTGCCCCCAGAATGTTTTGGTGCGTGGGATTGTTCCTCCCCCAGTGCTGGACTTCATACTTCCCCTCACTGAACTTCCAGAGGTTCCTGCCAGCACATCTGTCCATGGTGTTGAGGTCCCTCTGGATGGCAGCATGACCCCCTGGTGTATCAGGACTCACCCCAGTTTTGTGTCAGCAGCAAAGCTGCTGAGGTGTACTCAGTGTCCACTCATCCCCATCATTAATGAAGATATTGAACAAAACCTGACCCAATACGGTCTCCTGAGTTGATGCACTCCAGTTAGACCAGTTAGACACTCCAGCCTCCAGCTACACCTTGTGCCACCGACCACCACCCTCTGGGCCCAGGTATTTGGCCAGTTTTCAGTCCAACTCTCTGTACAACTGCCTCAGCTTCCTCTGAAGCATTTATGGGGAAGTGTCAAAGGCATCACTGCAGTCACAGTAAACAATACCCACTACTTTCTTTTCAGTTTCAGATATTTTAGTGTTTATGCTGCAGTTTGCGCTGGGTATAGTTTGTTTTCCTGCTGTGTCAGATGAAACTCCCAAAGCTGCAACAACTTTTCACAGGCTGTGTATTCTTGTCACCTTTTAAACCCTCTGAAGTGCATTCACTCTCCCTGTTTTGGATCTGCACATGCTCCTTTAAATCTGTGTTCATGTGAGTGTGAATATGATATAGCAAAGGTACTATGAATGTTGCTCTGCTAGATTCTCCAGTACTTTAGATTTGTTGAGCTATAGTAAATTCAGTATGAATCTTTTGTTAAACTGCTTAACTTAAGCTGTCAATTAAATGCTGTTTCAAGTGCTGTTAAACCTTTAGGCCAAAACCGTTGGTCAAGTTTGGGGCTCAGTTTAGCAAGGAGGTCTAATCTAAACCTTGTGATTAAATGGGAGGGTCTTCCTTATTCCTTTTTATCCTTATCCTTTTCTACCCTCACCCTTTCCTCTTCCCTGCATCTCCATCTTCCACATAGATAATTTTTAATTGATTTTGGGTTTAGATTGATTGATTTTAGGTTTCAGTTTGCTTTTTCTCTGGGTGCTTTAACCATTTAGTAAGCAGTAGAGTGAACTTTGCCAACTAAAGTTGGCATGATTTTGCTTGTATATTAAATCTGCTTTTACCACTACCTCTAATGCTGATTCTTTAAGAGACTTTAAAACACTGATTCATGACAGCATTATCTGCATGTGATGTCATGAATTTTGATATTCTTACTTGCAATATGGTGATACCTATGAACTTTCCAGTCATCATCTAGAATTCTACCATATAGTACATGGTATTCTTATTCTGTGGGAGCAAAATCTAAAGCAAGAAACAGAAAACAAAGAGGGGAAATAAATTAGAAAACAGAGAATAGATAATAGAATATAAAGATTAAAAAAAGAGAAATTAAACAGAAAGGGGACAGGAGGAAGAAGAGGAAAAAAAGAGAAAAAAAAAAAAAGAAAAAAGGGCATATTTTATATAACTGGTAACTTCTAAGTCAACCAATGTACTTCTCCTTAAAGGAAAAAGTGTTTAAATGCAACAGAAAGCCAAACATTTTCTGCAATATTCTCTGTCTTTATAATAGCTGTCTTTACCCTACCAACAAAAGGTGAATCTCCATCTCAGTAGCATCTGCACAGAGAATTAGCAGCACAGAATTAATTTTATTAAATACCAACCTAGCATTCAGCATTTGTAAAACTGAGGTCTTTATGATACATGCAAGAATAAAAAAACAGTCACTACACAAAATAATGAACAGAGAAAAAAGTTAATACAAGAATTCTTGGTACAATTTTAGCTGTAGTTCTAATCTGTTATTTGATAAATATAACCCTCAGAAAATTGTCGCTGAAATTTCAATCTGCACCAGGAAAAAAAAGTCACCAGACTGCGACTTTCATTCTTCTGGATTAAGAGAAGCAGTTTTGAAACAACATTTCTGTTGATGTTCATATTCTAGCCACCTAATTCAATTTTCTGTGGGCCAGAAAGGACATAACAGTCAGAGTTATGAAACATTTGACTTAAAAAAAGATTAAGTTTCATCCATTAACATTAAACTCTAAGCACTGCACTTCATTCTGAATCTTTCACAAACCAGATTGTACCATCCCTCCATTTCAGATATTTAGTTTCTGTCTCCAATATTTTACACAGTCAGAAAGCAGATATAGGTTTAGAAGAGTCCAGGATCTAGTTTAGAATAGCACTTCATAAATATTTAATTCACAGATGCATTTCCTTAAAAAGGTGTTACTAAAGTATCTGTAAGAAAGCCAACTCTTTTCCCTTGTCCCATAGCAGACATTTGAAAGCTCCCTTGCAGCAGGAGACAAGGAGGACTGGAGAAGAGGCTTAGTAGTACAATGAAAGGTGCACAATGAGGCAGAGACTTCACTAAGGTGAATTCAAAGCTGAGAGAGTAATAGCATTTCCTTCATATATGACTGATTTCTAAGAAAACAGTTTTTCTTATAATGCACAAGATTTCCCTTCCTCTTTTAAATTCACAACTGTCTTATTCAAACCGTGTATCTGTTAGACAACATTTACTGTAATTTCCCTCAACAATAGGTTAGGTTATTCTTTAAAATTCAATCCTACCTTGAAAGTGATTATTTAATTCTCTGTTCATTATGTCCCAATGATTCCAATAACAAAACTGCTAGCAGTGAATATTACAAAAAGCTCCTCTGCCAGCCACACAAACTCAACCTGAAAGTCAACCTGTTCCTTTAATAGACTAATAAATACTTTGCACATCAAATTACACCTCAATTACAAGTGTGTAGCTTCATTGTCCTCTGATTATATTTTCAATGACACCCGTGGCACTCTATTGCCATCAGTGCTTTTATGCATGTATAATCTTAGGTAACTAACTGGAATCTGCTTAACCTTGTCCCAGCTAGTGCTCTAAAACAGATTGCATCATGCTACTCTTTTTTAATATTTTACAAAAATTAGCATGGAGAAAAATAATTTTAGAAACCCAACTTTTTTTTTTTTGTGACTATTATGCTGGTTTTGGCAGGAGTAGACTAAATTTTTAATGCAGCAGTTTACATCTGAGTCTATGTTCTGGATTTGTGACGGAAACAGTGCTGATAATTCCAAAATGTTTCATTATTGATCAGTTACTGAACAATGCTCACATAGAGTCAAGGTCTTTTCAGCCCCTTACCCCACCCCATCCCACAAGAGAGATGCACCGGGAGCTGGGAGGAGACACAGCCAGGACAACTGACCCCAACTGACCCCAATTGACCAATGGTCCAGACCTGTGACTCCATGCTCAGCATGTACAGCAGGTAGAAGGAGGAAGAAAGAGACAGAGTGATGGCGTTTTTCTTCCAAAGGAGCATAATGCATAATGAAGCCCTGTGCTTCTGGAGCTGGGTGAACACCTGCCTGCACATGGGAAGTGGTGAATTAATTCCCTGATTTGCTTTGACAGCAGACACAGCTGTTGCTCTATTTATTAAACTGTCTTTATATCAACTCACGAGTTTTGTGTTTCGCACTTTTGATTCTTTCCCTCATCCCACCAGGGAGAGGGAGCACGCAACTGCGTGGGGCTGAGTTGCTGGCTGGGATTAAACCACTACACAATTCTTAGTGGAGAACACCCTCTTAAGAAACATCTATCTGTTCTGTCAGAAGAACAATAGAAATCTTATACTTAATGGCAGTATACCCTGAAAATCATCAGATATGTCTGCATTGCTGAAAAAAACCCTACTGCATGTCTTCAAAATTGAATTCACAGAGTAATGCACATCCACAAGGAGGAGGAGCAGCTCCATGGACAAGAACAGACTTGAGCTGTCCATACACTGTAAATATAGAGTTACGACATGAAGTCTGAGACAGTAAACTATCCTTCAACAATGACTTTTATCCTGTGGTCATGTTTTAGTTTTTCGTATTCAATGCTATTTCTGTTCTAGAGAGGAAGCTATTAGAAAGTCATGTGACCCAGCTAGCTGATGGTTTTTAAGGATACCTTGGGGCATAAAGACAGGGGTCTATTAAGTAGGGCTTTTTAGAGTTTCCGTTCTAATTGGATTTCAATTGGAATCAATTGCTAAGCTCTTAAACATCTTTTAGAAGGCAATAGCTCTAAATTTCACTTTGATAACGTCTGATTTTCAGTTTATTCACTTTATCCATTTTTAGTAATATTTTACTCATAATTTTACTCATAATCTGATTGTAATAAAATATTCTATGGTAAACTCATGCACATCTGAGAGAAGTTTTGTTTTAAAACCCCTTGGAAGGGGAAACATCTTTGGACTCCATAATTAGAACTTTTAAGTGCCCCAGCAATGAAAACACCTTTCCCAGAACAGTGCTAGAGAGCTGTCCTAAGAGAGGTAGTTGTGCCCATAAACTGTTCAACATAACTGCAACAATTCATTTACTTGGATGAATTAGTTTGTCTAGATTAGTGAATCAGAATCCTCATATATTGTTTTGTTCATATACTCCTGCTTATGCTTTTGTGATGCTTTTAAATCCAAAATATAAATGCATTACCTCTAAATTAATTCATGTCAGCTAGATTTTAATGTGATTTGGAATACTCCAAAAGCAACAAGATAATGATTAGACTGTCAAAGGACACAGATTTCATTTTCTAGACAATCACATCTGTAATCCTACCTGAATGCTTTCATGCAGAGAAAGTCTCTGTTTCTTTCAGATCAGTAATCTAAAACTTCACGCTGTAGTCCCATCAGCATGAATGAAATGAGAAATAAATAGAGCAGCTCTTTAAAACGAATCACATATAAAATGGAATAAATTTTGAGGATAAATATTTATTTTCAAAAACATTGTTTCAGATAGCCTGTTTTTTTTCTACTTTTGTTCATTTTTACTCATTGAAAACTTCTTTTTTAAGAAAACAGTGGAGAGAAGATTGGGGGTGGTTTTTAAAGATTATGCTTTTTCTTTTTTAAAGATAGAGTTGGAATCATTATTGATTTCAACAGATGAGGGATTTTTATTTATTTATGTACTATTTGTGATGGCATGTGTTCCAGGACTGGTGAATATGTGGAACCAGAATAACATAAATTCCAAATTTACTCATAATATAGATATAAAATTTTTCTCCAATGATAAGAAAATCTGACATCAACTGTTCCTCAGAAGGAGAAGAATTACTAAATTGAATGAATTAAAAACACTTATAGCTCTCTGGAAGGGATAAGGAAAGTAAAACCTGAAAACCACATTCATAAAATTCAAATTATTAAAAATATTAGTTTTAATAAAAAATGTATATTGAAGTATTCATTTAAGACTAATCAGCTTCAAATTGGAATATAAATGGTTTCATATTGGTAAATCAAAGATGACAGAAGGGCAGATAAATGGAAGTATAAAGCATGTGGAAAATAAGTTTCAAAACTCTGGTTTTGGTCTGGCCAGAAAACCCTTCAATAACAATGTCTATAATATTAAGTTGAAGTTTATGGTCTTAAGCAATCAAATCTATTGTTCAGATTTCTTTTAAAGATCTCCATTATCATCATTTGCCATTCCATTTTATAGCTACTCCAACAAAACTGAGACGTTTCTACTTTGGCAGATCTCGAACTCATCACTTTAAATATCCTATCAGCTCTAAAACCTGCTGAAAGTCTAATTTTCTATCCTTGAATTTGTTTTGCCTCATGCTGTAAAATAATGGCTACCTCATAAAATGAAGCCTGAAGTCTAGCTAAGAGCAGCTATAAATGCAATGCAGTCTAACCAGAATGAAGAAACTTATTTTAGATAACCATTTTATTAAACTTGGTTTACACAAACAAAACAAATATAAATCAGGAAGATAATTACATAAAGATATTTTACACCTTTTATCAATGAATTATTGCATACAAACAGCCTCAGTAGTATTGGAACTGCCTCTCCTCTGAATATCCAGTCAATATCCCCTTTTAAATAGTCCACTCTACAAAAAATATTGAAAATAAAAATTCTGGGTGAAATTTATTTTGATAATACACATGCCAAGGGTTAAACTTTTATTTATGTTGCCTTATTGTATAAAACTATAATGTCTACTCTTAACTTACAATCAGAGCAGTTTGGCTTGAAAAGGACCTTAAAGTTTATCCATTTCTCACTCCCTCTTCTCCATGGACAGGAACACCTTTCACTAGATCAGGTTGCTCCAAGCCTCATCCAACCTGGCCTTGAGTGCCTCCAGGGATGGGGCATCCATGGCTCTTCTGGGAAATATGTTCATGTTCCTCACCATTCTCATAGAAAAGAATCTAAACCTACCCTCTTTCAGTTTAAAACCATCTTCCAGCTTAGCATCTTTAGGTTTTCTTGATGATCTTCATCACCATTATAGAGAAACAGCTGTCATACCTCTGTTGCTGTGCACTAAATGTGAATCAAAGTAATTTGATATGCAGAATAATCACTGAATTTTATTAAAATAACCAGCATTTTGTGTTCATACAGAAGGGTAGAACCAGATACAGGCATAAATGGTCTGTCTCTAAACTCTATAAAATCATCATCCACTTGCTGCTATGAAATTTTTTTCTGTAAAAAAAATTAAGTATTAATTTACATCCTAACCATTTCCTAGCTCACTCTCCAAACCAAAGTTACTCAGATGATAGTGAAAATTAATTATTAAGAAAAAAAGAAAAGCTGATCCAAGAAAATAATAGCAGACTTAGTTCTTAACTCATGTGATTAGATTTTACCTAAACTGCATTTAAACAAAGTATCTCAAAGTGTAATCAGTCATTACAAAATCTTACAAAAATTATATTTAAAGATACATAAAGAAATAAATTTTCTCTCTTTCTCTCTCTTTCTTCTGCCCCTGAGTATTACAAGGTGCTAAAATGTTATATGGCCTCAAAAAAAATATTCACAAAACCGTCTGCAGCTTCTGTGAAGAAAACTCAATTAACTAGCTGCCGTACTTGAATCTCAGAATAAATAAGTGATTCTTGACATTATACAAATAAGACAGCACCAGGAAGTTGTGAAGTGCATCAAAGAAAAGAAAACTCTGATAGAGATTTTTAAATGAAAAAATAGGAATTGAAAATGGCTGTAGAAGTCCAATACACAACAACAAATGAAAAATGAAGACAGCAAATGAAATATAGCAACCCATTCTGACCTAAGAGGAAAAATGAGACTGAGTCTTGAAACTTTATTCATTGATTTCTGGAAAGCTACCAAATATATTGCAGTCAGTAGGATACCTCTACAGCTGCAAAGAGGTGCTCAGATGCAAATTCACACTCATATATCACAATCATCTATTTCAAATTCAAGCCAGCTCAATACGTGTTTGGACATGATACACAGCGAATAAATAGCCAGTGATAAATAGAGAAAACTAAAAGTTTCTCCAAGCTGTTAAATAAAAGAACAAAAGTCTATTTACACTTGCATAGTCCAGATTAATTTTCTGATTGGTGTTGTTTTATCAATTCATAGAATATTCTAGCCATCTGTCTACCATGCTTTTAACAAAAGATAACAAAATACCAGGAACAATTGCAAACTACTATTTTAAGTTTTTCAACCTTTTCTAAAATGTTTCAAAAAGTGGTCTGACTGTAAAGTGTTAAAATTGCCTTTGAATCATTCAGTATGGTCCTCATCAGAAATGTTACAGTTTCAGAGGAAAGTGAAGGAAACATTTCTTCCTGACCATAATTATTGAATAAGTTGTGTTCTGAAACTTGATTGATAGCCCTTAAAATTTTATACTAGAATTACCACAAAAATGTTTTTCTCATTTTTGTGATGCTGAAATATGCTTTTTAAATTACTAGGCTGCATGCCTATCTTGTGTTAATGAGCTCCACATAGTAACTCCCTATGTAGAACTTTGCTTTCTTCTACATTTTAAAATTAACTGTTTTAACATTGAAAACCCTCCTATGCTTTTACTATGGATAGAAGTAAATGCATGCTAAAACTGATTGATTTTTCTTTGTTATATTTCATTACTATGGATAACACCCCAAGGTGATTTATATACTAAATATTAAAGCATTATGCCTACAACTTTTGAATCTGAGAACTCAATTCAAAGAAAGTCTGAGTGAATACTCAAAAGTGTTTAGTCAGTCTTGATCTCCTCCTCTGAAATCAATGTAGGTTTCCCCACTGATCTCTTGGAAAAACTGGTAAACTACAAAGAGCATAATTGTTCAAAGGTACTGCAAGCCACAGATGAGCACGGACATCAGGTTCTCTACCATGGGATGTCTAAAATAAATAAAAGCATTTCATTAAGGGGTTAATTTATAAATTATTAATGTTACTATTGTTGTTGTTGTTATTTTTGTTAATAAGTCTTCCTCATTATGAAGAAATCTTTGCCTTTTTTAGTAATACTCTAACCCATTTTAAAATACATGCACTGACTTTTTACCTATGATGCATTTACAAGATAAATTACTGTACTCATATCAGCATGCATATAATTATCTATTTAAGGTATTGTAATTAAAAAAAACTTTAGCCAGAAATTTTTATGAAATTTCCATATACTAAAATTTCATTCATTTAAAAATTACATTAATTAAACTGTTTTACCATTATAAAGTGCATTTTTGTTTACTGATGTACACTGCTGCATTATTTAGTGGGATGTATATTCACATGACTCACTGAAGAATGTTATTAAACGACCTGGTTTATTTTTCCAGTACACATATTTCCCTTCATACACCCTTCTATAAGCCACGATGAAGAATGGAGGTGATAATTCTTGGAATTCATGTCGGGTTGCTTTTTTGAGTATTCCAAATAGTCATACAAACCAAAGAGCCTGACAGTCATCTGAAGAGTGTGCAGCCTCTAAAGCTAGTCCTGGCAGCAGTCAGCGGGTGCTGTGCCTGTGGCTCTCCAGGCTGGCCTAGTGCAAAGCCTCAGAGCTTCAGCTTTGGAGGAGTTTCTCCAGCTACACCTCCATGTTCTCTACTCTGGTGAAAGAGAAAGAGAACTGAGTGCTGTAAAAAAACTTTCTCCAAATAAGTCATTCCTAGCAGTGATAATTTAATATGCCCTTACCTTAGAGTTAGGGATTAAAGACCAACCTTAACTGTATGTCATACTTACATGTCTGCTATTTCACTTAAGTCTGAAGCTGTTTTTTCTGTTCCATATCAAGTTACTGTTTTATAATTATTCACATTACAGCACTGTCTGCCTAAATATTTTCCCCTGATGTTAAGCTATTGTTTCACTGGCTGGCTGTTGTGGGTGTCTTGTTCTCCCTTCTCAAGGCAGTGGACTTGTGAGCCAGATCCAGAAGTGATATGTAAGGTGCTGTAAGATAGATCACATAGTATTCACTTGAATTCCCTCAGTGTTTCATACTCTGCTTTTCATAATGTGAAAGGCAATGTCACACGATATAACTCTCATACAAAGTAGTTGAAAGGAGTTGGGTAAGCTACAGCATCTCTTTCAATAAATTATGCTTTCACCTAGCTGCTTATTATGTGAGCTAGCTCTCATTTAACTACAGGAGGTCTGAGGGAGAGACTAAAGTAGTACACACAGACCTGAGGTAATTCTGCTAGCTGTGGTTGCACTGGCAAGTTCATAGCTAAACCATGTAAAAGTATAGGCTCTGCGTGTGCTGGCTCAGCTCAAAGACAGTTTACTTGTGTTAATTGCAGGTCTGCCTGGGTCCATGTATTTATGAAGATATTATACTCCCAAATCAACAGAATCAAGCCACCAAAAAAGAGGTTTTTCTGTGAGAAATACAAATGAGACACTCACGCTGACTCAAAGAAGGAAGAGTATTACAAAAAACCTACTGAACTCGCTGGATTGTTTCCATTATTTTTAGTATCTCATCTTCTGAGTAAATAAAATGGGGTTGGCTATGAGACACTCTGTCTGCATTACTCCTCCTTTTTACCTTGTGCAACACTTCTGAATTCCATCTACCCTTCAATCAAATGACATTCATATGATCAGAGAAACACAAGTGTTTTGCCGGCTGTCTTACTTATTAGGTACAATAAAACATCCTCTTTTAAAACTAATTTTGTATTTAAAAAACAAGTTATGGTTTGTTTATTTTGTTGGGGGTATTTTGGTTTTTAGGTGGTTTTTTTTTGGTTGGTTGGTTTTTTGGATTGGGTTTGTTTTTTTTTCCTGAAAGAGAGAAAGAGATTTATTTTCTGCAGTGATCTAAGTGAACCAGTCCAAATTCTCAGAATTTGGACACAGAAGACATTTTAGCACACAGTGGCTGGTGACAGAGAGAACAATATGTGAATCAGCGTGTCCAGAAGCTCTGGATAAAATATGGAAATAAATAAAAGTAAAAATATTGGGGAGTAGTAGTGGAAATAGATTGAGGGCATGAAGGTTGAAGAAAAAAAGAAGTAAATAGTTTCTCTGAAGTGTATTGATATTGCTGCTGCTGAAAAAACAAGTTCAAGCTCAGAGAAAGCAGCCGGGTACTCCTCCTCAAATATTACTAGAGGGAGTGGCAGGAAAAAGGAATCTAATTTTTGAAAAGAAAAAACAGGTCTGCAAGGGTGAATTTCTTCAAGGTCCCACTAGACTAGTGCCTCAGTCTGGTCTGAATATTTCCCCCAGTCATGATGCTTTATTGTGACAACTCACACTATACTGCAGAGTAGCTTATGAGAACTGAAGTATACACTAATAGGCTTTCCATATTTATTTCTCCAGAAGGTGGATATCTTTGAAATGAAACCTTCACACTCAATTCTCTTTGTTACAAGGAGATTACAACATGTCTTGATAAATTCTAACACTGTTGTGGAATTTTCAGCAATAAAAATTTCCATGTTGCCAATACGACTAAATCATGAAAGAATGGATAACAAAAAAAAGAAATGGCATTCTAGATCCATGAAAATTCCCTGTATCTGAGAACTTCATACCATTTATGTAGTCATAGAAATTAATAAGAGCTATGCCTTTTCATTTCTCTTGAACATAAAAATATTTGAATGCAAAAATTACTTTGTGTCTGAGTTAATCTCCATCTTCTTTGCTAGTCAGTTTTCACTCCTTGATAACAGAGAGCTCATGCAATAAGTGTCTTGAACAAGCACCCTGTAGGCTTTGCCTAACTTGGAATTATTTCTGGAGGAGTATTAATACATTAATTTAACATGCAGTTTCACTGCTAGAAAACATTTTTCACTTTTACTTTTTTCATATTTTAAACTTGGATCAAATATTAAAAAGATGAACACTTGCATCCTGGTCAATTTCAATGCAAGCATCAAAATTTAAAAAAGCTTAAGTGAAGCTTCAATTTTGAATGCATTATAGAAAAAATATAGAAGTATATAGAAATATAGTATAGAATTAATTTTTTATTGTTTCAAAGGAAAAATAGGGATTGTACAATTACTCTGGGTTGTGGTTCTTTATTAAAAGTCTACATTGTTTGCTAACTCTAATAATTTATTGACAGTCTCTTATCTGTGACAAGACATAAGGTACTTATCTGGAAGCAATGTCAGACTAATGAGAACTGACATTTTGTGCACACAGCAGATCTAGAATTTTACAAAGTCAAGAAGATGAGAAATTCAATCTCCTCCACTGAATTGATCATGTTGATGAGAAAAGTCTGCAAGCCACATAAGTACATGCCTAGTTCTAACAGTCCTGTCAATATCACTTTCTCCTTGCATATGTATAATCCTTATAGTTATTCCATAACAAAAAATACTAAGCCATCTAATATTTTATTATGTATCCATAGGTATTTGAGCTCTGGAATTCTGAAAGTCCCCTTTCTCCTATGTGGCATTCCCTTAGTGTGTGTCAGGTTCAGCAGAGGAAAAGCCCCATTATATGCTCTGGTTCCTATTCAGTCAATTAGTATACACTCAGGAGTTATTCTTCTGTGGCAGACCTACCCATAATTGAATTTATGTCAGATAAGATGCTATACTTATACATCCTCTGGGAGCAGAAATGAAGACATCAGCCATAAGGCACACAAAGATTTCTCTTCCCTATAATCTCAGTGAAACACCTGCTATTTGTTTTAGAGTGTGGTGCACATGCTTAAACAAGCCAGGGACTGCTTGACCTGACTTCTATTCAGTCATTGCTCCAGCTGATAATATATGAAGTCAGGCCATCCCGTGGCATGAAGATGATAGATGATGATGTTTTGCTAACTTATCATTAACATTGATGTCAGAATGACCTATGTACTATTTCAGCAATTACAAATGTCAGAACATTTACCTTTACAATGGCTTTGGGGCACTGTTAATCAACTTAGACAACGACTGCCTCAAAACCTTAATTGGTATTTCACTACCAGTTTTTCATCTCGGGAGGACTGATTTCTTTGCAAAATTACAAGTCATTTTACATTTCTAGACTGAGAAATACAGGAAACATTTTTTTGAATAGTATTGTGTAATTTCCTTTTCTGGTTGTAAATTTTATTCTGAATATATCTAAATGGAAAAAAAGATGTTACCATTAATAAATTATATGAGGGAAAGCCAGCATCTAATTAAGACATATTTCATTCATAGGCCCTCCATCTCTAACCCACACAGACTGAAGTCAACTGAACAAGTTAACACTGATTTGCCCACGTTTCTCAGGGAAACACAATATTTCCTTGTGGTGAAAGAATCTCCACTTGCTTTTCAGTTGTTTCTTTGCAGCCTCTTCACAAAACCCTCGAAGTGCAAAAGGGCAATGAACAAGGTTAGAATCTGGTCCTTGTTGCATAAGGTAATGTACAAACAAAACTGAAAAAAACCCTAAAATAAAATCGACTCAGATAAACTTAATTAAATTATGAAAGAGCTATAGTACCATTACAACAGGTCATACAGTTGGCAAGTGATTAACAGATCCAGGTAGTACTGGGTCATTTTTCTTGCATAAAAATAAAACAATGGAAAATGGCAATGTGTCTTTAATACTTACCATATTGAACAGTTACATACTTTCATATTCTGAAGGATTTATTCAATTATGGGAAAAGACTCGTTAAAATAAATAGAGCATTTTAGCTCACCCTCTGAGAAACTCCTATTAAGGACAAATGTTTGAGTCAGAAAGTTTCTTAAGCTTCAAAAATAAACTGTATGGCTAAAGGGGATTCTTCAAACTGCACAATGAAAATGTTTGATTCCTCTTCTGTTTTTACAGATGTAAATCGTATTTCATTTAAACTGGCAAAAGAAAGAGCAGAATTCAGGCCACACTGTCTGACATGGGGTACTCCAGTTTTCAACTTACAACTCTTTATTTTTATCTTTATTTTTATTTTTTTACTCAACAGAGGCAGCATTTACAGTAAGTCTCAGCAGTCAGAATCATAAAGGAATCCTCAGTGACTGATTGTCCCTTGATTAGATGCTCCTCCAGACTGCATTTGTTCACACCACTTGTTTCTTTCTATTTTCAGGATCCACAATTGCAATCAAATCTCAAACATAAACAAATAATCACAGTCTACTTTACCTGAGAGTTCTATTTACACAGAGGGGAGTCTTACTGTCTTTTTCAAAGCATAGAGAAGGGGGTTTCGCCACAAGCATAAAGAAAAGGATCTGAACCTTTAATTTTTCTTTATTACTTAGTGCCACAAAGTCTGCAGAGGGATGTTAGATCAAGTTTAAGAGTGTGATACCCTGTAATATCAACTCCCATCCTAACTTTCTAAATTCTAGTTCATTGCTATTTCTAAGGAAACTTTCCCAGGCTCGGATATCACCTGTTTGTAACATTACTCAAGGGTGGTCTCTCAGGCTGATCTGAGCCTAATCTAAAAAAATATTAGCTGCTTTGCCTTATCTAATATTACTGCCCAAAGCAAACACATTATAAGCTATCATGAAAATCAACTTCTTAAATGAATTGGCTTTTAATTTTTATGACATTTCAAATCGCTGTAGACTATTGTAATGGTTTAACCTCAGACAGCAACTAAATACCAGGCAGCTGCTTACTCACTTCTCTTGCCTCCTGCCTCCCTCCTGCTCTTGTCTTCTCCCTAGCAGAGAGGAGAATTTGAAAGGGAAAGGTAAACTTCATGAGTTGACATAAGAACAGTTTAATAATTGAAACAAAATATAATAATAGTAATGGTAATGATAAGGAGAGGGAGAGAGAGTAACAGAACACAAGAAAAACAAAGGATTGACTATAAAATTGTTCACCACCTGCTAACGGAGACCCAGACCATCCCATGATCAGCCCCCCTGATGTGTAGCTTTCCCAGTTTATATGCTAGGCATGACATTCTGTGGCATGGAATAGTCCTTTGGGCTGCTTGGGTCAGCCGTCTTGGCCATGCTCCTGCAGAGCTTTTTATGCAGCCCCTTACTAGCAAAGCATGAGACACTGAAAAGTCATTGACGTGGAGAAAGTACTGCTTAGCCACAACTAAAGCAACAGTGTGCCATCAATATTTTTCTCACACTAAATCCAAACACCACTGCACCAGGTACTAGAAAGAAAATGTACTTTGTTCCCAGACAAAAATGGAACAACTAATACTAGTCCAAAATGAAAAAAAAAAAAAAAGGTGCTGCAAATCCTCTCCCTCTGGTTATAGTGTAATTTTAATACCTTTTCTTATATGTGAAATAAAGTATGTTCTAGGAGGTGAGAATTTTACTTAATTAACACATTTTATTTTCCATATATTCTTCAATAACTGTCAAAAGCTGAGAATAGTCTTTTGCTGTGGAATTAATCATCAAGCACAAACCCATCAGAACATAAAGAGACATGTCCAAAATTAACAAGGTCTATAGATTTAGCAGGCAGTACCACAGAATTAGTAGTAGGCCATTTTTAATGGCCATATGTCATTATAAATGCATTCAAATTTCTATGCCCAATCTATGATTGATCCATTTTACAAATGTTTTAAATACACTAAATTAACTTGCCTGGGAGATTGACAGAAATTAGATAGCAGACCAATGAGTTAAGAATTAACTTGTTCATTGAATGTGCTCAAATAAATATGGAATTGTCATGCTCATAAAATCCATTAACTTCAGTACATAGCCTAGTTAATCATGGAGCATTTCAAATACTGCTCATTCTCTGGGCCTGGTCCAGAGAAAGAAGTAAGATGGAATGTCTCTTCTTTCATGTGCAGATTTTCAGACTGTGCCCATATTCTGAGGGAAATCAGACATTTCAGAAGCATATATAACATAGTGTACTAGCAATCTTGTTAAAAATTATCTTTAAGGAAATTATGGTACTTACCTGCAGAGCACTATTTCCCAGGCTACCAATTATCTTTTCTTGGTCAAACACACAGTACAAGTCAGATTTCAGCCAAGATGCTGGTTCAATTTACAGCATATGCTGAAATAAAACATCACACTCTTTCCATGCTAGCAAAAAGGTGTGTCAATAGCAACTTGTTTGAAAAAAACACCTTGGTTTTTTTACCACCATGATTCCTTTAAAGAATAAGGAACATGCAGTGGAAAGCGCATAACTGCAGACACAGAACATAGTATTCCTATCTTTGATGAATAAATTAATCAGAATCCTAGAGCCATAGAGGCAGACCCCAATCAGCTTGCTCCCCAAGGGAGCAGGGTCAGATGAGAGAATTAGCTGCCATGTAAGGGGGAGCACTGAAGGCAAACACAGAAAGAGCATGCAGGAGCAAGACATGAACTGAAAGACTGTAAATTCAAAGGGCATGAACTGAACTGCACTAAAGTGAGAAAAAGAATATATTGAGTATATTTTGCCTATTTTGACAGATAATATCTGGATGTGTCTTGCTATGTTTTATACTAGTAAAGCACAACTGGAATCACCAACATGTGCTTTTTGTTTAATATTTTCTTCTGAAAAGTTAACCCCTGCAATCCAAAATTTAGAATCAAGGGGTTCATAGATTTCAGGGGGTATTCATAGTCACGGGTGTCAGTATCAGGGTTATGGATTGACAGCTTCTAAGCAAGGATACAGCTTCTGTCCCTGACAACAAGGAGGCAGGGATGCAGAGAAACAGTTTGAGAACAATCACAGTAGCCTCTGAGGTATCCAGCAAGGGAGGACTTTGCTACCATTCTCCCAGGGTCCCAGTATCCCTGGATGCCATAACATATTGTGCTTAGGGAAAGAAACAAAAGACTGATGTATAGTAAGTACACAGGATGGCCACAGAGACTAACACAGTGGATGCCCTTTTAAATGTCATTAAATCAATTCTACACAAGTCAATTTTTATTGAAATTGCATTTATCTAGCCTCCTGTCCACTCTTCTCTGAGCAATAATCCTATTTCCTGCTATTGTCAGTGACTCCTGGGATAATAACGTTTGCTTTGCTTGCTCCATGCATCTCTTGGCAGTAATGAGTTTCCCTGTGCATGTGCACTTTTAAACCCAGAGTTAATAAGGCAGTCGCCAGCTTATAAGAGACAATCATATTTGCTCCTGTCACTTGATGTCGCACTGTGACATATTTCAAGAGATAAATTTCTTTTCCTGGGAGTAGGTAGAATTTCAGTCTGTTCAAGAGTTCTGGTTCACATATATCACTTCTGGTTCACATATATCACTTCTGGTTCACATATATCACTTAGGTTTCCCAGTTTTGGTTCATCAGGGGCCACAGGGAAGGGGCCAAGTGATATTTATTTTGTTTCTCCACATCCAGAAGGCCATCATTTGAAGACTCTACATTTCAGGATAGCAGATAGAAAAACTGCACTGAAAGGAAGGGAGTAAATATGAGTCAATATTTTATGGGGCATGACATACAATCTCTGTGTATTTCTGCTTTATGGATGTGAGAAAAACTTTTACATTATGGGTCTTATGCGTGTTGAGGACAGCAGCACATTAACACTTGATGTCAACAATTTTTCTGCTAAAAGAGGTCTCCTGCCCTATGAATCTTAAAACTCACAGATTTTCTTTGTTGCCTTAAAATTACGGTAATTTATTTTAAACATGTTATATTTTTTCTTTCTGAGTTCCCTTTAAAAATGATAATTCACAGTTTCCTACCTTAGGCTAACAACCTTGTAAAATAGCCTCCGAAAATAAGTCATCGTTAAAGCAAACAGTTATTTTCCTTGGAATGATATGAGAAATCATAAGAACCAAGGACTTTAATTGAAAGAAAGGTAGTCCCCTTTCCTGTGAGCTAATTTCTACTAAAGAATATGAAACACAGTTGCAACACCATTGGTAAATTATTTTTCTAATGTGCTAGCTCTGTTCAACTGGACACTGGATAAGCCATACAGAAACAGTTTCCACAGACCCTGATATCTTTTCTGCAAGGCAAATGAAGATAAAAAATGTTCCTAAATGTTCCTTATTCCATATGACTGGATCATAGATCAGGGCGATGCTTGCTCAGAGAGAGAAAGGATTTTTCTCTCACTTTCCCTTTTCTTTCCCTTTTATATCTTATGTGGAACAACTCAAAATTCAATTCTTATTCACAGCTATAAAGCACTACATGCATACTTATAAACAAGAAAATATTCTTATCTTTACTGACTTAAACAGTGTACCTAATAGTGAGTATATTTCTAGTAATTAAAATGTTATTTGTTTCAAAAGTATATACATATTTAAATATATATAGGAAAATGCTTAGGCTTCCTCATCTTGAATTTTTCAAGTCTTCTTGACGCTTTAATGGAAATATTAAGCAGTTAGATAGAAAATATAACATTTGACCTAAAAAACATGATGTTTCTCTGACTCATTTAATGAGAAAAATTAATATTTTTTTTTAGTAACAAGAGTGTGCTTGTACACATACATATACTGTGTAGCAAAATAAAATGCTTTCCTGTATTTCAAGATTGCATTATAAAATTATTAATTTTTATTATGGCTACCATTTCCTCTAAATTTTCCTTTGAAAGATACAATAAAAAACTGAAACTGTATGTCTGCAATAGGAATTTTGAAGCATTACGCCCGCAAAATTCCATCTGCGAACAATTGGATCTGTCCATAAAATAAAAATTAAAAAAACACCTGAGTTGAAAGTCCTGAGAAGAAAATGAACAGACACTTCAGAGTCTTTGGCATGTGAGTTGCATCTGCTCATATAATAAAAACTACCAAATATAAGTCCTAACTTAAATCCAAAAATACAAAATAGCCTCTTTACTTTTGTCCTTGCATAACGTGTCCTCTTCTCTGGCTCTGGTAAGGGAGGCAGAGGTTTAAAGGTCTACCTTTAAGTTTGCACTTTTGTAAATCATCTTGCAGTATTAGGGCTGATTTTCTGGTAAAAGTGTTTTTTCTGTTATGTAGGAAAAGACACTTGTATAACATTCCCAATCAAAATAATGATCAGTGGCAAAGTAAGAGATTATTGCTGTGCAGAAAGGAAGAGAAATATCTTTTTACATGGAAATTTTAGGAGCTTAACATTTTTGGCAAGAGGGTTTTTTCTTTCTATGGCAGTATCATATTCATGTCATTTGCAACATTCAGTAAATGCCATAGCACAGATCTCCAAAGCTATTTAACTGAGGGGTGTGATTTACAAAATTTTCATGGAAAATATTTTTTGCTAATTCCAAAACAAAAAAATTCAAGTATTCATGGTAAGAAATCAGAGAATATTCTATTCCATGTGGATCATAAGTGATCATATCCCAGCCTTCATTAGTACAGCCTAAAAAACATTTATATACTACTCAAAACATCCACCCAAAATCCACAGAATTCAAGCCTAAATAATCAAACTTTTCATTATAGCATTTGGTCAGAATTAATTTTTTTCTCACAGCAGAACACAAGCTATATTGATAATTCATTATAAACACAGTGAACCACTGATTTTTACTTCGTTTTTATATAAATAAATTTCTTTTACGTCTTTACATAGTTTCTAGGCTTAGCAATAAAGCCTTCAGCTTAGAAGGACACTTTTGGTAAACAATTATCTACAAACAGTCATCAATCATTGGAAATAAGTGCACAAAAGATATTGGAATAAATGATACACCATGAGCAAAGCTCTGACTTTCTTCCTCAGTTTTCACAAGCCTTTGTTGAGGTAGACCTCTTTTGAAGACTGGAATTTAGAAATGAATCATCACCTACAACCCAATGTTTGGTTTAGGCTCTGCTGTCTGCAGGGCAGTAAGACTACCACTGCTTTCTTCCTCACACTGGAGAATGGTTGGTAGGACTTCCAAGGGTAGGACTTGCAAGATTAGGTGCCCTTTTCACATGAAAGGAGGGTTTCCCCCAACACTTTGGTTTTGGTTGGTCTGTCAATGCCCCAGGAAGGCTGAAATCCTTGTGCCCAAGCAGTCTGTCAGTGCCCCACTGTAGGGGCCCCAGTGATCAGCCCGCTGTACCCGAGAGCAGCTTGACTTGCTTTTTGACTTTTGTTTGGATGTGTATTGCTATTGCAATTATCTTATAAAGGACCAAGTTCACCCAAGGAGAGAAATTTCTCTTCAGCTGCTGGTTCAGCAGCAAAACATCTCCTCTCTCCATGGGTGGCAGCTGCTCTGCAGTTTCTTGGCTGCATGGCACCATTGAGTTCCCATCCCTGCAAGGGTTTCAACAGAGCCTGGCCAAAGTGCCTCCACTTTGCTCCACCCTCCATTTCATCCCTCTTAGCATGTGCTTAAGGTTGAAGGTTCTGTGTCCTGTGAATTGTCATGGAATGCATTTCCTGCATGCCAGCTGCATTCCATCCTGGAAGCAGCAACTGCATTTAACCCTATAATTTCCAGGTTGTTAAAACTTATGTTGGGATGTGAATATAACTTCCGTTTTCTAATCTTGCTCCCAATCACATTCCCGCACCTCCAATTTTTTTTTTTTTGTTCAGATTTTCCGTATTGAATAAACTTACACTTCCTCAAAAATGTTACATATTTTAGTTTGAGAGCCATCTCGTTCTCAGAAGATGCATTTTCCCCACCACTTATGTCAGAAACTACAGAGGTTCTTAAGTCACCTGCAGCTTCCCTGCAACCTCCAGTCTATGAAACAGGAGGGTCAGGTGCAGGTTCCCACTGCTTATTTGACAGGGTTTGCTCCTATTGGTCTGCTGCCAGAATCACAAAAGATATAGGCTAATAACAACAAATCCAAGAGTTAATAAGTTCTTTCTCACTCTCAAAGGATGTGACATAGGATCATTCCTGGCATACACAGTGTCTGTTAGTATGGGGATTCAAGGCATCAGTGGGACAGACTTCTGGAATAAAACACACAGAAATGATGATACAGGAAGCAACTGTTGAAAGAAATAATGAATTCTTTTCCAAATCAGCAGAGATGGTTATATGCCTTCAAGGATACTCTAGTTAATCCACCCAAGTGAAATACAAGATATTTGTACGGAAATATCTGCTGAGTGCTGCCTGCTGACAAGTCTGCAAATATCCCTGACTTGGAGGTGATACCCAAATGCAGGTTTTCTTCAGCTCATATTATTGGCTATTCTCAGGTCTTTTTTTTTTTTTTCCTAGAACAGTCCCAACCTGCAGAAATAATTTCAGGAGTATTGCAAGAAGGATTTGAGTCTCATATTCCAACATCCTGTGTTCCAAGCTCTGAGGAGCAGATTCACCCCTGTTGGCCAAAACATTACTCGTGCAGCTCTAAAAAAGTGCAAATAGAAAAAGTTGAGAGACTTTCACAAAAATATGTAACGCTTTATCAATGAAGGTTGTAGAAAATAGCAGCAGATAGGGAATAACAGGGTTTCAAACCAGAACAGGCAAAACAAGAGATCTATTTTATTGACTATTAAATGTGGGATTTTTAGATACTGTTTCCCACTCTCTCATCTGTGCCAAAACACCAAAGTTGCATGCTTCTTCTCTTTGTATCTTGTTCTATCCAGTTCATTTCCTTCCTTGAATATCTTGTTCTTTTGAATTTTTGTCTTGCATACTTAATATTCCCTCCACACAGTGTGGCAACAAAGAGGACCTCAGTTAGGACAGCAGCTCCTACTAAACAAAGAAACTTGAAATAATAATAGTTAATTATTCTATAATAAATAAAAATAGATTGTCTATAATAGTAGAAGCTCTCTGCATTCAAGGATTTCTCTGACAACGTGTGTAAGTCATTGATTGACATTAAACATTTTAATCTTTGGCTCCTTCCGACTTCAGTGAGGGATGCAGGGGCTCAGTGCTGTTTCAGATGAGGCACAGAATGCCTATTTTTAAAAAAACTGCATTTTCTTCAGTCACCTTATAGGTATGTGGGAGGCAACATGCTTTTTTAAGGTCAAAGATTGAACAAATCTAATATACAGTAGTTTTTGCACAAAATGGATGACAATAAGTTTATTGTAACTTCATTGAAGCTTTTTCATAAGAAAAGCTACCACTACATGTTTTTATACTAGAAATACACAATAAAAATCAGCTAAAATTTCAACCTACACTATAACATTACTTTTTCTTTATTTTTTCTGTTATTCCTGTCACTACTCAACAGGTCAATTACAGACTTCACCTCATTGAACCAGCTACAAGATTGTGTCTAACCTATAAAGCACCACTTGGCTCCATTTCTGTCAAAACTACTAAGTCACATTTGCCCAAGATCTAAAAGAGATTATTCATAACAAATGTATTGATCAGTTCATAGGTATTTTAGATGAAAGATGGTTTCATAAAAGGAACCTCCACTATCTGCAGGTTTATAACTCTCTAGTAATGATATGTTTGAACTGCGTGAAAGACAGCCAATTTTTTTAATGAACTTATTATTTGAAGCTACTGTACTTTAAAGTGATATGCAGAATGGAATGAAATGGTTTAATTTTATTTGTCTTACTTAAAACTTACCACTTATCTATGTGACTGGGAGATTGAAATCTTGGATTTCCTAGCACATTTCATTATGTAAAGCCGCTAGCATAGCCAGTGTCTTCCCTATTTAGCTGAAAAAGCATGTATAGCACACCTGTTACATTGCAAAGTCTATTTTCAGCTGAAATATTTCAGCAAAATATCATGCCAATTTCAGTATCTTTACATATTTCTGTACATTTTGCATGCCACTTTTTGCAATACCCAGATGTTATTCTGTTATTCTAGTTTTGATATGTATTTTGAAATCCATGCATAAGTCAAGGTGTCCAGAAGACTTCCATTCACTCCACCGCTTTTTCTGCAGAGAAGTAGTCACCTCAACAGTGTGAGTAGCCTCTAGAAAGTATCTCTCTTTTGCTGAGAGGGCACAGTTAAAGTCCCACAAACCCCTGCCAAACCCCTACAGGAGGATGAGGAACAGGAATTCTGTTGTAGCAGCAGTTTCATCTCCAACCCACAGCTCTGTCAATAGAATTTGGAACAAGGTCACCAAAAGAGATCAGTGGTTTATGAGGTTAATCTATAAAGGTCAATATATAAATGCTTGCATGATGGACTTATGCTTGAAGAATCTGTTCTGTGCCAGCAGAAATAGTGCCTGAAAATGGAGAGGGGTTATGTTTTTAGAGGAATGGTTTTCGAAACACCCCTTGCAACAGCAATAAGTCCCTTCATACCCTGATCACCATGGGAGTTTTAGAGATGTGTGACCATTTGGGATTAATTAGTCAAAATCTTTAACCCTGGTAACTGAGGTTTCAGCACACTACAGACCTGAATATATTCTCCTTTGCTTGATTTTGGGATGTCAGGCTTGATGTGTATTAAATCTCATACATATTGAATTTGACACTGGGTGTTTTAGGTCTAAGTACTTTCAGAAATCACAGGCTTCCAAAGGAAGACTTTTCAACTAATTACAAAGAGATAAAATGTTTTAATCTTACTTCATCCAAAAACCTAACAGCTGACACTCTACTACAAACTAGAACCATGATTTAAATAAAGAATATAATTTTAATTGTTTCTGATATGAGTAACTTCAACAGCAGTTTCACTGAGAAGAAATGAAGAATGAAGGAGAGAAGGGGAAGAGAGAGATAGCATTCAGTGGGGAACTGTTTTGGTGCAGTCAATCCTTCTATTTCTTCTTTCTGTGTTTCCCAGCTTGATATCTCCAGAAACTATTTCTGACAGGACAGATGGTAGACAATTTCTAAGAGCTTACTCAACTCTGATTCTACTCTGAATGCTATGAAGGATATTAATTTGAAGAGCTTTGGTTCAGCACTACACGCTGCAAACTAAGCAATGTATAGTTTGAAATTTTCAATAGTTATATATTTGCTTGTTGAAATATTCCATTTGCCTCAAGATTACTTCTTTTTGGTCCACATTTAGTGAACAAAACAAGGAGGAATTATCTTCGAGTCAAAAGGAAGTCTTTAATATTTCCAGAATAAGTGACATTTGGTTTTCATTTATTTTGCTTCAAGTATTCTATCCAACATCCATTTTATGAACATAATGAGAAATAGAAAGCCACAGAAACAGAGAGAGAAGACCTACAAAATTTTAAAAAGTTACCAAAGGAAGGATATAAAAGAGCAACAAGCGAAAATAGAAATATATTTTATTAATTTCTCTCCCTTGTTTACTCATCTTTTTTCTTCTTTCATTCTGCTTTATTTTATGTATTCCTGGCATCCCTGACTGATGTTCTTTGGCTAACAAGAAGATCATGCCCATCCCCTCTCTTGCACATTAGCTCTACTAAAACAATCATCTGCAAAACTGAGTAACATTCAACTGGACCTTTAAAGAATAAATAACTTCTTCGTATGGAAGCATCATGGACCAGGTTTTCACATCTTGAGCTTAATTTACTCTGAATTTGCATCTGTGAGATTCCTGAAACAATACGAGCATGAAGGTTTTCCCACTGATGCTAGGCTTTCCATGTAGCACCTCACCATTTGAAGCTCCTGTGACAGTTCCACCATCAGGTCTGCCAGACAGGCTTGACAATCTGAATGTGATAGATATCTTGCCCACCAGAAGTCATGATTGTACTAACAGCTGTTAGACTTCCTCACTTTCCCCATTCTCTCCTCTTCCATGATATATTTCTTCATTGAGCCTCTTTAAACATCTGATTACCATTTATGAGGATTCTTGTGCTACAAATGGTTATTCCACCACAACTGAACAGCACTGGCACAGTTAGAAGGGAAACTAAATTATTCCAGTTGCATATTCTTATGTGTTAGCTGAAGTGATGGCACTGCTTCTCCTCTGGTTTTGTAACCTTGTAGGTACAATTGCTAAAAAAATTGACATGTTCCCTCTGGAAAGTCGGCGGTGCAAGTCAAGAGGCTAATTCCAAAGGTTGTTTATTGCAAAAGGCATATGTGTTAGAATAGTTCCAAGGTGAAATGTTATCAGCAACTCCAGTGATTAACGGTCCAAATTCCAGACATACCAACATATGGGGAGTCCTAATGATGCAGTAAAGGCTTCAGAATTGCCCACTGACAGCCTGAGAATTTCAGGAATATTCCTATCTCCACAGCCCAATCATCCACGCAATGACCACAGCTTGTTTTCTTGCGAGTTTGGATCGAAATGGAACAGATTAAAGACAGAGACTATTGGCAGGTGTAGACAGTAAAAATATCATAGCACTGGGAGGTTTGGTTGGTAGTTTAGGTTTTTTTGTCTTTTGACTTATAAAATATCTCAGAAACATTCCAATATTACCATCTTGGAAGCATTTGCTAAAATATTTATAAAATTTATGAATTGATCTTCTGGGCTTTAGCATTCATTTTTCAAAACAAAATCAAGTGATATTTCACAAAAAGTAAGTGCAATAGTGAAAAGGACCATCTTGAATGGATTCTTCCTGCAGTGGTTTTCCTTTCTTTTCTCCTCCTTTCTAGCCTAAGCCCCGCTGTGTTCTGAAAAGGGAAACCAAAAATATGAAAATGACAGTCAGAAGCGGATAAACAAAAGGCTCTTTTTTCTGCCTTTCATAGAGAATAAACATTTATCACTTCCTATTACTATCTCATATTCTGAAGAAAATGGAAGAAAAAACTGCCTTTGCCATGGCTCCTTCTCAGGCACTGGAGTTCTACCTTCTCATGGAGACAAGCTTCATCATTCATGCTAGTGGGCAGAGGAATCAGCTGATCTGAAAAAACAGCTCATAAATCATTTTTACATCTTCCTTCAACATTGCTCAGGTAGGTAGCAAATAGCCTGAATCTCCACAAGCTCCTAGAAGAATCAAAGTGGTCGGAAAGAAATTATCTAGCTGTCTTGTACCAGCAGCAGTGTTCCTCTTGAGCAGCAAAGCATGTGATAAGAGTAAACCTGAATAAAAGAGGCTTCCCTGTATAGACATCTGCTTTCCTTAGATACTTGGATTTTAATGCAAATTGTTGGCTTAGATTTAAGGCTATACACTGCTGTAACCCAGTAAATACATTGTTGTCATTGCTGAGAACAGGCCACAGGCTCTGTTAGAGTTATACAAGGCCTCAGGGCTAGGGCTTGCCTTAACTTTGCAATTTAAATGTGACAAATTGGTGGATAATGCAGCCAACCTGCCTGCAATTTTTCATGGCAATTGTGTGAGGCCCTCCCAGGAATGCTTTTTTGGGGGTACCAGGCTACAGCCACTGCAGACTGACAGAACATGTTCTTACTGTACTATCAAGAATAATACTTAAAGTACCTCACCTCTGAGCAACCTAGGATGTCAAAATTTAATGTAACAAATCAGTGGAGAATGTAGGCAATATGAACTCTGGTTGGGGTATAATAACCTGAAGACCAAGAGCCAGTTTCAGTATCTTATTCCAAAACTTTCTAATATTGACTGTCTACAACCATATTCTCATAAATCCAGATTCAAACTAGACTCCTGACACACCTTCAGAATGCATAATAATTAGAAAATTTCTCTAATAATTATAAAATTTCTATAAGAGGACTTGGTAGTTTTCAAGACAAGGAGGGCAGGTGAGATCTGGTGATGAGGACCAGAGCTGGCCACAGCCCAGACAGTCAGAGAGGTCTAAAGCAATGATGGAGGTCCCAGGTGAAGTCAGGAAGTCTGTCCAGAAAAGGTGGAGCTGTCAGGACAGAGAAGTTATGTGGGAGCAAAACTGGTCTTGAGCATCAGCACTTAGGAGCCCTTAGGATTTACACTTGTCTACTTGTGGGAAGCCCACAAAGATCATCCTTCAAGGTCTGCAGTGATGGCAAACATAACTTTCTCTGTTTTCCCATGTATCTCTCACTTCTTTCATTACTGAGACTCTCCAGCTACACAGTTATAAAAAAATCATTAAAGAAAATGTGTCATTAATTAGCACAATTCCCCTGCCTACACAAATGGATATTGAAGCCCTGATTTCAATGAACACCTTTGATAACAAAAGGTAAGTAAAACACCCTGGAAATGTTAGTGACACTACAGTATACAGACAGCATATATTGTCACAGAGACTATAGCAGTAACAACCTCTTGGCATCTTACTTGTAAGTAATAAGTAATTTTTCTTACTCTGCAGCAGAACTAATGGCTATGGAGTATTCATCAAAAAGCTGCAATATTGGGAAATCCCTATATTGGTTAAATCCCCAAATATGAATTTTTATCCCAAGCTCATACAAAGCACCAGAGCCAACAGAATTTGGCAGAAAAGTATACAGTATATTTCAAATTCTTGCTGGTTCCCATAATTGCAGAAATATGCACAAATGATAAATTGGACATGCTTAGTAAGAAAAGCGAAATTCTATGTTTCAGAACTTGAAAGTATCTAGCTTGAGTATTCGTAGAAATAAATATGCAAGGGACTGATTTAATTTAAACAAGTTTTATCAGACTTGATCTGTTTGAGCATGGATTTGCATGTATGAAGTAGAGAGTAAAAATCAGTGTCTGCACACAAAAACTGAGGGAAAGCATGGGAGAAGTAATCTCAGTTGTGTATATATTGTTGATTAAATAAGAAAAAAAATTATGTAATGAAATAGTCTTTAAAAGCAGTTCTTGTGCTAATTTCAAGGGGTTTGAAAATTACATTGCTTACTAAATATTTTAAAGGCTTCCATGCTCAGGAAAAATGGGACCTTTTGAAAACATATATTTAGCTCATTTGAAATCAAGATTGTATTTGAAGTCCTCAAGTAGTATTGCAAAAAGTTGATTCAACTTTCCCTGCGATCTAAACCCATTTTAAATTCATTTAAAAATGTTCTTAATAACATACTCCAAAATTCACAAAAAGTCACAACATTTCAGGACTCTTCAGCAACACAGGATGCTAAATTTATAAATGGGGTTTGTGAAACTCAAATTTGAAACTTCTTATAGTGTTAAGGAAAGTTCAACATATCTTTTATCTTCAGCATTTAAAGATGACTGGGCTCCCCATCACATGTATAAACCTAGACAGCAACTGCAGCACACAGTTTCATTCAGCAGTCAAATCAGGCCTTTCAAACAAGAGAAGGTCTCTCTGCTCTTTGCAGGATGCTAGTACAAGCCTGTTGCATGAGGAAATGAAGACATTTTGCATCTGAAAAATGACAGACATCTGGAGTCACTGAATTTTATTATTTTGCCCCTCCTTAGAAGAACTTGGAAAAAAATTACATTTAACTCTGTCTCTCAGGAATCTTTTGGAATCTATTAATATTTAGCAAAAGTTTTAGAGCAGCACACACAAAGAAAAGCAAGGGAAAAAGTAAAAAGAAAACACAAAAGGGAAAAGCAATTTAGAAAGTATTTAGAATACTGTGCTCAGTAGCCTAAAGGAAAATCAAAGAAACAAGCAGAAAATATCCATATTATTTGTTTTAATGATGTCAAGAGAAAATATCATAACTCTCTAATTTAAACCCTGAGGAACAAGACAAACTTTAAAAATAATAAAATTTTTAAAGAGTTTAGAGCTTTTTTTTCTATTTTAACCTATTCCAGACGGTGTGAAAAATAGTCTGTATTGAATGAGATTAAAGAGATGTCGCTGGAGAGCAGTTGTCTTTTCTGCGCCTTGTTCATCTGATGACCCTTTGACTGAAGTTGTTTTATGTTTGAACATGAATAACAGACCAAAAACGCAGATAAAATAAAAGTTTCCAGTGTCATCTCCTCACATGAAATTTCACAACAGACTCAAATGCATAATTTATATAAAGAACAATATCCAGTACTTTTATAGGATGAGTAATAGGTTGGTGGATTTTGGAACATATTTACAGTCACAAGGGTTTCTTGCTCCAATACTTCTGCATCTGTGTGTTTAGGGGTATTTCTATTTTCCAGGAAAGCCCTGAATCTTACTTCATTTTATGCAAGTCTGGATTTTCCTTTTTTATCTCACTGCCTTCCAACACCAATACTCTCCACAGTTTTCTTCAGCCTTCCCAGTCTTAGCATAAGGATAAGGCTTATCCTTACAGTTATGAATAGCATTATGGTGATGCAAAAAAATCCCCCCTCCTCTGGCAGGATCCCAAAACTCAGCCTCCACTGCAACAATGCACAATTCAGTCTAAATTATCCTCCCAACCTAGAGTTAGCCTTTTCTCCCCATTTTTTAATTTTTTTTAAACAGATGTAACATTGAGACATCACACCTCCCCTTACTTTTTATGACTGGCGGGGAAAAAATTCCACCTGAAAGCCTTGGATACACAAATCATCAGACTATTTCACCCAGCTTTCTACCCTTGAACTCGGCCTCCTGTTTCCATCCAATCGTCCAGAATTTACGGGCTTTGGGCAGCTCAACCAAATCAGTCCCCAGGCTGCTCTGAACCCAGCCAAGCTCCAGGAATCCCACCTACATATTTAAGGTTTCATACAACAAAGGGGGAAAGGAGGGCAAAGCAGAGCTGACAGGTTAGCAGGGCTTCCCATTATGATTCCTCTGGGGAAGAAAAATAACACTCTAATGATTTAAACAGCTTGATGTGTGTTGTCAAGCCCATAAGTCAGCACCAAAGAATTATATGTAATATACCCTATAGCAGCTAAAAAACACATTTGCCATAAAGCAATACTGTGTTATTCACCTAATATGCTCCACAAATCCAGCCCGGGCCCTTTAGTAGGTGACCAATTTAAATAAGGTAAAGCTCTGGAGACTGGTTATTACCATATATTGTAACTTGCAGAACAGCTCCATACTAATGATCTGCCTGAGAAAAATGTCCTTTGCATATACCCATTTTTTTCCGATCTCAGAAACCTAATTTCCACGATATCAAGCTATTTTAAAATGCAGTTAATTTTCACCGAAAACAAATGCTTCTAATTTAAGGAGTCTCTACAGTGTTAAACCTGCGATGAATTGGAATAAAACACTTATTTCAGAGAAAAGTAGCAATCAAAATGGCATTGTTTTAATTACAAACTAAAAGCAATCCAATATATGCATATTGGATTGAGTTTTCTTAATGTCATCAGGGAAATTATTAATCTGTTGGCAAAGATAACTCCACTGTGTCTGCCTCCACCTGTTGTTGTTCAACCCCAGCTGGCAACTAAGCAACATTTGTGTCAAATTAAGATTAATTTAATAATTAAAAAACTCCAAAATATTTTAATAATGGGAGAGAGAGGGAGAGAGACTGGTGATGCACAGTACAACAGTTTACCGCCCACTAACTCAGCCAACTGGCCCTTGCCAAACAGCTTCTCCAATTTATATAATGAGAATGGTGATTTTTGGTCTGGAAAATCCCTTTGTTCAGCTCAGGTCAGCTGTCCTGGCCATGCTCCCTCTCAGTTTTTTGTGCACCTTCTCACTGGCAAAACATGAGAAACTGAAAAGTTCTTGACTTAGAGTAAGCACTACTTAGCAACAACCAAAGCATCACTGTGTTATCAACATTATTCTTGACTAATTTCAAAACACAACACTGTACCAGGTACAAGGAAGTAGGAAGAAAAATATTAGGTACTAGGAAGAAAATTACCTTTATCCCAGGCAGAACAAGGACACTATCTGAAGCCAGCACTTCTGTTCTCTCTGATGAGCAAGATATTTTAAGGAGACGGGAAATTGATCCTCACCCCTATTTCAAGGAGATCTGACATAAGTAATTTCCCAGACTTGGGAATGCAGAGATCTGCGTTGGTGGCTCCCAGTGAGGTGCATCCATGCCATTGCACTGCACGCCAGTAAGCCACAGCCACCCCTCACTGCTGCTGCCTGTTGGAGGCACCTACCATGGCAATGTGATATTTGTTTTCTAGGCGTGTTTCCATCCAACACCTGCTCTGGTGCAATTCTCCAACAGTCAGGTGTCTTCCCCTACCAATGACCTGGGAATCTGCTCAGGATTTGCTGTAAAGGCCAGCTGGATTTGGCTCTGGTTTGAAGAGGACTACTCTTTAACCTCAAGTGAAGCATCATGTCAGGAGAGGACATGAGCCAAGGTTTGGGTTTGGCCCTAATTTTTCAGCCTTTCTGACACCAAATCTGAGCTAGCAGGAGATGAAAATCAGTAACAGTGCTTTCCATGTAACTGATTATTATTGCTGTCACTTGGCCAAGCAGAGAAGTTGAGGGTCACTACATTATAATACAGGCTCTCTTAACTTTCAGTATTATTAAGACTTCATGAGTCACCCAAGGTAGTTATTCCAAGTGAGGGGAAAAGTAAGGTAGATAATGGAGCCTACAGGCATGGAAGAGATTTTATTATTCCTGGGAGACACTATACAGAAATGTCAGACAGGACACCTACTGAAAACTGTTGTAAAGAGTGTCTTTATATAGAAGCAAGTAAAGCTCAAAATAAATTCATCAAACTAACATTTCTTTTAATAATAATCAGAGACATTGGTGAGATGGAAGATTCTTATCTGACATTTACTCTGGTCTTTATTTCTCTGAAGATTGAACTGAATGAAAAGTAATTACACTTTGCTTTTACTTTTGGAATCCTGAAACACTATAAAAGTACTATTCATCTGAACTTAGGTGAGATGAAGTGCAACCCTTCTGGTAACTACCCTATACCAGAAGCTCCCACTACTACCATGATCTAATTTTTCCAGCCTATTTCTCTTCCTTCCTTATGAATGCTCTTCCCTACAACTTCAGTACAGTTTATTTTGTTGTTTCAATATAAGAAAAAGGTGTCCTTGCCTAGAAACAAACTCAGGTTCCAGAGGTGGAAAGCAAGCTTGCTTTTGAAAGGCAAGAAGTAGTACCTTAAACGCTCATTAGATTCATCAGTTTCAAAGTCAAAAAGTTCAGTAGTGTAGTATTAAAACTGTTAAAAAATCAAAGGTCAGAATCACCGTGTTGAGACATAATTTTAACTCTTTTGAAGGTGCTACTATATTTGCATATCCAGCAGAAACTAAATTTAAGGACATTATTAGAAACACACTTGTCAGCTCAAGAGGTAATTTATTCAAACAAAGAAAACTCGTCTGTTAGGTTTATCAGCAGAAATCTGAGGAAATCTGTCATAATCATGGACAAAGGCCCAAGATACTTCTGGTAATCATTTGGTCTGATCTTTTCTAGACAGTTTCCTCTACCTCTGTTCTGAAAGTTAGTATTTAGAAAGCCAATTAGATTTTTTTTTTAATTTTTTCAAATTTATTTTGTTAGAAATCCCTCTAATGTGCACAGAATAGATATGACAGAGATTTTTGTGGTTATGGTCATCAAATTGGTTTTCCTTTTAATCAGAGACATCTAATTTCCTCTCTACTGTTGATCTATCCAGGCACAAAATGAAGTTCCAAGAAAGTCCCACTTCATCACATTTCATTACAAGTCAGGTTTGTGTTCCTAAATTTTATAGGAGAAAATATTAGTCACACAGGTCCTTGTGACTGATTACTTAATATATTCAAGCTTGAGGATTGTACTTGAGCCAATCCTGAACAACCTGGCAGTTCACTGCACCATTATTTAAAGACATGAACTGTGTCTCCAAAGTCCCGTCTTTACATTGCAGGTCCAGTTTACTTTTTACTCGTATAAAAGGAGATCATCTGTCAGGCAGGTTACCAGACTGCTTGTAAAACTCTTTCTCCCTTTTTTCTTTTCATTTTCTTTTCTCTGAATGGTCTCTGCAGGTTTAACAGAACCACAGAATCACCAAGATGGAAAAGATCACCAGGATAATCTATTCCAATTTCAATCTAGAACCACCAAAATCACTCCTAAACCATATACCCAAGTGCCATATTGTCTGAAATTGAATCAGGATCTCTGGATCTGATGCCCATTTAAATATCATTTCATCTTTGACAAAGTAAAAGGAAAAAACAGTGCAAGTAAATATCTTATGAACACCATGGCATAAGAAAAGGTATCCTCAAACCTCTTTCCCTAGGACAGATTTTTACAGTGTTACAGTGTTTAAATAAAAAATAGACTGCAGCAAGCAGAAGTCAAACACAAATGGGAAGTGCCAGTGTCAACACCTTCCTTTAATTTTAGTGATACCATAAAAATATTTGACAATTTTTTAAAATTTAGTTAAAGACTAGTAATGAATAATATACTAATAATACTAAGTAATGAATAATATACTAATATACTCTAATACATTTTTTCAACAAAATAGATTGCAGCAATAAGAGTATATCTTTATGGCCTCCATCAAGTTACATATTTTTGTACTGAGGACTATATTATATCATAGACTTGTTATACAAAAACATCAGGAAGTAAACATACATAGCTGCTTGTTCTTATGGCAAACATTATAATTAACAATTAAAACAATTATTAGCTCAGTCATTCCCGTGAAGGCTGTTCACACTTCTCAAAAATACTGGTTTAGATTGTTGCAGATTCTGAGAAAAATAATTTCTTCACATTTCTTCGAATTGCTTTTAAGGTAGGCATTTCAAAGGGAAATGCTAGAAACACAGTCTCGTTAAATGAAAAGAGAATCTTTGAAAAAAATACAATACAGGTGAGCTCCATTAGATCACAATGTTAAGGAAAAAATCAAACAGTTGTAGTAATGGCAAAAAAACCAAAAAGGACTTGTGTCACAAAGCACAATCACGCTCCCTTTGGAACTGAAACACTTTAAAATGAGTCAGTTTTTTAAAGATGGAAGCCAATTTACTTTTGAGGAAAGACACCATCATTATACAAAATTGGGGGACATTACATCTTCATGTAGTATTGGACAAAGTAATGTAAAAAAAAAAAAAGAAAAATTAATTGTTGCAAAAGTAAATATAAAGGTGTTGTTTTAGCCAAAGGCTGGAGAGCTGTACAAATGGACAATTTCTATCAGCCTCTGGACTAACCTGTAGTTAGTTCAGCTAAGAACCTGAACGTAGGAAGGAGCTCACCATATCTGCACTCAGATCACAACTCTGAAGGGCTTTAAGTTCACTACATACATTTTTTGTATCAGATGCTCAAAAAAGTCAAATGTATTGAGTTTTGGGTTTTTTTACTTCCATCCTCAAAGATGTCTTTGGGTTTGCATCTACCCCATAAGGAGAGTATACTGCTCTTAACTGGAGCACTTCCACTTACATTTTAGTCTGACTCAAAGGACGGGAATAGAAGACATCACATAAACTGGGAAATGCTCTTTATCAATCAACAAATTACAGGAAAAAATGAAATCAAGCAAAGATCTGCTGAGATGTGATTTAACTTAAAGTGGCAGTAATTTAATATATTTCATTTTGTAAAGAGGAATATGGAAAAAGCTATCATGCTATAACCCATTTGGTTTATGAAAATATTAAAAGGAAATAATTTATAAATTAGAATATTGTATAGAAATAAAAACTTGGAAATAATTTTGAAAAAAATAAAAAATATATTTATTGTAATAGTAACTTCAATAAACAGCATTAATATATATTTCTTCAAAAAATGTTACCATTAATTTTACAATAAAACACATAAACAAAAGCTGAGAAATATCCAGGAGTCTGTGGATAAGCAAAGGGTTTTTCAAAGAACTGAATAAGGCATAATTTGGCAAACAAAATTTTATAAGTCTATAAAGGCTCAGAGGTTTTTTTTCAAATTCCCCTTTAATAACACCAGAACAGCCTTCAAAGTTCAAGAGAAGGCAGCAATGGCTGATAGTTTTACAGAGGTGTTTCTTAACCTAACTGAGAAGGCTTTGTTTTGGGCTGGGGGGCTGGGCTGGCATGCGCAGAGGGAAAAAATGAAGATGAGGTGGTGGGGGAAGACCGAGCATTGTCTTGTGCGTGGTGTTATGTGCCTGCCTCAATTTATCTGCTGTACCCTATTTTGTCTTAGCACACAAGCTGAAGCACGAAAAAACATGATAAGAAGGGCAAGAAGGAACTTGATAGCTGAATGAATATTGAGTTCTTGTTCCTCAGTTTCTGATCAACATGTTTCTGGAAAGATTGCAGACTAATTTTGCAAAGGCCAGAGAAAAGATAGAGGAAAATGAATTGGTCAAGTGCTCCACCAGGAGAAAAAAAATGGGAGAAAAATAGTGGCTTATCAGAAAAAGAGGCTAGCAAAATTTCCTTAAGATCCTTTGGAGACAGACAGCTGTGCTCATTTAAACTCTGAGCAGGTGACAAGCTGCAGGCGATTGATCTAATAGTATGAACCCTGACTGCTGCCTGCAATTGCTACGTGAATAGAAAATAGGCCTGTTTGTTCCCAGCTTAATAACAGATGCTTGAAAGGTAGGACCTGACAAGCCTTAATTGCTGTTTTGCCTTCATGTTGATAGGGAGGGAAGAGGTAGGGAGTATCATTTTAGTGTCTGGTCTAAAAATTTAAGAGAGATTTTTCTGGCAGATGGTTATATCTGAGGGGCACATATTTGCCCAGTAGCAAGTTCAGGTTGTGGAAAAGGGGAATAAGGGCCTCTCCTGAATCTCTAAAAGGATGGTAGAGATTGGAATTTTGTGATCTTTGTGGAACTAACCAGTAGACTTTTCATCTGGATAAAGGCAAGCAGCAGTCTGTCACTGGGAAGAATATTTGCAACAAAACAGAGGTGGGGAATCACATTCTGCAATTATTGAGGTTTCACTAGAGAATTGTTCCAAGACATATTCTGCCATGTAGAATTTTTGTCAAAAGAGGCATCTATTGGAGGACTATTTCCTCCTTTTAAGAAAAAATTACATATCATGTTGGAACTTTGACAAATTTAAAAGCTGTACAATCTTTGTGAAGTTCTAGGACTCTTTTGACCATATGGAGTAGTTCATCTTGTACTGGAAAGAGCTGAGCTGATTTTGGTTTTGCTGTGAATCATAACCAATTACATTCTCCTCAATGGCTGATAACACTGGTAAGCCGATATTATTTGCATGATCTTTTTAAAAAGTAGTTGCGTTTGCACACCTGCAAAAAATAAAATTCTGACTGGCAGAGGATGAAATCAGCATGAAGGAGAAGCTGAGGCAAATGGCAGCAGAGAGCTGCTGAGGAACATCCTGTTGCTGCCCTTGCTGTGAGCTAGAGACTGATGTCTTTAGGTGGTCTGTTTAGATGGACCAGGCAGTAATTTTTTCCTACTGTGCTTGAGTCAAAGAGGGTGAAGATTAACTTCTACTCTTAACATTGTTCTATAAAAATTAATTAAGTGTTTGGAAGTTTGATGATGAAAGAGGCTTTTACAATATTAACATACTAATCTCACTCTTTCTAATGCTGGTGATATTTCAGTTCTGTTATCAAATTCACCAAAGCTATAAGTAGAAAAAAATTGACTGTTTGGGCTTTCTACTAAAACCAAGAAATTTGCAGAAAGGGGAAAGAGGAGAGGAAGACTGAAACGGACAATTTCAGACTGAAATTTTCAAGTGTTGATCAAACAAATGCAAAAAAAAAAAACACTGGAAATTTCAGGGCATTTTGGATTATTTCAGGGATGTTTAAACATCTTGTCTTCTTTTATTTTCTACTATACGCATGTAAATCTGAAATATATAAATGGTTAATCAAAATTAAAGCACTGTTTCAGTCTTTGAGTGCTGCATAAATGCTTCTATGCTTCAAAAATTATATATTTTAATATAAAAAGAAAAAAAATGTTTTGTTCCTTAGAAAAACTTCTATTTTACTGTTTTTGCTGATTTAAAACAAACATACAAACAGACACTGAATCTATGCCTTAATTCAGTCTCCAGTTACAGCATTTTCCCTCTGTGCCATAAAATAATTGTTCCACTCTAAATGCAAGAGTTATTTTGATTGTCTTTCATGCTTCACTCCCCCTCTCTGAGGCATGCCAATATTCATGGTTGTCACTTCTAGCCTTGGCCTGCACAGTGTAATGAGGAGTGGGCTACACTATAGCAGAAGCCTGAAAAGGGCAGAAATGTAAATTAGATTGGCAGGTTTGCACCCTCTGAAGAGATATGATGTACAGTCTTCTCCTGCACAGTAGGGAGGTAGCATTAGCTTTGTAGCATCTTCATAGCTTTTCTTTTATTTAGGGGTGGCATTCATTCTGAGCAACCCTCCTGAACTTGTCGTGGCTGTCTCTGTGTACAAATGTCTAAGCCCCTTCTTTTGTCCTGAAGGAAGGAGTCCAGGACATTCTAGCTATCAACTTTGACCACATAGATTTTCGAAATTTATAGTTATTCTGCTCTTTTCTCATTAATCTATTCAACACACTGATCATCCTAACAGCTGTAAGCAGTGCCAGCACAAAAGACAAACATTTTAATTTTTCCAAGGCCAGTAACAGAGAGTGCAGGATGTCCAAATGCAGTATGCTGTATGTGAATCCAAATGAGAGCCATCTGTAGACTTAGAGCAGGATGTCTGCTGTCCTCTAAGTACTAAAGCCCATATGAGGTTAATTGTTTTTCAGTTCAAAAATACCACTTTTCTATGTGCATTATTATTTGGTTTGAAGATAGATGAAAAGAAGGAAACAACAAGCTGTGCAGAACAAAACAATTTAGTTAAGAAATAGGCATCAGAAAAGTGGCATATATGCCACACTGCAAAGGTCATTTACCAACAGGGTATTTGAACAATTACAATAAGCATGTCTTTAGTACATATGGATATTGAAAGCAACAATAGCATGTAAGACATCCTGAGGTGGGCGTAGAGCAGAAATCCCTCCCCCTTCATCTAAGGGTGCAGGACTTAGCCAAACCAAATACTCAGAATGCCAATTCCTGTGCCATTATACCCTGCCAAGCTCTGACTTTGGAGTGGTTTACGTCTCTGTCTGTCTGCCTCAGTGTTCGTAAACTGAATCATTGAACCAAATACCAGATTTTTTTTTTCAACTTGTGGTAAAACAGTGGGTTGATTATTAATTATGTTGCTTCCTGTGTATACTACCAGTTTGAACAGCATTCTCTGTACCCTCCCTCAGCCTTTCTAAAAGCAGTGAGAAGGAAAGACTGTAGTTGAAGGAAAAAGGTCTCAGATCTTTCCCTGGGAAAGACTCACTTATTTTCTTCAACTATGTTTTGTAATCTGTTACTTTTCATTTTGCCATTAACTTAGCTTAAATAATCTCTACATTGCTCTTTCTCTATCATTAGCAATATTCTGACATTTCAAGTTTCTCTGCGCTATCCAGATATGGCTGAACTCATAAGTAACAAGAATACAATTAATACAGTGAAATCTTATGGTTGTATCTTGGCAACCTACAGGAAATCTGGGAGGAAAGCAGAGGCAAAGGCTGCAAGAAGAAAGGGCTTGAAAAAAGCAGTAGAAAGTCATGCAAATTTAATGTAAATAAAATATCTCCCAGTTACCCACAGGCATTAAAATTGGAAGAGGAATTTTTGTCTGGTGATTAAGACAAAATCCTAACCACTCTCCCAGCTGTTATCCTCTCCTAAGATGTTATTTACTGAAGAGCTAGGAAGACAATTAGCCTGAGGAGAATGGAGATGCTCTAATTTGAACTAAATTTCACAGGAAATTTAAAGATAGAGAGCAGAAAGAAGAAATAGTTTGGGGAAATCTGCAAGAAGAAATTCTGTCTTACTTTTTCATTTCATGTTAGCAGGAGATGCAGGATCTATAAAAATTTCTTTAAAACTGCCATTATTCTTCATACAAATATGAAAAAAAATATATGCATACACTTTTATACACATGCATACATAGATATTCCTCTTATGGCAGCTGGCGTCAGAAACCAAACTTGAGGTATCTAAGCATCCTTGGCAACAAAAAAGACCCAACACCCCCCCCCCAAAAAAAACCAACCAAACAACCAAACAAACCAAAACAAAAAAACCCAGACAAACAAGCAAAACAAAATAAAAACCCAAACAAACCCCCCTCAAAAAACCCCAAAAACCCTGCTTTAAAATCTTACTGCTTAACCTCAAAAATTTCCAGAGTGTCAGAGCATTGCAACTCTTGCACAGTACAGACTCAAATTTTGATGGACAACTCTTCAGATTTCAAGACAATTTAAAGAGTTATGTAGAAGCATTTCAGGAAGAAGTGCAAAAGCAAAGACTGAACAAAGTATTCCCCAGAGAAACAATGTCCACACAGGTACCAAATCAAGTCATGGGTTCATTATGCAAGACATTACTTTTGTCACCTTAAAAACTTTCCTATTAAGTTTATGGTGATTTCTGCAACTTCCCAAGCTCTCTCAAAGTTTCCAATCAAAAGCACTTTTTTCAGTTCATTATGAGTTTATCTCGTATAACTTTTCTGAACCCACTGCACATTTTCTTTCAATAGCTATTCTTCAAAGCAAGTTTATAGATTAAAGTGACTTCTCTTTTACCTTTCAACTGCTTTGAATAGTGTGTTACTTCATAGCAACATTTAAGGTATCTCTTCCTCCCCCATTCATCTTACACACTGATTGAATTAATTTCAAATTAGGCTGCACGCTATTTTGGGAAAAGGTTACTTCCAGCGGGGTATTTGCAGAGCATGTATTTCAAATGGGTCTGCTATAATTGGGCATTAGCAGAGTACAATAGCAGGTGTTATTAACAACAGCAGTTTTGGGTTCAAAGATCAGGTGAGTTGATGTCTGAAAACAAATGAGACAATTCCATTCTGCTGGCTAGTGAATAGTGATCACAAAATGGGTTCTGTGTTTGCAGCTTCTGATGAGAGTACCTAATTGATGGGAGTCCTGGATGGTGCCACTTGTCAGAGTATAACCTTGGTGTGTACACTGCAGCACTGCCTTCTTCCCTCTGTCACTTTCACTATGTGCAGAGCTCTAATTTGTTGATTATAAATTGATGCTCATTTTTGGCGCTACTGATTTTCTTCATTTAACATTCTTGACACTGTCTCTCCACTCTGATCTCTATGCAAACACCAGAGAGGTTCAAAGTAACAGCTAAGAAATCACATAAAGAAACTTAGAATGCATAGTAGCAGAAAAATAACTTGATTTAAGCTAGGATATTTCCTCTTTTATGCATAATTATTTTAATTTTTTGACAGCAATTTTCTAAATTGAAATGAATTGCTACAAATTCAACCTTTAATACAATCAGTAGGGTAATTTTAAAATTTTAAGCCTAGAATGGCAGGATATTAAAATTCTAATCCTAACTTATAGTGAACATCAATGAAGAGCTATATGTGTGAAGATTTTAATAACATCATGCAATGTGCTATCTATAATAGGAAGAGCATGATGACTCATGGCAAATTAACATATTTATTAGTCAGCAAAATTGTCAGTACAAAATTGCTGCAGAAATTCAAATAAAGTAATGGGCATGCATAATGAGACTTAAACCAGATGGGATAATGCAAATGAAATAACATTGGAATTAATGTATAAGTTTTGTAACATAGTACAATATTGGAAAAGTGAAAACATGCCTTGAAGGTAGAATACTTGATGCACAGTAATTCTGAGAAACTGTAGAGATTTTTATATCTTCTGATAATAACATAAAGATATAATTTCATTTAGAGAGAAAGCTCCTATATGACTTACATAGAAAGCAGTTTCATAAAAGGAAAATAATAGATGTCATATCATATGTTTATTTTATGAGGTGTGCATATAGTCCAGTCTGTAAAGTGGAGAAGTGTCACATCTTCCAGGAAGATCAGAACAATTACAGCTTGGTAGACACACAGACAGCGTTTCATATGCCTACCAGTAGAAAATTCATGCCATTTTTGACCCTAGAATAATTACATGGGGCGAGCTTATGTGGCATATGACCCAAAAGAGACACAGGTCCTTTGAAGACATTATTATATATCAGGCTTTTATAAATCACCAAAGAGTTGTGCTGCATCCAAAGAAATCTCCATAGGCTGGAGAAATGGGCTGAGAGGAACCTCATGAAGTTCAATAAGATGAACTGCAAAGTCCTGCAGCCGGGGAGGAACAGCCCCATGCACAAAGATATGCTGGGGGCCACCCAGCTGGAAAGAAGGTTTGCCTAAAAGGACTGAGGGTCTTGGTGACTCCCAAGTTGAGCAAAGTTAGGAGTGTGTTCTTGTGGCAAAGACAGCTAGTGCTGTCCTCAGTTGCAGGAGGAGTGTTACCAGTAGATCATGGGAGGATCTTTCCCTTCTACTCAGCACAGGTGAGACTGCAGCTGGAGTATGGTGTGTCCAGTTCTGCATCTCTCAGTGCAAGACAGGCATTGGAGGGAGGCAAAAAAGGGGCCCAGAGATGATTAAGGGGAGTAAAGGCTGTCTTACAAGGAAAGTCTGAGAGAGCTGGGACTGTTCAGCCAGATAAAGGGAAGAATCAATGAGGAATCTTTTTCATGTGAACAATTGTCTGAAAGCAGGATGTAAGGAAGACAGAGCCAGGCTGTTTTCAGTGGTGCTTGGTAACAAGGCCAGAGGCAATGGGTGCAAAATGAAACCTCAGGAAACTCTTCTTTTACTGAGCATTGGCACAGGTTTCCCAGAGCAGCTTTGCAGTCTCCTTGCTTGGAGATATTCAAAAGCTGTCTGGCCATGGTCCTGGGCAATAAGCTCTAGGTGAATGGTTAAGTAGGAATTTGGACCAGATCACATATAGAGTTCCTTTCCAAATTCAAATTTTCTGGAATTCTGTTAAGGGAAAATCAAAAGACCTTTTGATCCTTTTGAATGAAAACATTCAAACCGTATCTCTACCCACCTCACGAAAAATTAGAAGTCCACAAGCCATGAACATCCTAGTATGTGAATTTGAGAGTCTGTAACTCTGAAGTACTTCTCAGCACAGAGGACTGTGTGCAAGCTCAAATTAAGAATAAGGAACTACATGTATGCCTGCAGATGTTCTGGACAAATGCATTGCTACAGATATGGGCCCACCTATGATTCAGGCATAGCTCCACAGGACTGCATTTATTAAGCACACATTAGGTAATCATGTAAAGCTCTCAGCTGTATGCACAAAATTAAATTTGTAGGATACAACAGATAACACCTCCACTTTAACATGCCTCAAATTGCTTTATGTTTCAGGCTTCTCTCCAAATTATCAGAGACCCATGACTAGCTCCACAAATATTTCTTCAAGTAAAGTGGGAAAAGTCCCAATTAAATATACTGTAGGGCTATCATTAATTTTATGTCAGTGGTTTTGTGGACACTACATTATAGCATTTTATCTTCTGTTTTTCTTTTTGTGAGGCAGGTCATTAAACACATTTCTTCTTAGATCCTGTTATATTCATTCTGATTCACTAAAGCCCTCTGAGATCATTAACATCCTCCAGGAAATATATACCTGAAACAAACCTGAAACTCTGGAGAATAGTTTTTTTTTCATATCAATATACTCAGCTTAATTTGTTAAGGTAATATAAAAATTTTAAAATGCAAAGGTAAAGAACTGGGTGGGAATTATTCCCCCTACACACTTTCCTTTTCAAACAAGTAAATTATCTCTACCTTGTTATTTGTAGTAAAAAACAAACCACAAAAATTGCTTCAATACAATGAGCACTACCCAGCAACTTACCTTACACATTTTCCTACCACATTTGCTGTAAAATGTGTGAATAATTTTGTAAACCAGTAAATGGTTACAGAAAGAAAACACGTTTTATACATACTTTAAATCAACTAGTTAATAAAAGAAGAAAGAATTAGAAAGCCTCTTTTTCATGTATGATAGAAGATATCTCACACCAGCCAATCTCTGAACCTGTTGGACATTTGACGGGTCTCAATATTTATTGAATGGAAGCAAGAGAAACACAGGTGATTAAAATTTTGTAAGTTTATAACTCAGACAGCCTTGTCATGGTTGATTCTTTCATAAAATTTTTCACTTTCTTTCAAGAAAACTGAAAAATTCCATAGTCTTGAGGACTTGATTTCCACTTTAAATAATAAGTGTTCTGAAGCCATATTTGGATTATGTTTCAGTCTTAGAGGAATTTAATTTAGAAAGAAGGGAAAGAGAAGAATAGACCAAATGCTGTACCTTTCAAATATCAAGAAAGTTAACAATGGCCTGTACTACCATTCACAGTCCACATCTGAAGTTTGACCTTTCCTATTAACAATAAAAGTTTTCTGGGGAGCCATGTATTTTTTGTTCTTTAGTTCATATTTTCAGGCATCAGATTTCATTTACATATGGAAATGGATAAATTGAAAACAACCCCCACACTTCTTTTAAATCACCTCCCCCTTATTTTTGAAGGATGCAAAATGGAGTACATACTTGTTCACACTCTTACAAACAAAGTTTCAAATGAGTTTTTACTGATTATAGATCACCTATGCGCTATGAATTACATTCGTAACCATAACTGGTGTCTCACTTTCATTACAGAACAAGTGGGAAAGAGTGAACCTGAAAAAACAACTTCTTTTTTAAGATATAAAGTTGAAGTAAATGTAAAGTATTAGGTTACTTTAAATTGAAAAGATATTGAAGAAAATAGTATGAATTATATTGAAATGTTCTTCAAAAGTTTGTTATGTCTGAAACAAACAAGAAATTATGGTAAAAAGTTGCCCTGAGAGTGTAATTTTTGCAGGAAAACCATAAGTATTTCATCCTTCTCTATCAAGAACTTCTAAGAAGCAAAGTCCATGTGCATACCTGAAATTTGCTTCTTGGACTACCCACAAGGCGCCCACTGTCCATATGTCATATTGTAATGCAACAGGATACTTACTAACGTATGCTTTGTGATGTTTCCAAGTTCTGCCAGTTTACTCAGACTGCTCCTATGGACCATTTTCTTTTCTGTTGAACCTGCAAGAGACTTATTTTGATATTTGAGGGAATAGTACATCATTTTCTCTCTCTCTTTTTTCTTTTTCTTTTTTTTTTTTTGTTCTTGTGAGCAACAGACATTATTTTGCATGTTGTTGAAAAAGTATTTTATTACAACATATTATACTTATGTTTCAGAGATAACTTGTACAGCATTCATGGGCTGACTCCAGGTTTGTTACTTATAAATAGGTTCTTTATATTTTCATACTCTCTTATTTATATAAATGTGTCATGAGTTGTAGCTATAGAGTTAAACATGTGTCAGACTATCTATGGAATGTAAGTAAAAGATAAAGAGGACAATACAACACAAGCTATCAAAATTAATCAAGAAAAATAACTGAAAATTGCTGTTATCTTCTGCCAGTGACACGTAATTTTTTTTTAAGCTGAGCTGCAAAGGAAGAATTTAACAGCAATTTATCTGGGTGATGTTTACCCACAGCATCCTGAACATCTGAAAACTGAAATGCAGTAGATTTTATACTACATTTTGCTTTACTTACTGCTGTGCCAGTTATATGAAAAGTAGGACAGTTAGATGAAAAGTGCATGCTAATCAACTATGTGTTTCATATGAGTAAAATCCTGAATCTTGCACAAATTTCAAGTAAGGATGTGATCCACAATATGCTTTTGATTAATGACACTCTTTTCTAGAAGCTTCAGTGGGCTTTGGATTAAGTTCTCAAAGAGAACAGGGTTCAAGGAACAGAATGAAGCTGTTAAAGTCATGCAAAAATATATGATGCCCCAAATACCTTCAGGTAAAGCCAGCACTACTGTTTTCCCAGCATCTGTATACTTTCTTATGCAGGATAATATTTTCAAGGTGGATCCAAATAAGCCATTACACTGCCGTACATATGTTGGTAATAACATGGCCAGGCTCTTCTGTACCAAACTTCCAATCCAGAAAAAAATTACATATTCTTAGAGCAATGATGTGTTTCATTAGGCTGTGGTAAAATATTCCAGAGGGTATAACAGCGTGGATGCTGTATTTGGCCAAACCAGCTCTTAGAAGAAGCAGCAGCGATGACAACTTAATTCAAGCCTTCCAGCTTTGATAATAGCGCAGCTGTGAAGTGCTGCTAGGGACATCTTAAATGTAAAAATTGTTCTTCAGTGTAGTGACCCATAAGTATAGCCTTTGGAAATATTGGTGACATTGCAGCTGCTTTCCTTAGACAAGCAAAGTTCATATGTGCCTCTTTTCAGATGCATTAAGATAGCTTCAGACCCAGCTAAAAGGTTTGCCAGAGAACAAAGAGATTAGCACAGCACATGTGCCACAGAGAGGCTGACCCAACCTTTATCAAAAGGTTTATCATTCCTCTTTTCACATGATAACAGAGCTGTGGTTTCTGATATTTGTATTTATCAGTAAATAAGAAAAAGGCAATGCAGTACCTGAGGAGAAAGCCTAAAGGCACTGGTGTTTGGGATTAGGACTGCTACTCAAAGAAATATACAGAGGAGATAAATAATGAGTATTATTTTAGATCAAACTTTTGCTGGAAACTGAAAACTCTGATATGAAGAAATCTTAAATATTCTTTACAACTATTTCCTTTATTGAGCCCAAAGGCTTTGGCTGTTTTACACATTGTCTCTATGGGCAGCAGATTCAGTATAAGGGGTCATTATCCTTGCCACAGTTCACCAGCTCATTTGTGCTGCTTCAAGATGCAGAGCTACAGCTTCAATCAGTTAGGGCTAAAAATAATGTGTTGGGGTTTGTGGCTCTTTTTTTTTCCTTTGTCTTGTGTTAGGCCTGTTCACAGGTGTGTGGTTTTGTTGTATTTATACTAAGTTTTGATCTTATGCATAATGTTATGCATAATGTTCTTGAGTCAAGAGTGTTGTCTCATCTATCTGACAGGAAATGAATACCTGGCTTAATGACACCTTTGTTTTCCTTCCACCTAATGAAACTATATTTAAAATATGGCTTTCTTATCTCTTTAAAGAGGCATAAATCAGCATTAAGACAAAATGGCTATATAATGCTCACTCTTGCCCTCCGTGTACTGATACAAGCATCTTTTTCTGAATGCTTCTTAAACTGACATTTTTTGTTCATCAAGAAAATTCGTATTCAGATTATTTCCCCATATCTGTTCAGTTGTGTATTTTTATAAATACATATACCAACAGAAAAGACGGGATAGTGGCAGGTAGGAAATTGTGGTCTGAACACCATAATACCAAAAATCTTTCTCAGCCTAAAACCTTTCTCAGCTGAGTATGCAGCTAAGATCTGAAGTCTGCAGTCTTTCCTTGGGTGCTCTACAAAGATGGTGAAAAAAATAAGAGTTGACAGAATATATGATTTTGTCCAAAATTTGGATTCCAATACCACCTTTCACATGCACATTTTATGGAAAGGCAGCACTTTGAGGTTCATAGCTACTTGTTACAGATTTTCAGCTATTCAGGAGTTCTATTTCTACCCAAGTTATAGACTGCACATGGATGAAAGTAAAATTAAGGGATTTCAGAGAGTTCAAGGGAGAACACAGGTGTCCATATAGGCTTAGGCTAATTTTAGGTCTGTTCCTCTCGGATGAGTGGTAAGATCAAGTCTTAAACAATTTTGGTCAGAAAGAAGTATGTATTCTTACAATACAGATGTGAATCAAAACATCTAAGTTAAATAGGACATTCAGTACTATGGAAACACAGTAGAATGTTCATAACAAAATAGTATTTTAAAGAAAACTTTTTACCAGCACCATGAGATTCAATAACATTTTCTCAGTTTTCCCAGGGCTCTGCCTTATATTTACTAGGATTCAGAAGGCCTTCTTTACAATGTGAAAGTAACATGACTGCCCAACCACATATTGAAATATTTCTGATTTTTTTTTTAAGCATAGACTTTAAAAGGGAAGTGTAAACAATTAATTTTGTAGATTTTTTTTTTTTTTACAAAGGCATTTACTGCACCCAGACAGAAATTTTCTTCCAGGTGTCCTTTTAATTCCATAAGCAGGAAGTCCAGAGAAATGAAAAGCCAGTATAGTTCTGAGCCTACTTTAATAGTGATATCTGTGTTGTTCATTTCATAGATTGTGAAGTCATTTTGAGGATCAGTCCAAAATTTGAAAATATTTTCATTCAGATATTTGCATTGTACTCTCGTCCTGTGTGTCTACCTAATTTTTATACATATGAGTCACTTTTAACAGTGATGGGAATAGTGGGTCTGTACATGTACTGCATCACCTTTCACAAAAAATTAACATGAAATGAAAGTTCCTGATGTACTTGCCCATGGCACTGACATTTCGCCCATGTACAGGAAAGGAAAAGATTTTTAAATTAGAGGGTTTTTTTCAAAATGGGAATAGTTACTGTTGTGTGCTTGATCTAGCACCAGAAATTTTCAAATCCCCTTCCAAATGATGCTTATAAATGATTTTTACATTTGAGATATTGAAAACCTAAAGATCTTCATATATATAATGCTCCAAGCACCCATTTCAAACATATGGTTGCACTTAGGAATAACAATGTTCATAATCTTTCATTAGTGAACTCAGACTCAATTCAATTAATTCCTACTCATATTAAAATTGTACAGCTCATTCAACTTGCAAGACACTTAGAAAATTCTGGTTCCCTTTTAGTGCTTTGAAAAAAGTTATTTTGATGTATAACCACTTTTTAAAATTTAATAATTAGGACATTCAAAAATATTTACCTGTGTAATTAATAAATATTTGCAATAAGCCAGCATTTCCAAAATGAATCATCACTAACCTGGAAGCATATTATCTGCTTTACACATCTGGCATCAAACATGCAATCTAACTTGTCATGGCAAGGAAGAGGTTTCTCTGCACATATCACCTGTGTATGATAGCTGACAAGCAAATGATTCAATTACATGAAGAAAAAATGTGCAAAATTTCATTCCTCATGCTAATAGAGGAGTTCTTTTACAACAATTAACTGTGAGACTTGGAAATATTGAACTAATCAACTATACAATTTACAAATACAGGAAGGAATAGAAAACAGATACGCTTTCTTCAACACTGAAAAATGGTGGGTCGGTGATCCAAGTATGCCATTGCCAGGTAACTTCAGCATGTAATGGACCCTTGGGTAAAAGATAGAAAAAAATACAACAGGTATCGTATCTGTTTTTCTAGGTCACATTTGTGATCCATGCATAAAAGAAGAGAAAGCAGTATTTTATGACTTGACGCTGCAGAAGGCTCAGATAACTCTGAGGTGACCCACAAGACATTAACCATTAAAATGGTTAATGGCCATTAAATGGTAGCCACCATTTCTGTCTAATGTATATGGGACTGCTATATCAACCTTTGAGAGTTAAAAGGAAGAACTACAATAAACTTCAGGATACAGTCTCCAATACCTATGTCAGGATCAGGACTATGTGAAGTTTCTCACTTGTCATAATTATTTTCACTGCATGTGTTATGTCTAAGAGACAGGAAGAAAACATTTTCTACAAAGAGAACTTTCAGGAATCTAATGAATGGCCAAACGAATCTTTATCTATCAAATCCATCTGAATTTTTAATAAAGCTCTCTTTCATTTTCTGCTTTAAAACATAAACAGCTGACTCAAGGTTTCAGCAGCTAAATGGTTTTGATACGTCATCACAATTGTCTCGTATTTAAAAATATCAGCGTGATATGGGTTAACACCTAGGAAAGATTCATCACTTATATCCTTGGTTCTACTAATAATTTTCAGACTGATTTCCAGAAAAAAACTCCCCTATCTATATTTGTTTGCTTTGGTTGCCTCTTATGTAAAGAGGTCAAAATGACACCTTTGGGTCCACAAACCCCCTATCTATTCATAGTGTTCAAAGGTGAGGTGCAAACAGAGACAACCTTTAGCATTATGCCAATAAGCACATCCAAAAAGTGTCATGCTCACTACTAGGGTGCCATGGACCAAGTCAAAAAGGTGTGTGGATAGGAAACTTAAGCAAACAGAAAATGGTTTAGGATTAATTTAGTAACAAAAGTTTAGAGAGACATTTCACACAACCTTGGAATATAATTTGAAAATTAAACTTATTTAAGAAACTGAAATTTTGTGGCTGGGTTTATCAAGACCTCGTCCTGTCTTGATTGAGTAGAGCAACTCTGTATCTGTTAAATAACCAGGCCTCCTGGAAAATCAACAATTAGGTGTTCTTAAATCTAAGTCCCTCAAAGACCTTAAATCCTTTGATGCATTTTGCTTATATCTAAACCAGATGCACAGTACTGAGCAGAAAATCATTTATTCAAATACATGTTGATGTCTGTGAAAATAGGTCATGAAGTTACGAGTTGTCCCTGCAGGGCTTATTCCTTCATCAGGGGGGTGCTACTTCACTGGAGGCTTTACCTCTTACTACTGCTTACTGTAGCATATGGCATACCTCCCTTCAGAATAACAGGTCTTTTTATAGGCCAAAACATTCCAAGTTACAGGCATCAGAAGACAGGCTTTCTTACATTACTTGAATTTTTTACACCCAAGGAAAAAAATCCATTACACCTTTGTAATCACCAAAGTTCAGTTTAAGAGGCAATCACACTTAAAGATAACTTTTTCCTATTTTCAGCAAAGGAAAGGTAAAATTCTAATAACAGGAAAATATGAATGTAAGTAGTAAAAAAGCAAATATACAGCTGAAATGTGATGGTAAATATTACTAGGAGCAAGATTCATCCTTTAACATTGAGGCAGTGGGCTAGTTCAGGAATCTTGCTTTGCCTTTCTGAGCGCTCTCAGTCTGTATCATCTTTATGACTGTGTTCAAATACAATCTTCCTGTCTTTCCTGCATGCATCTTTGGAAAAGTTATTTCACTGAAAGCACAGCTTTTCTGTTTATACTGCCTCAGGTTACAATTTATCTATATCCTGCTTTGTGTAATATGTCACATGCCAGAGAAGAGCATGAAACTGCATCTTTACCACACTTACCCCATATAATTCATCATAGAAGCTCACTTTCTTCTCATCATGGAGACCATTTAAAACACATTAATAGTACCATGGAAAACTTGACATTGTGAAAGGCACACTTTTTACTTGCAGAAGTTTTTGGCATCCTAAATGTCTATTGACATTCCTCATGAGATTTTGTTGTGGGGTTTTTTGGTCTTATAACCTATTGCACCAGTCCTTGAAGAAATTATCTAAACCAACAGACTACACACTAGGCTAGGTAGAGCATAATACTCTTCCCAGGACTTTTGTTTGAGCTAAAATACAGTGTAGCTAGGCATGGAACTTGTAGAAGAATTGCAGGCAGAGGAAAAGAGCACATAAATTTCAAGCAGCTTGATTTAATAACCTACTAGTAAATTCATTCATGATCTAATTATCAAGCACACCAGGTAGAAATTCAAGAAAATCACAAACCAGCCATCCAAATTAAAAATATTAAAGTTTGATTATTTCTAAATTACAGAACAATTATGGAAGGATAAGTAAAGCTATGGAAATATCACACTGCTGGAGCACAAGTGCACCGGGTAAGACCACAGTCCATATAGATCCACAAATGTCCTTTTAGTATTCATATTTCACACTTTGTGAGATGCAAACAACATCCGTATAACTTTCAGAATTTTTGTCTGTGTAATTCCTTTGCAATCACTTTAGACATCAGAATCCCCTTTCAGATTATGATCACAGCTTGTTCACTATGATAGAAATTAGGCTGGTAAAAAACATTATTAATTAGAGGAAAGAGTTCAAAGCAGATTTGGAAAAGAGAGGAGTCTTTTTGCTTAAGTGACCTTGAAGCTGGGAATACCAGAGTGGGAAGACTCCATTTATTACACCTAATCCTGCTTTATCTTCTGCCTGTCTTGAGAAGTAGAATTCCTGTGTAGAGATAAGACGCTCTCACAGACATGCTTGAGCCTCCTGCTGGGGGGGAGAGAGATCAAAAGCTCAGAGATCACAAAAAGCACACAGCATATTGGTAAACTGCATGTGCGTGAGGGTTTTGACAAATTGGTGGAAACAAGAGGTTTGCCATGGGCCAGGATCAGCTACCCCTAATAGTGCCTGCTGTTCCTGCTTGTGGCTCTGCCTGGGTTTTGCTCTAAGATCCTCCAGCCAGCCAAGTAATTAAATAAATGTACTCAGCATTTCAGCCATGGCTTTATGGTTGTCGTGGCAACCTACTTATTCCAATCCACACTGTCTTCTTACACAGGAGTTTGCAAGAGAGCATCGAAATAGCTTGTTCTTAATAGGGACTATGTTGTGAATTATCATTATTTCAACCCTCTTACAACAATTTTCATCAATGGTGTACCCTGTTTTTCTAACAACTACAATTGCTTATGTAAAAATTAACATGCTACAATTATGCATATTTATGAACCTGTATGTTTGGGGCTCCTTTTTGATGAACTGAAGAATATATCAGCATTTTTTTTTATAAATGTATTCATTTTTATTTTCCAGAAATGATTTTTTTCTGCTGTAACACAGAAAAGAGAAACACTGATTTTAGAAATGTAGCTCCGTCACAGGATGCTCTTTAACACTTTCTAGCACTCACTTTTCAGAAACAATTGAGAATCTTTTGCTAAGATGTGTTAAGAGGCTCTCATATTTGATGAACTGTAAACTTTTTCTTAAAGAGTTACCTTAGCTTCCATTTAATTCTTAAGTGTTTCCTTTTGTAATGTACAACTGTGCTTTCACTTACCCAGGGGAAAGGAGACAGGAATTTGTAGTTACAGAATTACAATACCACTAAAAAAAAATTAAATGTAACAATAAAGCTGAGTTGCTTTCTTTTTCTTAGTATATTATTGCTGGGCTTTGTCATTTCCACAGAGAAGCTGTCCTCATCAGCTAGTTGAGTGGATTGGTTTCCTAAATACATATCTAACTTTCATATTTTTCAATTACAAGCTTCAAGCAATTCTTGTTTCAAGAATACACTCAAATATTTCACTTTCTTGCCCATTATTCTTTAAATAAGCTCAGCCTCTCATAACAGGAATGCAGATTATGCCTTGTGATCTTTACATCTTAGAAGCAGGAAGCAGAATGAAAAGTGGTACCATGGCCATATTCTGTCTTAAGAGTATGAGATCACTTCAGACATATGAAAAGTTTTTCCACCATTAAAAGCTTAGGTGCAGCAAAGCTCAGTAGTCTAAAGGTAGGGCTTGTAAAATGTGTGAATGGGATTGCCTGATATAGTTGTTGGTTGGGGCTGTGTTGGGATATCAAAACAGAATTTTGATATCCCAGAATTTGATATCCCAGGACTTGCTTTATATTTGCAACCTCTGTCCCCTGTGTAATAGCCCTCAGTGCCAGTGATCAAAACCAATCAAGCTGAAATAGTTTAATTTAAAAAGAAAGAGCATCTGCTAATACAGAGGTCTCTTAATTCTGGAGTCATGTTTGCTCAATTTGGTTTTGTGATGCAGGAACAATGTGTATGTTGGGGCTGTGTTGAGAAAAGCCCTTTCCAGCCCAATGCTCCTATAAGGCAGAAGGAAGTCCTCCCTACAGAAATCCCCCCTTTCCCACTTTGGCAGGCTCAAATTTTTCCTTTTAATTTCTGCAATACCATTCTAGGTTTGGAGTACCTTTCCTGCCTTGGCAGTTTTGCAGGCTGAGTGTGCAAATGCTTATGTCTGCTGCTCTCTCTCGAGCCATTACTGATTTGACCTATTCCTTCTTCAAGCACACAAACTAAGAAGACCATAAAAGTTCTCTGCAATCCCACAAAACATACTCTCCCTGGATTCAGGATGTCTTTCAACTTCTTAAGATGATCTCAGCTTATTAAAAGTATCTGTGATTGCTGTAATTGCAAAACTGATTCTGCTGTGCCACTATTGGGAAAAGTTTTTTCTTAACTTATCATTAAACTGAGTCTGCCCTGTGTAGTGTATGACTTGTATCTCTCCTCAGCTCATGCATCATCTGCATTTGATAATAAATATCATCTAATCACATGGATGAAACAATCACAGATAGGGAAGTAAGAAAAGAAAAAGTACTAAAAAGATCAAGGAAAAATTCCCTAAAAGATTATGGAATTGTTTAGATGTCAGAGAGATGTATATGTTAACAGTACATTGACCCATTCTTAAACCTGGCTCAGATAAAATTCCCCAAACACAGAATAACTAATGTAATATGGACCAGATGTAGAAGGACACAGCCTTCCCCAGTCCACACATACTGGTTAATGCAATTTCATCACTCTCATTACACCAGCTCCATATATTGCTTGGATCATCATCCACAGTAGAACTTGATGCAGCAGCACCCTGAAGAACATCATGATAATACTTTTGCTGCAGGTGTTACAGACTTAATCACACAGGCCTTATACCCAGGCCAAAATTGAAAAAATATGTAAGCTTTAACATGACTGAATTTGGATATGAAGGACAGCTACACAGATAAGAAAACCAGGAAAATGGAATTTCTTAGGATGAAAATTTTAGAAACTTTCCAGTAGAGTCTAATTTAATAAAAGTTTCTTCAAAATCCTCTTTAATTTGGAGCCAAAAATTGCCTTCTGGAAGAACATTGCATTTACCACTGATAATAAAGATGGACCAAATCCCTAACATAGGAACCTCTCTGAAATTTCAAATTAAGAGCAATGAACAGGGGTTTTAGTTAATGAATTTTATATGTATTCTTGAGAGCAATTTTTTAGCAAGAAAAGGAACTGTCCATAACTTGGGTTGCTAGAGTTGCTTATGAATATCTCATATTTCTGAATAGTAAATCCTCAAAAGAGCAGAGGGAGAGAAAGCAGAATTAGATATCCTGGGACTTGCCTTGTATTTGCAACCCCTGTCCCCTGAGCAATAGCCCTCAGTGGCAGTGATCAAAAGCAGTCAAGCTAAAATCATTTAATTTAAGAGAAAAAGCATTTGCTAATAGAGAGCTCTCTTAACTCTGGAGTCACGTTTGCTCAATTTGGTTTTGTAAAGCAGGACCAGTAAAGAGACTAGAAAATTCAAACTTTATATTATTTTTTAATGATGATGGGTGAATTTTTCCAAGAACATTAAAGCGTATATTTTATTTATTTTGTGATTCATAAGATCAAGTCAGTTAACATTTCAGGCCGGCAGTTGTTCTTTCGTCATATTTTGAGTCACAGTTTTCTCAGGTATCTACTAAATAGCATTTTTGGATGATGCAAGATTATATTTTTCATAAATTAAAAAAAAATGTAATTTTTAAAAATGCTCTGTGATTTGAGAAAGTGATTGATTTAGATGGATTTTTTTACTGATGAGTTTTAAAATATGACTCATGTTTTCACCAACCACTGCACTTTCTAAGCTTTTTATGCAGTAGATTTGATAGATATACATACAATTTCTGATGAATGTGAGTCCTGTACTTAAATTAGAGGGGAAATGCTGAGGTAAACCTCAGCATTTTAGAGCCACATTGCATGTTTCATAGAAAAATGTTGTTCCAAATGGAGTTTCCAACTAAGCATTAATTTTGAGGAAGAATAAGGACAATTCCATGTTTTAAATCTAGTTATGTTTGCGTTCCCATCATTTTAAGCCAAAGGACAGACTTTAAGAACTATAAAATCATTGCACTGTCTAGAATATGCTCACTTATCAAGTATGAAAAAAGTATTCATAAACAAAGATTTAAGTACGGATGACTTGGCTGTGGGGCTGTGGTCATGAAAAAATTTTGCCCATATGATGTCCCACCACTGTTAAAGTGTAAATGCAGGAGTTCATTCTTGTGGACCTGATTGTAGGGTAAGAAATGTAGTTGTCTAAATCCTACTTGCAGGCCAGAAACCAGAAAATTAGCATTCAGTATCTCAAGAAAAGCTGTGAGAAACTTAGTTTTTTCTTTTAATTTTGCAAGATAAATTGTTAATGGAGATGCAATAACCTTAAAATGTAACATTAAACAAACCCTATCTTTTCCTTACCTTATAGCTACACAGTCCTTACAGAGAGCTTACTCTCTGTTCGGGTAAGATGTTGAGACAAATGCAGTAGGAGATTATTATGCTTGGATATTACCTATGCAAAGCAATAAGAAAAAGGAATGGAAAGAAAAAGGAGAAAAAAAACCTTTTTTTTTGTATGATATCTGGTGACTTAAGTGAAGACATCTACAGGGATTTCCAGAACACCACTATTTTGAATTCAAAACTGTATTATAGTGAAGTAATATAATGTTTCTAACCCAATTTTATTGTTGCCATTGTGTTGCACTTTCTCTTTCATTTGTGCATGTTGTTCAGAGAATTTATCTCAACCTCTGTTTTAGGAAATCTTCATAGATCTCATAATTTCACAAGTAAGAAATAGTTGCTTAAGCAACCTGACAATCTAGGCTTAATTCTCTAGCAAAACAGAAATATGAAATGATGTATTAATTGCTATAGTAGCAAGGTTTTAATTTCATTTCTCCAAAACTGCTGGATGATACTTTAGTCACAAACAGTTAAATTTCAGGTTTTTAGTGTTGATCCATTATCTATGTATATTTTTAAAGGATTTAAATAAAAATTGTTATTCAATTATTAAAAGCATTTGCAAAATCAAGACACTGGATACAGTAAATTATCTATATAAATGCTTGTGTGTGTATATATCTATATCCTGTGTGCATAGACTGACCACAGTTAGAAACTATAGGTACACAAATCTCTACACACTTGAGACATATATGATATGTACAGATAGACAGAAAGACACATGGATGAACGAAGGAAATTCTATTCTAGTAGTTTCTGCCATGACATATGTACATTGGGAGAAGTTGAAGCATTTCTTTCAAAGAGAGTCTGACATCCCTGCAGAGAAAAGCAGCCCCTGAGGACTGTCCTCTAACCATAATAGGACCAACCTTTGCATTTCTCCATTAATCCTAATTTTGTTTATGATATTCACAAGGTAACATTATGTCACTGTTACTAAGCAAAAAACTCCTCTGAAGCATTTTAATATCATTATAGGCTTCAAAGGAGGAAGCAGCTTTCACATACCAATTTCATGCCTCCCAAAGCCCTGGAAAACATATTCCTTTTATATTTTGGTTTGGGCTTTGCCTGGGGTTTCCCCCCCACTCTGTTATTCTCAACAAAATTCTGATTATTTTATTTCTTTTATACTTCCTAGGGCTTTTTGAAAATTTGCCAACACCTAATAAGACAAAAAACTGCTCTCCCTACCCGAACTTCTGACTCAGCCCTGGAATTCAAGGTATGGTTTAATTCTCGTCTTCAAAACTTTGTATCCTTTTCCAAAGAATTTTCTCATAATACTTGTAAACTTGCAAAGATAAATTAGGTTAACAGAACAAAATAAAGAATTCTTTAGAACAGCAGAATAAGTACTGGAAAGAGATGGATTTTTTTTTTACATTTTTCACTCTTTCCACTTTCCCATAGAACACTTGAGATAATACAAGGGTCTCCCTGTGAGTCCCTCCTCTGTTGCATCAAGACCAATATTGGTGGTCTGCTATTCCAAAGCCCTTTAAATCTGAGCACTAACTAACAGGCAAAACATGACCAGTATGTTCTTGGATCTGAGGCGGTCCTGGTCACAGTCACAGCTGCAATGTCAGGGACAAGCCTTGAAGAGTGTTGGTTCTCTGTTGCTGGAGGTTGCAGACCATGCTCTCCACCAGGCAAACCTAATGCAATCAGAGTGGTTTCCTTCCTTCAAGTGGTTTCCTTCCTTCCACGGAGAGAGCATCTGGATATTCATAGAGCCATAGAATTGTAGAATGGTTAGGGCTGAAAAGGATCTTACACATCATCCAGCTCCAAACCCCTGTCACTGGCAGGAAACCTTCCACTAGACCTAGTTCCTTGGAACCCCATCCAGCCTGGTTTTGAACACTTCCCAGGATGCATAGTCCACAGCCTCTCTGGCCAACCAGCTTCAGTGCCTCACCACCCTCACAGTAAAGAATTTCTTATTAACATCTAATCCAAACCTACCCTCCTTCCCCCTTGTCCTGCCACTGCATACCTTACTAAGAAGTCCCTCTCCATCTCTCTGTTAGGCCCCCTTTATGTACTGGAAAGTGCACTACGGTCTCCCCAGAGCCTCCTCTTCCCCAGACTGAACAACATCAATTCTATCAGCCTGTCTTCATAGGAGAGGTGCTCCAGCTCTGTGATCAACGTAGCAGCTCTCTTCTACACGCCTTCCAACAGGAGCATGTCCTTCTTGTGTTGGGAGGCCCAACCTAGAAACAATACCCCAGGTGAGGTCTCATGAGGTCGGAGGGGAAGAATCATCAACTGCTGCCCAGGATGCAGTTGACTTTCTGGGCAAAAATAGGAATAAAGAAAAGTTCCTGTCTCCAAATAAATGCAGGCAATACTTTATAAATTTCCAACTAAAAATACACATAAAATTTAACTCAGAAAAGATCTGCTCTGGAATAATATAATGAAATTTTTGTTGAGGCACTGCAAATGTGTGCATGTTAATGTCTTGCCAGTAATAAATTTTTTCCATGGTCTAACAGAGCCATCTGGTTTAACAGTCTTAGTCCATGTCTGTTTAGAGACAGTTTCATTTCTAACCTTCTGGTGAACTTAAGGGAAAGACACAATTGGCTGGTTTTAATTTACACTCTAAACACACCACATGACAATTGAAGGAGGAGAAGTTATTTCAGTCTTGACTTATAACTAACATAAATATCTACAAAATGTATGCGTGTGTCTAATTTTCCAAGCATTTGGCCCTGATTGATAAATACATACATGTAGAAAATGTTGATGTGTCTATTAAAAATAGATTATGTACATTTTTGAATATTTAACAATAAAAATATTCTAGTTACATACAAAAGGCTCATGTCAAGGCATTCACATATCTCCATGGAATATTTTTCCTGTATTGTGCCATGGCAATGAACCTTTAAGGAATTTTGTAAGTAAATGTGGCAAAAACATTGATTGTGAATTTATTTTTCTTATAATTCATGTATGTTTTCTTTCTCTTTAGAACTTCTTCCCTTGTTAAGTGAGGGATTTGAACAATCCTTTTTTGCAATGCTACAGATTCTGAGGTCAATCTGGGTATAAATGGACAGGAAAGAACAACAAATGTATCAAAAAATAAGATAAATTTTCATGGCTGGGCACAAGAAAAGATTAGGAGCACATACAAATTAGCTGTGAGAGCCCTCAGCAGTATGTCCTGCTAAAACTTGATTAAGAAATCCAACATTATAATTATAGAGACAACTAAGCCTGGGTTTTTAAAGAACGCTAACCGGGCTTTCGCCACCCTTGTCATATCATGCTAAGGCAGTAGATGCTACTTCGTCATAGGAACAAATTGTGGCTTCACCCTATAAAATTAAGATCTACATTCTCACCCAAGCTAATATGTTTATACCCGTAGACTATGATTAAGACTGTGCCTTTTCTATAAACAGTAGGAGATAAGCCTTGCTTGTGAAAAAATCTGAAGGGTACGAACAACTGCATCTGACCTTTAAGAGAGTCTAGATGTTTCTCAGTCGTTACAACATTAGAACAATATATAGAGACATATTTAACTCTGGCCTTGTCAGACTGGTCCTGCATTACTTTGCCAAGATATGTAGTATGGGTTCATGAAGATTCATCACTTTGTCTCAAATCTCATCCCCCCAGATTTAAAGATCTGAAAATAAAAACAATATCAGCAAGAAGAAAGTGAAACTATACCCTCAGCTTATCATGAAAATTATCATGAAAACTCAAGAAAGAGTTTACAATTATCATGAAAACTCAAGAAAGAACAAAAATGTTGTCTGCCATTTTTTCACTTGAAGTATGCATCTCAGCCATAACAGTGGGGGTTAAGAGTAGCTGAATTTTTAATATCCTGCTTTTTTCCTGGATAATAGCAAGAATATTTGGCAATTGAGTAATCTGAACCAGGAAGTCAGGATTCATAAGGAACATTCCCTCATTCAAGTTTCATAGCACACATGCATACACACACAGTTGCAGAATATGCTGAGTTGGAAGGAACTGACAAGGACCATCAAGCCCAACTCTTGGCCCTGCACAGCACCATCCTCAAAAGCCACACCATATGCCTGAGAGCATTGTCTAAACACTTTCCAAACTATGTCAGCTTGGTGCTGTGACCACTTCCCCGGGAGCCTGCTCCAGTGCCCAGCCACCCTCTGGGTGAAGAATCTTTTCCTCATACCCAACCTAAACCTCCCCTGACACAACTTCAGGCCATTCCCTCAGGTCCTGTAAATGGGCACCACAGAGAAGAGATCAGTGCCTTCCCCTCCTCTTCCCCTACGAGCAATTTGTAGACTGCAATGAGGTCTCCCCTCATCTGTCTCCTCCAGGCTGAGCAGACCAAGTGATCTCAGCTCCTCCTCATGGGGCTTCCCCCATAAGACCATCACCATCTTCATGGCATTCCTTTGGACACTCTAACAGTTTAAAGTCTGTTTTATACTGTGGCACCCAAAACAGCCCCCAGCACTTGGGGTGAGGCCACCCCAGTGCAGAGCAGAGGGGACAATCCCCTCCCTTGCCTGGCTGGTGATGCTGTGCCTGATGCCCCTCAGGCTGGCCCTCCTGGCTGCCAGGGCACTGCTGGCTCATGTTCAGCTTGCCAGGACCAGGACCTTTCTGCAGTTCTTTCCAGCATCTCATTCCCTGATCTGTCCACACATCCAGGGTTACCATGTCCCTGGTGAAGAATCTGACACTTGCCCCTGTTGAACTTCATAGGGTTGGTCATTGCCACAGGTTCCTCACTCTTTAAAGAAGACTTGCAGTTAAGTTCAATGGAGTGCATAACTGTGCAGTCCAGAAAGCAAATAAATAAGACATAAAGATATAATCAGTGTTTTCTCTGAGCCTTGTAATTTGTTAGAAGACTGGTAACGTTCATTATTCAATTTCAGGTTTACATTTGTAAAAACTACTAGTTTAAGCCTATGCAGTTGTTCTTCCAGAACTTTCTTGTTGTTGTTTTTCCAGAAATTTTCTTCCAGAAAATTCAACTGTGAATATTTCTTACATCAGTTAATAGCAACTGTCTTGTTTCTACAAGATTAAAATTAATTGGAAAGCAAATATTATTTTAATGTTACCCTTTCAAGAGTATGTGATGTCTGCATTCACTACACTCATCCCACAAGTACTATTAGGAGCAGTTGCTGCCAAGTGTTCCTTAAGTCCTTCAGCCCACTATGAGAAGAAAGTCTTTTGACTCTGGAGAAAATAAATTTAAATAATGCAATTTTACTGAACTGTGCCCTAATTACACATAATATTAAATGGCAATTACAGAAGATGAAAAAACAAGCTTCAAGTGATATTTAGGAAAACTTTGAAAAAGTTTTCTCTTTTTTCCCTGAAGTCTCTTTAACAAGCCAATTAATGATTTGGGTTTCTTAATTTCTATAATTTCTTAAATTCTATAATTTAAGAAAAAACCCCTAAACAGATAAAAAAAAGATAACGTCTTTTAACAAAACATATAATATCTGCCAACTGTGTTACCATGACAACACTAAATACAGTTGTAAAGCAGCATTTTTGCCACTAAACTCTCATTAAAAAGAAAGCTATTAGCTGATCTTAACTTACAGGTCCAGGGGAAGTGAGATGAAACAGGAAATTAGCACAGATTCATGTTGTTTCACTAAATGTTCTGCTCATATTAACCAGACTCTGGTATAAAGTGTAATGTCACTATAACACAAGTATAATAGGTAGCAGATAATAGAGACCTCTTTCAAATCCAGTGATCCAGCCCTACGGCATTTGAACAGATCAGAGGAAAGTGGAGTTATGAAAAGATAGGCATATGTTACTGCATAGAGTAGAAACGTTGATGAGAAAGAACGTCTCTGGAGATCTTTCTTAGGAAGTGTTTGGGAAGAGGCTGCAGCTACACCCAAGTCCCAGGTCCCGCAGCCGGATCACAATGGCCCCAGTGCAGTACTGCAGGTCTGGAGAAGAGGGGCTGGAAAGCTGCATGGGGAAAAAGGACTTGGGGGCACCAGCAGTGTGCCCAGGTGGCCAAGGGGGCCAACAGCATCCCAGGTGACATCAATAATAGTGTCTAGGACACCGCAGTAGTAAGGTAGTGATTGCCCTGATTTGCTTGGCCCTGCTGAGGCCCCACCTCCAGTCCTGTGCCACTCCCCTCAAGAAAGACATTGAGCATATCCAGAGAAGGGCAATGGAGCTGGTAAAGGGTCTGGAGCACAAGTCCAGTGAGGAGCAGCTGAGGGAACTGGGGTTGTCCAGCTTGGAGAAAAGGGGACCTTATTCCTCTCTACCGCTGTGGAACGGAGCTTTTAGTCAGGTGGGGGTCAGCCTCTTCTACCAGGCAACTAGTGAAAGGACAAGAAGCAATGGCCTCAAGCTGTGCCGGGAGATGTATTATCAAAATGGGGTATGAGCAAAAATGTCCTCATCAAAAGGGTTGTCAAGCATTGCAAAAGGCTGCACAAGGAAGTGATGCAGCTACTAAATTATTCTATTTTACATTATCCTCAGTCTATGCCAAGTGTAATATAATGTGTCCTACTTCTCCTCAAATCCCTGTATTTTCTGTTTTGCCCTCTGGACTCTTGAAACCAGCAGAAATAAAGTAGGATAAGAAAACTCAATGGCTAAATTGGCCAATGGCTAAACTACATATTGTGAAATTTTATTGTAAAGACAGTCTCTCAGAAATGACTGGTCTCCTACTGAGAATGAAAAGCTACTGAGCATGAACTTAGGATAGATGGTTTGAACCCATGTGGATCTCTGCCTGTATTGAGGGCCTCAGCATCCTGACTGAAAACAGAGTAAGTGAAAAGATCAAGTATTTTTCTTTAACTTTCTTCATCCAAGAGTGGGAGATACATTCACAGTGAGGATAAAATTTAAAGCTAATAAAATAAGAATTAATCTTTTAAGAGTTCTGAAGGAGAGTTCTCTAATTCTTAATCTAATTTTCCTTTTGTATAAAGTATTATCCAAAACTCAATGGATGATTCTTTGCTTTGAGAATGTCAGAAGCTAGTAAACACTTGTGAGACTGCATATTGCTTTGGTATAAATTAGCAAAAAGTGTTTAAGTTCTGAACAGTGTAACTGGAGTTTACTGCTAGCAGACACCTATACTGTGAAGGCCAATCAAGGTCTTTCAAAACTCTGAAATACAATACCCCTGAACTCATATAATCCATGGCCACCTATGGATCCTACTGAAAAATACTTGGAGCTTTGAATAGGGACATATGAGAGAAGCCTTCAGAGCACTGAGGGAATAACATTCTTCAGTTCTGGAGAAACTAATTTTAAAAAATATCATTTTGCATCTTTTAGGTAAGTGTAATCAAGTGTCTCATTGTTCTTGATGTACTGTGACACAGCATGTACAAAGAAGGACAATGTAACTGGTGAAGGGTCTGGAGCACAAGCCTGATGAGGAGCAGCTGAGGGAGCTGGGGGTGCTTAGTCTGGGGAAAAGGAGTTTAAGTTTTTTATCATCCTCTACAACTGACTGAAAGGATGTTGTAGCTAGGTGAGGTAACAAGAGATTGGATAGGAAGAAACAGCCTCAAATTATACCAGGGAAAATAATATTGGATATTAGGAAAAAATCTTTACCAAAAGGGTCATCTGAGCAGGAGAACTGACAGTCCAGGGAAGTGGTGGAATCACTATCCCTGGTAGTTCTCAAAAAAATGTGTAGAAGTGGCACTTAGAGACATGGTTTATTTGTTGCCGTGGCATTGTTAGATTAATAGTCAGACTGGATGATCCTAGTGGGTATTTCAAAAATTATATAATTCTGTTGATATTAATTAATATCAGCAAAATTATATAATTACTAATATCACTAATATTAATATCAATATTAAAGTAGACACCTATTATATATTATCAGTCTAAGCAACTTGTCCATGCAATGACACTTCGTAGAAGACTCACTTTTTCTGAGCCTGATTTTAGACTTTGAAGATTCTTGATAAGACTCTGCTGTCAGATTTAATTTGAAGTAGTATATATATTAAAATTGGAAAAACATGTACATATATATATATATATATATATACACAGAAATATATACTGTCACAAAGCAAATTCCAATTTATTCCTTCTATTTAACATGTTCCTGATCAATATTTGACTACTTTGGCAAGCATTTTTCCAATAAGCACAGAGTCTTGACAGAGCACAGCAAGGATGCTGACAGACTGGTTTGGTGCAGATCTAAGCTAATGGAAGTACTGGCAAAAGTCTGTGGCCAGGAACTTTGGACTTGTTTTTTTATGTCATCAAACTCTAATTCTGATTTCCATTATGTTTAGGAAAACCCAAAGGAAAAAAACTAATGCAGCTAGCAATGAATATATATAAGAATAAATTTGATTACATCTTGACTATTTAAGGCAAAGCTGCAGCAGGTGTAAATAGGCATGGTTTCATGGAATTCAAGACAGCTACGCACATAAAGTGAAGATGACAAATGTCTCTGCTTGTGATATACTTGGGATTAAATCATAACATCTTACTATACCTTTGCAGAGACATATTCTGGATAGTTGTAGTCATTTGGCTCAGCAGCATTAACTCCTGCAATGGATGAGAAAAAAATAAAGCCAGGAGAGAGGGAAAGATGGCTTAATATAAATACCCATCTGCAAAAAGAACATGTTAAGAAACCATGCCAAATGATTATCATGTTACTCTAATAAGGAATAATTACAGCAAAGAAACAAATGAAAAAACACCTGGCACGATGTTTACATACTTCACCAGACAATATTAAATTTGTCTGGAGGAAATGGCCAAGGCATGGCCAAATTCAAGGGAGCAAAGACAGTGGACATGAAATTCTGGATTTTGAGGCCAATGCCCAGTGCACTCCTTCAAAGCTCCTTCATCTGAAAATGTAGCCCCTACTTCTGTATAGAAATTACTTTTATTTTAAGAATAGCTTTATACAAATAGCTGTGTGTCACAGTTATGAAAAAGAGGTCTGTGTAATTAATTCCAGATGACTTTCACAAATATCAGCCATTGATTTACACTGTTCTACAGTCCCAGTGCTCCCACGTAGATACTTATGGAATTCCATCTGGGGGTTGGTGAAAAAGTCAGGAATTATAATGAAAGTGAGAATTCAGAGAATATAAACTTAACCTCATTTATTTTGTTTATTTTTCCTCGTTTTAGAAATATATCTGCAAATACTAGCCTAATTACTGTTTCTTTTACATTGTAGTAGTTAAGAAAGCAGCAATATCAAATTTAATTAAAATATAAACTAGCTCCTGTCTAGGATTTTATTTTTATTTTTTAATCTCAGCATTTATTTAACAATAATCCTCTAGAGCAGAAACTGAGTCACAAACTGTTCCTGTTTCAATTCTGTCATACTCCAAAATCCGCTTTAATCTGGATATGCATGTTGCCACCATAAGGCATTGAATATCCCTGAATGGCACATCTTTTAAGAGACAAATCAAAACACAAGAGAGTGAAATATTTTCCACACACATGCTGGAATTAACAATGAGTTAGCTGAGAACCATCATGAAGATGCATACCTCCAGTGCTTTTACCTTTTAGTTCAGAGATTCACGTGAAAACACTAAAAGATTAAAATTTACAGTATCACATAAATGATGAGCAACACTGAAAAACAGTGAGCACACTCTATTATTCACTTATAATATATTGTATATGAAGAGCATAATATAATCCAGTTTACCTGAGATTGTTGAATTTGGTTGACTTCAGAACCTGTAGGATTTCTTCTGTCCCAGCCCTGCTTTTCCTTGTCCCCAGTACCAGTTAGTAGAGCAGCTGAGCCCACACACACAAGTGGGCTTATTAAGTTGGTAGAACATATTATGATGATGAAGCCACAGACTCAGCCAGATACAGCTACTGAACAACCAGCAGATGCTTGTATGTGGCCTCAGAATTCTATTATTACTTCCTCCAATTTCACACAAGTCTTGCTTGAGTCTTCATTTTCTGTCTTCAACCTGTCACTTAAACATCCCATAGTATGTTGGATATCAGCCACGGAGGCCCTGCTTCTAGCAGGATAGCTGGGCTCCTGCAAGGGCAG